>CAWUFW010002920.1:955000-1555000 GCA_963921515.1 Calotriton arnoldi
ACCTCACCTGGCTCTCACTCCCTGCTGCCCTCTGTCACCCTCTGCCATCTCACCCGGCTCTCACTCCCTGCTGCCCTCCGTCACCTCACCCGGCTCTCACTCCCTGCTGCCCTCTGCCACCTCACCTGGCTCTCACTCCCTGCCGCCCTCCGTCACCTCACCCGGCTCTCACTCCCTGCCGCCCTCCGTCACCTCACCCGGCTCTCACTCCCTGCTGCCCTCCGTCCACCTCACCCGGCTCTCACTCCCTGCTGCCCTCCATCATTCTCTGTCACCTCACCCCGCGTGTGTGGTAGCCCGGGCTGAGACAGCTTCCCGGGCACACACACAGCCGCACCCGAGTACTTCACAGGTCTTTAAAAGACCATTTGCATGATAACGAGGCTTTGTTGTAGTTCACCTCTTCTTAGCGCCCCTGCAGCTCCACTCGGACTATCGCTGGAATCGCCTGGCCCCCATAGAACAGAGTCTGTGTTTGCTGACACACTGTAAAAAAAAAAAAAAAAAAACACAGGTCCGATGTCTGCGAGGTCCGCGGGCCGCCAAGGAAGGCTTGCCGGGCCGCTGGCGGCCCGCGGGCCGTACTATGAGTACCCGTGGGCTAGGGTGTCTTGTTCTGTCAGTCAGCAGTGTCACTAGTGCACTTTTGTCAGGGCTACTGGAATTATGCAATTGTGAGGCTTTTTTTTAAGAATTATGGATTTGCCACATTTGCCACACAATTCATCATCTGCTGCATAATCTGCAGATTTTAAGAAAAAAATGTGTTTCTAGTTTAAACCTTCTGTTGGTTATCGCTATGTTTGGGTGTTAAACTTGTACTAATGAAGTGCAACCTATGGCCAGACCGTTTTAAGTGTAAAAAAAAAAAAAATGAAGTAATGCTATTTCGAAATGTGCCGCATTATGCCTCATAGTTTGCCTTTCCTTGCCGCATAATTTAGTCAACCCTGCCGCATAACTTGGCACTCCCCTGCCGTGTAATTCCAGTAGCCCTCACTATTGTGCATGCCATTCCCCTGGCGAACATTCCATAGCAGTTGGAATAAAACCAATAGGCACCAGCAGACACAAAGCAGCAGGCCTACGCAGCCACAGACATGAACTGTACATTTCAATTACAGCTTAGCATGCTGGCTCAGTTTCTTGCTGACTGTTGACATCAAGTGTGCCCTGCAGTTTAAGAGCTGGAATAGCAGCGAGGCCAGCTCAGCGTTTCATGCTTCTGAGGTAAATACCTTAGTGATATTAAATTGGGTAAATAGAAATATCTTTTGTTTACAGCGTCTAAAAAAGGCAAAATTATATTATTTGGCGCTATACAAAAACACCAGTGGCGGCTCCTCAGCTGTGGTGGAGGAGCGTCGCCTCACTGCTCTGCAAGCAGTAGTTAAAGGCAAACTATAATGAAAATAACCAGCGTTATTATCATTTTAGTTTTGCCTTTCCTCGTGCGGGGGCGGGGCTGGACTGCCAGAGCAGGGGCTAGGAGGAGGAGAGGTTGCTCCACTCTAAAGTGCGCATAACTGTTTGGCCGGCCCTCTCGCCGACCATAACAGTCATGCACACTTAGCATGTTCTGCACCCAGGCTGCATTACAGCCTGGGTGGAGAACATGCCCAGGCCGCCATTCCACATCTGAGCGCCGAACCACTGCGCTCAGACCAATCACAATGCTGCATTGCAGCGTTGTGATTGGTCAGTGGAGTCAGGAGCCTGGGTGCTCTGAGGAGCAAGAGGTGGCGCTGAGGGGACTGAGAGGCAGCAGCCGGCCGAGTGGCCGGCCTGAAGGTAAGAGGGTTTTTATTCTTTTTTCTGTATTTGCAACCCCCCTTCCTCCCTCCAACCCCTGCCCGCCACCTCCGGTAAATTGCGGCCGCCGCTGAAAAACACAATGTTGTTTGGGGTCTAAAATCCGATTTACGACCAGCTGGATCAGGTAAAAATAAATAATTTAGATTGTAATTGGTCAACAGTTATTGTCCGTCCTAAAATGGTCATGGTCAATCCTTGATTCTTTCTTGCTTTTAGTTTCTGACTACACATTGACAGTGCACTGGAACTTATTGGACAGAAGGCCTCACTTCAGCGCCATAAAAACACTTGAAATTATGAATCCCTGTTTTCGGTAGTACTGCCCCTTTAAGACGCTGGACTGTATTGTCTATGTGCCTGTTACGTTCGCTGCTGGGATGGCTCTGCTGAGTGCTTCAGAGATGGCCTATGGTGAGGAGTCCTAATGAGCAATGGACTTCCCAACAGACCGGTAATTCTGAAATCAGTCACCTTGGATGGCCTTCCAGATGACTGACTCTACCCGAGCCGTGCCGCCTTCTATGTGACTGACTCCACCCCAGTGCTACCGTCTGACAGATGACTGGCTCTGCCACTTTGCCTTTGATGTGACTCATTTGATTCAACCCCTACTGCCTACCAGGTGATTTGCTCAACCCTACCCCTCTGTCTGCCAGGGAACTGATACTACCACAGTCCTACCGTTTCCAGGTGACTGTAGTTGCGGCTGGTGTCAGGGAAAAGTAGTGAGGCAGCGTGGGGGGCCAATAATAAAACAAAAAAACTTTCAACAAAAAAATAACCTACCTGCCGCTCTTCTGCTGTGCACAGGCTGAGGCTCCAAGACTCCCCTACGGCCAATCCAGATGCTGCTCTCATGCTGGTAATACCCATGAGAGCAGCATCAGGATTGGACAGAGTGGGCTGGTTTTGCACTCCATCAGGGACTGGCAGCCTGTGCCTGCTGTTGTTTTCCACCCAGCAACGTAGCTGGGTTGCAGAGATGTCAGTGGCAGTTCAGTTTGGCCGTCATAAGACTGCCGGCCAAACCGACATGCGCACTGACAGCAGTACCCACCACTCCCCCACCATTCTTCGTATGGCCCCACTCTCAAGACGCGGCACCTGGCGAAAAATAAAATGATAATAAAAGTGTTATTATCATTTTATTTTTCGTTTGCCTCTTCTGGCAGGGGGGCGACGCTCCGCCATAACAGATGAGCCGCCGCTGGGTGACTGGTTCTACCCCAGCCCGATCGCCTGACAATTAACTGACTCGACCGATCCCTGCTGCCTACCAGTGATTGTCTCTACCCCAGCCCCACTGCCTACCGGGTCACAGACTCCACGGTTGACCTACTGTATGTCAGATAACTGACACTATCCCAGCCCTGAGGCCTGTCACGTGACTGACTTTACCCAGGCCGTCGCAGGGGACTGATTACACCCCAGCCCTTCCACCTGCTCGATGAATGCCTCTGCCCCAGACACACTGGCTGCGAAAGACACCACTGTCCCGATGGGCCTACACATTTATGGAAAAGCGTTTTTCTATGAACGGGATCTGTTGGGACCGAATTGGTTTTGGGTGCAGCTGTGTCATGAATGCACACCTCCTTCTGCAGGTTGGTGTGTGCCTTGTGTACATTATTCGCATTACTTATCCATTAGTGTGCTCACCGTGACTCAGGTGTGGATCTAGGAAGACCGATGACACACGAGCAGCTCACGCTGTACTGAGACAGGCAGTGCCATCACCAGAAGGGAATTGTAAGGAAGGCACAAATTTGGGCCACAGACAAAAGTGCAGGGGGCACTGATGAAGGTGATAGATAGATAGATAGATAGATAGATAGATAGATAGATAGATAGATAGATAGACAAGACAGACAGACAGACAGACATAGTTGGATTGTATTGTATTTATATAGCGTTTACTACCCCTGACGAGGCATTGAAGCGCTTTACAGCGAGTAACATGCTAATCCGTAACCCAAGGTTAGCGGTTAATCCAGTGGTTATTGTGAGTATTAGTCAATTACAGAATTACAATTAGAGAAATCAAGGCAGCCAGAAGTCTCTCTCTCTCTCGCTCTCTCTCTCTCTCTCTCTCTCTCTCTCTCTCTCTCTATATATATATATATATATATATATATATATATATATATATATATATATATAAAACACATAAATGTCTGCTTAAAATGTTTAATTCTGGCTTTGTATAGTTAGATAGATAGATAGATAGATAGATAGATAGATAGATAGATAGATAGATAGATAGATTGATTCAGATTTAAACATTTGAAGCAAACAACACTGCTTTACAGTAAAGGTACTTGGACAAAATCCTATGTTTGGTAAGGTGCAGTGCCTGTCTGTTTTTCTCTGCCACTCCTGGCACATTTAACAGCTGTGGTGATGGATCCCAAGAAGGGCCAAGATAAACAGAGTCGGGGCACTGGCCCCACCCCCCCCCTCTAGTGATACAAGTGAAGACAGGCAAGGTCCTATTGTAAGCTTCTCCAGTTTCTCCTTTGGTGGCACAGTGATTTATAATACAACAGTGCCTCTATGCTGGATCCGTCTGAATGAGCCTTAAAGTTCTTTTTCACACTATTTTGTTTAAAAAACGGCACCCTGTGAGTGGCAAGAAAGCCACTCAAAGAACCGGCACCTCGAGATGACTTGGGGCTTTATTTAGAATGTGGACAGAGTTGAAAATCCTCACATTACTGGAGGAAACTCTAAATAAAGAGTAGATTTCACTGGCTGAATTTCCTCCACCCGATGGGTATTATTATGGAGGAAATTCAGCCCGTGGATTATATAACCTGCATTTAGAATTTCCTCCAGAAACTAAAGGTTTTTCCGTTTTCCTATGAGCTCTGAATTAGGTGCTTACAGGGGCGGCTCCTCCGCTAAGGCGGCGGAGGGTCACCCCACTGCCTTCCAGCACTGCAATAAAGGAAAAATAAAATAATAATATTATTTTATTTTTCTGTGCTGAGGCAGTTTTGCTGGGCGGGGTTGGGACACTCTGTAAGGGCGCATGAATGTTTGGCCGACCGCCTTGGTCCGGCCTAACATTCATGCGCACTTTGCTTGTTCTCCACCCAGGCTGCATTGCACCCTGGGTGGAGAACATGCCCAGGCTCCCATTCCCTGTCTGAGCGCCGAACCACAGCGCTCAGACCAATCACAACGCTGCATAGCAGCATTGTCATTGGCTTAGGGGAGCCTGGGTGCTTCCTCCTTGCACAAAAGCCAGGAAGAGGACGGAGAGGCGGTGGCCAGTCAGCCGGCAGGTAAAAAAAACTTTTTTTTACTTTTTTAACCCCCCCCCCCCCCTCCCTTCCCTTTGTCCCGCCTCACTACTGCTTCCCGGGAGCAGCCACCACTGGGTGCTTAGCTTGATAATGGACTACTTTTGAAAAACAGTGCTGCCTAGAAGGTGTATACTAGTACGGAGAAATCAGTTAGAAGCTGGAAGGGCGGGGCGGAGTCAGTCACGTGTGAATGATGAAATGATCCATCGCCTCTTACTCTTCAGAGAGCTAATGCTATCAATCCTCCGACGGCCAGTGCTCCTGCCCTGCTTATGGACACCTTTGATAGAAACTGTGACACGATATTGATGACTCTGTTGCTTGTATGTGTCAGAGGGACGGACAATGATCACAGGTTGTCATTTAATGACTCTGGTATGTTGAAGGCAGCCAAGAACGTGATAGGAAGGTGTGACAGGCATGAAGAAGAGGATTTATGGACTATCGCAGGCAGGTCTGAGACAGGCATATCTACCTACACAACATTGGTTTGGTATAAATGTCATCTATCAATTTAGACACAAAGGAGCATTTGCAAGAGATGATCCCTACCAGTGCTTGAATTGTAAAAAAAAGATAAGTGCAGGGGCCCAAAGTTTCTCGTAGTAGCCTGCCACTGGCACAGTCGAGTGCCGGGGCTGCTAAATTCGAAGGCTCCCTGGTTATGATTCAACCTCATGCTCTTTCTTCGCCTACACTATGCTTCTGGTCTCCTTATCTCACTCTTGTAGTTTCTTTTTCATCCTGTGTCTCCCCAGGACACCATTTCTTATCGTTTTCTTCCTCCTTTTTTCTCTCCGTTTTGCCTTTCTCATTCTCTTGCGTGGGTCAAAGTGCCATGATAAAAAATAAGTGCCAGAGACGACCGACAGCAGAATATAAGCACAGCCTGTGGGGAAAATTTACAAGGATTTAGAAGAGAGTCGATGTGTCTAACTCTTGACTTACTCTTGAATTTCCTTGAGTAAGTCACAGATATTCATAGAGGAATGCTCACAAATTGGGCCATGGTGTGGAGTTTACGCTCTTTGACTGGGTGTTCTAGTGGCACAAACATCAACCTGTTGGCCCCCCATGAGAATTGTACCTCCTAATTTTGCAGGAGGGCCGCTAAGTCTGGAAACGGGCCATAATTCCAAGGTTCTTATTTGCTAGAAATGCTGATGTCCCCTAGGTCTTGTGTTTGATAGTGTTGGGGATGTTCTTTCAATCCTCATGTATGCAGTTCTTGGGTACTCTTGTTCGCTAGGGTAGTTTGTGCTCTATTCGTTAGAAAGGACTGTGGCCAATGTTGGCCCATCTTTGTTGGGACCGTTTGTGGCCTTGGTGTAATTCTGTTTGTTATGGCTGGCTTAGGTAACCCTCTTAATGGGCGACAACAGGTTAGACGGCAAACCATCATTCACCATTCCATTGTCTCGATTGGATCTCTAGAGTAGGGGTGGGAGTAACTTGCGTAATTCCGTGTAGCATAATCATGCAAAATTACCTAACAATTCCATGAGAGTACGTTGAATTACACGACAAGAGTAATTCTGCATTTAGCGCTATTTCTTAGCTGAAAAATTCGCCCTTATGTCCAAAATGGACGCGAGGATGCATTTGATGCTAAGAAATAGTACTACATGCAACAGAGCATGAATAGCAAGCAGTCGCTCGCTCTCGCTAAATGTGCTTTTCGGGTAGGATTTTCCCCCAATTTACCTATATTTCACACTATTTCCTTAACAAAAATGCACCCTTGCATCCAAAATGGACTCAAAAATAGATTTTGTGTTAAGACAGAGCTAAATGCAGCGAACATGAATAGCAAGCGCGAGTGGCCGCTCGTGCTCGCCCAATGTGCTCTTGCAGTAGGATTTTTTCCCCCATATTACTCTTAACTATGTCAGTAGGAGTGGTTGCATAATTATCGGTAATTCCGCGTCACAGAGTAACGCAGAATTACGGAAATTAATCTGATTACTCCGGTGTAACGTAAATTCGGCCCAGGCCTACTCTAGAAATCCAGGTGATCGGGCAAGAACATCAATCCAGTTTTACTGCGTGCATTTTATAAAGAGTACATTTTATTAGGTTGTGCTCTGCAATGATCTCTCGTGTTGCCCCTTAACATATTTGGAAACATCTTCCGAAGCATTCACTCAGTTTTAGTGGCACGAGCGTCAAGGGTGCACTCTCGCGCTAGAGATAAGTGACGTTTAGATCAAAACAAAAAGGCTGCCCCTTGGACAGGCAACCAAACTCTCTGCCACAACGTTCTATTGCGTCAAGCAAGCAAAGGTGCGGGTCTTTTCCCGCTTCCGGAAAAAACCCTGGAATTTCACATCTTAACCTGCTGGCGTGTGTTTTTTTTGTTGTTTTGAAAACTCCCTGTTGTTAATCACCATCACCAAAGGGCCTGCGTGTTGCAACCTGCTGATTACTGGCTGCCCGCGGAGGTTCGGGCAGATATTCTGGTTTCCTGTCACATGTGACTGGTGCGAGCTGTGGTGCGAGCCGTCAGTCCCTGTCAGGGTTGTTGGCAGCACGGAGCGCTGAGGACTGGCCCGTCACCCACGGAGGACTCTTGGGACGGGGCGACTGGTGAGGACTGTTGATATTCGGAGTCCCTGGTACACTCTTACAGGTAAGCTCTCCTCTTGTTTCTCGCTCGATATGGGGGCGCCGCCCACCCTGGTGATCTTATGCCGCTGTACCTGGGACACCGCCGCTGGTGGTCACTGCTTGATAATCAAACATGTTCATTCCAACGTCTGTAGGCGCCTCCTTTCATCCTCACGATGTCACGTCAAACTCTCAACGCCTGTCGACAACATAATACTGATGGACTGGGACTCCCGAAAAGGGTTCAGTGTGTCAGTGATTATTCAGTATCCTTGAGAGCCGCCAGTCTTCGTCATTCTTACATTAGCTTTTTAGTATTCCGAATTTTTGGTCGAATCTTCGAAGTGAAAAGGTGTTTTCTCGAAAGCATTATACAGATGAGCGTTCGGTGGGGTTAGACTTATCTGCGATTGACAAAGACATCTGAGAGACATTTGTGTCTAACAAAATTACTTTCACAGTAACTTGCAGCTGTTGCAAATGTTGACGTTGTGCGCACTATTTGCTTGTAATCCTTTTAACGATTGTTTTTTACTTGAACAAAGTGCATATCTCATTTCTACCTGGGATGAGTTCCATCCGGGTCCGTGCAGGTACCTCCACGGACCGCGGCTAATGAGTTCTGATGAGAAAATCCCCCATGAAGGGCCGATAAGTGTCTGTGGTATTTATAATGTGTCCATGCGACTGTACCTTTGTGTAACTTTGTGGCTTACTTTAAATATTTTAGGTTTTGCTTTTGAATGTCGCTTTCATTGAATTTATATGGCAAGTCCTTTGGAGAGTTGAAAGTAAAAGTTGCTGTTTTGTGTTCTGAGTGAGAGAGGGATGCCAGAGCAATGCTCCAAAAATTGAGGTTGGCTCTTTCACCTTGCCAACATTGCCTCTGACTATGAAAACGTTTCAGAGGAACGCCGTAAATTAAAATGCATGAAATTCTTACCTGAGACACGTTTTGGTTTCAGAATGCTGGACACTAAGGATGCAAAGATCACCTTTAAGTAGGCAAGCATTGGCAATATTATTAGGTCTGGCATATTAATGCACTATCAAGTCAGGCGTAACAATCCATGTACGGTAATGACTCCCTCCTGCCATCTGTGCTGCCACCAAAGAAAAATGCCATAACACATCTATTTATTTAAGACATTTGAATAGCATTGTAATGGCATGTGTGTGCCCCTGAAAGGTCAATCTCAGGCAGCTGTATAAATAAACAAAATGATCACGGCTGTGTGGAGGGCAAGCACTTTATTGTGGAAGCACACAACTTCTGCCCAATCAAAATATGTACTCCTGGCTCCCAACATGTGGGCGGAGCCAAAGCCCCTGTCTTGGTGATACTCACATAATTGTCTGGCAACAGCTGCACAGTCAAGCCGGACCATAAAAAAATGAAAACATGTCAAAATGTTGATAACATAACGAATAAATGTAAGCCTATGTTCCTTAAGTTCGCCCGTGTGCATGGATGCCTGTCTGTCCAGGCTTGAACCCATCAATAGTACAGCAGTGGCAGTGGGGCCCGCTGGTATGAGAGGCCCACTTCACCCCAGCTAGTGGCTGTATTTTTACTGCCAAACAAGGAGATGGGGGCAAACTCATTACTTTCATTAAAGCACGAAGCACTCTTGTTACGCCACTGGCTCTGGGTATTGTATGGGCGACACCTTCATAAAGCACTTAATTTTGACCCTATAGCAACTGCAGCATGCAAAATACTGCCTGCCAAAAACCCACAACTGGCTCTAGGTGTCACACAGTACACGAGGCACGTGAACATGTTCATGCGCATCACCGTGCACCCACACCACTCACCACCCGCTGGAGGACTGTCAGTCACATGTGCCAGGATGTGTGCCTTCGTCCCAGCACTAACAATCCTATAAAGAGACTACCCTTTGTGTGATGGCCCTGTTCAAAATCAAAGGCATCAAACTGTTCAGCATCAATGGCAGTGTGGCCAATGATCTTGGTAGAGTAAATTTTCTTCTTGCACAAGTTTGGAGTAAACCGTTAATGGTGCAACAGATAACACAAAAAGTGAACCTCAAAATTTACCGTTCAGAGAAACCTGGAAATAAATCTCGGGCTACTGCCTCCAAATTTATATGGTACAATGGTGTGTTATTTCAGAAAATGACATTCGGACCGCATCATTCTGTGCTGCCCAAATCCAGAAGAGATCTGTGAGCTTCTTGGGCGCATTCCTCAACTCGAAATATTTCAGAGTTAATGCATGTTTTTCTGACAGCAGAGCTTAGGAACACAAGGAGACAATCACTGACCTGTGTTACTGATTGAAGAAAATTTCATGATGATATGACCCAAGGGTGCAGTGTAAGAGCCGGAAGCTTCAGGCGTAATGGCTGAAAACATGCTCAAGCCGGTCTTAAAAGGAGCAAATCTTGTTTTTGTGTTATTGGTAAACATAAATACATTTCCAGTAAGACATTTTTAAATCTCCATTCATAAGCCTCCCAATATGGCAGCCCTGTGCTAATAACCTAACTTTACACTTAAAAGTGTAGTCTTTACTCATGACTGCCCCTTTCTTGACAATCCTCTCCTTAATTCCAGTGTTTAAGTTAGGGTCAGCGTTCTAAACAACCTGACAAGTGACTAACTTTACCCCTTCCCCTCCAGCCTTTCGAGGGCCCCACCACTTCTCCATAGACCCATCCTCCTAAGTGCAGCAGCGGCTGCTCCGCAATGGCAGAGGAGTGTCGCCCCACTGGCTCAGCGCCAGCAGCTAAAAAATAAAACAATATTTTATTATTGTTTTATTTTTCAGCTGCTGGCTGAGCCAGCGTGTGTAGGGAGGGGCCGGGCCATGGGAGGGAGGAGGAAGGAGTGGTATGTGCACTTCTAAGTGCACATGTCTGTTTGGCAGGCGATCTTGTGCTGGCCAAACAGACATGCGCAGTCAGGTTTCTCCAACCCAGCTGTATTGCACAGCCAGGTTGGAGAAACAGCACAGACTCCCTGTGCCTGAGCGAGCGTTACCAGTCCACTCAGGCCAATCCTAGCGCTGCTCTTATGCATTGTAATAGCATGATAGCAGCACGGGGATTGCACATGGAGTCTCTGATGCCACCCCAGTGTCTGCTGGGATCAGGAAGCAAAGAAACAGCTTCACGTAAATCTTATTAAAAAAAAAATATATTAAACCCCTCCCCCGCGCTCCCTCCACCCACCCCACCACTTTTGTTTGTGTCGGCCGCCACTGCCTAAGTGTGCCTAAAACAAAGGGGTTCAGTCAAAACCTAGAACGAGTCTTGTAATGATTATCTTGAGGCTCAAAAACCTATATTAACAATAGCTAGCAGATTTGGTTTTCAAATCAACAAAATAGTTGTTGTTTGAAATGGTCTGTATTTTTGGTTGCATTATTTATTTGCTCAGCATTACAAATACAAGGGCTGTACAGAGATTACAATAAAATCTAGAGTTTTAAATATGAGCACGTTTATTAATACCAGTAAAACCATAAAACAATTATTTACTAGGATCACAAAATTCATATTAAAAATTAAAATAAAAGTTTAATCATAGATTTTCCTATTGTACAAAACTATACTGTGTAATCACAAATTGTATTAATAGTTTACATTGGGAGAAGGGCATAGCATTTCATACATTTGATACTTTTTAAATTTGTTGATACTTTAAAAAAATTGCCAAGAACCTCAAACAATCGAAGCCCTCATCCACCTGGAAAGTTTTCAAACCCAGGGCTTTGGCCAAAGCTTTCTTGCAGGGTTTAGGACTTTACTTTAGTGTTGAAGACCAGATTTAGGGATGATGAGTGGACAGGAAGCTAGTGCAAGATGATAGATCATTACCATAGATGTATTTCCCCAAGTGCCATTAGGAATTCTTATCTTTATTACTAAATTAACCATTTATAGGATGGGTTGGTATCTCCGGCTGTTATCTAGTTCTGTTGGCCTTGTAAGGTACCTGATCAACCTTTGACTTTTTCTAAAGATGAGGAAGGTACCCTAAAAACTTCTGTCGAACTCATTCTGTTCAGATGTTTTTAACTTGTATAAAGTAGGATCTAGCCTTAATAAAATGTCCTTAGCTATCCTATTCCTAATACAGTTTTATATTGAACCACGCCCCTTCACACACCCACAAACACTTGATGGCTACAAAAAGCTCTGGATGATCCCGCCTAGCACCAGTTGGTGTTAACCTGAAAAACCTCAATGATGAAGCATGTCACTTAGTGCGGGTGAGGAGCTGGCATCCTTTTTAATAAAAAGAAAAGGTTTTCCCAAGATTTTTTTCTAGGATTTACTAAATCAGAGGTACACAAGCGACTCCTTCAAGTATGGAAGTACTTTTTCTTCATACAAATGAGACAGTCGTCCTATTAGTGAGTACAAGGTTGGGGAGTGAGCCGGGATGTGCAAAGTGATTGCTTAATGTGAGTGGTGTAACTTAGACCTTGAATTATCTGTCACCTTGAAGCGTATCTGAGCTTGTGTGCGTGGTAGGGAGCATGAGTGGTTGGGCCTAGGTGTGAAGTGTTGGTGTTGTGCGTGGGAGCCAGGGTGGTGCTCTGATCTTGACATTTAACTTGATGGGACAGGCTTGCATGCATGCTTTGTGAAAAAGAGCAAGGAGAAAAAAATAGTGTGTAAATAGGAATGGGGTCAGAGGCGCGTGGGAGGGGCACAGTAGAGAGGCGTCTGGCCTATGTAGTTCTTACTTCTGATCTCTCCAGCCCAAGTGCTCTGAAGTGAATGATTGGCAACATGCAAGTGCTTTATAAAACTCTTTGAATTCATAAATCATACATCTGCCACTTCCTCTGGAATAGCATAATTTCTACAACATTCCTGACATTAACGATATACTGGAGAATACATTATGTACCAAAGTTTATATATTAATATTATTTCATATTTAAATTAATCAGTGTTAAGTTTGGGGTTAGTGGGTCATTTTATGGTGATGGCTACTACAGTTAACATTGGGGTTGGATGTACTCTTCGGGTAAGTTTAGAATCAAAGTTTTTGGGGTAAGTGGGGTTTCAATGTATACTGTAGGGGCGGGATCAAGTGAAGGTAGGTCGAAGTGATGCATTTCCAGTAATGGGTATTCCAATGTTAGGTGCAGGGGTCGCGGAAACGGTAGGTCAGAGTGATGGAGTAACATTGACTGTATATAGAATTAAGATGCTCATAGCAATAAGTGGTGTTGTTCTAAGAACTCTATGGTGTTTTGGCCAGGATCACAAAACCTGGGTGAGAGGTGGAGCCAGGATCAGAACTCAGATGTCAAGCTCCTCTTTTCACTCTATAGTTCAATATAATAATAATAAATAGCAAATGACCTCTTTTCATTTTGCACGGACAAAACATATATGTTAAAATATCGTCAAGAAAAAAAGGAATTAGTATTGAACAACCACGGTGATGTCAGCAATTGGGGCGATTGGTATGGGGGGCTACGCGACCTTGGACAAGTTCATGTAAGCCACTCCATGCAACAGAATGTTTTGAACATTGCTATTATAGCTAATGCATGTTTACATCATCCCCCTTGACATGTCTATGAGATTGTACAATGTCATGTCTTATAATGTCTGTTAAATCCAAAGTCAATAAACAGATTAAACAAAAAAAGAAAACAAGGAATTATAGATACTGTTAATTGTGCGTCCTGGGGTGCAAACCTGGTGGCAATTGAGTATTTTGCACCGCCCGCCTCCTACTAACCCGCTCCATGCTCTCGCTGAAATGATGTACTAGAAATTGGTAAAACACAGTAAACGAGAGAGAACAGACAGAATCATCCACAAAAATCCTTTGTTTTTTTTTGGAGCATTGAGAGGGTTGTTAAATATGCCCCTGGTCATAGCACATGTGATGATAAATGCAAACAGTACTGGTAGTGACGGATAATTCACAGCTTTAAGCATGCTGGGGTTTGTGCATTTCATAATGTAAACATGGGCCTCCTATGCTCTAACTTAAGGGTCTCTAATACGCTGTTGTTTGGGTCTTGTACTAGGATCACACCTTTTGCTTCTTGATCTTATCCCTGACTGTTATTCATTTGTTGATTTTGACTGCTATAGTGCTGAGTTCACATGGAAGTCAAGTCTATCAATTTGTTAATCTTCTCTGTTTGTACCTGGCTCGTATATGTGACTGTATCTTTTGTCTCATACTTATCTCTCACCTTCCCCTCCTGTAAAGCGCTCTGATACCCTTTTGGGTCATGTTCGCACTATATAAAACTTTATAAATAAATAAATATTGTACTAAAACAGAATTGTATCTTTTAAGTTGTATTCATTTTAGCTTGTACAGTTTGTGTTTCTTGTCCTGTGAAGTGTAGGCGGTCAGACCAGGTCACGTGCTAGCACACACTAATCAGGAGACACCAGGTGTCCCATACAAGCAAGAGGGATTGCCCCATACCTACAGTTGAGAGGCAAAATGTACTTCATCCTTCACTTGTGGGGCTACCTGTGCTGCACCCTTAGTTCTTCTTCTTATCCTGTTTGCTTTGGCCTACATGTCCTGTGAGAGATGGGGCAGCCCACACATTCTGAGCCAGCTTTGTAATCTATGGAGGTATACTCATGTGTAAGGCAGATCGTTTAACGAGATCCACCCAATGGAATTCAATAATAATTGTTTGTACCTGCTGCAAATAACAGGGGTTACAAATACCCAATTTACTAGAGTTTTCAATTTACAGCACTTGAAAATGTGAAAGGATGAGTTGGCCTTGTTGGAATTCAGAATTGTGACCTGAAGAAATCAGCAGCTGCTATGGGCAAGCATTTAACTCCACGACCCATCTGACCGACTATGGTACGGGATTCAAATGCAAACCGTGGTGGAATTCCGTAATGCCTCCGGAATGCTGAAATGGGTGGATAGCACCCATTTAATCTTTCGGACAAAAATGTTGTGGACCACTGGGATGGACGGTTAGTGGCTTCATATTCCTGCAGAAACGTTTTGAAGAATCTCATGAAGTGCTAACTAGGATGGAAAAGGACTCAGTTAAGACTGAAGTTGCCACATGAGAAAAAGGCACAAAAATTCTGTAAGGAATCATGGTCTATGCATCTTAAACTGTACTTGTTTCCATTGCATTCTTGGAATTTTCACGTACTTATCTATTAGCCAAAGAAATATGGCGCCATATTATTTGGCACAGGAATTTTGATGGATAATGTTTCTGGCTCTGTTCGTCTTTTAGATTTATACTCTGGCCCGGTAACTTTAATGATCAAATCTCTGGCACATTCATTGACTGACCATAACCTCTGGCACAATAACTCTAATCCAGTTGCTAAGAACCTTGAAACTACCGGGAATATCTTGCATTACTTAAGCTTAATATCAACATTTTCTGAAACCATACTTAATTAATCCCAAACCCACCACAAACCTTGCCCCCAAATCACTTGGGTTCTGAAAAGCCTTTTCCAGAGTGAGCTTGGTAGGTGAGTGAGTCAGTCCTTTCCAAGGGATCTTAAATACACACAGAGGGCGGGTGGGACTTAGCAACTCATGTTAAATCATGCTTTACATATATATTAGAAACTGGTTTGACAAATGGTGAATTATTTGATCCAATACTACCAAGATTTGCCACAGAATCCGAATGTCTCTGCTCTGCAACATGACATACATTATTTACCAACTAGTGGCACTTTGGGGGATACTGATGGGTAAAGTGAGGAAGGGTAGGGGTTAGATGGTCATTAAAACTTTCAGGCCAATCCCAGGCCCTTACTTCCTTTCCTTTTCCCCATCATCACTCGGTAACACCCAACGGACTGCGCGCGTAATCCCCAAGATATCAGTATAACACAACATTAGGTGCCTTCCTTCCCTCTCTCAGACTCTAGCTCTCTCTTTGTGTTCACTCGAAGCTCTTTGTAGTGACCCAAGCACAATAGAAGCACAGTTTGATCATTGGAAACAATGGATGCCCAGCGGAAGTAGTCCGCAACCGAGACAACAGTTCTTTGCTGGTTTCAGCATGAAGGTGTAGAGCAGAAAAGTACACGGTTCGCTGTTGGGGCTACTAGAAGCTTGTGATATGGTTCCTATCAAATCTAAGAGTCTCAATTGAAGAGGCGGCTCTAAAAGTGAATAGCATTAGTGGAAGGGCAAAAAATGCAACACACTGTGACACCTAAAAGAGCCTCCAGTCTATTCAAACATTTCTTAGCCGTGCAGGAAATAGAAAACGAGCCCCTGAAACTTACAAAGTAGTAGACGCAGAGGAAGCAAGAGGGCGGAGTCGTGAGGGGTGGAGTCAAGAAGAGACTGAGGTTCTTATTTACAGTTTGGCAGATGGCGTACTCCGTCACAAACGCATTGCATAGCCCGTTCGCTCTATTACAAGTGTTTTAAACCGCGTGGCACTCGTAACATGACAGGCAGCGAATCCACCCGATTTTGACAGAGTATCCTCTTCGCCAAACTCTACATACGGTCCCTAGTCAGCATAGGCCTTGCCAGTATACATGTGCTGTATCTTTACAAACTCTGCCCCCAAAGAAATTGACTAAAAGGTAAACCGTTGTAGTAAAGCTGTTTGTGATTACTTTACTGTTCACACACAGACCAAATTTTACAAATTCTGCTATATTTTATCAATTTACTGTACTAAAATATCCGCATTTGGTGAAAATAAACTCTCTTTTGTGCTGCTATAAAACCGCGAGATGTTACAGAACAGCTCAAGCACTGCTTTCCTCATCATTATGTATTTGCCAAATGGTTTCTGGTCACCTGCTGAAGTTGGCTTTAGAAGCCAAGTGCAATTGTTCAAGGTAAACAAAAATCAGTGCATCCTAATACATTTTTAGAATACAAATTTGTTTTTGATAAGTGGGAGGTTGGATGCACGCTGCCAATCCCACAGCTCCACTCCAAGACCATAGACAAATATATCATACAGATTTAGCCAAATGGATTTTTAAAAAGAAAAAACAAAGTAAAACAATTGCATATATGTCTGTCTGCAAGTGAACTCTGCCCCGCTAAAGGGGAACAACCGGAAAGCATGAAAAAGTACATAAAGGCGTCTCAGCCCATACTTCCGCCAATAAACAATAAGACAATTAGCGAAGTCTTGTGTTTTGTCTGCCTCTCTCGCCCCTTAAAAAAAAAAAAAAGAAGCAGAAGAAGCGGGGCTTTCAACCAAAAAATCCAGAGCAAAATATCTTGGGGCTAAAATATCATGGCCTAAAAAACGAAACCAAAATATCCTGAAGGTAACTATGTGTAGGTAAGTATAGCTTTACTATACTTAACTCCACATACATGTAACTTGACAATATATTAATCTTTAAGGTACATAGATGCGGAGTTAAGAATAGTAAATCTGTTCTGCTGTATATACATTTACCATCTCTATATTTAGTCCTCAATTTTTGCCCCAAAAATATTTTGCCTTCTATAATATATCATACAGTCAGCTGCAGAATACACAGAGGAGGGCAGGTGTTTCTCCTGTGCACGCTTTCCTACCCACAGCAACGTTATTGTGACTTATCAGTGAACCTCCAAGTAGCTGATCAAAATATTAGTGTTGGCTTCTCCATCGAGGCGCTAGGGTGATGATCCACCAAACTGTCTCTCCGGGGGCCTCACTGTGCATCTCATTGTATACATAGTACACCTTTTACATGAAAACAATCTCACAAATCATTTGTTTACATGTAAATAGCTGTAATGTCACATTTGATGCAGAAGAGGGCTCCACTGGCTGTACCGCGCATGTGTCAGGTGAGCCTGTTACAGCCCAGCTTCACACAGACACAATACATATCAAACATGCTCCACTAGCTTCAGGCAGCGCAGCATATCAGATAATGTCCCGGTTACTTACCGGTAATCTTCATTACTCCGAGTCCTGGTCTTCCTGGATACAGTCCTGAGTCCCGCCCTCCCACCCGGGCATGGCGATTGACTATTTCCTGTTTTTCTTGGGTCATTTGGAGTGGTATGTTACAGGAAGAGTTTCATTTGTTCCTACCTTTTGTGGTGGCTCATGGGTAACGGGGGCGATTTTGGGGGAACTTTTTTGAGTTTTCAGCTAGGGAATTGGTTCTGCCGGAAGGGAGAAGTATCATGCGTAAGGACTGCATCCAGGAAGACGGACGAGGAGGTAATGCGTGAGAGCATGTTTATGTACGTTATGTGCCTGCGAGCGTGCAACAGTTTGCGTGTATGTGAGTGTGCGGTATGACTGAGATTGTTCAGAATGTTATCAGCAAAGGAAAGACGCAAACAATAGAGGTGGGCTAGCCAGCAAATACATAGCCGGTGTGAGCCCTAAAAATATTTGCCTGTCAAATCATGAAACAAAGATCCTGTCATTGTATGACAAGGTGTTTAACAAAAACTCAAATTTCTTTAACAAGCAGAAGCGTTTCACATTCACCTTACCATATCATATTATGTCACTGTACTGAAAAGTATATATTAAAAGGGGGAACTGAACTTATAAACATTCCTGCACCCTCAGTGACAATGCTATTTGTGAACTAAGAGGAAAGCAAGGGCCCTGTGTGCCCTATATGTGGGCTAGATGCTTATAATGCATGGAGCAAATATATTGTCTAGTAAAACAAACTCAAGAGAGATTTTTGTACAGCTCACATCCTGAACCCACAATTTTGAAGGTGCTTTCATGTGTAATAATGGAAGAAAAGAAGGCTTGCCGAAATAAAATATTTGCCTAGGATCACATGATTTGGTCAAGCAAGGAAGCCGAGAGTGATCCCAGGTTTTCTAGTTTCACATTGTACAGTTCAGTGTCTGGATGCATATCTCTTACTCCTGTTTTATATAGTAGGTTAATGCTTTGTCTTTCTTTCTTGGCAGCGGGTAGATCATGCCTGCAGGCAGAAGCCACATGCAAGCTCGGTTTGTTGTGGGCTCAGGGTCAAAGAAGACCTCGATCTGAGCCAAGCACATGATTCAAGCCTATATTGGGTTGCCCATCATCTAGTTTTTTTAGTCAATGTATGTTATAATTGTGATGTAAAATGCTTCATTTGGCTAAAAAAAAAAATCAAAATCTTTGTGGGCAGGAACCCCCTGATTCCCGAACCCACCTGAAGGAATCTAGCTAATTTTCTTCTCTGTCTTGCTCTGTCACAATCAACAAATTTTTACGCCCACCACTTTCCAGATTTACCAGCCACCTTTGCAAAATATTAAACAAGTGAAAACGCCTGTCAGGGCAGAAAATAATAAACGGCCTGGTTTAAAAAAATGTGAAAAAAGTGAGTAAAGATGCCTCATTTCCCCCTTGCTCTGTACTACTACCTAGCACCGGGACAAATGAAGCCACAGCAGACTGCATATGTGTGTTCTGCCATGTATAGTGCAAAAGGACACACACAGGCCAATTACCAGCTCACTGAGCCACTTCCTGGAGCCCGCTTCTGAGTCGAGAAAAGCTACCGGAACAGTTCCAGATAGGTTCCCACACAATATAAACACTGTTTCTGAGTAAGTCAGACGTTTTATAACCCAATGAGGATGGGCACCCCGCCAGATGTGGTGACGCAATATGGGAATCAGTTTCCCCACACAGAAAAACATATTTCCCAAACTGGCAGGGGTGGTGGTGGGAAATTGTGCGGGTGGCAGGACATGTTTGTGTTCCATCATTCACACCATGTTGCACTGTTCTCAGCAACACTTGGCAAACATTCCAACAGAAAGTGGCCACAAAGAAAGGTTCTGCCAGAGGTGAGCTTGTTTATATTCAAATTAATGAACCTCTAACAAACTAGAAACCTGCTGGCAATGTGCAAACCAAACAACCCTATTTGAACATAAGCATCTTGAGTACACCTCCATCCACTCCCAACAAACTTATATCACAGTTAATTATCAACAAGAAACCATCAACTACCTCCACATTGCTTTCTACACACTCCGAACCACAAGCTGCACTAGTATCCAATCCGAGATGGAATGCACAACGCAGGCCTAGAAGGTACCCAAGGATACCATTGACAGCATGCATGGCATTTAAATACATGTGCCATAGAATAACATAATGTAGCCTTATAGCCTGCCGTAGTGGGCGATACCAGCCATTAAAGGCCCTCTCCAGCGTTAAAGCCCCTCGCTTAAAGGCTTTTCTTCGAAAGGCAGCACATGCTTCAACACGTGCTGACCTCCGCTCCCTTTATAGGAGCACTATGATAACGATAAGCTTGGACCACGCACACGCACCCCCATGCTGTCTATCTGCACTAATATGCAAGTTAGCCTCCCCCTACTCTAACACCTAAACGGAGGGAGGCTAACCACTGGTTAATTAAACCACGAAAACTCCATAAACTTGTTTTAAAAATTCTTCGTCTTTTTTTTTTTTTTTTACCAAAATCCCAAAAACAACAACACAAACGCCAAAGCACACGCTTCGCTTCTGAAAATTAGAAGCTCTTCATTCACAAACCTTCCTCTCAATCACACCTTCCACAATATATCACTGAGACGATAGATTAAAAGGTACTTATCTGAACAGAAGCAGCATTTAAAAGAGGAGGAGAGTTCTACGTCAGTGGCATTTATCGATTGTTTGAGTTCCAATTCTGGATTGTTCTTGTTTGGAAAAGTTCTTTAAATGTGCTGCTGCAGAAATGGCAAATAAAAGGTTATGCATAATGGTAGCCTCAGGTTTTGTAATGAAATGCCCTCGGGCTCCGTGAGGTCTTTGTTCACAGCCACAGCTGTGAACAAACATTGGAATGTTGGGGCTCCGGGCTTCTACCAGCCATTAGAAGCACAGAGCACTCCATTGTCTTCAATGGAGCTCCCAACATTCCAGTGTTTTAACAGGTGTTTGTCTCCTGAAACCTTGTAGGGCTGGTGTAGAGCCTGTCACATATCACGCAAATACTAATACAACAAGCAAGCAAGGCGGAGAGAGGCACGCAAGGCTTAATGAGCCTTGACAGAAACCCACATGGCGGCTGCGCGCGTGCACGCTCGCGTGAACGCAAGCTTGAGGCCAGCAAAAGCCTCTGGTAGCACTTTCAAAAAGCCACTCACTAAATTTCTCGCAGAGCAGCGCATGCGCTGGCTCAGCGAGACCTAAAAAGACATAGGCATTTTCTCAGGAGACTGGTTTAGTATGGTCAGCAAATGACACTGGCTTGGTGTGGGTTTGATTCTTGCATACAAGTACCAGTGTTTATTTACTTGCAGTGCATTAACTAAACACTCAGACTACAAATCAAGCACGTGACTGTAATGGTTTAAAAAAATAATTAAATAAAACACCAAAATAGTACACCATGCATTGTGATAATATCTTCAATCCTCTGCAAAAAGCGCCTGTAAGATTTGTTGTGGCTACGTAGTTTGTTTTACATTCTATAGACCAAGCAAACATTTCTTCACCGCAGCCCCTCTAGCACTGGAGAGAAGTTTAAGGTGTGTTTTTTGGCCAAAGAAAACAACTGTACGATCCTTTCGCACCTCTCATTCCACAGGTGACGATGGCGTGCTTGCCTTCCAACCAAAAATTGCAAGGCCTTTCCCCCCTATGCCCCATTAGCATTCAGTAGGCGTGGATGTTGTGTTTGTCGGCCACCAAAAACATCTATAAGGCTTTTCCACGCTCTGTCCCATTAGCATCAGAGTAGGTGTGGAATGAGTGTTTGTTGGGCAACAAAAAAACCTAAATTTTTGTTAGGCCAGTGTAATGTTGCCCAATTACAGAAATTAACCTTAAGCAAATTTCTAAAATGTTCCCCATTTTGCATACCTTTACATTTCACATGATTTTTGCCTGTGGGAGATTGATTTGAGTAGGAAATATAATATCTCACAGAGAGAAATTATTCCTCGGGATAGACATTTTCTATCTGAAGCGTCTCCTGCCTGTATCTCGCGTGGCTTTTCTGCACAAGGAAAGAAGTAACTTCAGATGCTGACGAAATATATTTCCCGTAGATTCCTTGATTTCGCTGACATCTTTTTGGCAAATTGCACTCCTACTTTCCTCCCCATCCCATGCAGCTTTCAGGAAGTGCTGAAGAGGTGTTTTTTTTAGCCCAGCATTTTTTTTCTTTATCTCTGTCCAACTCTAGATAAGATACTCTCGTTTCACAAAATATATGAAGTAAGGCAATATCTTTCTTTACAAGTTTTCAAGACCGAGAAAACGAACTAGTGTTTTGGTTTCACACCCACACACATTCCAATGCTCTCTAGAAGTGATGACCCTGCTTTCAACTCCTCCTCAGCCGGCCTGTACACCCTGCATAACTTGGGGTTGGCTATTTTTAAAAGCACTTTCATTCCCACGCATCTGGAGGGCTCGCCAATGGAAAGCAGATTTGGGCTTAAAGGGATATTGCAGAACTAGGCTCGCAACACACACACACGCACACACACACGCACACAAACACACACAAACACACACACATGCACACACACCCACACACTCACACTCACGCACTCACACACACACACCCACACACTCACACACACACACACACACACACACTCACACTCACATACTCACACACACCACACACAAGTTAGTCTGCCCAAGTAATTTGTGGGAGGTGGTAGTCTGTTTCAGTCTGTGTTTACAGCAGATTTTTACACAACCCCTTGTGCAAACGATGCCAGTAAATGAGTGACTGTGATTGCTACAACACGCTTCCAGGAAGCCCATGTCTACATAGGGCTTGCGTCAGGCAGTATGGTGGTTTTTTCAGGATACCTACATAAGATACATTTATTATCAATTTAAATGACAGTGAGAGACTTTGTGGGGTGTTTAGAGAAAGTGTGGGAACTCCATGGTACCCTTTGACCCCGCCAGTGCAATCTGATGTAATGTAATAAAAAAGGATTTTCAGGTGTGCATTGGTTAAATATGTTACTATTTATCACATTATATTCAAAAACCAAGATGTTTGTATCCAAGCCAGTCCTTGTTTTGCAGCTACTAAGCTTCTTTTCAAAGCCTTAACAAACATAATTTTAAAATATCATATATTGATTGCCCTTAACCAGTCTTGTCATATTTGAAACATATTCTCTATATTGAGTATTCGAATGTTTTCTCTAAGTGTTATATTTAACATAACTTGAGATAACTTTAAAGAAATTAGAATATGTCATCGATTGAGACCAATTAATAATTTTGATGAGATAGGCTTAAGAGATGCTATTGATGAAAATTAGAGTTTCTCATACAGTGCAAGTATCTCGTTTTCTCATTTTTGGGGGTTATATTCATCACAATCTTTATTTTGGTTCCAATGTGACTGTTTTTCTTTTTATAGGTCTCTCATGTGATTTTTTTGGTTTATTCTCATTAAGTAATCCATTAGCGAATATGTTTCAAGGATGACAGGATTATTAGGGCCCAACAGTTTGTATGTTAGATTATATAACTGAGTAGATCTTTGTAATTTGATATGTTTGATTGTGTTCCTTAAGCATAAAAAAATCAGTGGAGGATTTTATTGTCTTGACACATTTGTAAACGCTTCATACCTGCGATGAGGCTTATAAACACTCGAGTAGCGGCGGAACACTTGTTGGTTAGCACATGGAATGAAAAAGCCCTTTGATACTTGAATATTTTATGGTAAACACATATTAATCGATAAGTGCAAGAAAGTGAATTATTATTTGGGGTGGGTGACTGCCCACCATAAGGAGTAGTAACACTTCTTGTCAGGGTGAGCCTTCAAAGGCTCTAAATTAACCCGAGCTCAATCCCCTGGTAGCTGTGGCACAGAGTAGCTAGGCTTAAATTAGAGCAGTGTGTTAAGTATTTATGCAGTACCAAAACAGAAATAAAGTAAAAAAAAAAAAACAATAAAAAATTACAAACTGAATTAGAAAAACAAAGTAAAATTTAATAAACAAAATGATAAAAATTGGATAAGGGGAACCAGAGATATGAATGTTCAAAGTCGGATTCACTAAGTGCATTGGTTCCTGCGAAAAGGCTGGAAGTTAAACATTTTGACAAAGTTTCAGAATCCCACTTCATAAATGTGTACTTTGTCACTCTTTTGAAGAAAAGTGTTGACGTTTCTTCTAAGTCCCAATGCAGAGTTCGACTTTGCAAGTTTTGGAGAAGAAAAATTCTTCTGAGTGGGAGGCCGCTAAAATTGTAGCTGCTTGTCGAACTGGAGGTGTAGGTATCTTTGAGGCGGACAAAGCTGAAATTCAGTCCGACACTGTGGAACGTTTTTCAGCTGATCCTGCTGTAGTTCTGAAGCTCTGGAAGAAAAGTTTTGAAAAACATCCAAACTTTCTTCTGGTGCCTAGATAGTCACAGGAGTACACTTCTAAGGCATGAGGACCTCAAGGGAAGGCATGTAGAGAGCCTGAGCGTGTCAAGCAGAGGCCAACAGCAAAGTCCATTCCAGGTCTAGTTGCCATTGGTCAGCTGGCCTCTTGCAGCTTACTGTGTCCCTGTAGCCGCACAGGAAGCCAGTCAACAGACCCCTGGAGTCCACTTCTGTTAACTTGGGTACAACAATGAGCAAGTCCCGTCCTTCAAGACTCCGATGAGGTCACTAAAAGCAGGTCCAGTCTTCTTATCTTCAGCAGCTCCAGTAAGTGGTCTGAGGAGGTGTTTTGGGGTGCCACATTGATGTCTGACACCTGCTAGTGGATGTGGGTGACTCCTGGCTCTTCTCTAATCCAATGGGTTAAAAGTTACAAGGGGCAGACCTACTAACTCTTGCAGTAGTTCATGTTTGCCCTACTGCAACAATCCCATAGTGCACCTTATTTCCAAAAATCAAAGATGGGGGACATTTCTTCCCGTGTGCAGAGCTTGTATGTCCAATCAGAAGTTTTGTCAGGGTAATGAGTAGTCCCTCCTCTATGGTCACTCAAAACCGGTACTGAGGGCAGCTCTCCTTCCACTGGGTGAAGGGTTTGGTGCCAACCTGACTAGGGGAGGTGGTCCCCTCTAGGTGTCACTTGATATTTAGTGAAAGGGTAGGCCTTTTTGAAGTTAATAAAATTCCAGGGCCCAACCCAACTGGCCTTCCTGCCAAGGGAGGAAAACACCTCCTCACTCCCATGTACCTGTCTCTGCTGTAGAGCAGTTTTCACACTTAATTGAGACCAAGTATAGGTCAGGCAGTTGCTGAAGAGATAATACAAATTAGCCTCCTGCAGCTTCGGGCATGGTAAAGGTTACTTTATAAAAGTTACATTTCCAATATATATTTAATAAAAATCTGACGTCACTCTAAGATTGTATTTTTAATTTTAAAATCAAGCCTTTGATTAAAAATAAGTATTTGAATGGAGCCTGTAGCTGGTACAGGTACAAAAGATATCGATTAAAGTTTATAATCTATAGTTTGACTTTTTTAATATGCTAGTTACACACTGAACAAAGACAATGTCATTTTGGGCCTAGTTTCTGTGTGAACATGCCATTTCTAATGTCACACATGTTCAACTCCGAAATATTATGCACCCTACCTAGTAGGCAGCAAGGTGCACTTAGGGGAGACTTCCTACTTGTGAAATGGGTGACCTTGACAAGTCTGGACAACAAGCTTCCAGCTGCCCTTGTCAGGCTACACATGTTAGGCCTGAAGCGTGTCTTACAGGCCAAGTCTGTGGATGGCATAATAGGAGCTGCATTCAGCTGGTGGCATTTAACTTCTAGGCCCTTAGCACATTTTCTATACCATAAACTAGGAACTTATTGGAAAATTAATTGCACCAATTAGTATTAAGCCAATTTACACGTTTAAAGGCCGAGCACAGGCACTTTACTCCTTTTTAGTAGCGGTAACAGTGCACAAAGTTCTAAGAAAAGCAGAAATACGGTCAGTAAAAGTTGTAAAATTTGTCTTGACTACGCAGAAAAGGTGGATTTCTTACCATAAGAATATGGAATAAGCCCTTAAATGTGCCCCAGCACGGTATGACACTGTAATATCATAGCCAGAATATTGTCTGACATAGATATTGTGTCTTAAATATCATTTGCATAAATAATGCCATTTGAATTATTGATAGAAACTCTACACCCAACAGGACAATATTTTTGTAAACGATATTTAGGGCTCAATATTTATGTTTAGTTTCTACATACAATATTATGTCCTAGGGCACCCTGACAAGCTTTTTTTGTAATACAGAATCTAAATGTAACTTATTTTTTGTCAGAGGATACTTTGAAATTTTGGCTCAACTACAGCTTTACCCATGAATAATACCCATTATAAAGTATTAAGTTCCTCTTGTTTGAGACAGTATAACGCTTTTTAAAAGTAATTTTATCCTTGATTATCTTGTGAATGGCAAAGGGTCAGAGGTTATGATAAAGCCTTTCCTTAGCTGAGGAAATGAGTTCAGGCAAACTCATTTTTGGTCATTGGTCATTTTAAAATAGACCCCTTTATCTTTGCTGTTTCCGGTGATATAAGTAGAAGGTAACTATAAATGATCCCGTTACTAAAAAACATATGCGGCAACAGCATAAAATCTTGGATTAAAATGAAAGCGGTTGCCCCCATGCGTACCTTGTTTGTCCTTACTCGAAACTTCAGCGCCTGGATACGCTCGCGGGTGTAAAAATCGACTGATTGAGTGATTGATTGATTGTGGTGCGTGGCCCATATTCACTGATGATGATGATGACGGCATTGCCTGGCTATAAAATAAACCCTGCATCTGGGACCATGGGTCGACCAGCAGAGAGCATAAGTGGGAAGCTCTGACTCATGCTCAGACATTCCATGTGCTTGATATGTGTACTGACCACACACTGATGAAGCAATTGATGATATTAATGATGTCATAGTTCAGTACCTCATAGGATGCAGGCCCTCGCAGGACAATGGTAAATTGATAAATACAAAACCTACGAAATGCACTTTAATAGGCCACACTACCCGATCTGGGTTCCCTAGTGTTTCTTACCTTGTAATGTCTCTCATTGCCATCCCAAATGCTGATAATGTTAACGATGACATCACATTGCATTTTAAAAGTACCCCTTCAGCTTGCTGATTCCAGCAGAAAAAAATAAATATTACTTTGTACACGTACTCTGAATTTAGTTTTATTCAATCCCTATGTTTTGTAGCCAATGTGCTATTGGTGTTCTCGGTGACGTGTCAGTGACCTCGTAGTGCAGCTTTGAAATATAGGCATTCAGATCGGTGATCGACTAGTCACTCTTATGGGCGATCTGTATGCTGATGATATTGTTGATAACATATCAGTGGCTTAATAGTACATCTATATAAAGCTCCCCTAATGGACCAGCAGAGAGTAGACGTCTTATGGAGATACCCACTCCAAAGAGGAAGATTCAGGGAATGCTCCCGAACTACTGGGAATACACTTGAGACCCCGATTCGATGACTTTTAGCCTATCTGTTCTACAGAAGAAGAGAAGCAACCTATGGCAACTCAGTCTAACCTCTTTCTTTAAAGAAGCAATCTTGTCCAAACTACGCTTTCCATCAGGATATAAATATTAAAATCAGCACACCCACATTTACACTTATTGCTATTCATACCCACATATCATTCCTTAGAATCTGTTCACACTATTGATCTCTTGGATGTGGCTATTGCACCCTGATGAGGTAGGATATTAAGTTTACCCATTTTTGTAAGCACAGTAATTGAGCAAATTAGCATATATGCCAGTGGCAGTCACCACTGAGTAGATAGTTGCGTCTGCGTTTCCATAGGAAATGCCTTTTCGGTTTGCTAATAACTTTGGCGACATTTTACAAATTTTCACAAGCATTTAAAAAAAAGTGCTCTATTTGTTTAGGTTTTTTCCTGGAAAGTATCGGGGTAATACTTCAAGCGGGGCAAAGAAAAAGGGCCAGTCCCAAAATGCAATAGTCCCCTTAATTTTCTATAGACTTATTTAAAATGGCTATAACCCAAACTGCTGAACAGAGCTACACCAAATTTGGCAGGGAGCTAGACCTTGGTCCTGAAAGCATGCCTTTTGTGATTTGGTGCAAATCCATTCAGTAGTTTTTGAAAAATTATAACTCTCTCCCTTGCCATGCACAGCTTATTACCCCACATATTACATCACTCATGGCATGTTCTATAACATCCTTGATAACATGACTGCAACATCTGAAATTACATCATTGATGACAAGACTGTGCATGGTGGGGCCGCAAGTTATAACTACTTTAGGGCACAAGTTATAGTTACTAGCGATAACTATAACTGTTGAATTTCAGTGTTTATTTTGAGTTTAAAACAGTACGTTGTCACTGAAAGTTTCACCTAACTATAACGTTAGTTTAACCTATGGTTTTTTGAGTGAATATATTTTTCAGTGTATATATATATATATATGAGCTTGCAAATCCTGAGCCAAGTTCCTTTTCCTTACGGACGGAAAATCAGGTACGGACCACTAACAGCTTTCAGTGGAATAAGTGCTTTATTGTACAAAGGATCTCCACTGCATGACGCGTTTCGACCGGGTTACCCCGGTCTTGATCACATGACGTGCAAAGGTATTAGTGTGTCTTAAATAGTAACGTGCTATACAATTGGCCACTCCTCCTATGGTAACAGACATAGAAAGCATACTATATGGCGCCAAATGGGCATTAGAACAAGTACATATTGATACAGAGAAATGCCTAATGTAGTGGCCACACATAAATAGTATTTGAAGTAAATGCAATTCAATTCCTAAACGTAAAGCCAGGTGGCCGAAAATTATTAGGATAATAAGCAGTAACAGTACAATTCAGATTCATGACATCTCTGTTAATGCAGGATCCTATTAAAAATTGCAAAGCCTGCCATAAGGAGTTGGGGTGCTGAAGTGAAAGTGCAAGTGCAGTATAAAGTGCTGTTCGTGACACATAAAATTGTAGCTATTCAAACATCATTTTACTGCGATGGTGCCTAAATCATGGAAGCATGCAAAAGTGGTCCCTCTACTTAAGAAACCAACACTCGACACGTCCAAACCAGAGAACTACCGTGCGATTTCTTTGCTTCCTTTCCTCTCTAAAATTCTAGAAGCACATGTGAATTCTACTCTAACACAGTTTCTAGAATCTAATCATATACTTGATAGTTCACAGAATGGGTTCCGACCAAGATACAGCACCGAGTCAGCTTTACTGGCTGTGGTAGAACAACTCAAATCCGCGCTGGATGCCGGCAGCACATCAGCGCTGGTGCTGCTGGAACTAAGCGCAGCATTTGACACGGTGTCCCATGAAATTCTGCTCCTACGTTTGAAGGAGATAGGAATTGGGAATAAAGCTCTAGCGTGGTTCTCCTCCTTCCTGGCCGACCGAACCTTTCAAGTGACCTCTCCCCCTTTCTCTTCCATGTACACTCTCTTCGCTGTGGGGTTCCTCAGGGCTCTGCATTGAGCCCTACGCTCTTCAATATATATATGAGCCGTTTGGCACGGCTGGCCAAAGTACGAGGAATCTCCCTGGTGTCATACGCCGACGACACCCAACTAGTGATTGCCCTGTCCAATGATCCCAAGCGAGACATAATAAAATTTAAAGAAGACATCTCTGCAATTGCAGAATGGATGACGGCTAACTTTCTGCAATTGAACTCTACCAAATCAGAGATTCTCCTGGTTGGCAAAGAGTCTCATCTCTGGACGAAGGAATGGTGGCCCCGGGCACTTGGTGATCCCCTGATCCCAAACCTGCGGTGAAAAATCTAGGCTTCATAGTTGATAATAACCTCAACTTTGAAACACATGCCAAATCAGTAGCCGGGAAATGCTTTGGACTATTGCGCGGCCTTCGACCGATTTTGGGTCTCTTTGATGCCCAAACACGCCAACTGATTATCCAAGCTTCTATTCTGGCTCGTCTGGACTACTGCAATGTGCTTCTTCTCGGCTCTAATAAATCCGTGCTTAATAAATTGCAGCGGGTCCAGAATGCGGCAGCTCGTGCTATTTTTGCCCTTCCTAAATTCAATCATGCTTCTAATCTTCTCCGCCGCCTGCACTGGCTGCCCCTCGAACAGCGTGTTTGCTTCAAAACGCTCTGCATCACGCATAAGATACTGACAGGAAGTGCCCCAGATATCCTAGGCGACCTCTGCACTCTGTACACCCCCTCGCGTGCCCTACGTTCGGCGAACCAGAATCTTGCATGTATCCCTCACATACGTAGAGCTAGATCGGGTGGCCGCTCCTTTAGATGCCTGGCCCCCACTCTCTGGAACGCTCTCCCTCTATACATCCGCAGCAACCCTGACCATCAGGCTTTCAGACGCCTTGTGAAGACTTGGCTCTTTTCCCAGGTCTAACTCCCTCTGTCCTGTCCCTTGTTCTTTCCCAGATATATTTCCCTTTGTCTTGACTCCTGCTTAGTCTGGCTTCAGCGCTGGGATGCCTCTTTGCCGAGGCAGCCATGCACTTTATAAGTATTTTAATCTAATCTAATCTAATCATAGCTTCAATGGTACAGGTTTGGGGCAGCCGGTGATTTCTCAAAATGTGAATATATAGGCTACAAATCAATAGCATAAAATGCAAGATATTCCTAAACCCAGTGAGGGTGACGCTTAGAACGAGAAGACATGTTGTAAGAAACATGTAGCATAGGTGACCATGCCTGACTGCACTATTGTTAATACATTAACATTTAGGTTGGTGCTAATATAAAGTGCAAGGTTGAAACCAGCAAGGAAAAGATGTGCAAATGCGCAGTTACAGTAACAAGAGATAGCAGCATAATGAGTGATTGATGAAACATAAATGATGTAAATATAAATATAACTATACATATAAATATACATAATACCCAAAGAATAGCTTCCATAAAACCGACTAAAACCGAGTCATAAAATTCCCATAAAACCAGAGATATTGGCTAAACAAGGTAAAACGGGGGTTAATAACAAGGTCCCATTAGTCGGATAAAAAAAGCCCCTTGGATAAAAAATATATATACATGTTTCACTGTACAGTTCATTTCATTATCCATGGCCAATCCAAACAGGTTCATGCAGAGATGCCCGGGTGGGTACTGAATACTGACATAATCATAACCCTTTACAAAAAATTGTGCAAGTCTTCACCCGTATTCAACCCATTTGGATCTTAGTGTCAAGTGTCAGGATGTAATGTGTCTCTAATTGGCGCAACTTCCTTTCTCTGTTTCCCCCTCTGGGTAACTTCGGGACAGCATCAATAACAAAATAAGTTAAATCTTTTAAGTTATTGTTGTGTACCAGATTAAAATGTCGGGCAACAGGGTAGTTGTGGTCCGTATTGACAATGGCACGCAAATGTTGCAGGATACGGTTAAATACCTGCAACTTCGTGCTCCCCACATATTTGAGATCAATCAATCAATCAATCACGGCATTTATAGAGCGCGCTACTCACCCGGGAGGGTCTCAAGGCGCTGGGGGAGGGGGTAAGTTACTGCTCGAACAGCCAGGTCTTGAGCTGCTTCCTGAAGGAGAGATGGTCCTGGGTTCGCCGAAGGTGAGTGGGGAGGGAGTTCCAGGTCTTGGCTGCCAGGTAGGAGAAGGATCTTCCTCCGGCGGTGGCTCTGCGGATGCGTGGTACGGTGGCGAGGCGTGGCTGGTTGATCGTAGCTGGCGGGTGGGCGTGTAGAAGGTCATGCGGTCGTTGAGGTACTTTGGGCCCAGGTCGTGGAGGGCCTTGTGTGCGTGGGTGAGGAGTCTGAACGTGATTCTCTTGCTGACGGGGAGCCAGTGCAGGTCTTTCAGGTGTCCGGTGATGTGGCTGTGTCGGGGGATGTCCAGGATGAGTCGTGCGGAGGCGTTCTGGATGCGCTGGAGTCTTTTTGAAGTTTGGCTGTGGTTCCGGCGTAGAGGGTGTTCCCATAGTCCAGTCGGCTTTTGACGAGTGCCTGGGTGACGGTCTTCCTGGTTTCAGTGGGGATCCATCTGAAGATCTTGCGGAGCATGCGCAGGGTGTTGAAGCACGAAGATGAGACGGCGTTGACTTGTCTGGTCATCGACAGGGAGGAGTCCAGGATGAAGCCCAGGTTGCGTGCGTGGTCCGTTGGCTTGGGCGCGGTGCCCAGGGCCGGGGGCCACCAAGAGTCGTCCCAGGCGGAGGGTGATGAGCCCAGGATGAGGACTTCCGTCTTGTCTGAGTTCAGTTTAAGGCGGCTGTTCCTCATCCAGTCGGCGACGTCTCTCATCCCGTCGTGTAGGTTGGCTCTGGCAGTGGTGGGGTCGTTGGTGAGGGAGAGGATCAGCTGGGTGTCGTCGGCGTAGGAGATGATGTTGAGGTTGTGTTGGCGTGCGATGGCTGCGAGGGGCTCATGTAGACGTTGAAGAGGGTTGGACTGAGTGAAGATCCTTGTGGAACGCCGCAGATGACTTCGGTGGCCTTGGATCTGAACGGGGGAGGCGGACTCTCTGGGTTCTTCCGGCGAGGACCGAGATGATCCATTCCAGTGCTTTCTCTCGGATTCCGATGTTGCTGAGGCGCTTCACTAGGGTGCGGTGGCAGACGGTGTCGAACGCCGCGGAGAGGTCCAAGAGGATGAGGGCTGCTGTTTCCCCGTTGTCGGTTAGGGTTCTGATGTCGTCGGTGGCTGCGATAAGGGCGGTCTCGGTGCTGTGGTTGGCCCGAAACCCGGACTGCGAGGGTCGAGGATCCATTCGTCTCGAGGAAGGCGGCAAGCTGTCTGTTGACGGTCTTCTCGATGACTTTGGCCGGAAACGGAAGGAGCGAGATGGGACGGTAGTTCTTGAGGTCGGTGGGGTCCGCCGTTGGTTTCTTCAGGAGGGCGGTAAGCTCGGCGTGCTTCCAGCTCTCCGGGAAGGTGGCGGTGTGGAAGGAGGAGTTGATGATGTCCCGGAGATGGGGTGCGATGGTGGCGTCGGCTTTGTTGAAGATGTGGTGTGGGCAGGGGTCGGTTGGTGATCCGGAGTGGATGGAGTTCATCGTGCGGGTGGTGTCTTTGGTGCTGATCGGGGTCCAGTTGCAGAGGGTGGTGGTGGCGGGCGTTGGTTCGGCAGTAGGGTGCGTGGTTTGTGCGTCGAAGCTGTTATGTATGTCGGTGATCTTGCGGTGGAAGAACGCGGCGAGTGAGTTGCAGAGGTCTTGCGAGGGGTGATGTCGTTGTTTCCGGCGCTGGGGTTGGAGAACTCTTTGACGATGCTGAAAAGTTCCTTGCTGTCGTGGGCGTTGTTGTCCAGTCGTTCTTTGAGTGCCGACTTCTTGGTGGCACGGATCAGCTGGTGGTGTTTGCGGGTGGCGTGCTTGAGGGCGGTCCTGTTGTCTGTGGTCTGGTCGAGTCGCCAGGTTTTCTCGAGAGTGCGGCAGTTCTTCTTGGATTCCTTGAGTTCGTTGGTGAACCAAGGGGTTTTCTTGCTTCCGGGTCTGCTGGGAGGGTTTTTAGTGGTGCGAGGTCGTCGGCGCAGGCGGTCAGCCACTTGGCGAGGTTGCTGGCTGCTTCGTTTGGGTCCGTTGTGTTGGTGGGTGTGTTCTGGCTGAGGGAGGCGGTGAGCTGCTCGGCGGTGATCTTGCTCCAGCGCCGGCGGGAGCCTGTTGCGGGTGGTGGTGGGTCGCAGTCTTTCTGAAGCTGAAGTGGACGCAGCTGTGGTCGGTCCAGTGGAGTCCGGTGGCGTGGCTGAAGGAGATGTGCTTGCTGGAAGAGAAGACGGGGTCAAGCGTGTGGCCGGCGTAGTGGGTGGGCGTGTTCACCAGTTGCTTGAGTCCGAGGTTGGCGAGGTTGTCCAGCAGGGCGGTGGTGTTTCTGTCGTTGTTGTTCTCCAGGTGGAAGTTGAGGTCCCCTAGGAGGATGTAGTCGGCGGAGGGCATGGCGTGCGGGCTGATGAAGTCTGCGATGTCTTCGCTGAATAGTGTGCGTGGTCCCGGGGGTCTGTAGATGAGGGTGCCTCGGAGGGTGGTCTTGGGGTCAGTGTGTATCTGGAAGTGTAGGTGTTCGGCGGCGGTGAAGGTCTCGTCGGAGTTAGTCGAGATGCGGATGGTGTTCTTGTGTACGATGGCGATGCCTCCTCCCGTCTGGTTGACGCGGTCCCTCCGGGTGATCTTGTATCCGTCCGGGATGGCTATGGCGATGTCGGGCGCTGAGGAGGCGTTCATCCAGGTTTCGGTGAGGAAGGCGACGTCCGGTGCTGTTGCGTCGAGCAGGTCCCAGAGTTCCACGGCGTGCCTGTGGACGGAGCGGGTGTTCAACAGGATGCATTTCAGGTGGTTGCTGCTGGTGCACGTCTTGGCGGAGGTGGTGCACGTCCGGGGGCAGGTGAATCGGCAGGCTTGGCAGGTGAAGGGTCCGTGGGTGCGTCTCGGTGAGGCTCGGTAGCAGGCAGGGTTCCGGCCGGCATTGAGTGCGGTGAGGGTGGCGGCGTCGTAGGTCCGTCGAGTAGTGTTGCATCGGTGGGATCCAGGGGTTCTGGCGCTGGGCGCGGTCCAGTGGCGGACGGGCGCAGACGGGCTTGCTTTAGGCGCGCCTTCGGCGCGCCAGCGGCGCGGCGCGCGCAGCGGCCGCCATTTATGGGGAGGTGGGAGGGAGGAGCAGCTGGGAGGCGGGAGGCAGGGGCAGCGAATGGGCAGTCAGGGGCGGGGCCGCAGGGGCGCAGCGGCGGGAATGGCGAGAAGCAGCGGGGGCACAAAAGTAAAAGGGAGAGAAAACAGACAAAAATACGGGCACAACGCAGATGGGGCAGCGAGGGGCACAGAAAGGAAAATGGGGGAGAAAACAGACAGAAATACAGGCACAACGCAAATGGGGCAGCGAGGGGCACAGAAAGGAAAATGGGGGAGAAAACAGACAGAAATACAGGCACAACGCAAATGGGGCAGCGAGGGGCACAGAAAGGAAAATGGGGGAGAAAACAGACAGAAATACGGGCACAACGCAAATGGGGCAGCGAGGGGCACAGAAAGGAAAATGGGGGAGAAAACAGACAGAAATACAGGCACAACGCAAATGGGGCAGCGAGGGGCACAGAAAGGAAAATGGGGGAGAAAACAGACAGAAATACAGGCACAACGCAAATGGGGCAGCGAGGGGCACAGAAAGGAAAATGGGGGAGAAAACAGACAGAAATACGGGCACAACGCAAATGGGGCAGCGAGGGGCACAGAAAGGAAAATGGGGGAGAAAACAGACAGAAATACAGGCACAACGCAAATGGGGCAGCGAGGGGCACAGAAAGGAAAATGGGGGAGAAAACAGACAGAAATACAGGCACAACGCAAATGGGGCAGCGAGGGGCACAGAAAGGAAAATGGGGAGAAAACAGACAGAAATACGGGCACAACGCAAATGGGGCAGCGAGGGGCACAGTAAGGAAAATGGGGAGAAAACAGACAGAAATACGGGCACAACGCAAATGGGGCAGCGAGGGGCACAGAAAGGAAAATGGGGGAGAAAACAGACAGAAATACAGGCACAACGCAAATGGGGCAGCGAGGGGCACAGAAAGGAAAAACAGACAGAAATACAGGCACCGGGGCCACAAGCGGAAGGGCGATCTTACCTGCAGAAGCAGCGGGCGGCCAACACAGGCGGAGCTGTGTGGTGGGGGAGCGACCTACCTGGCAAGGTCAAGGGTCGCTCTCCTCACCGCGCAGCGGCCGCCATTTATGGGGAGGTGGGAGGGAGGAGCAGCTGGGAGGCGGGAGGCAGGGGCAGCGAATGGGCAGTCAGGGGGGCGGGGCCGCAGGGGACGCAGCGGCGGGAATGGCGAGAGGCAGCGGGGGCACAAAAGTAAAAGGGAGAGAAAACAGACAAAAATACGGGCACAACGCAGATGGGGCAGCGAGGGGCACAGAAAGGAAAATGGGGGAGAAAACAGACAGAAATACAGGCACAACGCAAATGGGGCAGCGAGGGGCACAGAAAGGAAAATGGGGGAGAAAACAGACAGAAATACGGGCACAACGCAAATGGGGCAGCGAGGGGCACAGAAAGGAAAATGGGGGAGAAAACAGACAGAAATACAGGCACAACGCAAATGGGGCAGCGAGGGGCACAGAAAGGAAAATGGGGGAGAAAACAGACAGAAATACAGGCACAACGCAAATGGGGCAGCGAGGGGCACAGAAAGGAAAATGGGGGGAAAACAGACAGAAATACGGGCACAACGCAAATGGGGCAGCGAGGGGCACAGAAAGGAAAATGGGGGAGAAAACAGACAGAAATACAGGCACAACGCAAATGGGGCAGCGAGGGGCACAGAAAGGAAAATGGGGGAGAAAACAGACAGAAATACGGGCACAACGCAAATGGGGCAGCGAGGGGCACAGAAAGGAAAATGGGGGAGAAAACAGACAGAAATACAGGCACAACGCAAATGGGGCAGCGAGGGGCACAGAAAGGAAAATGGGGGAGAAAACAAACAGAAATACAGGCACAACGCAAATGGGGCAGCGAGGGGCACAGAAAGGAAAATGGGGGAGAAAACAGACAGAAATACGGGCACAACGCAAATGGGGCAGCGAGGGGCACAGAAAGGAAAATGGGGGAGAAAACAGACAGAAATACAGGCACAACGCAAATGGGGCAGCGAGGGGCACAGAAAGGAAAATGGGGGAGAAAACAGACAGAAATACGGGCACAACGCAAATGGGGCAGCGAGGGGCACAGAAAGGAAAATGGGGGAGAAAACAGACAGAAATACAGGCACAACGCAAATGGGGCAGCGAGGGGCACAGAAAGGAAAATGGGGGAGAAAACAGACAGAAATACAGGCACAACGCAAATGGGGCAGCGAGGGGCACAGAAATGAAAATGGGGGAGAAAACAGACAGAAATACGGGCACAACGCAAATGGGGCAGCGAGGGGCACAGAAAGGAAAATGGGGAGAAAACAGACAGAAATACGGGCACAACGCAAATGGGGCAGCGAGGGGCACAGAAAGGAAAATGGGGGAGAAAACAGACAGAAATACAGGCACAACGCAAATGGGGCAGCGAGGGGCACAGAAAGGAAAAACAGACAGAAATACAGGCACCGGGGCCACAAGCGGAAGGGCGATCTTACCTGCAGAAGCAGCGGGCGGCCAACACAGGCGGAGCTGTGTGGTGGGGGAGCGACCTACCTGGCAAGGTCAAGGGTCGAGATGACAAGTACACTAGATATATATATATATATATATATATATATATATATATATATATATATATATATATATATAAAACTTTTTTTATATATGAGAGCCCAGTATCAAGGCTGATATTAAAAACTTCGATATTGTGTTAAAACACTTCTCTTCATACTTCTCGTTATTGTTCTCTAGTTTACTGGTGTTGTGCCGCGGATAATGGCAAATTCTAATTCTAGTTCTGGACCATGGTTGGAAAGTGTACATGGTTTGTACAACAGATGCATTCAGAAGAGGTCATGGCCGATACCAAATGCTCTTGGGAGGGGTGGAAGTTTAAAGGGGTAAAGGCGAAGACTCCCACAATAAATTGGTGATGCTTGAACACAAGCTGCTAGGGATGAGTTAGGAGTGAGTTGCTCGACCCTTGCCCAGGTCTTAAAATTTGAGCTGTGGTTGCCAGTGGGAGCCATGGGCACTCATTTTTGGGAACCAGCACTTATTTTTCCACATCAGACATTTATGAGAGCAAGAAAAGGAAAACACACGAAATGGAAAGATGAAGAAAAGAAAAGATGGAAAAACCATCACTAAGGAAGAAAGCAGGAAACTTCAAGAGTGAGATAAACGGACAGGGAGTGTTTGCTAGTGTATTAAATAGACACAAGGTGAATTTAGGACTATGCAGCCTTGGTATTCGGTGCGTCAACATTAAATTGCACCGGTCACAGGTTTTAGAGCAGAAGCGTGGGCACCGGCACTCATTCTTTTGCAAATTAAGTACTGCGGCTGCCACATAGCAATGTTGGCTTCTGTTCACATTCGCATGCGGAAACAGGCATCTCTGCAAACACTGTGGCCTTAAGAGCTGCATTGCTTTGTAGACCATGGCGGCCATCTTGAATTGGATACAGGGTCTTAGAAAGGAAATATTTTTCCAATAATATGTGTTTTTAAACTACAAGAGGAAACCTACACTCAGCTCCGGCCTGTTACTCTTACATGTGTAGCAGTGGCTGGAGAGAGACAATTCTTTCTGGGACGTAAAAGCAGGGGTAAATACATCCGAGTATGGCAAGCGGGCAGAATTCAGTCTAGATTTTTGATCGGAAAGTATTTTTTTGGTTTGAAAAACAGTCTGAAAGTGGTGGTAAGTATATTTTTCAAACTGTAGGCTCTGGCCCCTGACACTATATGTGTCAGGTACTCTTAAATGTTAAGCTATAGCCCTCTGTATTTGAGTAATTGTTTTGTATCCTTGCAGTGAACTCAGACTTCTATAAGCTTTTCAAGTGTGTGTGTGTGTGTGTGTGTAGTGCGCACGTGTTTCTGCCAACACTGGCTAACAGGAATGCAGCTGGAATGTGCTCTCTTCATTGCATAAAATATGTACACAAGACCGGGTTCTTGGAGTGCTTTTACAAGCAGAAACCTCAAGGCAAGCCTAAACAATGAGATTGAGTAGAAACAGGCACATGCAGTGTAATTCCAAACATTCTTGTAGTTCTTAAGGACAACGTAGGCACTTCTGTGTTACTGTGCTTCTTAATTATATAGCCTTTATGTTCTTTCAAGTTTTAAGGACTGATTTAAGGATCACAGTTGCTCCTCCCCCCCCCCCGTCTCCTTCCTGGTAGAGGACCGCCCACCAGTTAAGAGATATCTGTCAATCAGTGGGGATCTCCTTTGACAAAAGTGCCACCGCTGGTGTGTTGGATGCTCTGCAGCCAAAACTGGATGCTGCGCAGGCCACCTTGTTCTGGCAGCCTCGTCTGGAACCTTTTCTTTCCCTGTAGAATACAACCCCCAAAGCCGAGATTTATGTGTGCGCATGTTATTTCTGCAGAACGAAAACAATGGCCGTGATGCTCAGGGAGTAGTCTTAAAGTACTTGAGTGCCACTGTTGGTTTTTCCTGTCCGGGTGAGCCATGCTTTGGAACTAGAAAACATAAATGGACAAGGGGCGGGGCTAATCCATAAAATGAAGATTAACTTCAGAAACTATTTCCCTGTGGACAGCGGCAGCTCCTCCGCTATGGTGGAGGAGGGTCGCCCACCGCCAGCTGCCTCAAAACCGCAGGAAAATAAAAATTAAAACGATAGTAAACATGTTTTAGTATCGTTTTATTTTTCCTTTCCTGGCGAGTCTTTGAAGGCAGTCCATGGGGATGACGGACTGCAGGAGGAGTGGTAAGTGCACTGTGATCAGTGCGCATGACAGTTTGGCCGGCCGTCTCAGGCCGCCCGGACTGTCATGCGCACTGAAGCTACCTCCAACCCGAGCTGCATTGCCACAGCAGGCACAGGCTCCCAGTCCCAATGAGAGCACAAATTCAGAGCACTCAGGCCAATCCTGACACTGCTTCCAGCAGCATGAGAGCAGCGTCAGGATTGGCCGCAGTGGAGTCTGGGAGCCTGTGCAGGCAGATAAGAGAGAAGAAGAAGAGTGCGACGTGGCCAGCTGCAGGTAAGTGATTTTTCACTTTTTTATTTTTTATTTCATCATTTGTTGTCCATTGTCCCCCACCCCTCCCCCCCGTCCGCCATTCTTCGACAACACAAGCCGCTACTGCCTGTGAAATGGATGATCAATTTCTGAACCTTACTGTACCAAGAGTAACAGAGTGAAAAGTGCCCTCCTTTGAAATAATACAACATGAAGTGCAAGAGTGCAACAGTAGTATTTTTATTTTATTGCCTTTCATTCACTGTTCTTATATCATACTAACAGTGCGCTACAGCTGCTTCCGAGCACTTCTCAGGAAAGCGCAAGGGAAAAGATTGAGATGGGTGGACAGTGAGCAGGATGAGACCGCTCAGGGGCGATTAGTAGAGTCTACTATGTGCGACTGATGGAAGGAAGGTTTTCTGGCCCTTTAGGTATATTTTTAAGTCTCCCTTAAGTTGAAGAAGTAAGTAAAAAATATTCAGAGGGGACAACCTTCTGATTGCCTGGGTCTCTCCAAAATCATTTGTGTTATTTCGAGCTAAGTGTCTGCTCAGACAGTTTGGTAGCATTAGCTCCACGGGTTAGTTTGCAGCATAGCCAGGCAGTGGGGTATGGATGAGGCATTGAAGAGAAGAATTCATACATCTTAACTCACCCTAATCTGGACTGATTTTCACCCCCCCCCCCCAAACAAGCTAAATACCTCTGATAAGCTTCAATGGGATCACAAAGCAGCGAAAAACCATCATCCCCTCCAAAAAATATTTCATCGCCATTTCATTTTTATGGCTTACCCTCCAAAACTACTCAATCCGCCCTCCTTGGAGCTTTGAAAGATTGAGAGGTACACATGCTATAATTCTGGGTTATTCCAAATGCAGTTAAAGCTCGTCTTTAGCTTAGACAAGGGGTGGCTGAGTAGGCGATACAAATATCTAAACTCCACCAAATCACCAGTCCTGCAACAAAATATTAACAACTCACTGAACAAATCCAAAGAACACGTCAAAATTGTGAAGAAGCAATGAAACCTTCAATTACTCATATACCCATCAATGCAAATGGACAATGTAATGAATGTTTAAAACGTTTGCCTGACAAATTATCCACAATTGCCAAATACATTTACTCTGGATCTCTGCCTGGCACAGTAACTGTTTCCCAAGTTATTTCAGAGAACACATGGTCTCATTTTGCTGCACTAACTAAAAAGCAATTAGAAACAGTAATCAAAATGCTGAAGCCGAAGTTCTTTTCTAACGACCTGCTACCAGCTTCCCTAATTAAAGTGAAGCCCAATTTCTTATCCAAGATATGGTGCCCCTTTGTCAATTCCTCACTTTTTGAGGACAAGCTCTTTGACTCTTTAAAAACTGAGACCAAAGTTTTTCCTTTAAAAAAAGACACTGATTTGGTCTAAATATATAATTTAATTAAAGACCCATTATAGACCTGTAATGAATCTTCCCAGGCTAGACAAAAGTTTTGAAAAATTCATGGCTAATCTACTCAGCTGATTCATTCAGTGGGAAAACCTACTATTAAACCCAGGAAAGCCAACCATCAAGCCATCAATTCGGCTTCCACAAAGTGTGCCGAATGGAAACGGCTACAATCAAGATCATGAATGATATGCGTCACATTTTCAACAATGGAAAAGCCTGCCTACTAATTCTTCATGACTTACCAGGAGTCTTTGACACCATCGAGACCCATCAAAACCCTTAAATGGCACATAGTACTTTGGCAGTAGTTCGATGCTGGATCATATATTGCCCATACAACAGAGAGTGATAGTACAAATCAAAGAATCTGGCTTTGAAATTGATTCAGGTCCGTGGGGTTTTACTGAGCTTTATTGTAGCTCCTGTCCTACTTAGACTATACATGGAGCCTCTCCGAGCCACCATGAATGAATCAAAGTGTTCATCCATCAATACACAGATGACATACAGCTGTACATGAACATCATTAAATTCAGTGTCATCACTCTCAAGAACTACTTAATATAAATTAATAAATGAATGTTGGAATATTTCTTGAAACTTAACCGTGAAAAGATGGAATTTATTCTACGCAGCAGAGACCTATCTCCCACAGTTGACATAAATTGGATAGCCAAACTTGTGATCACCAACCAACTCAAGAAGTCAAATTATTAGGTTTTGGATTGATTCTGGTCCCACCCTAAAATCTCACATCCCAATCAGTAGGAATTCTAGTTGAGTAGCTCTGTTCTCTCCAAAATGATTCAAACCAATTATCGCATAGTCAGATTTTTGCTCCTTCATCCAATCCATAATCTCTAGAATTGAGTACGGTAATGCATTACTCACAAGATCCACAAAGACTACCCGCGACCAGGTGAAAGCCCTACGTCTTTCTGCTGATGGTTTAACAGGTAAGATCAAGAGCCTTGATCACATAACTCCTGTTTTGACAGACCTCTCCTACCACTGAAGACAACAATTAAATTCATGTGATTGATTTTTAAAGCCTTGAACTTCAACAAGCCATCCTTCCTCCATTTTTGTCCTTATCCAGTGTGACCCCTTTGCTATGGAACTCCCTCCCAGACGAGATTAGACCTGAAGAAGACCTTGGCACCTTCAGGAAAAAACTCTTCTCCTTGAACAGCATTTATTTGTCTAAACCGCTCTTCTTCTTTTGCTGTCTCAAAAACTGGATTGAATTTTTCTCCTAGTACTTCCTTTATATCACTCCCCTGTTACATCCTCTTATATCTCCCATTTTCTTCCCTTCCATAAACGAGTAAACCACTCATTACTTGAATGTTTTGTTTTTCTAAATTAAGTGTTATTTCTAAATAATTTATATGTGTGCCTGAATCATATCTTAGGTAAGATTTTATTCTTTGTAAAGTTCTCCAAATCTCTGAGAGTACACCTGTACAAAAAATCTTACATAAATAACTATACATTCCTCTATAAAGGCCAGTGCTCCCTTTAAAGATGAGATCTATTCATTATTGTATAATTTCCAAGTGACAAACTCTTGCCCTTACAAGTTCATATTACATTTTTCAACTGGTTTAATAATATTTTTGCTTAAAAAGGCAACTTGTAGGCTTGCAGGGATGGGCATTGTAAAATGGAGCGGGCCTAAGTGGAAGTTGTAACATAGTATGTGACAGTGGCCATGGGCAGAGTTGGCAGTGGATAGCTGAACAATAGTAGTAAAGGACAACTAAGAAAGTAGATATCAACTGCTTTTCCACTTATAAAGAATCCTCTCTAGAAATGTATCAAGGCAGCTGTGATCATTAGGTCTCGCCTGAGACCATTGGTTGGCTCCATTGTCACTCTTCTTATTGACAGCCTGCGTGCACTTTATAGTGACCGCCTGAGTCGGTCCACCTGGAGCATGGACGCTTTACTTGCGTCCTGCTAATGTCCCATTAACAAGCACTACTTGTTTTTTTAGCACTCGTTAAGAGTGCACGTTTTTGAGCTGTCTCTGTCGCATTCCACTTTCTCCATAGTCTCTTTGCCCCTGCACTCCCAGTGTTTCTTTTTTTCTTTCACCCCACCGCACCCTCTGTGCTTGGTTCAGATACTTGATGCCCTCTGTGTTGCTTCTAGCTTCTACCCCCCACCCCATTGTGTTGCTTTCGCCCCTCCGAGTGCTTACCATTGCCCACCCTTCTGTGTGTTTTCTCCCCTTGTCCGCCCTCTGTTGTCTATGTACTTCCCCACCCTTACCCAGCCTCTGTCAGCCATGAGGTTAATCCATTGTCCTCTCCCCCTCTTCCACTCTTGCGTGTAGTCTCCCGCCTCCCTCCCTATTGCCTCATATGGAACCCATCCCTCTGTTTTTAGGTCTCGGCCTGCACCAGCGCTTGCGCTGGTCTGGCCGAGAGTTTTAGTAAGCGGGTTTTGGAAGTGCAAACCCACTGGCTTTCGGCTGGCGACCAGCTTGCGTTCACGATGGCGTGCACGCGCGCAGCTGCCATCTGGGTTTCCTATCTCTTCCTCATTTCCTCGTCATGGCTCATTAACTCTCTGGACTCTGATGTTTCAATCGCAGCAGCAGCTCACATTACCAACTGACGGCCCTGGACTACAGTCACATGAAAAACAACAGCGATTAGCATTGAAATGCAAGCTTTTTTTTGTCTAGTTAGAAATATTGCTTCGGTGGGTTGATTTCACCTTATATCGCTATTTGTTTTATATTGGGAGTCACAGCCTAATTACCAGTATTTTTGTCTCACTCTGGTTTTTTTTTTATATTTATTCGCGCAAAGCACAAAGCTATATTTAAGGTTACTTTTTCCGCGTCACTTCTTCACTCTATTTAAACTCCACACCCCCACTCTTATTGTCTCTCTCCTTCTCTCTCTCTCCCCTCTCTAATTCTCTCTCTACTTAATTAACTCTCCCCTCTCTATCTTTTTAGCCTTTCATTCTCTCTCACCCCTTTATCTGTTTCTCTTTCAAACTCCTTCATTCACTCTCGCTCCCCTTCTTTCTCTCTCTCTATCCCCCTCCACTCTTTATTCTATGTACACCCTTTCTCTCTCTTTCTCTCTCACCACCCTCTCTAATTGGGCATTATATCTTCACTCTATCTCTCACTCGGCAACACCACAGCATCACTCAGCCTCACCACAGCATCACTCAGCGCAACCACAGCATCAATCAGAGCCAGCACAGCATCACTCAGCACCAACACAACATCTCTCAACGCCATCACAGCATCACTCAACACCATCACAGCATCACTCAGTGCAACCACAGCATCACTCAGTGCAACCACAGCATCACTCAGTGCAACCACAGCATTACTCAGCACAACCACAGCATCACTCAGCGCCACAACAGCATCACTCGGCGCCACCACAGCATTACTCAGCAGCACCACAACATCACTCCGCGCCACCACAGCATCACTCAGCACCACCATAGCTTCACTCAGCGACACCACATCATCACTCAGGGCCAACACTGCATCACTCAGCACCACCACAGGATCACTCAGCACCACCACAGGCTGACTCAGCACCACCACAGGATGACTCAGCACCACCACAGGATGACTCAGCACCACCACAGCATCGCTCAGCACCACCACAGCATCGCTCAGCACCACCACAGCATCGCGCAGCACCACCACAGCATCGCTAAGCACCACCACAGCATCGCTCAGCACCACCACAGCATCGCTCAGCGCCACCACAGCATCACTCAGCGCCACCACAGCATCACTCCGGGCCGCCACAGCATCACTCAGGGCCGCCACAGCATCACTCAGGGCCGCCACAGCATCACTCAGCGCCACCACAGCATCACTCAGCGCCGCCACAGCGCCGCCACAGCATCGCTCAGCGCTGCCACAGCATCACTCAGCGCCGCCACAGCATCGCTCAGCGCTGCCACAGCATCGCTCAGCGCCGCCACAGCATCGCTCAGCACCACCACAGCATCATTCAGCACCACCACAGCATCATTCAGCACCACCACAGCATCACTCAGGGCCACCACAGCATCACTCAGGGCCACCACAGCATCACTCAGCACCACCACAGCATCACTCAGCACCACCACAGCATCACTCAGTGCCAAGACAATATCACTCAGCACCACCACAGCATCACTCAGCACCACAGCAGTATCACTCAGCAAGACCTGAGTATCATTCAGCATCACCTCAGCATTGTCTCCGCAACAGTCACCACCACCACCACTACCACCTCAGCATCACTCAGCACCACCTCAGCCTGCTCTCGGAATCTGGCATCTGTTGATTCTCCCTAGCGTCTGGCCGCTGCTAGTGTTATAATACAGGTACTAGTTCCCAACCTTCACCCTCCGATTGTTTATGCCTCCTCAAAAAAAAAGCTTTAACAAACAACCATTGCAATGGGCAGAAACAAGTTGCCAGCATTGCAAGAACAAAAGAAAACTGAGAATTTTTTATTGTAAATAGTTTTTTTAATATGGTCGTTCAGTTTTACATAATGCCTTCTTGGTCATATAGTAACAAAAATGCTTCTGACACTTTTTTATTATAACTTTTCAGCATGCTGCACAGCAGCCACACTTCTCTACAGCACAGCTTGAAGACATTGGCAAAGTCAATAGCTCTGGCTAAACACTTATAAGGCCCCAAAGGCGAGACCTATTGGCTATGCCAATGCTTGTTTTTGTTTTTGCGAAGCTCATTAGCAAAAACAAAACCATAGTGCTTTTAAAAAAAGGCCTATTATCAGTGATCGAGTCATAGCGCTTAAAAATATATATTTTTAGACATGCTGCATAGCAGCCGCACTGCGGTAGAGCTAACATCATTGGCAAAGCCAATAGGTTCCAAAGGCGAGACCTATTGGCTTTACCAATGCTTTTTGTGACAGGCTTTTGCTCCAGTTCTCACTACAACTTCACTCTTATCAGGAATTGCACTTGCATGCCTCTCGGTGTACCTGTGGAGTCAGCACCCCAGCATCGAGACGGATAAGTAGGCCACGTTTTGGCACTTTAAACTGCAACCATTAGGTTTGTTGCATTCACTTCAGCATTTACAGGAGCAATAAAAATGGCTGCTTTGATGGAAACAATTAAAACCAGCAATTGCAAATGTAATCGGTCTCAACTTTTAAAAGTTAAAGTTTGTAGATTTATATAGCGTGGCTTACCACCCGTGAGGGTATTTAGGCGCTTTCCTTGGGCACGGGGAGATTAAGTGATTTGCCCAGAATCCCAGGATGTTGCACCGACTCCGGCACTTGAACCCGGTCCCCAGCTCCAGAGTCGGCAGGTCTGGCAACTGCGGCATATGTATCCTCTAACCTTCAGTTTCACTTAGATAAATAAAGGGTGCTGGGTGCTGTGGTGTACTCATGTGACGTCACGTAATGCTATGGTGTATGAGCACGCCACTGCTACTGTCTTTAAATACTGCGTGTGTAAACATTACTAAGCACTGGCAACCTTTTCGGAATGAACTGTATGTTTAATTTACCCCTTGAAGATGGTCAAAGGCCATTTTCATATGATATATATTTTTAAAAGGTATGCGAGCAAGCGCAAAAAGTAGCAAGTGACTACGTAGCAGCAGCAAGCTGCTGGTCACAGTCAAAAGTTATAAATCTGAGGGTTTTTTTAAAGAAATAAATAAAAATTTAGAAAATGAGGGGCAGTGGAGCAAATAACGAAGTGGGAAGAGGCATCAATGGGTAAGAGAGCAAGGAAAGACATGCGCTACCATGGAGTGCCAAAAGCCAATGGAAAATAGAGTTCTCTGACGTCAGGAGTTGATGGACACAAGTCACCAAATCAGAACGTGGTAAAGAATAAATGCTCTAAAGGTGGGACATACCAAGAATAGGGAGGAAAGCCTGTGAATGAGAAGCAGGGGAATGAGAGAGAGAGGCAAGAAAGCAATCCCATAAAGTGGAAAAGGCTAAACCAAAGCACACTATATGTATATATTTTATTGATTTGGACACAGTAAGCCTCTGACAACTTGCGAGGATTGCTTTGTGTACACATTGCATGTGTGAGAAAAAGAAAGGTGGATGACAGGATTTACCTTTAATATGACCTCTTATATTCCAATTTAGTCGGAAGGATTAGCCAACCAATAGAAAGAAGGTAAAACTAAAATGCTCCAGTGAACTGATCCAAGAAGTGATTGACAGTGTCTCACACCAATGGTTGAAGGTTTCTGAGCCAAAGGAGCCAATTGCTGATGTAGGCTGAATCAAAGCCCCTTATAGTTTCCATAGACTTAAACATGTTTCCCATTTCCATTATATATCAAACCTAAAAATAAATATTAAAACATTTATGACTGGATTTAGTTAGAGCAAAAGTGTTTACTGAGAAAAATCTAATGGTTATATGACTTTTCTCCTGAGAATCAGGTCTAAACTCCATTTTAGATTTCAGCTTAAATTAAGGACTAACGCAGTTTTTGATTTGTTAAAAAAAAAGAATATGTCAAACATTCTATATTACTCTTGAGTCTTCTATCTAGCGGGTTTGACCGTACCAACTTAATCTCAGGAGGATTTCAGAAATGCCTGCTGATTCCATAAGTTGGTGCTGTCCTTCGGCGCATGCGGTGAACGCATCATCTACAAGGGTACTTAAAGCGCCAGTGTTGGTATTCTGCCCGACCTGCAGGACCGCTAGAAATTCAAATTACAACAAAGACCGAATCATAGGAGCATCATTCCAGGTTGTACATGGTCTGTGACACCACAGACCTTCACTGAATCCTCTGTGTTTCTCAAAAGCAGATCAGAGGAGTAGCAAAAAGTCCTTAGACATTAGTATCCACTAAAGGATGATACTAGAAAGCATTAAATGGTGACCGGCTTGTAAAATTCAAAGGCCAAAAGAAAACACATGTACTTTAAATCTCTAATCATTTCCAGGGATATGGTTTGTGAATGCTAACAAGCTCTTGAGTGTGTGGGCATTCACAAGCTTTCAGGGCAGACAGTGCCTTGAACCACTGCCTCCCCATCTCTTGCAGAGGATTTTCTACTGTCTAATTGTACTGTATTTAAGAGAGTTAAGATGGATTGATGTGTGGCTTAATCATATTCTATTGAATTAGGTGCTAGTAGAGAGTTGTAGAGATTTGAGCTACATGGTCGTAGTTGCCTGCAATAAGAGACCAAAAATGTTGGATCTTGGTTGATTGAACATTTGCACCTGTAATTTTTTTGAGATTGACTGAGATCTGTTGGTTAATGCGGAGAGAGATCGTTTCTGTTGTATATCAGTTCAGCATAATATTATTGGTGAAACATTATGACTGTATGTATGGAGAATTAGTGTGTATGGGTTAATGATTGTCAGTATTTTGCCAACTTTATCCATCATTACCAATCCGCGTAATAGCAACGTCATAGAGCATGCACTAAAGTCACCACAAATCTAATCTCACTCATCTTCCAACCCTTCTTCACAACCACATCTGGATATAGTCTTGCGGCCTTTCACCACATATTGCACAATGTCTAAGGACAAAATATTACACAACTCGGAAGTAGGATTTTGCATGAATTTGTTCTTTTTTGTAATGTGCTCAACCCGTACTGAGTGGAATTGCGGTCGGGTGGATCGTCGTTTGTTCTTCATCTCTGTGTTTACTGTTTGAGAAGTGGTACTTTTTTTGCAGATTCTGAAAATATAGACTTTTTGCTCCAGTCTAGAGGGTGAATGGTGAGGATTCAAGTTCCAGTACAATGCAATTCGTAGCTCTTCACCTAGCCTTCATAATGCTTTGATAATACGAGCATGCACACTGGTAATAGCAGTGGCAAAGTTTTCATTGGCATTGTGGAATGCCTCCATGCAATTGAGGGAACAGCCTTTTGTGGATCTGTGGCCATTTGTTCGGCGGATGAGCATTTATCCCCTTCCATAATATGAAACTGCACCTCCCTCTGAACCAAGCCTCCTAGACAGGGCCAGAGGAATCTTGCGGCAGGGGAGAACCAAATTATGTGGCAGGGTGGACTAAATAATGTTGCAAGAAAAGGCAAATTATGTGGTGTAATGTGGCACATTTTGTGATAGTATTACTTATTTTGTCATTTTTACACAATGACACTGTCTGCACAACAGTGTCATTCAATTAGTACTGGTTTAACACCCAAATATAGCAATAAGCAATAGATTGGTGGCCAACTAACCTTTGCGAAGGACTTTCCACTGTGCGGCAACATGAGAAAAATACAATTTTTTTGTTAAAATCAGCGAATTATGCAGAGATGACGGATTATGTGACTCCACAATTTTGCAGAAAATGCTGTGGCCACTAAATTGCATAATGCCTGTTGCCCTGCTCGTTGAGTACCATTGGCACATGGGATACCTTTTCAATACTTTTTCCTTAAGACTGTCGGGTGTAATAGGTGTGCCAACTAAAGTGTAAATTGGATGTGTTTTAGACTTTTAAAATTAGTTGTAGACGTATCGAATATGTCTCTTTACTACGAATGCGCTACAACGCATTCCATTACAACGCGGTTGTTACAACGACCGCGTTGTTTCAACGCGAACCATTACATCGCAAGTCGTTACAACGACTTGCTGTAGGGGGCGCGCTGGACTTAGGAATAGTATTATTTACTATTCCTACTCCAGTTTGTGTAACAGCAGGGAAGGTGTTGGATTGTAAATCCAACACCAGCGCGCCCCCTACAGCAAGTCGTTGAAACGACTTGCGATGTAATGGTTCGCGTTCAAACAACGCGGTCGTTGTAACGACCGCGTTCTAATGGAATGCGTTGTAGCGCATTCGTAGTAAACGATGTCTCCCAGACATATTTCATATCCTTATGCAAATAAACTTTATTGACATGGCAACTTATACCAACTTCGCCAGTGCATGGGGTGTTTTTTTTTTAATTTGCAATCTTTATTATAAACATATAACTGCCATGTGGCCCATTTTCTTTATTTCTTCTATTTATTTTTGTGGCACATGCTTGCAATTAAAAATAAATACATCAACTAACCTTTGGATAAGCTTTGCTAAGGAGAGATGTACTGGCTTTGCCAATGTTTCTTTTCTCATGTAATCTCATGCATTCGTAGAAAAAGATTGTTTCTCCCATATCTCTTGTATCTTTGACTGCGGTAGAAGACGATTCTCGAGGTCTATATCTCCTCCGTCACACTTAATGCTCAGCTTGGCGTCTCTGGTTTCCGAATACCACTTGTCTCATCCTGTTTTGATATTCACTTTGTGGTCATTCAATCTGCAGCAGACAAGTGTTTTTCTCTGCAAGGCCGGCTTTAGGGCAGTGCGACCGGTGCGGCCGCACTGGGCGCTGACCTGTGGAGGGGGCGCTGAATTCAGGGGGGTGCGCTGTGTTTGGCAAAAACTTATTATTGAAGAGATGAGGGGCACTCTAGCCCGGTGGTGGTGAGAGAATCCGAGGAGGCGGTCATGGGGTGTGGAGGCACCAAAAATTATTGTTGCACCGGGCGCCCCAGCGCTAAAGCTGGCCCTGTTTCTCTGCATGGCCTCTCCTCTTCTGTCTGGATATCTGTGGAATCAGCGCTGGGACGCCCCGTTGCTGGGGCAGCCATGCGATTTACAAATCAGATAACATAACATATTACCAAAGGAGAGGTTGCATCTACTGGGTTGCAGTGTATTTGCTGGCGCCGGTCAGGTTCCTTGAGGGTGATCATATCAAATTGTAGTTCTGGGTGGGTTACTTGCTTATTCATCAACAAGGTGCTAATTTAGAATCAATTGGTTTCTGCAAATGTGTGTTAAATGTCCAATAGGCTTTTTGCAATACAGTTTATATCATAATTAACACCGCCTTATCATTTATTGTGGTGTCATGGACATTTTCTATGCCCATATTCAATGTGGTTCAAATTGTATCGTACAAACAAATCCAAAACTGTTAGGTGTCCAGAAGCCTGTCCAACCACCGCTTCTCTCACACATTTCTACCGCATGTTCGAAGTAAGTGTTTGCGAAATCTATATACACACGCCTGACCCCAAAACACTTCCTGCACAGGCCTCAGGTTTGTCAGTGGTTGGCACCAGCACTCTCTTTTTTTGAAGACCTGGACTTATTTTTCATTGGAGACTTTGAATCTGGGCAAAAGAGACAAAGGCAGAAAAGAGAGAAAGAAGGAGGAAAAGAAAGTTAAACTGTCTAAAGCTAAAACCAGGAAGGATAAGAACCTGCAAGAGTGACATAAAGAGACCTGATGTTCCTTTTTGCAATACTGAGGTAAGTAAAATCGTCCTGCCTAAATATTGTATCCAGAATATTGATTGCCACTATGTTGTGAAGGTAAATCATTATGGCTAGGGCGGTCGATCTCAAATCTAGGGGAACGGGGTTCGAGTCTCGGCAATGACGCTCAACATCCTGTGATTCTGGGCAAATCACTTCATCTCCCCGTGCCCAACAAAAATGAACACTTGATACTCGGGGGCAGATTTACAAGCCCGTTGCGCCACTTTTGCGCCGCCGTTGCGTCACTTTTGTGACGCAGCGGCGACGTCAAACCATGCGCCACGTTGCGCATTATTTACAACGTGACGCATCTAGGGAGATGCGTCACGTTGTAAAGCCCTGCGCCACATGAAACCTGCGTCAGGTTTCATGTGGGCGTTCCTCCGCAGGGTGGGCGTTCCGTCGAAGGAATGCCTCGTAAAGTGACGCAGTGAAATCTACAAGATTTCACTGAGTCACTTTTCCGACGCCGCTGCGACGAATCCTTACGCCTGCTTCAAGCAGGCGTAAGGAGTGGCGCACCACGTTAGGTATGGGCGGCCCACGAGCATTGCTGGAGTTCCGTCGCGCTTGCGACACGACTCCAGCAATGCGCCGCCCTTGCGCCACAGGATCCGACACGCATCGGCCTTTCCTTGCGCCACGGTGCGCCGCATTGTAAATGCGGCGCTTCCGTGGTGGCGCAAGGAGAGAATTGCGTGTCGCAACTATTCTGGCGCATCCCTGCTGATTTGCAGGGATGCGCCAGAAGTTGTAAATCTGCCCCTCGATATTTTGGGTCAAGTTTGCGCTATATAAAACTCCGGGGAAAAAAAAATTATAGGTAAGTGTAGATTTGTTATTCTTAACTCCTCATCTGAGTACCTCGACAATAAAAACTCAATAACGTGATAGTACAACCCCAGGCATTCGGCAGGGCCGGCACCAAAGAAAAAGCTTGGTCCTTTTTTCATAATTAAAAAATAAAGCACTGGTAACAAATGCATGTTTGTGTTTGTGTAATGTCCTGATTCATTCATGCTGAATTCAAATACCTAAATTATAAAAGATCACCATTTTTAATGGCTCAGATAAATAATCACCTGTCTTCCACATGGGTAAAGTTAAGAGATTGCAGTTGCTGAAGATTTGTTTCACTCATTTTATGGCTCCCAGATCAGGCGGAGACTCGCACATTCGTCCCAATAATTAATTGTCTTTATCTTGCTGTAAACAGAAGTCGCCCCCAGATAATAGCTTCACTGATTAAATATAGGATATATGTCTTGTTTTATGATCACATTTCATGCTTTGTAGTTTTCGCTGTTCTGCTCGCTGGAGATTTATTTTACACCTGAGGCCACATCATGATGAGCTGCGCCGGCTCAAGGAAGAGCCGAGGTCTTGGGTTTTTTTGCATCTGAGGCATCTAAAGTCCACACATATAGCTCACAATTTCTCCGAGTTCATGCATGAAGGTTAGACAGAACAAGTCGGAGATAGAGGCAAACCCCCACTCCTCCCCCCCCCAGCTGTGCAAGCAACTCACAGGCCCTCCCGCCGGTCTTTCCTTCCTGTAGTTTATTCACATCAAAGGTTGGTTCACACTTGCCCTGATGGCATTGGTCATCAAAATGCTCATTTCTGGCTTATCTTGGACTACAACATAAGGCATTTTCGTAACAGATTATACAGAGTACATCCTCTAATTTATTGCATATTAATAACCATAATTTCCAACTGTCATGACAGCTCTACTTCTGTCACTTACTTGGTACAGAAGTTCACAGCTTCGAGGCTTCAACTTGCTACCGAATATCTGGCGTTCGTGGCCCCATGGCCATGACTGGGCTGCAAGTGCTGTGTCCGCCCAGCGCTGGCCATATTTTAACCTTTTGTCTGCCCTCAAGTATCCCTGCTGTAAGGCATTTCAAGGACCTTGTTCGGCCAATTGAACTTGTCTCAAGAGTCCCAGCCATAAGGCATCCCAAGGACCTTGTTCGGGCAATTGCCCTTTTACGTCCTTATGTGAAGATTATTTCTTGTTAAACCTCATGACTCCCCGCCCCCTTGTCACAGTGCGGCTGCAACGCAAGCCTTCTCTGGTGTGGGAGGGTGGGATCAAGTCCCTCCGGCGACAAAGCTGGGGACTGCTTGTCCCGGGCACCTTTTAGGCCATGCTTACGACCACGGCCCTCTTTCATGATTGGGTCCTATGAACCCAAACTTCCTGGTCACTACCTGGCCTTTTCCTTGGCGCTGTCTCGCGCTCTGTTGCTGCTGTACCCTTTGCCTGCCGCCCACGGTGGGGGTTAGCTGCCCTCCCTCTTGGGTCGGCTGCACCTCCCGGTCAGTGGTAAAAAAAACCCCAGCTGTGCGAGCAACTCACGGGCCCTGACTCCGTTCTTTCCTTCCCATCAATTATGAACACCAAGACCTTTTTGTGGTGTTAGAACGGCCGCAGTTAATTCACATCATAGTTTGGCACACACTTGCTGTGATGGCATTGGTCATCAAAATGCTCATTTCTGGCTTATCTTGGACTACAACATAAGGCATTTTTGTAACAGGTTATACCGTGTACATCCTCTAATTTATTGCATATTAATAACCATAACTTCCAACAGTCATGACAGCTCTACTTCTGTCACTTACTTGGTACAGTGGGTCGCAGCTTCGAGGCTTTAACTTGCTACCGAATATTTGGCGTTCGTGGCCCCTTGGCCATGCCCATGGCCATGCCTGAGCTGCAAGTGCCGTGTCCGCCCAGCGCTGACCATTTCTTACTCTTTTGTCTGCCCTCAAGTATCCCTGCAATAAGGCATCTCAAGGACCTTGTCTGGGCACTTATCTAGAGTCCCTGCCTTAAGGCATTCCAAGGACTTTGTTCGGGCAATTGCACTTATCTCAAGAGTCCCAACTGTAAGGCATCCCAAGGACCTTGTCCGGGCACTTATCTCAAGAGTCCCTGCCGTAAGGCCTCCCAAGGACCTTGTTCGGGCAATTGCACTTGTCTCAAGAGTCCCAGCTGTAAGGCATCCCAAGGACCTTGTTTGGGCAATTGCCCTTTTATGTCCTTATGTGAAGATTATTTCTTGGTAAACCTTGTGACTCCCTGCCACTGTGGAGGTGGTTTTGGTTTACCGACCACTGACAGCTCCCCCCACAACTAGTAGAACCTGCAGCTTGAGCATCCTTGCACCGTTCAGGAGAACACGTCGCTTACTCCACTGGACGGATCAACCATGTTGTCTGTATAATCTCTGGGGATGCAACCAGAGAAGAAGGCATATGTCTCTTGGAGGAGGGCCCCCCACACCCTTTTAACCTTGTGGCACACTCAGGGGGCCCCCAGACTATTGTTCGCTTCAAGGGGCTCATGCCCTTTTAACCTTGAAGCGCACCCAGGGGGCCCCCCGACGATTGGTCACTTCAACCCCGCTAACCAACCTGCACCTGCGTTTTTTTGAGCTTATCTTCCACCCGCTCTCATTACTGCCCCCCAGTAGGGGTTTGTCATGTCCCCTCAACCCAAACGACTGCGCGTCCCACGCCCGCATGCTCTCTAAAGGACCCTGCTATCTAAAGGTCTGCTGGACAGATGAACCCTATCATCTGCGTAATCCCCAGGGAGATCCTGAGCAGGGGTTGCTGTCCGTGACTGCCCTCCCTCCCTTGTTCATCTGCATTGGCCGCAGCTTCTATGAACAAAGTGAGTTTAATCATGACACCTGGGAAGCATTTCGTTTTTCAAAGTTCAGGAAATGTTAACAAAGTCCCACTCTAGGAAAGGTACCTATTGCGCGGCACTAGAGTTGCCAGTGGCTCAATTGGTGGGGATCAGTGATACAGATGTATATTTCACTTCTACCATCCTTGCGTATCCTCTGTGCAACTACACAAGGTGTTGTGAAGAGGCAGCTGCCTAACCAGAAGGAAAGTTATGGCAGATGGGAAATAAAATACTAATCGTTTTAAATTGCACAAGTGGCTGAATTGTTTAACAAGTCACAGCCACTGCAGAAGTCTCAAGAGCAGAGCCTGGCTTTACTACCATAACAAAACATGTGTGTTTGTAAAGCGCACGTTTACCCAAGGGTATCTCGGTGCCGAATGACAGACGTTTATTGTTGCCCAACTCAATGGTACTCATTTTATCGACCGTAGAAGGATGAACAGCTGAGTGGACCCACCGGGATTTGAACCTGTGACCACGTTATGACGCCCTTTAAAATAAGAGAACCTTAAACTTTGCAGGGACTGGAACCTGATTTGTAACGCCTAAACGTGCTGCTTGTTTAATGCATTAAGCTATGCATCCATCAGTGTGTTAGGCTGTTTCACAGATGGGACAAAGGTAACAGAGTCCTTGTACATATCTATCCAGTCGTTAACTGTCGCCCATGCCATCCTTATAGATTTGGGGGTGTTGAACTATCTAAATCATCACACTTGCAGTCATGTGCTGGCTAGTAGCTGTGTGGTTACTGTACTCTACCGCGCTGGTGGCGACAATTAGTGGCACAAGCTGCAGTGGTCTCGTGACGAGAGCCCGGCACTTTTCTCTTCATACCAGTGTAGAGTGTCAGTGCCCTTTACACCACACACCCATTACCTCCAGACAATCGTTCATATGTTTTTAAATCAGTGTATAAGTAATGTTACCTAAGACAGACGACTACAAGGTATAGTAGTCACAAGCCATCTGCGCTGATAGGCCGTATAGTTTCAGAGTGCTTGTTCTGAAACATTAACTCAAAAGTTAAACATAACACCATGGTTAGGGGTTCTGCTTCCCCTAAGAATTGATTTCCACCCAGTGGAACCCTTTTGCAACATTAGGATAACGAATGACCTTTTGTGTGGTGTTTTCACTGTTTTACAGCTTGCAGTGTTGCACAAACTTTACACATTGCTGCTGTAATTGAACCAAACGTAGTGATTCTGGGCAAATCACTACGCCTGCGCCTAAAGTGGTAAACCTTTGGGGTGTGACGCCACAGACAACTTTTACCTCTCAGCCTCCTCAGGCTCTTGGCAGACAGTGAGGCGGGCAGGTGAAGAACAGTGTCGATTCGGTGGCTTGAGCTGACACATTCCATTCTGTCAATTTGGGCCCAACCAGGTTCAGGCTGGAGGGTGGGAAGCAAGCATGCTTTGGCCGAGACACACAACATAATTAGTGATGACTTGTGATTCAATTTAAACCTCCCAGGAAGCTCTGGGTCACATGATTACATTGATTCAGACCAGAGAATAAACCCGTCACAAATTCGTTTCTATGAAACAAAACACAGTTACGTTGATGCAGAGACGGTCGCGTTATTAGGGGATGGCCAGACAGGCTGGGATAGGCAGGAGACTGACTTCAATCCAACCACACCTGCTTTTCAGCTGTACCAGCCCATTGTTTAAACAATGGATTACAGTAGAGATCAGCCCAATGTGCTGCTTCTGGGAGCTAGATCCTCGTCTCGTGAAACATACCAAAGTTAAAACCTTGGATTTCTCCACAGAGACCACTGTTCTCGCAAAGGCCGCCCCTGAAGGGGGCCTCACGGGCCGGCGCCATAACAACCGCCGCTGCCCAAAAAAATCTGGTTTGGGCCGCATCAGCGTGCCCAGAACAAAGGAGGGGGCTCGCCCCCACACTCCCCCAAAGAGATGGCTCGAAAGGGGCGCAAGGATGGCCTGACCAATGGCGGGCCATGTAATGTTTTGAACCCCCCAATGGGGGAGCCGCCGACCAGAAAACGGGGGCGATGGGGGGGTTATAAGGGCACCGCTCACCCAGCATAGATACTTTTTCTCTGCAGGGAGCTGGGGAGCGGTGCGCACAGCAGTTTTGTTAGAACCCACCCACCCACACCTAAGCTACAGCATTGTCGCAGGGCTGTATGGCGAACAAGGCGGATAAGAAGGGGTACATTGGTTGGTTATGGAGGCACACCGGCAGGGCGGTGTGTAGGAGGAGGGCCGCTCACTTGGGGATGCCTTACGGCAGGGTGAGTAGGCCGGAAAAGGGGGTAGCAAACGGAGACGTGCTCGCAGCCCAGACCAGGGTACAAAAGGGACGAAGAAGGTAGCAAGTTGGGGCCTAACTCCGGGGAGAGGCTACCCCCCACACACAATCAGTGTGAAAACCAACAGAACAATTTATGACCCCAAAACTGGGGAGGAAAGATTTATGACTACAAAAGCAGCAAAGTAACGAACTGTCATAGGATGATTTATAGACCTGTAAGATGAGCAAAATGATTTATGGCAGAATTGGTGACAGTCCGTGATTGGAATTTATGACCAAGGTCATAGCATGATGACCAGGGCACTGTACTATAAGAGCTGCTTTATACAAGTCCTGCCAATAAAAAACTGTGGCCAACAACGACCACAATATAACAAGAGACAACGTGTGTTGGCAATTCATTGTATGTATGTAAGTAATGGTGCATGTCAATAGGGAGTGTGCACAGTGCAGGGGTTATCCCTCGGCTGGATCGAGGAGTGATGCGCCTGGCGCGGTCCCTCACCCTGGACCCAAGCCTTCGCCTCGCCATGAATTTCCCAGTGCAGTAGCGTTTTTGGGAAAACTGCACTACATCTTGCCTTTTTTTTTCTTTTGTGCCACCCATGAGAGGCACTAAACATTGATGACCTACTGGTCTCCTCCCTATTACTGAAGAGATGTGCTGCTTATATCTGCGATGCCGGCCCCTGTTTGAGACCTTTAATTTTTCAGCTCAGTTCCCGCTACGCTTGCATGCGCACTGGCCAAATGCTCGCTGCTTCGTCTAAACCTACCACGTATGTTCCATGCAGCCTCCTTTGTCCTAGATTGTAAAAAGTGAGAGATGCTGCGGTTTTCTATTAAAGACATTGTGTTGGCTAAGAAACCTGGCGGCTGCCGGCAGACATTCACGGTGGGCAAACACTAATAAGCAGAGCTTTAGACTGGTCTGGTTAATCCACACTCCCTTTGCAGGGGCGGCCTGTGCTGGACTTGTGACCTTTTGCAATGTGTTTTGTGGGACTGCTCCTATGAGTGTTGTCTATACTGTCTTTAGATCTTTGCGTTTTTTTCTAGTACTGCTGCGCAACGCGCTAGCCAGGTAGGTAGCAATGTTGCCACGTCTCATTCAGCTCATTTACGTGAAATGTGCATGTTTGTTTCAGAATAGTGGCAGACCTATTAAATTGTTTCCACTGAAGGGGTTCACTCTGCCAAGCCGTGCACACGCCTTTGAGTTGCCCGACACGTTGCTTGTTTTTCATTTCTGATGAGGTATGGGAGGGAAAACTACATGTGCTAGAATGCAACAGGGGAACTAGAAACTTCACCCTTGGCATGAGAAAACTTGGTTCGTAATTTCTTTTGCACTATTTATAATTTAACTACCTCAGTTGAATAGAAAGTTGGTCTTTGTGTTTACGGACAGAATCCGAGCTGGGCTGGCAGATGACCGAGTTTTGTCCGAGAGAGGCAGGCAATTGGACCCGAAGATAAGACCGCTTTCCCTTTTTCTGAACACCTGCTCTTGAATCACCTCGCCTCAATTCGTGAGGAGCTCATTCTTAGTCATTAGGACCCGGACCCCCCAGGTTGGCTCCCGGCCCCGCCCCCATCCAAACCCACAAATCAATACTTGACGACCAAAGCTGTGGGTAAAAGAGGCCATGTTTATTACAAACCAAAACACAAATATGACAATATATAATTAATACAATTCGATACAATATGGATTTATCAAATTCAATCGTTAAGCAATATGTACATTTAAGTTGATCATAAAATCATAATCCATCAGCAAGTCTGACAGAACCAAATTTATATACCAGAAGAATGTTGTCTATTGCTCCAGCACTAAGGGGCCTTCTGGCTCGCGTCCCCCAACCAACTGAGAGCCACGCAAGGCGCAACCCACCTGCGTCCTTGAGAGGTGAGCCCCTGCCATCTGGTCCTTGTCCGCCACCTGAGGGGCCCACCCCTCCACCACCAGGCTGCCCATCGGGGCTCGTAGGGAATAACCAGGGGCGGATGCCCCCTGCCCTAGTTTGTAAACTGGCGCCCTTGCCCCCAGCCGGTGTCTCCATTCTCTCTGGGGTGAGCTTACCGTATCACCCCCTCAGTGCTGGCCTAGGGAGTATGCAGGAGGACTCCCCTTACCAATGTAAGGCAATTTATGTGGCCTCCTTACCGCCACAAGGGCGACCAGGGCAAACCGCCCTTCGCCCTCCCCACCACAAGGCCACCCTTCCTATCAATCTTCGGGCTCGGAGCCATGTCGAATTCAAATGCACGGGTTCCTCATTCTGGTTACCTCTGTAATGCAGGATAGTCCTGGCCCCCAATTCCGCCATGGCACTATGACACCATGCTATTTTGTAACGTCAAACTCAACTGGGCGAATCCGGACCACCGAGCCTCCCTTGCGGCCCTGTGTCCCAGCCCAAACATATTACTTCCTAAACGTCCGATAACCAACTCTGGGAACTGCAGTCCCCCATGGTACAAAGAGTCTTCCACCAACTGGCACATGTATATGATCATAAGGCCCCCAATGTCAATCAAACAAATGGGGACAATCTCAACGCCCACCAGCTTCATCTCATGCCCCTGTTAAGTGGCCCATCGCACGAGCAAATGACCAAGCACCGTTTTATTTCTTATTCCCTAAGAGGGAATTGCTCTCATCCCCTAAACTTGGCGAAGCAACACATCACCGCCCCTTGGGCTCTTGCGCAAGACACCACCCCGCTTTGTGCCCATGATCGCTGCCAGTTGCACTTTAGGCATGACCTCGGAGTGCGTCCATAGCGAGGCCCCTACCACTGCGATAGGGCCGGACTTCAAAACCACCGAAGAGATGTTGAGAACCTAGCCATCAGAGCCACTGCCTGCCAAAGAGGCCTGATGGCCCCCTTGATTCCGCCAATGCTACAGGCGCAGCTGAACCAGCTAAGCCTCATCTTCTACTGACATTGTCGCTTAGCACCAGAACAGTAATTACTTAGGTGCAGCTGAGAGTGCCCCCAGCGTCAGCAACCCACCCCCCGACCAGTACGCTCCGCATGTTCAAGTGGGACCCCACCTCTTGGACGGATGAACAGTGCCCCCACTGTGAAACATCAAGGGTCGGTGCCAACTACCTGCGTGCACCATCGCCGGGCGCCCTGTACTGTCTAGCAGCCACCCATCTCCCTCCTTGGCTGAAAAATGACAAACGATTTGATGGCCGGGCTATGACCGGGTGTATTAAGTGCCCTGTTAAACTAGAAGGAAGGATTTCTAGCCCAGCCACGGGAATTCAATCAAGCAATGAGCCCATGAAAGATCAGATCCTGTGGTAAGCCGGGATAAGCACAGACGCATACCGGACACAGACGGGATGGGGCTAATTAGAAGGAGTTAAAAGATGTTTAGATGGGCGAAGACGAGACACTTTAATCCAGCCCTCAATATCCGAAGACAGGGTACACGACCGACTGGTATTCAGAAAGCCAAAATTAAAAACAAAAAATGGAGTCTAGCAACCAAGACCTGCTGCCAAGGAAGCACTGTCCTATGAAATTCAGCTAACTGTCCCTAGGCCTTGGAACACCCGGCGGCCCCCGTGAACAAGGGGGGCTTGAAATACAAGCACAAAGCACTGATCATGTTCACTGCCCGCATGCATGCCTGCGTAAGATCCCCAACACACACCTAGCACATGAACGCTCCCCAATGGAAGGCGTAATGCCGCAGATAGGTCAGGGACCCAGGATTGAAAATGGGCAAAGAGCCCCCAAGGCAGGAGCTACCTCTGCTTCCCACAAGGCTCCACTGACGCCGTAGTACATGTCCAGAATGACCACCTTACCCCATTGGGCTCTTTCATCTATGTTCCCTCCAAGCCAGTACAAATCCCTCCCCAAGAGTAGCGCACACCAGAGGATAGATCTCCTTCCCTTTACTACACAATTAGTAGCCCGAGCAAAGGGGGTCACTCCCCCGCATGCCTCATTTCTCAGCACTGTCCAGAGGCGTGATCCCAGGCCCACACTAATGTATGTATCGCATGAACCCTAGGGGTGAAACCTAGAACCCCTGCAAACCGTCACCACTCCCCGCACTGAGCATCATGCTGATCGCCCCTTTAGACGTCACTGTCCCCTGCTTCTCCCCCACACAAAGTTCATGAAGCACCTCAACTCCGGCTGTGACCCTATGCGTCGCTACTGCGCTCCTTCCCCACCTGTTTTTAAGGATACCATCGTGCTGCTGGTGACGCCATCCTCACCGACTATGCAGCAGAAAATCTACTCAGCCCTCAAGGAGCGTACCAATGCACCGTATTGTACTATCGGTTTATAGACGATTTTTTCACTAGTAGCACTGCCCAATTATTAACCCCCACACAACCAATTAGCGATAAGATATCAGAGCGCTTCAAATAGCCACTCACGTTACAACGGACCCAAGCCCTGCGAACCTATTTGCCGCTAAATCATCAAATATTGCGGGTCTCTGATGAAACTCGACCACATCACGGGGAACTCTACACTGGTCCATCGGAACAGTGCCCAAATGCCGCCAAGCTACCCCGCTCTGAATGCCATGCGCTTTGAATATCTCACTAGAGACCAATATCATAGGTGTGACCATACCGACTAGCAACTCTGTCCAATTATTCAAGCACACAGTACCTAATCGCGTTCGGGATATCAGAACACTTTGCGTGAGCACCAATCAAGACACAATGCTTTACGTGTGCCCAGAATCGCACCTTGTTGTGCCTTCGTGCTGAAACTCGCACTCCACCCCTTGGCTTCGCATACGATTGCCCAAGCCGTAGGGCCTGTTCCCCTCCTAGGGCCTGTTGGCGCTACTGCAAAACCAGCTGCGCCACAGAGACGTAAACAGCTCCCCCATCATCCACCGGAATGGGCCCAGCACGTTGGTGCCTGCTCTAGCTATCCTGCAGGGCTCGCAAGAAATACGTGAATGTTAACAACGTGTATGTTAAACACACCGTGAAGGCGCAACACTCCGTGTATGTGACGGTTGCAGGTTTGCAGATCCAATCTGCAGGCAGCGTATAATATGACGCACTGACCATCCAACAAGGATATAAGATATGCACCCTGGCCATATGCTCCCATTGTCCATGATTTGAGGATAGGATAGACCCCCATTGTCCATCATATATACATATCAGGATACAATAATCGAACGCTGCCCCTGGGACAGAATATCCGCCCCAAGTCCATGCTACGCGGGTATACCATTCACAATCCCATTCTTATGTAGATATAATATTCACACACTGCCCGTCCTATTAGTATATAGATTCTCTATCCCAAGAGGGTGTAATTAAAATTCCTACACCTTGGAGATACAACCTCCCCACTGGTATGGCATACAGACTGTCCCTCCAAAGGAGATATAATATTCGTAGACTGTCCAACGTGTATGACATATCACGCACTGTCTATCCTATAATAATGTAATACCACCACTATCCATCCAATGGGGATTTACACTGCCTATCCCATGAGGGTATCCATATATAAATATGCATATATAATATGCGCCGACTGTCCAACGTGTATGACATTACATCACGCACCGACCATCCTATAATAATGCAATACAAACATTATCTATCACGCACTGTCTGTCGCCTGATAATGCAATACCAACACTATCCATCCTATGAGGATATACACTGCCTATCCCATGAGGGTGTAATATTCTTACACTGTGGAGATACGGCATACAGACTGTCCATTCTTGAGGAGGATTCGCAGATCGCGTGCCCCAACATCCTACCCCCGAGCGTACCTCCAAGCTACTGCCCCAATCTACGGACTGCAGAGGCAGATTCCCCAGAAATTCAGTTGCATACAAATATAGGAGTCGCCCAGTGCGTGCCGAACGCGGCGAGCTCACCCCGCAGCTGCCCGTGATGAAATTATATCACGCACTGTCATCCTATAATACAGTAATACAAACATTATCCATCCTATGAGGATATACACTGCCTATCACATGATGGTGTAATATTCATACGTTGTGTAGATATGGCACACAGACTGTACAGCCCTGAGGATGATTCGCAGATCGCGTGTCCTAACATCCTACCCCCGAGACCAGGGCCTACCTCCAAGCTATTGTCCCAATCTACGAACTGCAGGGGACGATTCCAAAAATTATTTAGCTGCATACCAATAAAGGAGCTGCCCTGTGAGTGCCGAGCGCGGCGAGCTCACCTCACAGCCACACACGTGCCAAAGAGCCGCCCTGTGAATGCCGAGCGCGGCGAGCTCACCTCACCAGCGTTGCTAACCCATACGATACTATTTCTGAGAGACCTATTGTCTTTCTTGTCAGCCAAAATAAAGTATGCCTAAAATCGGGCCCCAAGTGAAATGCCTACCTTAGGCAGGGCGTGCCACGCCCGGGTTCGCTCTACCTGCTCCGCCACCGGGCCTCATCCAGTGCAACAGTGACGGCCCCAGACGCAATCCATCGATCGGCCCACCACAACAGAACCCCTGCCCCGCATCCCGGAGCACTATGAAGTCCGCGCGTGGCGGGGGAAACAATTGCACCCCACGACAACTAATTACAACCCCAGGCGCCCCTTTCACATCCCATTGCCCATATATTTACCGTCTCCCCCACGATGACAACAGGGGCCCACCTGCCTCGCATGAAGCCTCCACCGAGCACCACAATCAAGCTGGGCGAGTAGTACTTCGGCCCGTACAGCTTCCGGTACCAACGGATTCTCGCGGCGGTGCGCCCAGCGTCCCGATACACATTGCCCTGCAAAACAAAAAGGGGCGGGGAGGAAAAGAAACCGCAACACGGGTCAGAAGTCCCCGCCGTCCTCTCCCGTTGCGTGACTCTTCCGCTCTACAGATTCACGGAGACCCCTGCATTACGGGGTCGGCGCCGTAAGGAAGAGAGGGCGAGGACCAGGGCAAGTTGCCCTAAATAGGCCCACGCCCACTCCTCCCCCTCGCTGTTGCCTGCTCTGGCCGGAAGTGACGTCACGGCGTTGCCCCGGAAGTGATTCACGCTTACGCCCAATCCTTTGAAGAAGAACCACGAGGGCGTGGCCGGGTTCCCGGGGGGCCGCGTCCTAATGGCGCGCTTCCTTACATTCCGCGCTTTTCCAGTTTATGTGCACGAGGGCCCTTCACACAAGGTACCTGCGGTCCCTGAATGCCCCAAAATCTGTTTCAGTATTATTGCTTCCTACGCCGGCCTTCATTTCTAGGCAAGTAGCAGCTGCTACCGGACGGAGTGGAGTGGTGGTGGTGGTTTGGGTAATTAAGACAAAAATTAATTTAAAAAAAATACTTGCCTTGTAACGGCTGGCCGCCGTCTACCCTGCGTCCTCTTTCTTCTGCCTTTCTCCAGTCCGGCCGGCAGCAGGAAACACCCGGCACACAGGCTCCCCTGAGCCAATCACAATGCTGCAATGCAGCGTTGTGATTGGTCTGAGCGCCGTAGTTCGGCGCTCAGACGGGAACAGGGAGCCTGTGCATGTTCCTCACCAGTCTGTGTAATGCAGCCTGGTGGGGAACATGCAAAGCGGGCATGAACTGTTTGGTTGGCCCAAGAGGGAGGGCCAAACAGTTCATGTGCACTTAGGGAGTGCAAACCACTCCTCTCCTGCTCTTGCCAGCCCCGCCCGCCCAACACTGAACAAGGCCACTGACTGCATGCAATAGGAAAAATAGAATGATAATAACGATACATTATTGTCATTTTATTTTTCCTTTTTGCGCAGTGGGGCAACGCTCCTCCGCCTTAGTGGAGGAGCCACCACTGTTCTAGGCACTATGCAGCCTAGACCGCCCTGCACATTAACAAAAGGGAGTGACAGCAGGGGGGCAGAGAATTTGCAAAGGGAGCTCAGCTGCTTCCCGCTACTGGGACGTAGGTAATTTCAGTGCCGAATTCAAATCTAGCACCTAAGACACCACATCCCAAGGCCCGCTTCGTGGGAACAAGGCAAACTCCCTCATTTTTGCACTCTCCCCACCCGAAACTGACGCAGTGCCCGAACCTCTGCCGACGAATTTCCTGCACTCTTTGCAGTCAGTGCTTTAAAGCTTCCCACCCTGCACCCGCTTATACCGGGCATGGCGCTAGTTGGGGAGAGGGTTCCGGGAAGGCTAACCTATTCCCAGCCACAGAACAGCGATGCCTAAGACCGCTCCCCCAAGGCGTGCCTCTTTCTGTTTTTGAAGCAGTCTTTCTCCACGCTCTTCTTTTGTTGAAGTCAGTGCGATACACCAACCTGTATCGCCACGAAGTCACCTATTAGCCATTCGCACTTCAGGCGCTGCAGGTGCCGGAATGGCGGGTGGGCCTTAGATTGCTTGTCACCACCCTGCCGCTGTCAGCCCTCTTCTAGGCACCACCGTCCTCACAGAGACGTGCTCCGAAAATGGCTGGCCGCATATCACGCTGGCCCCCTGCTCGGTAGCACCTTTTCGGGGGTGATCGTACTTCTCCTTTGAAAAACAACTTAGCAGCATCTTCTTATGTGCCATCTCGTATGGTGGCGACATCAATTTCCTCTGGTAACAAAGCTGGGGACTGCTTGTCCCAGTCACCTTCTAGCCCATGCTTGAGACCATGCCCCTCTTTCTTGATTGGGCCCTTTGAACCCAAACTTCCTGGTCACTCGCTGGCCTTTTCCTTGGTGCCCTCTCGCGCCCTGTTGCTGCTGTGCCCTTTGCTTGCCGCCCACGGGGAGGGTTAGCAACCCTACCTCTAGGGTCGGCTGCACCTCCCGGTCAGCAGTAAATCTCTTTTCACCATTTCCGACTTGTCCTGTCTACAGTTCTTGAATTATCTCAGATAAGCTCCTTGTTACAGCTAACCCGATACCTCGAAGAAAACAGCATCCTGGACCCATCCCAATCAGGGTTCTGCAGCAACCACAGCACTGAGACTGCCCTCAACGCCGCCACTGACGACATCAGGATCCTGCTGGACAATGGTGAGACCGCAGCCCTCATCCTGCTGGACCTCTCCGCCGCCTTCGACACTGTCTGCCACCACACTCTACGCGCACGCCTCCACGACGCAGGGATCCGAGACAAGGCCCTGGAATGGACCACCTCCTTCCTCGACGGCAGAACCCAGAGAGTCCGCCTCCCACCTTTCCGATCCGAAGCCTCCGAGATCATCTACGGCGTACCCCAGGGATCGTCCCTCAGCCCAACACTGTTCAACATCTACATGGCCCCGCTCGCACGCATCGCCAGACAGCACGACCTCAACATTATCTCCTACGCCGACGACACTCAACTGATCCTCTCCCTCACCAAGGACCCCTCGCCGCCAAAGCCAATCTCCATGAAGGAATGAAGGCCGTCGCCGATTGGATGAAGATCAGCCGACTAAAGCTGAACACGGACAAAACGGAGGTCCTCATCCTCGGCTCCAACCCCTCAGCCTGGGACGACTCCTGGTGGCCAACGACGCTGGGAGCAGCCCCGACACCCACCGACCACGCACGCAACCTGGGAGTCATCCTCGACTCAACGCTCTCCATGGCCAAGCAAGTCAACGCAGTCTCCTCCTCCTGCTTCAACACCCTCCGCATGCTTCGCAAGATCTACAGGTGGATCCCGACAGACACAAGAAGAACAGTCACCCAGGCCCTCGTCAGTAGCAGACTGGACTATGGGAACGCCCTCTACGCGGGAGCCCCGGCCAAGCTCATCAAGCGACTGCAACGCATACAAAACGCCTCCGCACGCCTGATCCTCGACGTACCACGCCACAGCCACATCACCCCCCACTTGAGGAACCTGCACTGGCTCCCCGTCGACAGGAGGATCACCTTCAAACTCCTCATCCACGCACACAAGGCACTCCACAAAACTGGCCCAGCCTACCTCAACAGACGACTCTTCTTCTACGTCCCCAACCGCCAGCTCCGCTCCGCCGACCTCTCCCTCGCCACCGTCCCTCGCATTCGAAGAACAACCACCGGCGGCAGATCCTTCTCACACCTCGCCGCCAAGACCTGGAACACCCTTCCACTAAGCCTACGACAGACCCAAGACCTGCTGACCTTCAGGAGGCTACTCAAGACCTGGCTGTTCGACCAGTAGCAGCATCCCCCCCTTCCCTCTCCCCAGCGCCTTGAGACCCTCGCGGGTAAGTAGTGCGCTCTACAAATTCTGTGATTGATTGATTGTTATGTGTGTGATCTTTTGATTCTTCGGACTCTGTGCTGAGCCGGTGTACCTGCTCATGATACGGCCCCCTGCAGGAGTCCCAACAGCAAAATGAAGTGTGTGCCAAGTGCACCTGGTTAGCAAGTGCGGAATATTCAGCGTAAATGAACTCAAGGTCTGAATCCAGCCATCAAGCATCCCAACCCCTTTCTAAATTCTTGTTCATAGGGACATTTATCCTCACTCTTAGTCTCTTTACAGTTTCCACAATTCTGGTCCAGTCACATCTACCGTGGCCGACCACAGTACAGTTACACAGTAGGGTTAAACCGATGAGCAGAGCGCGGAAGCAGGGAGTTTAACCTGGCAACGCCCTGCAACTCACGGGGACCAACCAAAAATAAGGAGCAGCTCCCCGTAAGGAGCAGTGCCATTACAAGGGTGTCTTTGGCCATGGTTGTAGAGTGTTAAATGTTCCCTCTGCCCATTGTTGGGTAATAGAAGATACCCATAATTAGGCTGCAAAGGGCTGCTCACATTCCCAGGCCCCAGTGCCGCTTTTCCTGCTGCACTAAAGTGTGGCCTCAGTGAACAGATCATTCCTGATGACAGTAACAAAGGGCCCAAGCAGTGGCGTAGCTAGCCCTTTGGCAGACTGTGGCGGTCCCTGCATTTGCCGCCTGCAGCTGCTGCATTGAAGAGCAGGGGAGGGTGCTGGCGAGATTCCTTCGATTGCCGCCCCACATTGAAGAGCATGGGGGGGCGGGGGGGGAGGGGGGGTTGCTGGAGATTGCTGCCCCGAGATGGCAGTCAAGAGCTCGGGAGGCCGCTGCCCCCAAAACTTATGCCGCCTGGGGCGGACCACACCCCCCCTTCCTACGTCACTGGGCCCAAGTGCCCTTTTGATGCCACTGGGCTGCCATGCAGGTACCTGACAAGTGTCACCGGTCCGTTTACTGGCAAGCAATGTTGTCAATACATTTTGTGGTCTCTTTTGGCTTAGGAGGAGCAGGTGACATATGAGCCTTTTTACTAAGGATTGTGTAGTTTCGGCTCAGGTTGCCAAGCTTGAATCCTCTTCCACTGCTTTCCTCGTTCATGAGGTGTATTTGTATGGCACTATGCAGTATGCCTGCCTTTGAAAAAGGTGTGTGGCTACTGTTTCTTTCACCATCTCCAATGCTTTCCAACTTGGCTTCATTTTACTCATTTTACAGCAACGATTACCAGGTCTTCTTTGATCACCCCTTTTTTGACGTGTACACACACATGCAGCTGCCTGCTTCCTTTCTGGCTAAGTTGGTGCAGTTTCACTTCCTATATGATTTAGTCCTAATTATAATTTGTACACCTGTCTGTCCCAGTTCCACCACCATCACCACACTAAGCGCTCCCACAGGGCAAGATAAGCCCACCTCTATGGTTGCTCACCCATGAAACCAAAACACTTCCCACGTAGGATCACAACAAATACAGCATACTGTCAACCAGACACTCACCCACTGTGTAGCATGCCACCCATCTGCAAATGCTGCTCAGCACCCCACATACGGGTATGAAGCAGTACATAAATGTTACAGTACAGTAGTGGGAGTGCAATCATGCATTAGAAGACACCTGCACCAGTTTAAGAAAATCACTATGCGATGCGACGCTACATTAGTTTTCTTACATAGGGATATCCAGTAATCACCAGGAACCTGGGGTAGCTGGTAGAACAAGGTTCAGAGGTTAGTAGTTGAGGAAATATGCAGAAATGATGTGTAGTCAAGTGAATTAAACAATTAAAGTCACCAAAACAGTGCAGTGAGTGCCAGAGCAGAACAACGTGCTCAGTGCTCCTTCATAAGTGACACACGCATGTGATAAACGTGATCCTCTTGTGTGTCAAAATAACAAAAACAACACAGCCCATCATAACAAATCATATATACAAAAGTGAGTCTGCGGCACAATCAGTCAACTGCATTTGATCTGCAATAATTGCCAGGGTCATCATCAGGACTCAATCCTCTGTCATGAGTGCGAGACCATATTAGCAGGCACAGAGAAGCATAATGGCTTCCCGGAGGACATCCATGGACAAAGAATTCATCAGAATAGCCTCAAGTTCCAGAATGGCGAACCGTCCGCGTGGGACTGTTTGTGAGTGCCTGTGTGTGGAATCACCATGAGGCAGGCAGAGGCCAAGGCAGACTGAAACAGGATGCAGAAGCCATTTAAAATTTTAAAATTGCATTATAACGTTAATGGTCAACTGATGGAAATACATACATTTTTAATTTCGTTCCAACATCTGAGAGACATGCATGTAATGCTTGGTTTTAGCCACTCTAACAAATGGGGGAAAAAGAAAGAGTGTAAGAGAAAAAAGAGAAGAAAGAAACTATTGTGCCCAAGAGGACCTACATAAACAATATGATTAAGGTAAACCAATTAGGCGCTCAGAAAACCTTATAGTGTTCAAAATATCACAAAGTGCGTTTGGCCGTTATTGTGATATACACTGCACAGTTATATCCCATCACATGCAATCAACCAATGGGAGATAAACTCCACTGTATATGTTGAATGCATATTTAAAGGACTCAAAATCCAATGGATACAGAGTTGCTACCACTCTGCATGAGAAAATGCAGAAAGAAAGAAATTAAGCCCAAGTGGGCTTGCATAGAAAGATTTTAGAATGTGTATCAATGCGGCACTTAATATCAGGCACTCTGTCAAATGGAGAAAAACGGGCATTGTTACTTCAATCTCTGGTGATAAACTGTTAAATGGCACAGTTACAGAAGAATTCAGCTTGATATCTTAACCATAAAATGAACACAGTAACGATATAAACAACATTGATTTAAAAAAAAAAACATTATATAGATATTGTATAAGACAGAGCTGTATGTCGACAGTGCAATTGGACACATTGCTCTCTATGATCTGGCCCTGATTAGTGTTCTGTGTTCCATTTGATGGAAAATAACTCTTTCCTCATCAAAAGGTCTGAGCGAGTAAAGTACTCAAGATATATTATAGCTCCTTTGTTCTCCATCCTGGTGCTTGAGTCCCCCAAAAACCTACAAAACAAAATGGAAATCTGTGATTAAAAGTCAAGTAGTGAGTGTCACTAATCCTGAAAATAAAGGCATGAAACAAGGAGGGAGAGGAATTGCGCAGTCTAACCTTGGGTGCAGAGATTGATTGAGATCAGTGTGGATGACCACTGTGTACAGGGATTATCCTAGGTGTACTGCTAATTCCTCATCATGGTTAAGACCTACTGGATGTAGGGTTTCAAAGTTAATAATGCACCTATATTCTAATCTCCTGAGTGCTAAAGTCCTATTTCCCCATCTAATATTTGCTGTTATTCTGTCCAGTACGTAAACTTTGAGTAGACAGGCATCCCTGGAGTGTTCCATGAAAAAGTGTCTGGCGACTGGACTATGTTTATTTACGTTCCTAATGGCCTCATGTGTTCCAAGATTCTCACCTTGGCTTTATGTATTGTACTGCCTATGTAAAATTTGTTACATGGACATTTCAGACAATACACACAATAATCAGAGTTACACGTTAAGTGTTGTCGGATTTCAAAATTCTGACTGTCTGGGTTTAGTTGGATGCGCTTGGCATTTTCAGTGTATCTACAGGCCTTACATTTAGTACACCTGTAGAAGCCTCAAACTGAGCCAATATTGTTTTTTTCTAGTGATGACATTACCACATAACATGCTTTTTCTAAAGGCTAGTCTCAGATGATTATCCAAGTATTTAGTAAGTATCTCGTCTGTCTGCAACTCATGCCAATGTTTGCAAAAAATGTGTCCAACCCCCTTAGATCCCATGTTATACGTTGTTATATATCGTATAGCTGGGCGCTCCTCTTTGGGCTTGGGTTTACTGACCAACAATTCCTCTCTTCTGATAGTATTAACTTTCTTCAAGGTTTTTTGTATATTGTGTTTGGAGTAGCCCCTCTCTCTGAACATACGTGTCATGCACACTGTTTTTTGCAGAAGATTGTTTGTGCGTTATGTGACACTGACTATTGTGATGAATATATATGTTTTTACGACCCCATTGTTCTATTTCAACGTCACAGGAATCACAAACGGCACAGCGGGCCAGTATTTATTAATTTTATTGTTTTATCATTAGTGCAACAAACATAGGGTCAGTCCACGCATTTCGGCGCTTGCCTTCTACACGAGGCGTGCACCCAAGCGTGTAGGCAAAATGGAGATTGAACGCAGCAACAGCTTACCGGAATATATATATATATATATATATATCAACACCACACTCCTTGGCAAAATCAGAAGTCGAGCACACACGGGTCCTGCCATCAGTTGCTCTTTATTAAAATCATCGGCATGATGCGTTTTGTCTTCCTGACTCTTCAGATGCCGCCAATAAAAGCCAATGCTGTCCACACCCACTTTACAGCACACTGCCTGCTGCGATTGGTTAAGGCGCTGCTTTGGGCTGACGCAGGGGAAATTTACGAACCTGGAGCTCCAAGTCTGTGTGGAGCAGACACACAACGTAAGTACTGCCCAAGTGGGCGGTGTCTGCTCCTCTCCCCACGCCTACCTCGATCTCTCCGTGGGCAGGAAGCAAATGTCAGGAACCCTCATCCCACCACGAAACATCCCGTATTATGCCTTAGGCCACCTCTTAAGTAGTGGCACCCCGTGCAGTCACAGTCCAACGCCTTTGTTGGCAGAACCATCTAACGGGAAAGCGGCGGTTTTGGTGTTTTCCAATTGTTCATTAGAAGTCCAAAGTTTGCCACAGTAACTGCCGAAACTCTTGGGGATGGGTACTCGCAGACGCCTGTGACCCTCGTCAAAACACCAACACCACACTCCTTGGCAAAACCAGAAGTCGAGCACACACGGGTCCTGCCATCAGTTGCTCTTTATTAAAATCATCGGCATGATGCGTTTCGTCTTCCTGACTCTTCAGATGCCGCCAATAAAAGCCAATGCTGTCCACACCCACTTTAAAGCACACTGCCTGCTGCGATTGGTTAAGGCGCTGCTTTGGGCTGACGCGGGGGAAATTTACGAACCTGGAGCTCCAAGTCCGTGTGGAGCAGACACACAACGTAAGTACTGCCCAAGTGGGCGGTGTCTGCTCCTCTCCCCACGCCTACCTCGATCTCTCCGTGGGCAGGAAGCAAATGTCAGGAACCCTCATCCCACCACAAAACATCCCATATTATGCCTTAGGCCACCTCTTAAGTAAGTAGTGGCACCCCGTGCAGTCACAGTCCAACGCCTTTGTTGGCAGAACCATCTAACGGGAAAGCGGCGGTTTCGGCGTTTTCCAATTGTTCATTAGAAGTCCAAAGTTTGCCACAGTAACCGCCGAAACTCTTGGGGATGGGTACTCGCAGACGCCTGTGACCCTCGTCAAAACACCAACACCACACTCCTTGGCAAAACCAGAAGTCGAGCACACACGGGTCCTGCCATCAGTTGCTCTTTATTAAAATCATCGGCATGACGCGTTTCGTCTTCCTGACTCTTCAGATGCCGCCAATAAAAGCCAATGCTGTCCACACCCACTTTAAAGCACACTGCCTGCTGCGATTGGTTAAGGTGCTGCTTTGGGCTGACGCAGGGGAAATTTACGAACCTGGAGCTCCAAGTCCGTGTGGAGCAGACACACAACGTATGTACGTATATGTACGTATATATATATATATATAGCACCAATCCTGTTAACAGCAAAATAACAGGCGCTGACTCTGTGGAGATATGACACAGGAATTTTAATCCAAACAAAAAGCCTTGACGCGTTTCGACGGCAAGCCGCCTTGCTCACAACATCGGGCGCCATGAGATTACATCATTATATACAAAAAGTCACTCAGCAGGTTGTCACAGCAACCATGTTTTAGAATGGACATAGAAGTTAATCACGATTAAGTGAAAAAAAGAAATTAACAAAAACTGTTATAGAGTTCTTCTATATATGGACAGGTAATGTAACAAAAACAATTATTTGTTTTTTGAAAAAAGCAATAACTCATTGCAATAAACTAAGAGGAAAGACTTCACATCAGTCTGTATCTCAAAGTCACAACCATAGGTGTATATACAAATTCAAACAAAGCGCATCAGTAATGAGTAGTGCGATATCTCGAGTTGTGGTTGCCTGGGTGATGGCAAAAGTTGGTAACTCGGCGATCAGAAATACCAAAGCCTAAAATGTAAATAGATAAGTTTGCAGATAAAATCCATACATGTAGCCTTGGTTTAAAGAATGATCTCAAAGTATGTGATCGAGGCTAATTTATTGCCAGTACACAAAACTAATATTCTAAAGGGCCCTCAATGCGTGCTGTGCTATAATAACTGCAGGCCATAGTGGGCTTTCTACAGCGCCTATGAGGGACAGTGGGCTTTTGAAGTGATTCACCAATAAATGTGATGCGGGTTGCCCTAGTGACAAAAATTAAAACAAAGTGTAATGTTCCATAGACCCGGGAGTGTCTAGGGAGAGAGAGGGGGAAAGACAGCAGTTGCTTATAAATGTACTGATAGTGCTTCATCAGCATTCAACCCAAACGGAATCTTGGAGTTCATCAGGAGGATGTATCTAGATTCCAGCCTCCTGAGTGCCAGTTGTCTATTGCCTCCCCTTAGATTCCTGGGAACGGTATCAATCACGAAATACGATAGGTCTTTCGCATTTCCACCGTGGCACAGATTGATGTGTCTAGCAACTGGGTAACTGGGTTCATCATTGGTGATCGCCCTGAGGTGCTGTAAAATTCTTACATGTACGGGGTGTATGGTACTCCCCATGTACTTTTTGTTGCAGGTGCATTGAAGGATGTACACTGCAAAATCGCTTTTGCAAGTGTAAGTCCCTCGAATTTTGAAAGGTGTTTGTCTGAAAGGTGTTTCTACCATTTTGGTGTTGACGCCATGACGGCAGGCTTTGCATTTAGAACACCTTTGGAAGCCCCTATGTGTCCTCAGCCAGTCGGTGCCTTTTTTGATCACAGGTGAGTTTCGTACTAATTCGTTACGCATTGATTTTGCTCTCCTGAAAGATATAGGGGGGACTCTGGCGATGTTAGAGCCAATAACAGGATCGCTTCTAACGATCTGCCAATTCTTATAGAGTATTTTGCGGAGATTAGTGTGGTATGCGTTGTAGCCAGTGATGAGTCGTGGGGTGCCTTCTAGTGTGGTCTTATTCTTCCTATTGCTGTTGGTCTGACCAAATAACACGTCTTCTCTCTTAATACGTGAGGTCTTAGCTTGGGCTATCCTAAGTGTTTCTGAACTATAACCACGTGATCCAAGCCTCAAGCAAAGGTCATTAGTGGCTCCCCACAGACTCTCTGCAGTGCTACAGTTGCGCTTCATTCGGAGGCACTCAGCATAGGGAATACTTTCCTTGAGTTTAGTGGGGTGGAAACTACTAGCATGTAAAATGGAGTTGCCTGACATAGGCTTTCTGTATGTTCTAGAGTGCAGCTTCTCATTTTCCACAAATATCTCTAAATCAAGAAAATGTATAGTATCTATGCTGGTGTTGCAGGCGAATGATAGATTCAAATTGTTGGCATTTAGCTCTGATGCAAATCTACACGCCGATTCCTGAGACCCCTGCCAGAGAAAAAACAGGTCATCAATATACCCTACTGAAAGTAGTCAAGATACCTGCTCCTCCCACCAGCCCATATGCAGATTCGCATAGCTGGGGGCGAAGCAGGTACCCATGGCTGTGCCTTGCAGTTGTTTATATGTAAGTTGATCAAAAATAAAGGCATCATTCAGCCATTTGGAGTAACATTTGTGTATGCTGGTATAGATGCATCGGTCTCTTGCCTAGATAGTATGCTAGGGCTTTTAAACCATCCCTATGCCTGATACTCGTATAGAGTGCATTAACATCAAGCGTCATGAGCACATATTGATATATATATATATATATATATATATATATATATGGTTTCTTTGTCCCTTCCAGGCCACCTGTTAATGCCCCTCAGTCTGTTCCAACTCCTCTTCCTCTCTCTGTTTAACATGTGACTGGATAGCCCATGCTGGATCCTGTGACCCCCATGCCGATCTGACATGCTTGCATGTCACATAGGCATGCCAGTCAATATGTGTTCTTCCAGCCCCTGCTTCACTCATATTCATTTGAATAAATGTGACAGAGCACAATTTTCAGGGCAGCTGCCTCTTTTTGACTTATACATTATACGCCACAGAAGGGGTTTATGGTACTATGCAGTGGTAAGGGATGTGTCCTAGCATTATATAGAGCGGGTCTGATGATAATAGTCATGGATTAGGTGGCAGTGGATTCCCCACATAATGCCATTGACGAAAGGCCTCAATGATGCCCTTGAAGAGCAGCTATTTGAGTAGCATCTTGAAGGTCCTGTACTTCACCATCTGTTTAAGTCAAATTGGAAACACATCCCCATCTTAAAATGATGTTGGCAGAACTTATAGATCTGTTTTTAACATAGTCATTAGGGGGAATAATTATTTGAGCCTGGATTTAGTGGGTGTCTTACTGTGCAGTTTGTCATCATTTAAGCGATAAAACCATACCATTTCTCCTTGCTCTGAGCAGGCAGAAGGTGTATGTCGGACTGCCATAGTGTGGGTTGGGGAATCAGTGTTTGAAGGCACGCTTCTGCCTGTCGTAGGGGATCATGGTATTCTGTCAGATGACCGATGTCTCCTTGCACAGAATAATCGGGGTCTGGAGTTTTTAGCTCCGATAATTCCAAGATCTGACACACTTGTAAGTTCACCTCACCATGCGTTATTCCATTCAGAGGTACCACTCTGGCTGAAATAGAACAACCTGTAATTTTGGTGTCAGTATCCACCACAGACTGGTGGCAGCGAAATGCACACCTCCTGATTTGCACTTAATTCTGCATAACTTGTTATTGGCAGGTGTTACATCCTTCATCTCGTTAAGCACATAAACTCTGAGATGTATTTATGCAGTTCGTTTGCCAAGCTGAACCACTTCCTGAATAAGTTCCGTTTGTCGGTTTATCATGGCTGGGGTGCATCATCACAAGATAGTGAGAGATATCTGTTCACTAGAACAAGGACATCTGTGTGCTCAGATAGGGGATCTGGCGGTCTTATGGTCTCATGCAAAACAGCCATCGTGGATACCTGGGAACTGGAAATAGGAGTTGCTGCTGCATTACTCCTCTCTGGCCTGAGCCTTCCCCAGGCTCACTAGGTAGGGTTGTACTGACCTATACGGAAATCTGGCAGTTCCCCAAGGGCTGGTTTGACAGATCAGTGTATGGGCTTTTTTTGGGGCTGCTTGTGGGCCTGTTTTATGGTCTGGTGGACCGGTTTTTACCATTGATTTCCCTGATATTACCACAAACATTGCCTGCAGCAAGCACAAATACATGCCTCATTCCACACCTTGCAAAACATCTCTACAGCGTGTTTTTAAAACTTCAAAACTGCACTGATTTCCAAACGTTGGCAACTTTTTAAACTATATGATTCACTAATGGCGGCCACTTTTATTTTTGTGCCTGGGCCTATTTTAGGTCCTAGTCCGACTCTTAGTAGGTTACAAATCTTGATGGATTTCTTCACCGTACACGAAATATTCACCAGGACCACAACCGTAGGTACATCCTCGGACCATCCTGAACTCTACTGTACAGTCATCTTGACCCTGAGTGACTCGTTCAACCTCAAGGAATGTTTTTTTTGTTACTGGGTAATCCTAATTTATAAACAGGGCCAATTGAATTATGCGACACGAAAGGACAAATTTATTTGGCATAGTTAACTAAATTATGTGGCAAGAAAAGGCAGATTATGCAGAGTATTGGAGCACATGTTGTGATAGAATTACCTAATTATTTTTGTCATTTTTACACGTTAACACTGTCTGCACAAGTAATGCTGCTCAGTACTACCAGTTTAACACCTAAAGTAATAAGCAACTGATAGCTGCGTTCTAGTAACTTTTAATCAGTTTGAGTTGAGAAACAATTTTTTGTTTAAATCTGCAAAATATGCAGCAGATGATTGATTATGTGGCAAATACGGCGCATCCAAAATTATGCTGACAATGCATTATTGCAGTTGCCCTGCCTAGAAGAGCGGTTTTTTGCTTTTGTTATTTTGGTGAAAAGGGACTTGTGGGTGTAAAACCAGGCCCATGGCTATTATCCCACAAGGGGCTGTATTATGGAAGTGCCCCGAGGGGGTGCAACAGGCGTTAGCCCCCGCTTTGCGCGCCCACACTTTGGTATTACAGAAGGGCCCCATGCAAATGAGGGAATCGCTTTGCCTCTGCGCCCGCGCCATATTATACACACGGGCGCAGAGGCAAAAAAGCTGTCAGGAGGTGCACTGACAGTGTGCCACCAAAAAACTGGCACACTGTCAGTGCGCCCCCTGATGGCAGCCCTCTGGAAGGGGGAAAGAGGGTCCTATAGACCCCCCAGACGTCACCTTGCAGGCGGGTGCAGTCACTCACTTCACCCCCCTCAAGGGGATCTCTAATCCCCCTTATTATTGCAGGCGGATTGCCGCCTGCACAGTCAAACAGGGAGCGGCTGCTCAAAAGCCGCACGGTTTTCACTTAAATGCGCTGCCCTGGAGGCAGCACGAGTTTGCGGCTACCCTGGGGGCAGAGCTTTCTCTGTAATAGGGCGCACTATCTCTGTTTGCGCCCGACGCATCTGTTTTAAGGTGCGCCGAGGCGCAAACAGGGAGAGTGCACCCTATCCATAATATAGCCCCAGAGGATTAACAGATGTGAACTGGATGATGTGTGTTACAGTCTTTGTAATAAAGCATGTGCCTAAATTAAGAAATGGCGATGATGCCCTCAGAGCTATCACCATCTGACCAACAGATAATAAAACTGTGAACTTAAATGAAATCTCATTTCACAAAGTTCTTTGTTGGAAAGTTAAAATGTAACCTTCTTAAAATTGAGTTTTTTAAACATTTGTACACTCCCTCGTCCGAAGTGATATATTTCCATGGCAGCCATGGTCTCCAAACTCCAAAATCTGGCAATTGGTTGAGTGCCACAGTCAGATAGGTGTTATATGTCACTGACATTTCCCCAACCCTACCTCTCTAAACAGAGACATGTTTTAGAGGAAAAATCCCTATTGACCAGTGGAGCACTGATATTAGATTTCGAATTTCACTATCAAATATTTACCTATTTGCCTGTACATCCAATAGCCCTCCATGTTTGAGCATGACAGCTGGGCAATCTTTCCTTTTATACCAATTATAATTGAGTGTTACATAACGAGTGTGTAATCCAATAAACCAAACCCAATTCTCTAGGGGTATGTAAATCACAATGTGGAATACGTAAATTTAACTATGCACAGATATTGACTTCACAACTTATGACTACTCCTTTATTGTCAGAGTAAGGATATACAACAAAGTGTATATTTACTATTATAACTCCACCTGCTCTTATCTTGGCAGTATAGTGCCAGTAGATATTGTTGCAGGCATATATTAAATCATCAATAGTGTGAAATCCCACCCTCTAGGGTTAGGAATGTGCTTCTGGGTAGTTTCTAAGGAGCTAGATGGTGCTTAGCAAGATACCCACTTGCTAATATCAAGTGAATCATTTCCAGCGATTCAAATACAGATTGGAAGCGAAGGTAGTGCAAGAAGGTCTAGCAAGCTCCTTGTTCATTGTGGGACACATATAGATCATAGGCCTATCTAGTAGAGCGAGTGCAAGCAACACGGAAAGTGTGGGTGGCGAGCAACATGGGGGTGCAGGGGAGGGAAGCAACAGAGAGAACGCAGGTGGGCTGGAAGCTACATGGAAGGCATGGGTGGAGGAAGCAACATGGGGGACGAAAGACACACAGAGGACGTGGGCTGGGGCTGATGCAACATGGAGGGTGTGGGTGGGAGAAAAGCAAACTGGCAAGAGAGAGCTATGTGGAACTGGAGGAGAGAAGCGCACAGGTAAGAGAGGAACAGAGAGAGGGCAGACGTAAATGCATTCTCATAGAGGGATTAGGCAAAAACAAAAGTAGTGCTTGGCAAGTGAGCACCGGAAGGACACCAGTAATGCGTCCATGCTCCAGGGAAGGTACAAACACAAGAAGAGGAAGGAAATCCACACAAGCTGACAAGTAAGAAGCAAGCAAAGGAGAGTGACAGTAAAGCCAACCAATGATAAACAATAGGAGGGCTCTAAGCCCACTGTAAGCTAACAATACATCTCTTAGCAAACAGTGCACGTGCTCTCTAGTAGGCGAAACCTAAAAACAGTAGACCTGTCTAACCCGCCACTTGTCATGCTTTGTTCTCATGACTTGCTGCATTGTAATTCACCTGGATATTCTGGTTCACCGTTGTCTTTTAGTTGTTAATTGCTTGCTTGACTGTTAAATTGTTGTAATGCCTAGCATAGTAAACATATGTTGCAACTGTAGGTTGTAAGTGCCCTGAAACTTAAGGCATCATGTTACACTTTATTAATGATTCAAAGAAACAACACTAAAATGATCTAAGAGGCCCATTGGTTGTAATTCACATCTCCATAAAACATAACTTGTGAAGTTGTTGTTTACTTTTTCTTATGAATTATGTTCCAGAAACGTTGCAGGCTATAAAGTTCTTGGATAACTGTAAAAAAATATATATATATTTCCAGAATTTAAATACACATAATCACATAGTAACTTGCATTGAGGATACATCTTGCTATTTCTTGATGGGTTGTATAAAATACATATTAGGCCAATTTTTATGTGGAAATTAAACTAAGTTTTAATCTGTTTCTAAGAGCTTTCCAGTTTTAGAGCTGAGAGAACAAAGACTCTGAAAGATAAGTTGGTCTGCCCAGGATCACACAATTTATGTGGAGAGTCTAAAATTAGAGCTCAGGCGTTTATGTTGGAACACCAACAACTTAGCCACTGAACCATATTTAAAACATTTCTCTCAACTGGAATGTCTGACATATTAAGGTGGGTATAATCAGTGGTTCTTTCACACTGTCTCTCAATGCACAATACCGCACCGTGCTATTTTCATACCGCTCCCGTACAGCAAATATATTCTGCCTGCAGTCTTCCCCAATGACCCTTTGCAGACCCTACACAAAATGGGTCCTAGGACAAAACTCACTTACAAATTGTCAGAACTAATATCTAGTCTCTGCTTTATGTGAGAATTACAACAATTATTAATACCCTAGGCAGTCTTTGAATACAAATGTTGAAAATCCAAATCCAGTTTGAGCCAAAGCAACAATCTTTCTCACGTACTAAGCAACTCTAACTTGCCTTCTCTGGCAAAATCATTACTTATACCACCCAGTCAGCTGGCCTATTGAAGCTGTAAAGCAATTCTGAGATTTCCCTGCCAGAAAGGCCCACCTACTTATTTTTTATTTTATTTCTAATTTTTATAAAGTGCAGCTCAACCGCGAAGGTGTCAGTGTGCTGCAAATCACAACATCATGGGTGGTTTGGTCAGCACCTTACATAGACCCCTCAAGTAAACCGCTGAAGGCAATGGGTGGTAAACTAGAACAGTCAGCATAGTGCATCCAGGAACAAAAACATTAAACAAGAATTTGGCAATGCCTAAGCTGGTTTCTGGTCTTTTGGCTTTGTCAGTGTGTTTTTCCTTTCGTTATAGCTTTTGTAAATCATTGTTGTTGGCAAATCTGCTACGCCCTCCGCAATCTTAAAAAGATAACAGTAGCTGCGAAGCAAAAAATATTTTGTGGGCCTCACAAACCACAAATTGCTATAGTAACCCCTGGCACTGAGTGGAACTACTTTGTCTGTGGATGTGTCTCTGTGAAAGGGAAGAACGCCATCATTAACAGTGAAGTTAGCCAGCACTGAACTGGGCTGACCCCTTGTCCCATGCTATATGCTGTGGTGTGTGTAGGAAAAATGTGAATTGCACAAGTATATTATACATACATTTAATTTCTGGCATTAGCAAAGACATTTGTGTATATATATGTATGTATTTGGGCTCGTATTCGGAGGACCCCGGAGCTACTGCCCTACGTGGAAGCCCTGTCAGAGGTCATCCGTTTAGATACGTGCAATAAGGTGGGGTGGATCAGAAATGTAAGAAAATTGGTGTCTGACGTTGGGCTTCAGGCAGCATGGGAAAAATCAGATTCACCCCTGCTCCAAAAAGACGTAGTAAAGCGACACTATTGGGAATGGGTGGTGCAACAAGAGTCCACTAGGTCGGACCAGGGGGAAACTTACTACAGAATTCCATCTGCATAAACAAGTCAGATCTTTGGAATCTTACCTCGATTTAATCCAGGTTTCCCAGGATAGGACGCTTTACATCCAATTTAGGTTTGGCACCCTTCCTGTTGGCGAGGTAATAGCTAAGTGGCACACTAACGACCCTAGCCCAAGTAACTGCCCAGGATGCAAGGCACCAGTGCAGTCCGTTGCCCATGTGCTGTTCGCATGTCCAGCTTACACGCATCCAAGATCAAAATGGTTAAAACCGATTTGCCAGCAAATGGGCACACGGATCCACCGGAAAGCCCTGTGTATCCTCAAATCGGATACTAGACCTAGCACATAGCTTGTGCAGTTGCTACATTTCTTAGCTACTTGTGGAGAATTAAGAGAAAGGCCCGAGAGAGAGGATTTCAGTAAACAGTAGGCCGACCCCTAAGACATAGCTGGCCTAGGGCACCAAGCATTTCTACTTATGAAAATCTCTATTCCCCTAGAAGTGACGCACAAGCACTTTATCGTATAATAACTGATAGCTGATCACCATATCAGTCTCAAAACGAGAGGGTATAAAGTGCAAACATCATGACCGCTGGGCTCATAAATTGTCATAGCACATTTTAACCACAGAAACATTTTGATAGCTCTTTTTATTTTCTCTTGCGAATTCTCTCATTTATTGGTGTAATTTTAAATTTTATGAATTTCAACTTTCATTGTAAGAATGTGCTTGTAAGGTGAATTGTTTTTAATTGGATTATATCAGACGGGCACGGCAGTTCTTCAAGGTATACAACTGTATTGTACTTACCCTGAGCTGGTGCCGGTGCTAACACTGAGGGGCCGATTCCGATCTCGGCCGGTAGGGCTCCGAATCGGATTCGGCTTTACCGGATCCGATTCGGAGCCCTGTTTCCCGACCGAACCGTACGCGGGTCCGGCCGAGCGAGTACGATGCGAGTCGCCGACCGACTCGTCCGGGCGTCCCGACCGCTCCGACCGACTCGCTCCCGGCTCGGAACCGCTCCGACCGACTCGCTCGGACTCGACTCGCACCAGCGCAATGGAGACGTTCCCCGGCCGGGTAAGTACGATGCGCGCCGCGAGCAGTCCGACCGAGCCGCGCACTCCGGCTCGAAAGAGCTGTCGGAGCCGTACTTTGGGGGTCCGTGTCGGACCCCCTGTACGCGTAGCCGCGCGAGTCGCACACAGGGGGACCCATGGGTCCCCCTACCTGTGCGTGTACGGCGCGAGTCGCTTCGCCCGCGTACCCGCTGTAGGGGCGCACTTGCCCGACTCGCACCCATTGAGTCAATGGGAGCCCGCGTACGCGTTGTACGACCGGCTCCCATTGACTTCAATGGGAGTCCGACCGACTCGAGTCCGATAACATACGGACGCATCGTACTCGTTCGGTCGGACTGCACGGGTCCGATTCGGTCGGAAATCTCTCCGGGTCCGGCTCGGTCGGAGAAATTTCCGTCCCGAATCGGAATCGACCCCTGAGTGTTTTAAGTGGCCACTGTACGATGGACCTGGTTATGATCATTATCTTACAGACTGCACGGTGTAAAAACCATGTCCTAGTATAAGGAAGAATTTGCATACATATTGGGATACGTGTTGAATGAACCGCCTAGTTTTATACTTTTTATTGTATTTTATGCTTGTTTGCTTACTAGCTTTTATGACACGAGTTGTCAAAATAAAGCTTTTATAAAATGAATTGTATATATATGCAAAAAAGAAGCAGAGAACTCTGGGTAATTCTCAAGTTTAGGTGGAAAGCAGCTCCTGTATAGAGCACCCTCAACACCAGCGACACTCTAGATCTGCTCACCTCAAATGTCTGCTTTTCTATCAAAGTCTTTAAGCATAGGATCAGCACAGTGCCATCCACGCCGAGATAGAAAGGGACAAAGTATTTTGCCATTTCTACAGCAAAGTCTTTAAGCATAGGACTAGCACAGTGCTGTCCATGCCGAGCTGTAAAATGACAAAAGCCTTTTACCACTCCAGGCACAGTATTACAGCTTTAGATTGGTAAAATACCAACCAATATATATATATAAAACATTCTTACTTACAGGGTCTTTCAACAAGCCCTTTTCATCCATTGATTTGTTATATCTCATTTGATAATATTTGTGCCTCCTTATTCATAGAGCCCAAGCAGCTGGCGTTATGAAACACAGCGCCGGGGTGTGGTGGGTGAGGGTGTGAGGGTTATAGATGCACAAATTATAATTATAATGAGGACTAACCAGCTTGCGCACTAAATTGAACGACTGTAAATCCATGTTTGAGAGTCACAAAACATGTATCAAAGCACCTTAAATATTCACTCCCACTCACAAGTTTGTATGATCCAGGAACATGGAGTGTGCATTTCAGTGCTGGAATGCCCTGGAATATTCGTGAGCCTCCACAAACATATGTGGTTCTGGATATTTAATTTATTCCCAGCTCCTATCACCTTTGGCGTTGGTGTAGGGCAAGGAATTCCTTTGTTGGGGTTTAGGGGAAGAATTTCCAGTTGGGATAAAAACAGAAGACAACTTTGCAGTGATATTGGTGTATTGTGAGTTATTTACTTATACGCAATGTAATTTCCTTTTATTTGCACCTACTTTTTATTTAGCTTGCAGCCATTTTGCCCTTTGTTTACAAATACACAAACCTGACAACAACGAATAAGCAAAGCGTGCTAACATATTGGGCAAAGCATGCTGATGGTATCGGGCGAGAATGTGGGTAGAATTGGGAAATGCGCTTAGAATGTACTCCACTTATAATTATGCATGAAAGAATGCCTTTGCATGTGAGCAACTTGGAATTCACACAGGACTTTCAGGGCAACACCTTAGCAACAATGTTTTTACGGAAACCTTTGTGAATTCCAAAGAAGTCAGAATGTTCTTTTACATCTAAATAAGTCAAAGGAGCTAGATTTCTCTTTTGATATCAGTCAGCCTCTTACTAGTCCAAGCCCAGTCAGTGTTTAATTTGTAAAAGAATAAGTGATGGTGCCCAAAGCTCTACTTAGAAGTCCGCGGCTGGCACTATTAAATGTCGGCGTGCCGAATACCAAGACTGCGTAATCTTGAATCCACCTTATGCCTCTTTAATCCACTACCAGAGACTCCCTGCCCCAGTATCTCACTCATCTTTCCCTGTGTGTTTTTCCCTGTCTTGCTCTCGGTAAATGTCTGAAGAGGAAAAATGAGCGCCGGTCCCCAAAAAATGAGAGCCAGAGGACCTGCCGACTTGCTTTCTTCGTCAGTTCTTCTACTGTTTCAGTCCTGTTCCCTTCCTGCTCACATATTCCTTACAATGCTTGTATTCTGGTGTCTGTAGGTGGTTGGCACCAACAGTCATTTTTGGGGCTCATCACACTTTAACCCAGAGTACGAGGGAGAAAAGGAAGAAAGGAAAGGGATAAGAAAGAAAAACAATGATAAATGTAGAAAGCTGGGATGAAAAGGAAACTGGAAGAGTGAGTTAAAGAGACAAGAAGTGTTGGGTGGTGGACGAAAGAGGCATGAGGTGGAATCAAGACTAGGCAGCCTTAGAATTTGGCAACCCCGGCTACCTCCATGCAGACTTCTAAGAAATTTGTGACACTTCACTTATGTTTCATTTTTATTTATTTTGACAAATTAATCGCGGGTTCCTTTGTTTAAATTATTTCTGATTTGTATATGTTTCGTTCACTCTATCTCTCTTAACATGTCTCTCCTTTTTCCTCGTCTCCCTCTTTTTAGTCGGGAAAAATTCAAAAGCACGTGCAATGTGCTCAAAAAGACGTTTTCAGATTCCTTTCTTATCAGGACCAGAACATGCTCTGATTGCCCTCTACTGTGCCTCTGTCAGTGCGGTTCCCAGGATCCTCAGTGTGTTAGGATGGTTTGTTGTGTCCTGATTTCTTACAGCTTTATTTTGTATTTTATTATTGTTATCAGGGCTGCAGCAGACTGGGGCTGACCCTTAAGAGGCATTCCTGAAATGTTATTAAATTCCTTTCCCTTGTACACCACGCCTGCTTCCACTCTCTTGTTAGAGAACTTCTGGCTTAGTTATTTTTTCGAATTTATTCGTGATTATAATTGAGGTTTACACAGCGATGGTTACAATATGGTGATTGCTTCCTGTATTGCATTGTATTGGATCCTTTCTCAGGCCAGACTTTCCTGTCTTCCACACTTCCTGGCTTCTCCTGCTCTATTATAACGGGTCAATGTCTTCTTTATTCGAGTGTCTTGACTCCAATTTCCATTTCTTTTCATTGTCATATTGTGCGGGTGCCACTAGGGCCTTGCAACATGGATTCCTCCCAGGTCCACAGCTGGACACCACTTCCTGCCCCGTGGACTGGACAAGAAGCGATGTCTTCCTGTTTCCACTGCGCGTTTCTTCAGCTTCTGTTTTCAGTGTGTCAGTCCCTTAGCATCTGTAGTTGTCATTTTGTCTGCTGATTTGCATGTGTTAATTTTTTCTTGTCTGCCACTGGATACTTCCCCAGTCTCGGAGCAGTGGCGGTGCGTCCATTAGGGCGCTGGGGCGTTGCCCCACAAGCCGCCCACGCCCGCAGCTCCCTCGGCGTCTCTGAACTTTTTACTTAAGTTTAGAGACGCCGAGGGAGAACTGACAATCATGTCAGTCAGCATGACGTCGGACCGCCCACCCCCTTCAGAGTCTGAAGGGGGTGGGCGGTCCGGCGTCATGTTGACTGACAGGCATTGTCAGACCAGGGGCAGGCAGCAGCACAAGTGCGCATGACTTGTGAAGGTCGGCGAATTTTTCCGCCGTGCCCAGTCATGCGCACTAGTGTCTGCTCAGGCTGGCGCATGCCCATTAGGAGAGCGAGGGTTGAGCAAAGGCTCAAACCTCGGTCTCCTAATGGGCAGGCGGGCGGCGAGTAACCCTGCTCTAAGTCAATCCTGGCGCTGCTGGAGCAGCACCAGGATTGGCTGAGAGGGGTAGCCACTTGCCAGCAGTGATGCAGCTGTTCCTGTAGGCGCCAACGGACCCGAGGCAGCGCGGACCTGGTCAGGTAAGATTTTTATTTTATTTGAAAACTCCCCCCGGCCCCCACCCCCGCGCGACCCCCCCAGCCGCGACTGTCAGGACTGCATCAGGTTTTAGAATCACCTGCAAGCAATTCCGTTGTAAGCATATGTCATGATGGAGAACATATTTATTCATTGATTCTGATGGTAGTAATTGTGAGCTCCTTATGTTTCTAGTTTAGCTTCATGTTTTCAAAGCTTTGACCAGAGTCGGCTGCAGCTTGAGCCTTCGATTGGCATGCACGAGACTGTGGTGAAATAAAGGTGAATTTGCTATGCTACGTGTGGTAGACTGCAGCCATGTTTTTTCTAGGTTAAGGTTTACTTTACTGGGCTGTCGACAAGGGAACAAGGCTGCAGTCGCTGTATTCAGTATGTTTACGGGGGCGCCGCGCCAGCCTCTTAAACGACAATGTGTTACCTTGTACATAACAACAGTGCTTTACAGTGTCTACAGCCTGTAGCCTACAGAAGTTAGAATTTTTTGTTTGTACCATTGTCTTGAGTGGGCATATTTTTCTTGAAGAAGGAAACACGTATGCAAAAGTTGAACCAACTCCATGGAACACTTCACAAACGACACGTGAGAATACAGCTGATTGCCAACTGCATTAGGTTAAAAAAAACGGTCTGATCAAGCCCGTATTAACGAAAACCTGGCACACTCTATATCGCTGTTGCACTTACTGCAACCAGCAACCTCCCTTTTAGTCTTCAAACACGGACAAATCTTAAAAGACATGGGAAGAGAATGTGGCGTAACAGCCAGAGCTGCCGCCTTTGGAACTGGGGAGCCAGCTTCGACTAGTCTCGGGGTGGGCTCCACATCTTGTGATTCTGAGCAAATCATTTAGTCTCCAGTGCCTAAAAAAGAATGTAACCTCGTGTAATGTAACTAGCGCTCATGTATAACACTCCGATATTTTCCGGCTGATGTCACTTTATTTAAAACTTTAAAAAGAAGCTTAAATTAGACCATCCCTTGCTCCTCAGAGCAGCATTTCCGGTCGACACCTGTTGGTCATTCCGTTTTTGCACAAAGGGAATGTGGAACAGTGATAACTTATCACTGATAAGATAGGGGAAAAACTGTAATCAGACTGGTATTGTAGTACATTGGCTACCCTCCTAAAAGTAGTATGCACTACCCCGCACGAAGGGGATCGGATGTTATTGATCGTGCACAAAAATAAATTAATTTTGGGCAAATTTTTAAATACTTTAACACTGTAAATGTTATATTGTAAAATAAACACAAGAAAGTAAACGGACCATATTATGTAAAGAGAGAAAGGAAACCAGATGAAAACAGTTTTTATTGTTTACATATCACCTTGAAATAATTATTTTGAGCGAATTAAACTGAAGAGAGCTTGTAACCTAGTACATGTTTTACTGTTATTTCTTGGACAGCCTGTTCTAATTACATCAGAAAAAGCATTATAAAGCTAAAAATACACGAACATTGACCGAACCACCCTGTGTTTAGAGATTTATGTATACAGACAAAAGTCTTTCCTCAACGGGACACTTTGCACAAATTATACTCCTCGCAGTGCGTTAGAGTTGAAACTAAAAGTCCCACAGCTCTGCTGAGGCACTTGTTCTTCCTAGCAAGATTGTTGAAAAGGCGAATAAAGTAAAAAAAAGCGTTGGGGTGGCCTTTCGTAGACTGACACTTTTTTATGAGAGAAACCACGAATATTCGTGGGCGGGTTAATTAAAAGTTTTTATTGTGGGGCCACCAGGAAAAGAATATCGCTTCCTAGCAGAGCAGACAGACACCTTTGATGAAAGGTGCACACTGTATTTCTGTGCCTGTCTGCATATCCCATTTTTGTTTTGGGGTTTCTTATACTTCATAGTGTCTCAATGCACCCCGAAGCAGCAGAAAGCCACCTTATAAACAATCAAATGCGCTTTCAAGTGGTTTTTCAATATATTTTCCTTCAATGTCTTTACACGAGACCCTGTATGTTGATATTAATCCTCCCGTTTTTGTTAATTTTGAATAATTATTTGTTCCGTGTTTTATGACAGTAGGTTGCTTCGCTGCTCTCTACGTGTGCATTTGCGCGTGGTACTGTGTGCACTTCTGTGCTTATGAGGAGTGATGTTTGCTCTGGGTGGTACCTGTGCACGACGGAATCTTACCCTGACTATTCTGGTTTTGAATGGACGTGGCTATTCTCCTGCATTGCCGGTGCCCGTTTTGTGTGTGTGTGTGTGAAAGAACGAAGCTTGCACTGCTGTTCTGCGTTGTACTTGTGACCTCTTGCCTGACATTCTGTGTAGTTTCCATCACATGTGAGGTGCGGAAGCTTGCAATAGGTGTGTCCGTCCGCTGTGTAATAGAAGCTCGCGCTGTAGCACAGTGCGCATTATTTGTGTGTCGCGCGCCCGTTGGAGTTCGCTCTGGACTAAGCACGTCCGATCCGGTGCCTTGTTCTCGGTAATGGTAAGTGTTTGCAAGCTAATGCTGTGTTCTGTATATTGTGCTGATACCCCTCATCATGCTTACCTCCCCCACTGACACCTCAGGCCCTCGCTGCACATTGCTCGCTCCTTTAGAAGTGGAGCTGCGGCATTTGCTCCCTTGTGAAATGGATCCAAGTATCCGAGTCAGGCCCAAAGCGAGAGATATGTGCTTACTGTGTAACATGTGCTTACAGTGGCCAGTCCTCTGATGTATGGCATTAAAACTGGCCCTGTGTACATGCCCCTAAGTTAACACTGATGCCAAAAACATGGATAGACTTGCAAACAATGAATGTTAAAAACGTCGAGGGAATGCATTTCAGCGATTTATTCCTCTCTTATTTTACATGTTTACTTGATCTTGCATTCCCCACGAGTTAGCTATTTTATAATATTGTTGTTTATCTGTATTTTTTTCTGTGCATACTTTGAGGCTTGAGCCATGCAAGGTGTTTATGAGGGGCTTTGATTGAGCACGCAGGCGCTAAGGCTAAAGCCAAACAAAGTGCCTGTCAGTGGGTTGGCCTCTCTGCAGAGCACACAGAACAATATTTGTGTATTCCATTTGCAACTGAAATTCTGTGGAAATGTGTGTGAAGGTGGTACACTGATGTCAAAATCTTTGCAAGGCAAAAGTAAGAGAAATTAAAGTGCTTATATTTGAGGGAGTGCAGTGCATGTTGGGGGCGGTGAAGTGACAGAGATGTGAGGAAGGGCATTCGGGGAAGAGTGAAAAGAGGATGCTGAAGAGGAAAGAGAGGGGGTTGAAGATGTGCAGATGGACAAGATATGCAGAGAAAAAGAGGATACATATCTAACATAAAGCACACGTAATTGAAGGCCAAAACTCCTTCCACAGGCCTCAATGCTATTTAATTCACAGACTCACTATTTTAGAATTTAAACATTTTCGATGTTAATTATTTATAAGAAATCATTGTTGTTACGCATTTATCTTAAACAGCTAACACCCGGTGACAAAGCCAATCATACTGACAGGCTTTAGGCGTATGTCAGTTGCTGTGCCATTTATCTGGATAAAATTCCATCGCAGAGAGAAACCAAAATACCGGTCTGATGGCACACTATGGGAATCACAGAAATGTATTTGGCATGTTCCTTTATAGGGAGCACCCATTTTTTTCATCTCACTTAAAGACCTGTCTGCACATATTTTTATATGACTGGTTACAGCCAGCAGCTGTGGGTGCTTCCCAAAGTCTGGTTAGAGCATATTTTTCCAAAGTTAATGCTGCATGCAGTGCAAGACACTGGGCAAGCATACATTTTAAAGGGCTAAAGTTGTCATGCAGAACAATTTACATATTACAGTAACTGTTGAACAAATTAATGCAAGTAGATATGGGGCAGTTTTTAATGTGTTTAATATTTCAAGACTATACGTTCCCACTGCTTAATAAGCCTTGCTTTATCGCTGCATTCTTTTGCTTTAAAATGCACCATTTGCCAATCTTTTTAAAATTTCTTTCTCAGGAGAGGGACTTTCCCTAGACCCCAGATTTGTCCATTGAACTTGTTCACATCGCTAACTAGTGTTTTCTATTGGAAAGGGTAGAGCCAAAGCAGTCTTGCTTAGTACCCTAGCCCTCTTCAGAAGTCAGACTTGCTTGGCAACCCAGAAATTCTCTGAAATAATGTATGAGTTTTCTTTTATGAATGCCTAGAAGAACTGAATTTTTAGTCCATTTATCACAGAAATAGTGCTGAAAATCGCACCAAAAAGATGCCAATTTTTTTTTAATTTCTTCACGGGGGAGAACCCCCCCAAACCCCCTTATTGCCGTCGGGCTCGCTCGCTGCGCTCACTCGCATACGTTGATTCGTTCTGCTTACGCCTCACCAGTTTCAAATTCCACCAGCCGCCACTGTCTCGGAGTGTTGTGATTTTTTGGAGTGGAGCTTTCCTATTGTTCCTGGGCTTTCTCTCAGATGGAGACTGGTGTGTGGGCAATGTTTGAGCATTGTTGAGTGTGTTGGGTGTCGTCAAGTGGCATGCTTGTTGGGTCACGAATGCACCCAATAGTTTGATGGGAGGTCACTGAATGGCATCCCCTGCCTTGACTAGTTTGGAGGGTTTATTTTTCTTCCAAGCTTGTGTCTGAGTGAGTGAGACACCAGAATTTGAATTTCAGTCCTCTTTGTAGCACCATCCCTTGAATCTTCCCCCCAAAGCCTGCCCTTAAGTTGTAATAATTGCCATCGTTCCCAACCTTAGCCCCCTGGTACGAGAGGATGAATCCCAACTTCGGAATAAAGTTCTTCACTGGTTATCCAACCATCGGGATTTCAAGAGTTAATAACTCTGACTGTATTCTCTTAGTGAGACGTGTCCCTTGGATTCGACCTTCCAAGATAGTTTTCAAAGGGGATTGCATTATAGTAAATTTTAGTAGACCTACGTTTGTCAGCACCTTGCTTGTTAGCCAGCTCAAACATGATGACAAACGCAGTTGCAATCAGGTTTTGCCATTAGGTTTCTTTTATAGGCCTCATCCTCCTTAGTTTATGTCACTTCCTGCCCGTGACTTTATAAATGTGAAAAGAAAACCTGTACTGATGTTTAACAAATTCTCATCTCTACAAGAGTTGTGCAATTTGAACTGTCAGTCATTTCTGTCTCGAGCAGTTCACTCTGACGACTGGCTAACAGCCTGCACTGGGAGTGTCCATTCACTTACTGTTTCAACTCAAAAGATGCATATATCTATGCAACGCATTATCGGCTGGAACACTGCTGGGATAGATCCGAAAATTTGTAACACATTTTTTTTATCCTTTATTAGCAATATGACATTGTTGTGGTGCAGCAGACTTGGTCTGTTAACGATCTTGTCTGTGATGGTTATACCTGCTTGTCTGTCCCAGCTGTTAGATCTAATTCAGGTCAAGAAAACGGTGGACTTACAGTTTGGTTCAAGCTTGCCTGTAATCTGTGCTTTCTAGCCTAACAGCTGATATCAATGGGATACAGACTCTTTGTTGATTGCAGTGCAGATTTTAGTCTTTTTTATTAACTTCTACAATTATGATTTTACTTAATCCTATGTTAAGAATTTTAGATTACTGTTTAGTTTTGTTGATTCTCTGTTAGTTACATCATGGATTCCTCTCATGTACCTTAACTGGGCTATTGGTGATGATCTCAATGCACAGATAGACACAGATGTTAATTTGAAAAGCTATTCGCCATGCTGTCGAGCTACGAAGGTGCCAATTTCCTGCAGAAACAAGTGAGGGACTGAGTCAGGAACATATGTAATGGAGCATGATTAGCTGAATATACGTGAGCGATTGGACCCCGCACTCCTTTTATCCTAACTTTCTTTGGCAGAGGATGTTCATCATTAACTGATTATATTTGTTTATCCAAAAGTCTCACGAGCTGCTTATTTCCTTGCAATATCCTTGACATGCATCATGGGGATCATGGCTCTCTGGCTGTGGTTTTATTATCCTCTGTGGTAAAAAAAGTCTAGCAGTTCGAATGCCCTCAAAACTCTCAACCCCAAAAAGCGACAACTTGCTTCTTACATGGAAATTGTCAAATCCAAGCTCATATTTTAACATTCTGTTTAAGTCCAGTCTCAGTTGATTTTATTCTTGCCTCTCAGATCCAGCATGGATTCCTGCTTCCGTGGCTGCTTAGGTTGAGTTGTGGGCTGCCGCTAAATGTCTTTTTATGAAGCCTATCAATGCTGGAAGCAACACTCCTAGATGGTTTAATAGAGCCTGTTCCATTGCAAACAGGCAATTGAGGGCTGCTCTAACAGCAAAACCAAGGGATAAAAGTCTAATAGCAGCTAGATGAACTGAGTACCAGATAGCACTTAAATTAAGTCATAAAGTGATTAGGAATAAGAACTGTCAGCAGCTTATTTTTACTTTTAAATCATGAGACACCGAAGTTATTTGGGATCCTGTGGACTCCATAAGAAATAACAACAGTCCTTTAAATGTCGTCAGTTCCCACATTCTATCGGAGTTATGGGTGAGGCATTTCTCCAATATTTATTCCCTCTCAACCAACTGCAAATCTGTATTCCACCCTGTTAATGGTCCTATGCATCTCTTTTTCAAGCTTGAGACAGAATTTCCGGAGGTTGTTACAGCTCTACTTGAATGTGCGTCTAACAAGCCACAGGACCCAATGGTATTCCAATTGCTTTGCATAAATGCTACATCCGCTTACTGGATCTTTGTTGAGTAACATTTTTAATAATTTAAATTTTACCAGAATGCCATCTCCTGGTCTGCCTCAACCAGTAATGCCGATCCACGTTGCTAGCAGCCAATTTCCTCATTAGACCCTACTGTCAAAGTTTTGGGTAGAGTCATATTTAATAGACACAAGTCATGGGCCAACGAGCTGGGTAATCTGAGCACCTGTCAGTGTGGGTTTAGAGAGGGCCTGGGCACCATGGAGCAGTGCCTGAATTTGCACTTAATTATTATCAAACACACCCTTGCCAGGTGCTGCCCGCTGTACCTGACCTCCATGGACCTTTCTAGCGCATTTGATCATGTAAATCGATCAAAATTAAGGCCTTGTTACTAGAACCTGGCCTGGATCTTTGGTTGGTCAATTTTCTTTCTGTTTTGCACTATGATTTGACAGGTTTGGTCCCTTAGGGGAATGTACAGACCCATTTAAACTTCAGCACGGGATGCTCCAGGGCTATATTCTGGCCCAATCATTGTTTATTTTTTACGTAAATAACTTAAACAATGTTTTAGTAGGGCAGAAGCAGGACGTTCCAATCATAAACTCTGCTGCTATACCTTCTCTCGTATATGCTGGTGATGTCATTCTTTTGGCACTTACCTTTATCATTCTAGGCAAATTGGTAACAGCTTTCGATAACTTTATGCCCAATCTCGATTTGGGCATAAATTACTCCAAGTCTCAGACCATGGTGTACAGTAAGAATTTAAAGGACATGTGCACTATTACTATCAAGAGAAAAGGCAATTGAAAGTATTGAATTTCCTTTGCCTAGGGCTAATTTTTTACACCAACCTAAAGTGGCAAATTAACAATTTTGTAAGAAGACAGAAATCCCCTCATTAGTGGGAAATTGATTTTGCCCTTGTTAAACATTCATCAAAAGTCAGTGTGTTCCTATTGCCAATTATGGCGTGGGGATTTGGGGGTACTTGGAATAAACCAATGCATTACCTGAAAACTTTAGCTTTTCACTCCTAGCCGATGTGCACTTCTGAGGCAATATGAACTCCTTTATGAAATCATATTCCTGTGTTTTTTATCTAACCATGCTTGGAGAGTTACTAAAAAAATGACATTTCTGTAGTTTCCTATTTTTTTAGTAAATAAAACCTTGTAAACAGATTGTTTTATGACTGTATTTATTTGTAAAAGTCAGTAAAAATGGAAAACCGTGAACCTAGCTTATAAATCTGAGGGGTTTAAGAAACTATTGTTGTTTTTCATAGTAACAGTGGATTGATGTTCATGTTTATTGTGTGTAACCCCAACAGTATACTTTAGCTCACTCAACCATCACTCCACCTCTGATAAGCTAAGCTTTCAGTGCTCGACTAAGCCAGCTAGGCTCTCCTCAAATTAAATTCCTCACATCCTGTCGGTAAGGAGCATATATCTGTGATACTGCTAGGTGCTCCATAAACCTGTTGATATGGTAAAAAAAACAAAAACCTCAAATCTGCCAATTTTCTCAATGTGAGTCCATGGAGAGAGGAGGGGGGGCATTGAGGAGTGGGCCTTGCAGAGGAGGCGTGGCTTTGAACCCCCCACTACTTAAGCAGCAATGGAGGTTCATTGGAGGAGGCGGGACCATGGGGATGGGGCAGGACTTTGAACCTGCTTTTCAGGAAGAGACACACCTACTCTCCTTGTGGAGAGCCTCTCCTCACAGCACTGTGTGCAAGGGTTTCAGATTCACCATATTGTCATTGTTGTGATTGCGGCTCTTGAATGGGTGACTGTGTGAAGGAAGCCGATATCATGTGGCACACGGTGGCACCGTGTGAGTTGACAGGCCTGAAACATCTCAACAGGAATCTTAGCTTTTCCTGTTAAAACACTTTCAGTTCACAGTCTCTGTGGACTCTTGGGTGATCCCTTTGCTTCTGTGATGTGGAGTAAAGACTTTCAACATCCAAAGCAATAGACTCAGTACAGGGTTAACAAAGAAAGGAAAGGGAATAGTTATGAAAATCAAGCATTGGCAAACCCAGTAGGTCTGGCTTGCATTTTGAGTCTTGAGTAAAATATTCAAAAAGTCTGATGCAGTGAAAAAGAAAAAAGATTGCTTTTTGTGTGCAATGCTTCCACGAGATAAAGCATTTAATGCTTCATCATTCAGAGAACTTTTGATATGCAACAAGTCCCTCCTGCATTGCAATGATAGCACTTCAAACAGCATTTATTGCCCAATGTAATGGTTCCAATTTCATCAGCCTGGTATAAAGGAAAGACGGAGTGATTCCTTCTAAATCTGTGCATTTTGCCTTCTGGTTACACATAAAGATCTCTGAAGTGGGCGCCAAACACACTGAGCTATCTTCCTGACTAATATATGTCTATATGGGTTAGCCATGAGTGGTCGTTTGGAGAGCAAAGTGCTAAAGTTCTCGAAAAGCTTCGCTAATGTAAATTTAATTGTCAAAAGTCAATCTCCAAGGGGCTTCTGGAGTGGCGGAAATATAACTGCGCAAGGATTTAATGGACCACTTCTCTCAACGAAAATACCTATTACAATAAACCTTCTTGACCTCCTGTTTATGGAGGGGTTCACCTCAGATGCCAGGCAAGAACAGAGTTGTGCTGTTCAGTCCATTTTTAAACGCAATTTTGAGTGCTTGAGTGTTGACGATGTATATAATGCATACCACAAATTGTCTTTGGCGTAGAAGCTCAAGGGGAAGGAGGTGAGTCACTGGTACTAATTTAATCAACCTCACGAGGATAAGATGCTGAGTAAGCCCTTTTGTGATTCAAACCTATGACCTGCCAGTCTAATGTAGATCTCATAGCAAGCTTCGGAAGACAATTTCCAAATCACTATTCCTAACCGAGAGAGGCGGTCTGGCCTATGGGTATCTTGCGATTATCTGTGAGGCAAGTGCAACTGAAAGACTTGCAGTGCTGGGGCAAAGTCAGTCAAATGGCTTATCATGTCAAATTGTACTGACTCTGCTCCAGCCCTCTCAGTCATCTTGGAGGGTTGACATAAAATAATAAATGTTAAATCCAACTTTAAGTGTGCCAATTGTCCTTGACTCTGGCCCAAACCCTGAGGCTCCTTACCGGTGAGACTCGGTGTGTGGTAGCAGCGAGAATGAAGGTCAATCAATCAATCAATCAGGTGACTTGTAAAGCGCGACTACTCACCCGTAAGGGTCTCAAGGTGCTTGTGAGGTGAGGTGTGGGGGGGGGGGTGCTGATCCGCCGAAGGCACTGTGGTTCAGTCAAAGAGCCAGGTCTTGAGGTCCTTCCTGAATTGAGGCAGTGACGGTGATTGCCTGAGATGGAGAGTCAGGGTGTTCCAGGTCTTTGCTGTGAGGGAGGAGAAGGACCTTCCTCCAGCCGTGGTCTTGCGGATACGTGGGTCGGTGGCCAAGGCCAGATGGGCGGAGCGGAGGTCTCTGGTGGGTGCGTGGAGTGAGAGGCAGTGTTTAAGGTACGCAGGTCCTGCGTTGTGTAGGGCTTTGTAGGCGTGTGCGAGGAGCTTGAAGGGGATTCTTTTGCTGACTGGGAGCCAGTGGAGGTCTCTCGGGTGGCTGGTGATGTGTTTTGCTGTTTCTTGAGGAGTTTCTGGGTGATGCCGGGGTAGAGTGTGTGCCGTAGTCGAGTCTGCTGCTGATGAGTGCATGGGTGACTGTCTTTCTGGACTCGGTGGGGTTCCACTTGAAGATCTTTCAGAGCAGGCGTAACGTGAGGAAGCAGGATGATGAGACGGTGTTGATCTGGTGGTCCATGGTGAGCGCGGAGTCCAGGATGATTCCAAGGTTTGGTGCTTGGTCTGTGGGTGTCGGGGGGATACAAGATCTGCGGGCAACCAGGAGTCATCCCAGGCAGAGGGGGTGGAGCCTAGGATGAGGATTTCGGTCTTCTCGGAGTTGAGCTTGAGGCAGCTGTCCTTTACCCAAGTAGCAACAGCCTTCATCCCGTCATGGAAGTTGTTCTTGGCGACTGTGGGTTCGTTGGTGAGGTAGAGGATCAGTTGGGCATCGTCGGCATAGGCGACGATGTTGAGGTCGTGGTTCCTGACGGTGGCTGCGAGCGGGGCCATGTAGATGTTGAAGAGAGTGGGGCTCAGGGAGGAGCCCTGAGGCACTCCGGAGATGATCTCTGTGGGTTCAGAGTGGAACAAAGGTAGTCTGACTCTCTGTGTTCGGCCGGTGAGGAAGGAGTGGATCCATTCCAGGGCTTTGTCGTGGATGCCGGCGTCATGGAGTCTTGTGCATAGGGTGCGGTGGGAGACTGTGTTAAAGGCGGCCGAGAGGTCCAGGAGGATGGGGGCTGCAGTTTCGCCTCAGTCGAGGAGGGTGTGGACGTCGACTGTGGCGGCAAGGATGGCTGTCTCGGTGCTGTGGTTGCTTCGGAAGCGGGATTGGGAGAGGTCCAGGATGTGGTTCGCTTCAACAAACTCGGAAAGTTGGGCGTTGATGGCCTTCTCAATGACCTTGGCTGGGAAGGGGAGCAGGGAGATGGGTCTGTAGTTCTTCAGGTCCGTTGGGTCGGCAGAGGGTTTCTTCAGCAAGGAGTTGATCTCTGCGTGTTTCCAGACTTCCGGGAAGGTGGCGGAGTTGATGGAGCAGTTGCTGGTGTGGTAGTATACGTTGGTGATGGAGGTGCCGGCTCTGTTGAAGATGTGGTGAGGGCTGGGGTCCGAGGGTGCTCCGGAGTGGATGCTCTTCATGATCTTGAGGGTGTAGTTAGCTGTAAGGGGAGTCCAGCTGAGCAGGATCTGCTGGGGTCAGGTGTTGTTGAGTGCGGTGGTTGCGGGTGGGATGCGAGGGTCTTGGATATTGCGGCTGTTGAAGCTGTCATAGATCTCATTAATCTTGCGATGGAAGAAGGTGCCAAGGTTGTTGCAGAGGTCTTGGGAGGGTGGTATGTCTGCTGTCTCTGTGCTGGTTTTGGCGAATTCTTTGACCACAGCGAAAAGTTCTTTGCTATTGAGTGCGTTGACGTTGATCCTTTCTCATAGGGCCTCTTTCTTTGTTGTTCTGATGTGGTGGTGGTGTGCGGTGACAGCATTTTTGAAGGCTGAGTGGTTTTCATGGGTCTTGCTGCTCCTCCATCTCTTCTCGAGCCGTCGACAGGTGCGCCTGGACTCATGAATGGCGGGAGAGAAACAGCTGGCTTTTTTGGAGTGTCGCTTGCCTGGGGCTTTCTTGAGGGGAGCCAGTGTGTCGCCGCAGTTGGAGATCCATCGATGGAGGTTGAATGCTGAGGTATTAGTGCCCGCGGATGTCAGTGGTGGGGTTTTGCTGAGGGCGGTGGTGAGCTGTTCTTCTGTGACCTTGTTCCAACTTCTGTGAGGGTAGCGGTGGGTGTGGTGGTGTACGGAGGGTTTAGTGAAGGAGAAGGGGATGCAGCGGTGGTCTGTCCAAGGTAGCTCGGAGGTGTGGCTGATGATGATGTTGTCGCTGGCGGAGAAGATGGGGTTGAGCGTGTGTCCTGCTGAGTGTGAGGTGACGCGCTGTGGGGATCAGAGAATGAGTCTGTGAGCCTGGCACCATTTTGTGTGCACGACTTAGAGTAAGTGGACTGGGAGTCCACTTCAGCAATTTACTTTCTTTTTTTGGGTTACAGGTTCAAAACTGGACAAGACTGACTTATCCTTCATACATCCAGAAAGTGGGAGCTATTTAGTTGGGCTTTAAATAACAACTAATATTTAGTTGCCAAAAATAATCCGACCTAAATTGTCTGCTATAAATATCATACGTTTTGTCATCGTCCCTGATTTGGTTAGGTCTTTTTATGACAGAAATACTGTTTAAGCACATGCATTTTCCACCAGTCGCTTGCTCCAAAATTGCACCAGTACTATGGATGTAACCCAGAAAAAAACTGCTGTAAAATTGCAGCAGCGAAATCTATTTAATTACTCGGGCTAATGGTCTGATATTCATAGCAAGAGAGATTTCTTCCACTGGCGCAGCACAAAATGATGTCCCCTCCACAATGTGGCGGGGGGCCTCGAGTCTCTCAGATACTCACAGGCCTTGGGCTAACTGGGCCCTTCCTGAAAAGGAAGGGCCCCCTACGCTACGCCGCAGGAACCGCAGGGGCCTGCCTTGCACCCCTAGGCAGGTCACGTGGGACATAATTCTGTTTGTGTGCTCTGTACAGTTTGCAGACAGGATGCAGCCTCTAAGCACGCGCTGGTGGGGGTGATATAAATAATGGAGCGTAAGTGCCGTTGGACGTATGAGTGGCAGGTCGCGCGCGCTCTTCGGGGGCCAGTGGTTGGATCCCTGTGCCATCTGCACGCCTGCGGTCTGCTCTCGGGCGGTTAACTAACCGTGTTTGCTTCCTCTCTTTCTCTCTGCACTTCGCAGCTCCAGTGACTAGTTGAGCCCTCCAGATACCACACCATGCCTGCTCCCGTCAAGTGGCTCCTGTGGTGCGTGCTACCTGCCGTCCTCTGCGCTGACCTCATTCCTCGAATCACCTTCCTCTGGGGTGAGTGAAAAGGATTATTCTTAATGGAATTTCTACGCCGTGGTTAGTATAGGATTAAGCCTGCTTCTGAGCGCTCCGGATGTCTGACGATAAGAGAGCTAATGAGATATAGTGGTTTGACGAGGGTCACACTGTTATTGCTGTAGTAGACGTAAGCGCTGGAAGAAGGGGTGCAGGGGGTGCTGTACCATCGCCAGAATAACCTTGCTCAAATTCAGAAGGCGAATAAGCAAGAAAGATGCCTTTTCATTTTGTTTCTATCTTGTCACAGTTGCTGTGCGTACAAAGATAGAGGTCAAATGTCAGGCTGTGTCTGACAAATTGCAGCTTATTCTTTTAACATGGAGGCTGGTGTTTACTTTTTTCCTCTGACTTCATATTGAAAGGATTTTGAAAAGTGAACTATGGGACAATCCTCAGGGGTGCAGAATGTGGGGAATAAAAGGCTGCAGGATATCGTTTTTTTTTAACACATGACAAATTTAAATACATGAAATTATGCTCTGTACAAATCTTTAAAAAAATATTAGCAGTTAGGAAAGCACAAATGAAGCACATTTTTTTGTAATACTGTAGTGTGATTAAAAAAAAGATATTAATAGGATCAAAACAATCAAGACACTTGGTGATGTGTAAATGATAACTATTCTCTGAAACACAATTTACACACATTGTTGGTGCTCTATATAGTTTTATCAGTAAACCTGTATGTATGTGCAGATTAAGTGCCAATTTAAATGGAAAATGTGCCCTTTGTTAATGACAGTGTGCTACCACGCCATGATTTAGTAAGATTTTTGCATCAGTGAGCTGCAAAATACACCACTGGCTACATACCACCCCCGTAGCATTCTGCAGCTGAATGGGTGTGGTTCATTTGCTACACCTTTTCTTTGTGTGACGCTTCAATTTTTCACAATCCCTATGACTTCAGGGATGTAACATTGGCGGCAGCACATCTAATCTGAAAATGGTTCCAGCTCTACTGTAAGTAGAGAAGGCAGGAATAGAGCTCAGGTCTATGCAGACCATCCACTGTAGATTTCATGATAACCACTTAATGTGTCAATGTGTTCCATTTAGATCCATTTTAATCTTAACTTGCCTGAACGCCCTGAAACTTTGGCTTGGATCAGTGGCGTAATGCAAAATGATGCCCCGCCCACTCATGGAGGATGGGGCCATGAGACTTCCGTATATTACGCATTTATCAGCCTTGGGCTGAATGGGGACCCTCTGAAGGGTGGGAGCGACCACTGAATCGCAGGGGCTTGCTTACGCCCCTGTCTTGGAGCCGGCTGTTCTGGGATGCAAATTGTTTTGTGCCTAGTTTTAAATTTTGCATCATATAGCACTGAATGGGCAATTTTCTCCAAGTCCTACCTAGTGTAAATTGAGGTAATATTGCTCACAGTCACAAAGACCTTATTCCCAGTTTAAAAATGGAAAAGTAGTAGTCGAGGGCAAAAAATGTCCGATATCACGCAGGTGTTTTTTGGACCCTTCGCTACCCCAGTATTAACAGGCGGCAATCAGTTTTTTAAACTTTTGCATGTTTAATGCACAACACGTGGACCACAGAGACCAGTTCTTTCATTTGTAAATGTATTGTCTGATATGTGCCAGACTATGTCCCAAAAAAACTGGTGTTGGCTTTCATGGCAACCCCAGCTTCCATGTAGGTGAATTCAGCATCCTCAAGACCGCGCTCCCTTCCAGATCTCACAGATGTTTACAATTAGATACTATGGCAATAAAAATACATGTATGTGAATATAATCACAATTACTAAATTTACAGTAAGTAAATGGAAAAACTTCTGTCCTGCCAGAATTCTACTCTCAAACAGTGCACACACCTCTGCATGCTGTATTTTCTGCACACTTAATATATGTTATGTGATAAAAATTGAAACTAGAGTGAATTTCTTTCCGAAACACAACCTATTTATTTCAGAAAAATTTGCAAAATCCAATGATAATACAATGTTTGCTAGGAAAAAGCTGAGGTACCTAGTTCTGAATTTTGTGACATATTGTATCTCCATTCACTGGGTTCTTGTAAAAAGTTTGCCTTTGAAATCATTCATAACTTAGCTGCAAAAGTTGGCTTGGGCTGCATTGCTGCATGCGATATATTTTTGTGTAGTTGTATGCAGTCTCTGGACATGTGATGCAAAGCAAATGTTTATTTCTGTCTGTTTTTTTTCTAATCTGTTTATTCTTTCTTTGTGTTTAGTTTTTTTTTTTATACCTACCTTTCTGTGATTTGTAAGAATTGGTAGTCTGGTTATTTCCAAACATTTGCACACTATTAGATAAAATGTGTCTCTTTTCTTTCGGTCCTTTTATGATCCAGCCACAGGACTCTTTACCTCTCTGGAAGATCTCATGTTATCATTTCTTCAGAAAAAAACTGAATATGCGGCGCATGAATGGGGCCTGGGGACTGGAAGGGCGGAGAGGGGGCTATTAGAAGCCACAACCGAAAGGGATCACTTGGGAAGCCCATAGGCATGTTCATTGGGTTTTTTCGCAAGACCCAAAGCTGGAAGGCAAGCACAAGATTCTTAGGTCTGGTTGTACCGGCCTACGGATATCTGTCTGTAGCCCATGCGTGCCAATAGACCCAATTCAGGCGGGAGACTCCAGATTTTTTAAGCAAAAAAAGACTTTCTTTTGTCTGCCGCCTGAAATTGCCTCTCCTTCAATAGAAGTCAATTGGAGAAATAAATTCTCCGTTATTATTATTATTTTAAAGCTCCCACTTTCCTTTTCTGAAATGTTGGCATGTATGATAGCTTGGAAGTCCTTCCCCAGACCCTCCTCTGACGCAACAAAAATGTTTGTTATAAAAATGGGCATAAGCTGAGAGCATGACATTGCGTAGAGAGGAAACTCGAATGTTAAGGAAAAACTCTCAGCACATCAATGGGTTCAAATCCTGTTGAACTTTCAGGCAAACCAAATATCCCGACTGCGCAAGCCGAGCCTGGCAAAGTCAAACATGGTTAAGAAGCCGTAGACTAGTAGAAATAAACATAGAAACAACACACTCAGTGTAAACACCACAACACACAAATTAATGTAAAAAATCTATAAATACAGGTAGGAACAAACCTGGGATTTTTCACCTGGACAATGGAGATAGTGCCAGGCCAAGAAACTAGTGATAGGAATTAACACCCGTTGGACCACTGCCACCCTTACCGAGGCAACACTCCATTCACAAAATACAATCAGAACCAAAAACTACAGAAACAAGCCATCCATGACACACATATCAGAGCAAATATGCATATCTAATTAAAAGACCCAACAGTTCAGGGTTGGACGGGGACAAAAAATATGTCTGGGTGCCAAAATAAAAGTGGCCCCCATTAGCGAATCAGATACCTAAAAAAGTGGGCCACATTTGCAAATTAGTGTAGTTTTCAACATGTAGAGACACAGTGCACAGGTGCTTTACAAGGTATGCCAGATTGCATACATTTGTGCTTGCTCCCCGCAATGCTTGTGGTAATTTTAGTGAAATCAACAGTAAAACCGGGCCAACAAACCATAAAACAGGCCCACACATGGACCTATCAGACCAGCCCCTGATTCTACTCTACTGCATTTCCCAGTCCTGTCTCCACGACCATCTCCTGCCCGGCTTCCCAATGCAACAAGTCTCAGGGCTGCCCATGTGGAACTGCTGCTTGGGTAAGGAAGAGCTGACTGTGCACCAAATGGCCCTGACACACCCCATTCACTCCTAGACAATTTATAGCCTGTCCCTCCAACCTCAGCCCTTTTCCTCACTCCTCCAGATCAGGAGGGATCTGAAAACAATTCCGTTTTGTCAATTTGTGCCACGCCCCCATAGACTAGACTTCCCCTTTATGACTGCGGCCTGCACACCCCTTGGATCCAGAAACTCCGATCACAAAATAACTTAAATGTACAGCTTACTGTAACCATGGAAACACTGAGCCTCCATCGAAACCCTCTCAAATGTATCATGCTAAATAATAAATTTCTGGCCTCGTTCCCCACCACTGAATTTAGCTTCTCAGACATGGAAACCATAGCTCGGGAGTATTCTGCCTATAACCTGACTTACATTTTTATGTTATTCAAGTTATCCATTCTAAAAAATGTAGGCATAACATTATTATCCCCATGTCAATGTTTCCTAAAAGGCCCTTAAATAGATAAAAATACTGAGAATGGCTGTGATTCTGGTTTTAACACATTCTTGAAGAGGAAAATCGTACCTGGAACATGGTCTACATGAAATACTTTCTTAGAGTGACACCACCACACTCATGGGTGGGAGTTATCCAATGTGTCCAGATTCCACCCATTAGGAGTGGACCATGGCATTCCACAGGTGTTTTGGAGGGAGAGTGACCACCTTCCTCCAGATCATTATCAACACTGTTTCCAGTCCTTGCCTTTTGTGTGATAGCCTAATGCATTTTGGGTGTTGTAGTCCTGTTTTGTTTCAATTGAATTAATTAAACTAACACATCTGAAATCAATGATCTGTGTGTGAACAGATCAGGGCTAGAGACACTGTCAGTAATAACCTGCCATGAGGTGCTCACTGGTCACCCTGTTTGGGAGTAACTGGTACAAAGTGGTGTAGGGGTTTGTAAGTACTTACCGTCACATGACCAACAGTGGATAGAATGGAAGATCCTCCTGGTTTTGCTCCGTTGACTCTCCAAGTCTGATTGAGCATAGTCAAAAATGATCATGGAACCAATTTCCAGATGTAGCAGTGTCCTACATACAACAGTTGGCCTTTAGCAATATGTAACACATTGGGCTCGATCACAATCACTTTTAGGGAGCAAGCTCCTGGCTGTGATTAAAAGGCGATTAAGGTAGGTGTCAAAACACAGGTGTTTGTTCCTGAGATTTGCAGCTGAGGATACTAGGCGCAAGTAGCACAAATGCGCTGTTTGAAAATGCAAGAATGTTATAATTACTTGTGTGATGTGTGTAGTAGACCCCAATTCCACATAATTGGGTGCAAATTGAGCACCCATTATTATGTGAGCCCTACACACAAGCAAGTTATGGGTGTGCAATTTGCACCCATAAAATACTGCCTGATCATGATAGTATCTTTGGAATTGACAGATCAGTGCTGTTTAATGCTTTTACGACTGGAGCAGAGTCAGTGACATGTCAGAGTGAGGAGAATATTAGGATCTGCCTGACATGTGCCTAGCTCGTCCCCACCACCTCTGTTCGCCTGCAGTTCAGAAGCATCAGCCTGTGTTAAATATACACAGCTTACTTTAGGCCTCTATTTCTAGGTTGTTTGTGCATCTTCTTATTCAGCCTTGCATATTCTTGGTCTTGGTTTGACATAAGAGGTGCTTGTCCTTCTTTGATGTCTTAGGATACAGGGCTGTGTCAGCCATGACAGGGACCCACAGCCGGATGGCCTCTTGGTCCATCTCAAGATTTGAGGGCATGAAGGTGGGTGCGATGAGTCTACTGAACCTTCTCCTCCACTTACACATCTGAGATGGTAAAAATGCCTCGAAGCAACAGCAAGGGCCACAGTGATGTAGCAATGGTGGTATAGCTTCCAATACCAGCAAGAAGAATGGATCTCCATGCCGTCAATAAAAAATTAAAAGACAACCAAAATGGGGGTGTAGTGAGCCCATGTTTTCTCTGGGCTTCTGTGCCACTCCACCGGCTGCACTAATTATAGCTATGCTACAGGAGAGCTGGAAATAAAGTGTTTGATTTGAAAAGCGCACATCCCCACTGGTAACTGGAGTTTTTGGTTTTGGTTCAATGTTGTGCTGGTGCATCTTTCCCAAGTTCTACTTTGTATCTGACCGAAGCACCTTGATGGTGGCAACACTGCTACTTTCAGACTCGTAAGTGGCCACCTTAAGGGCATCCCACACTTCGCAACGCACCTTAGCAAGGGGCTGAAGAAATATGACCACATCACCCCACCCTGATAGAACTCTACTGGATTCCCTTGCCAGACCGTAGCTTTTTAAAAACCAGTATCAACATGGCTAACACACTTACTGTGAGTAGATGCAAAAAGACACTGACCCCCATTTTTATTTCTTCCTTCTTACTCTCAACTCAATCACTGATATCTGTAAACAGATCTTACCCAAAAATGCATCTTTGGATTTCAAAGAATTCAAGACACCGATCATCACAATCCTGTGGAAAGCGGAGACACTTATGTTGAGGGACGTCAGCTGGTCACTGGTTGAATGTTCGAAATCATAACCAGCAGTCTTCGATGCAGAATCAGCCAAAGAGACAATCTTTTAATACCTAAGAGGTGAAAGTATCGCCCAGGCACCACCTAATCAACAACATAATTCATCTTTGACATGCAGAAGACACACCTTCTAATGGCGATCATAGAATTTACGTGACAAAGTCGCAATTCGTCCGCTCGCCATGTTAGCCTCCCAGAACATAGCACATTTTAGAATTCATGCTAACCTCTCCTCGCTCTTTACCACCCCTGCTGAATTGTTTATGAAGGATAAGCACTGCGAAGTGGTTTATCTCCAAGGTTGACTTTACACAAAACCCCACATGTATGGCTTTGCCTGATGATAAATATTTAGCTGCCCACTGCCCAACAGCTAGTGTTGACTTGCGTTTTGGGGGTTTCATGTTGATAGTTGTAGAGCTTTGTTGCTGTTGAGTCCAGGATGGTGGCAGTAGACTGTCTAATTTCTTTTTATCTCTTTTAGTTTTGGTAGGCATAAGAAGTGTGTTGTAGTCTCAGGAAGGAGCCCTTTCGCTGATTATCTAGCTTGGGAATGTGTTGTGTGTATGCAGGATGGGCAGTCTACTGTGTTCTGCTGTATTTTTTGGCATGTGCGTTGAGTGAGGAGTGCTCTGTGCTGGTGTGAGGCATCACTCTGACAATTTTGTTGGTGGTTGGGCTGTTCACATGTGGATGCAGAAAGATTTGTCTAGCATGTTCTATTGATTCTCTGAATTTAGGTTGTGCGAAGAGTGCATTTGAATATTGGAAGTATCACTTTGCCAAGAATTTATCAGTATATTGTGTCTATCATATTTTACCACTTAGGTATCTAGACTTCTAAGCACGTGTAGTTCAATGGGATGATGTACTGCACCTGTTGCATCACAACTATCACATTAGGCAATATAACAATACTTTAAATTCAAGTGATGCTTACATTGCACTCATGTGCTAACATGTTAAGAGCTTTTACCAGTTGGGCATTACCAGCCCTTTCACACGAGAAAAGAGCAAATAGTTAGGGTCTTGGGGCTAAACACCCTATCAAGCCGCACACACTGCTCCTGTAATGCTGGAAGGAGATTTGGTCTTGGTCCACTCAGAGTAGCAGTTGCACCATGGACTCCGATGCATGAGTGGCACACCAAGTGGCTCCCAGTTCAGCCACGGTGAAAGCTGTGTAACTGGTTGAGATGGGGGTATTAAGAGGTTGATCATGGTGAAATGTCTGGCAGGAGGGATGATGGTTCCTGGGCCTGATCCCAGGCTCAAGCACGACACAAGGTTTTTTCAATGAGAAAATGTATAATGTGCAATTGGAAGCTGGAACAATTGAGACACATGGATATACCTTGCTTCCTCTATCTACTGAATGAAAGCAGGCCAGCATCCTTTGAAAACATAACACAACGAGTGCCTTTTCCCTGCTTCATGAGTCTCACCAAGACAGCCACCCCACACCCTGTATGTTGTAATGTTACAAGAACCGATCCAAAAGGCACACATTAGGGATACGTTCAAAGGCAAAAATACAGCCAGAGAGTGATTGTAGAGGAAGCTGGATTGCGAAAATGAAGATGGACTTTTACTTTGACATGATGTAATATTTTTTACAGAGATACATCTTCATCTTCTTTCTAATATGAATCGGGGTTGAGGTAGTCCTAATGTGTACAGGGATAATGGCCCAGTCCAGATCCTGGGGACATAGAGGCCTGTTGCCTTGTTTTCTTTTTCCACATCACCAGTCTGATGGTGTGCTGGCTGTGGGTGTGCCGAGAGTCACTAGAGATGGTGAGCTTCAAAGCGAGATAGACAGGGTTGCAAGTTGTGATGGCTCTGAAGATAATGTACTGGTTTTAAAAAAGCTGTGACCTGTCAAGGGGAGCCAGTGGAGTTCTATCAGGGTGGGGTGAAGTGGTCATATTTCTCCAACCCCCAGATAAGGTGTTTTGTGGAGTGTACAATGCCATTAGGTGGCCAGTGTAGAGTGTTGAAGTAGCAGGGTGTTGCCGCCATAAATATGAGGGCTCAAACAGCAGCTCTGAAGCACCTTCAGGGAGGAATGGTTCGCTTTCTTTTTTGATTGCAGCATATAAATATGGGCAATGCCAGTAGTTCGGGCTGTAGTATGCGAACACATGCAAATACAGACGTACACAAATTCACACTTGTTCATGCTTGTGTTTGAATACATTTGCTTACTAAAACCAGACCTTCAGGCTTTTCCAGTTCTTTAGTTTGCCATCAAGAGGCGTGTATCTCTTAGCTGTTATTAAGACAACCACTTTGGGCCAGATGCAGCGCAATATGAGGGTGTTCCACCTCAGTCTACTTTTTATAGGAATTGCATGTTAACCACTTGAACAAAGCTGTGATCAGAAGGTCATGAGTTTGAATCCCAGTAAGGTTGACTCAGCCTTCCGACCTCCCAAAAGTCCGTAAATGGACTACCATAGATTGGGTTATTTACAATGGTGAGAACATGGGTGTAGATTCAGCAAAATGCCAGGCATAGCGGAAGTGATATTGCATACCCTTTAACCTTAATGACATCACAGGAAGTGATGTCAGATGACCGTTGATTGTGATTTTTTCAAGTAAGTCATGTCACATGACCTTAACCCTGATGAAATCACATTAATTTACATTGCTAAAGCTTCATTATATCTGCTCTGAATTGTAGTGAGCGAGTGAAGTGTGAAAGCCAGGCCACTACTAGGGAGCTTCTCCTCCCTGAGATTTTTTTTAAAGACTTTGGTCAAATAGTGCATTTTGCCAAGAACTACCTCTAGTATGCCATTATCTGTATTTTACTATGGGCGTTCATCATGTCAAGAATTACCTCTAGTGTGCCAGTATTTTGCCACAGGTGTGTATCATGCTAAGACATGCCTCAAGAATGCCAGCGCCGGTGTTTTTCCATGGGTGTCCTCAATAAGACAAGAATTACCTTCAGTAGGCCAGGTTTTTCTAAGCGGTCATGAACCCCCTGAGGCGCTGGGAGTGACTAACCAATAGTTCACAAACTCAAGATTTTTAGTATAAATCAGTCTATTAGTCACTGTGCAAAAGGAGAAGATGGGAAGTTGACCAGTTATTTAATAAAATTAATTGATGAGAACCTGCCTCCGCTGGAGCATGGCTCACCTGTTTCTCACTCAGCATGTTGTTATGCGGTGTAAGGGCAGAGTATCTTTTTCAGTGGGATTCTTTTTTTATCTCTACTTAAACTTTCATATTGATATTCCCTTCATTTTTACTAATCTACAATAAACTAATTTGATTTGACTCAGTGAATAACAATGTGGAGAACGCACTGAGATCTGGAAGCCAGTAAGGGTAGACTGGTGAGGGAGTTAGGGAAAGGAGAGGCTCAGACTGAGCACCCAACCGGTCCCAGACCTTAAGAGGCACTAACATGAAAGACACCCTTAACCTGGCTGAGTGTCCTGAGAGTAGAGGCCAAGAGAGCCTCGATCCAACCAAGAAAACAACAGAGGCCAGGCACATCAAAGGGACATAAAATAAAACCCAAAAGAAAAGTTTCATGAAAACAGGCAGCACCGCCTCTTGTTCACAAAACATACATTTCACTCATCAGAATTGTTATGTTATGTTATGTTAAAAGTTCTTGTATAGCGCACGTACACCATGCGGTTTCATGGCGCTGAAAAGGCAGAAAGAAGGTTGCAGAAAACTGAGGTTAGATGTTAAATGATTGAACAAACAAATGGGTCTTAAGCATTTTTCTGAACTGTGCGTAGGAAGGAGTCAGTCTAATCTCCGCGGGGAGAGAGTTCCAAAACTGTGGGCCTTGGACAGCAAATCTAAGGCCTCCAAGCTTTTTACGTTTAAAAGAGGGAATGGTCAACAAGTTTTGGTGAGAAGAACGCAGATCTCGGGAGGGGATATATCTTAAAATCCTAGACGAGATAAAAGCAGGGCTGCAACCGTGAAGAGCTTTAAAAATGGTGCAACCCAGCTTGTAAGCACACCTTTTGGCCACGGGAAGCCAGTGTAAATTTTTTATTATGGGAGTCACATGCTGCCATTTGGGTTGATGAAAGATGAGTCTGGCAGCTTGGTTTTGAACCAGCTGAAGACGTCTTAGTTGGTAGGAAGGAATGCCACAGTATAAAGAGTTGGCATAGTCCAAACGGGAGATCACCAGGGCTAAGATGACCAAGGTCAGGGCTTCCCTGGACAGAAATCTGCTGATCTTCCTTATTCTCCGTAATTGGAAGAAACTTATGGAAACTACTGAGCTTATTTGGGCATTCATTGATAGATCACTGGAAATCACGATGCCTAAGCTTTTGGCAGAGTCCGCAGGCTTCGGGGGGTTACCTAGAGAAGATGGCCAAAAATTGGAATGCCATGGATTGGAGGGGCCAGCTGTGAGAATCAGCTCAGTTTTATCGGGATTCAACTTGAGTTGGTTGAAATTCATCCAATCACTAATAAAGATCATAGTAGATTGAAAGTGAGTAACTGACGATAATGACGAATCGATTTCGAACACCAATTGGAGGTCGTCAGCATAGTTGAATGTCCCAACCCTTTTTTTCTCTTAAAGATCGAATTAGAGGGAGAAGATACAGATTAAAAAGGAGGGGGAGAGAGAGGAGCCCTGAGGGACCCCACAGGTTAGTTCCCTCTTGTTGGACGAAAAATTAGCCAACCGAACTGCTTGACAGCGGTTACTAAGGAAAGAGGAGAGCCATCTCAACGCCAGACCCTGGATCCCGGCACTTCTGACACGGTCAACCAAGATATTGTGATCGACCGTGTCAAAGGCTGCTGACAAATCCAGGAGAACCAGGGCCTGGGGGATGCCGTTATCGGCTCCTCTTCTTAGTTCATCCATAACAGTGAGTATAACTGATTCAGTGGAATAGACAGGTCTAAATCCTTCCTGATGAGAGTCCAAAATCTGGTGGTGTTCAATAAATGAACTAAGACAGTTGGCGACATATGCCTCGAGGACTTTGCCTAAATAGGGCAAAAGGGAAATGGGGCGGTAATTACTTAAAACTGACGGATCCGCACCCGGTTTCTTCAAAATAGGGACGATTTCCGCACTTTTGAATATGTCAGGGACAACACCGTGTTTAAGTGAGTTGTTAAGGAATGAAAGAGGGGGGTCAGGACAAATAGAGAAAGCTTCTCGAAGAATATAAGGGGGGCAACAGTCAGTGGGGGAACCAGAGTCAACCTTTTTAAGTAAATCAAGAAAGGTCTCCTTCGAGTTCAAAGGAATTTGATCCAACTGATGTTCATTCTGACAGATGTTTGAGTCAGATAAAGGGAGACTAGATGAGGGAATGCTGGCTTTAATGACTGCGATTTTCTCAAGAAAAAAGGAGTTAAGGAAGTCACAGAGGCTTTGTGTAGGAACTGGTTTTGGCATGATCCTGTCTGGTTTTGAGAGCTCGTTCACAATAGAGAAAATTTCTTTGGGTTTATTAGATGAATTAAGAATTTTATTTGAAAAATAATCTTCCTTAGTTCGGAGGATCTCCTTTTTGTATTCTTTCTGGAGAGCTAGATATATAGCCCTCTTATCAGGGAGATAATGATGTCTCCAACTGCGTTCGGCCTGTCTTAAAATAAGTTTCTTGTTTTTTAAATCATCAGAAAACCAGCGTTGAGCGTCATGAGGTCTTAAAATAGTGATTTTCTTGAGAGGAGCAATGCGATCACTGACCCGCTCGAGCCAAGTCTTAATACTCTCTGCTTGGGTTTTAAATGCCTCCTGTGCAGATGGAGCCGTGTCAATTAGTAAAGATCTAAATTGATCAGTATTCATACGTCGCCAATTTCTTGACAACACGTTCCTTGAATATTGAGATTTCAACGGGAAGGCATTAGTAAGAGAGAAGGTTATTAAAAAATGATCGGACCAAATACAGGGGGAAATCGATAGAGTAGAGATCTCCAGATTGGATGTCCATATTTGGTCAAGGACATGGCCCTTTATATGTGTTGCAGTCTTGACGTGCTGGGTACAATTCATCCCAGTTAAAAGATCGGTTCAATTCTTTCGAGCTAAGGCCCTCTCTCGCATCATTAGGCCAGTAATTAAAGTCTCCGATTATCAGGATTCTGGCATTATTGATGGCAAGGTGAGATATCATTTCGCCCAGTGCCTGGGGAAATGTAGGCATATGTTGGGGCGGTCTATAAAAGAAGGCACAGATGAAAGGAAATTGGGGAGATTCAAATTTTAAGACTAAGCTGTCAACTAAGGGTGGGCCCATTATCGCTAAGGAGGTAAACTGATAATCATGGTGGATTATAGCTGCCACCCCTCCACCAGTTTTTCCTGGAGGGCGGCTGGCCTGCAGAATATAGTACTTGTCCGGTACTGCAACCAAAATGTCGGGGGCAGATTCCTCAGTCAACCACGTTTCTGTGAGAAGAAGAATGTCAGGATTGTCGGAGTCTAAGAGCTGAAAAATTTCCAGCTGGTGTCTCACCATACATCGAGTATTCAAATAATAAATTTTAAGGTCCTTAGACTCTTGGATTAAATGGGTAACAGAGGCAGGTTGTGAGGATGTGCTGAGCGTGGGAAAAAATGTGACGTCAATTTCAGGGAAAGTGTGTCTAAAGACTAAAATGTTCGCTTTCTCTAGGGAAGAGCGGGTAGTGTCATTAATATAATAATTATTCTGATGTGAAATCAGCTCCCTGGTAGAATATTGAAAGAAATAGGCATAAGGAGCGGCCCCCGGTCCCGTTCGGGCGCGGACGGGCGCAGACGGGCTTGCCTTCGGCGCATCCGCTGCGCGCCCGGGGGAGCATCTTGTTTAAATCCCTTCTCGATTCCCGCCACCAGCCCGACAGCCAGCCGGAAGTGTAGGAGGTATGAAGGGGGTGTGGCCTACAGTGTTTCTCCGTACAAGCGGCACAGAAAGCCGTGACGGACCGGAAATGCTGGAAAGCAATTTAGGCCCGGTAAGTGCAAAATGTGCAAACAAGCAAAAACAGAATTTTAGATTCCAACAATAGGTTAAAATTAATAAAATGTTTTTCTATAAAATGTTCCCAATCCTTTCCCAAGTTTCCCCTGCCCACCGAATCGCATGCAGACCTTAAATCCGCCTTCATGTTATGAGAGCACCTTGGGTCCAATCTCGTACCATCTCATAACCTTCCTGCATTCAGCTCCAAACAACGGCCAAGCCATGACAGGAGATAGAAAGCCAGGCAAACTAAGAAGGGAGCTGTTCCAAACACATCACTTCTCCCTGAGACAAGTACAAGCCTCAGCCGTCAGCAAAAGGCGTTAAAAAATGCATACTGGATAGGTGGGTGATTGGATTTTGTAGGTTGGGTGGATAGATGGGTGGCTGAATATGTATTTTGTGAGTATGGCTGGGGTGGTGGACAGACAGACGGACAGAAAGAGAGAAGGATGACCTGGGAAATGGGTGGCTGAATGTTGAAACCTCTGAGGTGGTTTCTAGTCCATGTGTTAAATGTCTCCTTTCCACCCACTCTGCAGGTGACTCCAGACGGAGTGTGAGCCGCTTTGAGCAGAGTGACGTTTCTCACTATGACACCTTCCTCTTGAGCCCTTATGGAAACACCTTGTACGTGGGTGCTCGAGATGCTCTCCTGTCCCTCAACATACAGGACCCTGTCGGAGCGAGGCTGCAGAAGCTGGTAAGAAACCACAGGTCAGGATGTGGATAGAGGTTTCAATTGTGTGCAGTTCTACATGTGCACTGTGACCAAAACACCTTCCCCTCTGCTACTCCCCCACCTAAGACAGATGCAGTGGCTTTCCTGTGCTATATTTAGTGTCATGTACTTCTCTTCACTAATGCCCATTTAGGGCCATTTTGTTGCAATTGCACACCAATCCTTGTCTGGACACCAGTGTGACGCCATTTGGCGACCAAGCTGCGGTGCTTTGAACTGAATTCAACCTGTGTAGTGTTGCTTTAAGGTTTGTAGGGGGAGCCCCCTCTCATTACTGTGCCTGTAAGACCTCCTGGTACTATATGTTCTGCAGGGAGTCTCTCTCACTTCTATGCATGTAAAACGTCTTTAAATGTGAGAGCTGTGGAGCTCCCCATTATCTCTGCCCTAAAATATTTTATTAGGTCTTTTCCAGGTTGTTTTCCTTTTAAAACATTCAAAACAAAGGCAACGGCATACAGAGTCCAACTCAAATGAAAGTCCCAATAACGTCCGGCATGGGGCCTGTTAATGTGCCATGTCGACAATGCAGCTGTCGTGCATGAGGTCCATTATATATGACAAGGGCACATGTATCCAGTCTAGGTCATTGGCCCTGGTTCAGTACACAACGATGGTTGCCTCTGCAGCATGATGAATTTGCATGCTGCAAGCCAGAAAAAATTTCTCCCTTTCTCCCGATGCCCAACCTTCAAGCCCCAAGAAAGTCTAACAAACAATCCTAGCATTGCTTCTGTTGCATGTACGTGCTGCAATGGTCCTATCCAAGGGGCCATTGAATTGTCTTCATTGACCGATCTAGGGCGCGTCAAGTCTCAGGGACTTGTCTGCAGGTCCGCTCCCTAAGCTCTGCATTGTCTACTCATATCCGAATCCTCCACTCCCATAAGTTTGGAAAGCTCCACCTTCCATAACAACGTTTCATAGTTAGATTCCCACAGCGTTGCTATTTGCCTTTTAGCAACTGTCAGGGTGAGTTCAATGAATGAACAAGTCAACTTCTCCATGTGACTTTTAGGATATTCATCGGACAATGACAGGAATATTTTATGCAACCGACTGGTTTGAGAAAGGTACAATGTAATATACTGAATCAGTCAAAACCATTTATATCAATGGCCCATGTCTCGCGCAAGACTAAAGAAATTCACACTTGATTCATGAATCCATGGAGCTTGCATCCATTAACGATACAGATATTTATTAAATGTAAGCTCTTCATCCCTAGACCAGAACACAATTTTTTACACCAATTTCTCGAAAACTGCTCAAAGGATTTACACAAAACTAAGCAAATGCACTTCCCTGAGTAAAGTTCGACCTTCATTTCAAGTATATATATATATATATATATATATATATATATATACATATTATCTACTGGCGGTCGCCAGTAGATAGTTATAGTTAGGACCTATTTTCCATAGGAAATCCGCACCATTCTATTTGAAATAACTTTGGCGCCGGTTGACGAATCTTCGCGAAATTTTCCAACTTGTTGGGCGCTCCGGTCCGCTCCTATCCTGAAAGTCTCGGGGTGATTCGGCAAGCGGGGGCTGAGAAAAAAGGGGGGTCCCAAAACGTGTTTTCCCCATGCAATTTTCCATAGGAACCTTTAGTCGCAGCTACAGCTCGAACTGCTGAACGGAATTACACCAAATTTGCCAAAAAGGTAGCCCTTGGTTCAGGGTCGTGCCTTTTGCTTAAATGGTGTAAATCCGTTCAGTAGTTCCTGAGAAATTTGAAAAAGAAAACACATATATATCTGGGCGGAGCCTAACCACACATGTCATCGTGAGATCTGATTGGCTGTCAGCACTTCATCCTGGAATTGCTGGCAGCCATCTTGGGACCAATATAAATGATAGTACCCCATTGAAATGCATTGTAGTGAATCGAAGATTTTGAGGGTTACCAAAAGGAGAACTATAAAGGGTGATAACAGACTTTAGTTACATTAGAATTCATTTGTTGATGGTACCATACTAATTTCAGGAATTGTGGTGTGTTCTAAGGTGATTTTACCCTGTGAAAAACCTTCTGCTGGGATATCATGAATCATGTTTGAGAGAAAACTATTTTCACATGCTTGTCCCATACAGTTTTGGAAGGTGCTCCAGAAGCTAAAATGAGAGCATATTTTCTGTAAATTCACATTATCTTTCTCAGTCATGTGAGAATGAAGTCTGACATTCTCAGTAAAACATGTACATCCAACAAGGGCAGAGACTGTCAGTTGATTCCTTTGTGTTCTACTGCAGCTTCCCAGAGTGTTCTAAAGAACAACTAGAGTGCTAACAGCCTTACTTATGACAAAAGTATGGCACACCTGAAGCCATCTTGATTGGAATAAACTGGTAACACTTAAAACATTTAATTTAAAAAGGAACAAAATGATGGGGTTCATTTTGTCATAGAAATTATGGTTAGTGCTGTAGAAAGAAAAATTAGGACATGTTTCAAGTGTGATCTCAAATATCTTCCTGTTATATTTCAACAGGAGCAGCCTGTCAGTTGATGCCTTTGTGTTCTACTGCAGCTTCCCAGAGTGTACTAAAGAACAACTAGAGCGCTAACAGTCTTACTTATGACAAAATTAAGGCACACCTGAAGCCATCTTGATTGGAATAAAATGGTAACACTTAAAACATTTAATTTAAAAAGGAACAAAATGAGGGGGTTCAATTTGCCATAGAAATTATGGTTAGTGCTGTAGAAAGAAAAATTAGGACATGTTTTAAGTGAGATCTCAAATATCTTCCTGTTATATTTCAACAGGAGCAGCCTGTCAGTTGATGCCTTTGTGTTCTACTGCAGCTTCCCAGAGTGTTCTAAAGAACAACTAGAGTGCTAACAGCCTTACTTATGACAAAATTATGGCACACCTGAAGCCATCTTGATTGGAATAAACTGGTAACACTTAAAACATTTAATTTAAAAAGTAACAAAATGATGGGGTTCATTTTGTCATAGAAATTATGGTTAGTGCTGTAGAAAGAAAAATGCAGATTTTCCACAGTTTTAATGGGTAGAAAATCTTGATTTTAATAAAGGCACGGAGGCTAATATTATGCACAATACCTTTATTGCAACCCAAACACAGCAGCAACAAATTCTAGAGTTTAGAACCCCAAAATAAAACTTCTAGAACGTTGAACGTGCATAACCAGATAGAACGTGCAGCCATCTTCCTCTTTAAATGCTGCGAAGAAACAAAGTCCCAACACAAAATACAATCCATAACTTAAACACCAAGCGATTCTGAATCCTCCAGAAACTGCTCCAAATGAACGACCCTTCATCTTCACCCTGCATAGGAAAAAACAAACAATTAATAAACAGGGCGGGTTCAGAGGAGGGATAATATTAGCCTCCGTGCCTTTATTAAAATCAAGATTTTCTACCCATTAAAACTGTGGAAAATCTGCATTTTACAGCAAGGCCCGGAGGCCAACATTATGCATGTTCAAAGTTCATCTAAAACTCTAACCAACACATTTTCAACCGGCTTAAAATAGAATCTCTTAAACGTTGAATCATTTGACCAATCTGCCGCTCTCATAATTCCACTTAAGCTAAAACCTCTCATCACTGCTTTGCTAGCCACCGCCCCTCTAACAGAGTGCGCTCCAAAAACACTCACATCCACTCCTGCCCTAGACATAACCTCTCTCACCCACCTAGCCAACGTGGGTGTAGACACCGCCTTATACGGTTTCCTATAAGAAATCAAAAGTTGAGAACAACCAACCTGCCTCCGATCAACAGTCCTTTTTCGTATTCCCTAAGACAGCCAACCACACACAAATTATCATGCCCCTCTAAGAGAGGATAAAATATTGACCTAGACATAGTCTTGGTCCTTCTCCTGATCTCAAAATACACCCCCTCTGGCTGAAAAAACCTCGAATCCACGTCTAAAGCTCTAATGTCTGAAACTCTTCTAAAAGAAACCAAGCAGAGAAGCATAGACAATTTCCATGAAAGAAACTTAAGCTCCAATGAAGAGTTAACGCCCCAACTATCCAATTCTTTCAAAACCACTGAAACATCCCAAAGCACACTATACTTAGCTTTGGGAGGAACAGCTACTCTAACGCTCTTAACCAATCTTTTAACCAACACATGTTGCCCCACCGGCAGACCACACACTAAAACATGTCCTGCTGAAATTGCAGATCTGCTTAAGTTAACAGTATTGTATGCCAGACCACTCTTAAACAGTTCCGATAAGTAATTCACTACCTCCACTACAGGTGCTGATACGGAATCCAAATTCCTCTCAACACACCAACCAGACCATCTTCTCCAAGCTGATCTATAAATCTTGGTTGTTCCTTTGACCATGATTCTGCGATAAGGTCCTCAGCCTCCTTTGATAGTCCATGCACCTGCCAAACTCTCCTGAAATCAGCCAAGCCACTAACCTTAACTGACCTGACACGACCAACTCGTGAACATTCCCCTCCGGATCCAGAATTATCTCTCTTCCGCCTGGTAATAACACCGGATCCTCCATTACCAGACTCATCATATCCGGAAACCACACCTGAGCTCTCCAGAAAGCGTTACCAAGACTAACTCGGCTTTCTCCCTCCTCACTTTCATCAACACCCTCTGAATCAACGAGAAGGGAGGAAAGGCATAATTTCTTCCTATGCCCCAATCCTGCAGAAAAGCATCTATCCCCAACGCCTCTGGATCTGGTCTCCAACTGTAAAAATCCTTCAGTTGACAATTCAGTCTGTCCGCAAAAAGATCCACTCGCAGTGGACCCCATCTCTGTTGTAACCTCATAAACACTTCCTTGTTTAACCTCCAATTGCTCACATCCCTGAGATATCTTGAATACCAATCCGCTTCTACGTTGCTCTGCCCCGGAATATACTGCGCCTGAACCATAATCTCCTTTTCCAAGCAAAACTTCCAAAATTCCTTTGCCAAATTCGCCAAACCCCTTGATCTCGGACCCCCCAACTTGTTCACATATCTCACCGCAGACAAGTTGTCCATTTTCAACAGGACACAACACTTCACCTGATCCTTTAGGAAGCTCTTTATTGCAAAAGATCCCGCCAGCAACTCCAGACAGTTTATATGCATCTCTCTCTCCTTCTCTGACCATTGACCCCCTGTTGACACCATGCCACATCGTGCGCCCCATCCGTGCAGACTCGCGTCCGACTCTATCTCTACTTCTGGCACCTCTCCAAAGATTGCCCTTCCATTCCAGGCTTCCAGACTCATCAACCACCAACTCAACTCCTCTTTTGAGTCCTGATCCAGAACCACCTTCTGAGAATACTTCCCCCCCCCTTCTCAAATGATAACCCTTCAACCTCTGCAACGCTCTGTAATGAAGAGGGGCTGGAAAGATCGCTTGAATCGATGAAGATAACAGACCCAGCAACCTTGCCAACTGTCTCAAGGTAATCCATTGCGTCTTCCTCATTCTCTTCACCTCCTTTCTGATTTTCCTCACCTTCTCCATAGGCAACTTCCACACACAATCCAACGTCAGAATCTGAAAGCCTAAAAATTGTATCTCCTGCCGAGGCTCCACACAAGACTTCTCCTTGTTCACCACAAAACCTAGATCCTCCAGAACCCTTACTGCAAACTCTGTTTGTTCTTCTGCTAACTTCTTCTCTTCCGCCAAAATCAACACATCGTCCAGATAAACAATCAAACGTATTCCCCTCGATCTCAACCAAGCTGCCACTGGTCTCATTACCTTTGTAAAGCACCAAGGGGCTGAACTCAAACCAAACGGGAGGCTCCTGAACCTCCATAACCTTGCCTTCCACCTGAACTGCAGGTAATCTCTTTGCTCTTTGCACATAGGAATAGTCAGATAGGCATCTTTCAAATCTAACCTTGTCAACCAATCACCTTTCCTTAACAGGTCCCTCAACATATGGATGCCCTCCATCTTGAAATGATTGTATGCAACCCAATCGTTCAACTCTCTCAGATTGATCACCGGACGCATGCCTTTCCCTTTTTTCTTTACTAAAAATACATTGCTTATGAAACCTTCTCTCACTTCCCTTGCTGGTTCTATTGCCCCTTTTGCCTCCAATGCCTCTATCTCCTCTGACACCATGTCCTCCATTTCCTCTGAGAACCTCAGAATATTCGGAGGCCTCTCTTGCACTGGAGTCTGTAAGAAATCTATCCTGTAACCAGACACTGTTTCCATAACCCATGGGTCCTGAGTAATTTCTTTCCATCTCGAAACAAAATGGGCTAGTCTGCCGCCCAACTTTATTTGGATAGAAATAGGGCCTTGAAAAGAGCTTACCTGAGGCACCCCTTGACCGCCTCTCAGATCGCATCCCTCTTGGTCTGCTTCGTTGCCTCTGAGGGAAGAAACTTCCCTGCCCCCATCTCGTTCCATTGGTATTTGAACCATATCCGCCTCCATAAGGTCTGTAGCCTCTTCCAAAGTTCCCTCTAGAAATACCTTGCCCACGCCCGGGGAACCGACCCCGCATTCGCCCGGCCATGCCAAAAACTCTCCTCATGTCCTTTTGCGCCTTCTCTAGTGAGCTAAAAGTACCCACGTATCTGGACATTTCCTTCACGAAATCGTCCCCAAAAAGTAAACCATCACTACGCTCTCCTGGCTCCTTGTTTGCGAGATCTACCAATTTTGGATCAATTTTAAAAAGAATACTCTTCCTTCGCTCTACACATAGCGCAGTGTTAGTATTACCAAGAAGGCAAATAGACCTTTGGACCCATTGTCGCATTTCTGCCACATCAATCCCCATATTATTAGAGTGCGCCTCCTCGCACATATCAAAGATTTTGGTCAGGGGTCCTAAGACATCCAGGAGCCTGTCCTGACACCCCTTCAATCCTTTCTCAAGACCTCTTCTTGGGTCCTTTCCATTCTTAATAATGAATGCCATCATTCTCTGGTCCAATTCAGGTGTATATGCCACCTTACTCTCCAGACTTGGTCTAGGACATTCACTCCTCATCCTAGTCCTCACCTCCTTCGGTATTTCCCTTCTTATCCAATACCTTACGTATTGGGCCACGTGCTCTACAGGGGTCCACTGTGGAGAGAGTGGATGTTGAATCAATAGTGGATCGAACATCTCCTCCCCTTGAGGATCAAACATATCATTCTCCTCTTTTTTAATCCCCCTCTCTCCCACCTTTCTCCTTTTTAGTGGCACCTCCTCCACGTCTGACTCATCTATACTTGAGCTACATGTTAGTTCCACGTCACCACTGGAGGAACTTGAGTCACAAGCCACCGCTGTGTGCCTCCCCTTTTGCGCCTTTATTGCGCTCTCTTTCGCCTTTATAGCGGATTCCTTCTGAACCTTACGTTCCCTCCCTTTTTTCATTGTCTCCACATATTTCCTCTTCTGTGACTTTTTCTTTCCCTGGCCGGACCCTCCTGCCACCACCTCCATCTCCTCTGTGGTCCAAAAACTCTCATCTTCGCCACTTCTATGCTTCTTTTGCATTGTTTTCCCCATACTATTCTCTATCTTTTTATCCAGAGATGTACTCATCTCCCCAAACAATGTATCCATGTAGCTCTTTAACTTATCCTCTAAAACACCCTCTACATTTTCCATTTTCAAATATTATTAATGTAGAATACCTCCACAACCTTTCAAAACTTCTTCCAAAAATAGTTTCTACTCCTATAAACTCTTAATCCTTCTCTCAAACCTCTCTTTCAAAATTCCTGAATCACTGTCTCTAATCCCTTCTCTTTCAATCCGATACGCGACCTCCTCATAAACCTAAAACCGAAGTCTGACAGAAACTGACTTGCGTTCTGTCAAACTCCGAGTTTTCCCAAAACATGTCCTCCTTTAAACTCCTTTACTTCAATAGCGCTTCCCCAATCATCCAAACTGGCCGCCGCACGTATTACGTGCCTACGGATCCCCTTCTGAGCCAAACCTCATTCCAAGATACGCTCGCTGCGCGCGCATATCTCTATCTCCTTCTCCGATCGCAGAAGCATGCACGAGCCAATCCTCCGCAATACCGTGCCTCGCGCCCTGCGCGCTCCCTTCAACTGGCACAAACCAACGGTAATCCTTCTCCGTTTTAAACGCTTCATTCCCCCTTTTCCTTACACACATTCATTTTCCCCAAACTGCAACTATACGCTCCCCTTTCCTTCCGTTAAAAAATCCCCATTTCACACGCTTCAGGTACCTACAAAACTTAATCACATCATATAACATTTCATTATTTAAAAATATTTCAACAATATCATTTTTTAAGAAATATTATTGACACAAATGTACATTCCCATATGTCATTTTTCCTTTAAAACCCTTTAAACTTCATTTACATCTTTCCCAAATAACTTTTTAATTACTAAATTCTATTTCAATTAAAATCTGCGACTTATCTGTGTCTGAGCAGCAACAAAAGAGGAAGATGGCTGCACGTTCTATCTGGTTATGCACGTTCAACGTTCTAGAAGTTTTATTTTGGGGTTCTAAACTCTAGAATTTGTTGCTGCTGTGTTTGGGTTGCAATAAAGGTATTGTGCATAATGTTGGCCTCCGGGCCTTGCTGTAAAATTAGGACATGTTTCAAGTGTGATCTCAAATATCTTCCTGTTATATTTCAGCAGGAGCAGCCTGTCAGTTGATGCCTTTGTGTTCTACTGCAGCTTCCCAGAGTGTTCTAAAGAACAACTAGAGCGCTAACAGTCTTACTTATGACAAAATTATGGCACACCTGAAGCCATCTTGATTGGAATAAACTGGTAACACTTAAAACATTTAATTTAAAAAGGAACAAAATGAGGGGGTTCATTTTGTCATAGAAATTATGGTTAGTGCTGTAGAAAGAAAAATTAGGACATGTTTTAAGTGAGATCTCAAATATCTTCCTGTTATATTTCAACAGGAGCAGCCTGTCAGTTGATGCCTTTGTGTTCTACTGCAGCTTCCCAGAGTGTTCTAAAGAACAACTAGAGCGCTAACAGTCTTACTTATGACAAAAGTATGGCACACCTGAAGCCATCTTGATTGGAATAAACTGGTAACACTTAAAACATTTAATTTAAAAAGGAACAAAATGAGGGGGTTCATTTTGCCATAGAAATTATAGTTAGTGCTGTAGAAAGAAAAATAAGTGCTAAAACACTACCCCCAGCACGACACCCTACACTACCCAAACACCACTGCACTACACTAAACCCTAAATATACCCCCAGCATGACCACCCACACTACACAAACACCACTGCACTACCCTATACCCTAAAACACGACCCCCTACACTACACAAACACGACTGCACTACCCTAAACCCTAAAACACTACCCACAGCATGACCCCCTTCACTACACAAACACCACTGCACTGCCCTAAACCCTAAAACACTACCCCAGCACTACCCCCTACACTACCCAAACACCACTGCACTAACATAAACCCTAAAACACTACCCCCAGCACAACCCCCCACACTACACAAACACCACTGCACTACCCTAAACCCTAAAACACTACCCCCAGCACGACTCCCTACACTACCCAAAAACCACTGCACTACCCTAAACCCTAAATCTACCCCCAGCACGACCCCTACACTACCCAAACACCACTGCACTACCCTAAACCATAAAACACTACCCCCAGCATGACCCCCTACACTACACAAACACCACTGCACTACCCTAAACCCTAAAACACTACCACCAGCATGACCCCTACACTACTCAAACACCACTGCACTACCCTAAACCCTAAAACACTACCCCAGCACGACCCCCTACACTACCCATACACCACTGCACTACCCTAAAACACTACCACCAGCACGACCCCCTACACTACTGCACTACCCTAAACCCTAAAACACTACCCCCAGCACGACCCCCTATACGACCCAAACACCACTGCACTACCCTAAACCCTAAAACACTACCCCCAGCACGACCCCCTACACCACCCAAACACCACTGCACTACCCTAAACCCTAGAAAAGAAACCCCCACCCCATGCCCAATCCCCCTTACCTCTCACTCCTCATGGTTCCTCTCTCCTCGTGGTTCCTGCTTCACGTCATCACTGAGGGCGGTGCACGTCGTTGTGAGGAAACAGAACAGCCTCTGTTTCCTTACAACGACATGGATCGTCTACATGTTTTTAGAACGCATGGTCATTTACCATACATACCTTTACAACAAAATTCGTTGTAAAGGCATGCGTGGTAAATGACCATGCGTTCTAAAAAAATGCGTAGTAATGACTTCGTGATGTACAACGCATGCGTGGTAATGCATGCGTTGTAATGGTATCGCAAAGTAAAAAAGTCATTGTAACAGCTGTTTACCGATCGAAGCTGGCCCCTGTTCTTCAGTGAGACGTTTATTTGATTAATTAGGAGGAAGGAATGTGGTTTTTTTACCGAAAAGTGCATTCCCGGCTGTTGTATTGTGAAAGTGTCCGCGTGGCCTGGTTTCACTTCCGGTGAGAGAGTGGAAGAGTCTGTTTGGATCTAAAGGAGTTCTGTTGTTGGACGGGGCCGGCGCGACATGTCATCAGAAAACATAGCTAATGGAAAGCGTCCTCCCTGAAGTGTGGAGCAGTGCCATGAGAGGTCAACGAGTGTGCGTCCCACCGCAGTATGACCGTACCGCGTGACCCATGTGCCGCCTCCAGGATACGGGAGACAGAAGCGGCATCGCAGGTCCTCTTGTAGACCGTTGTAGCACTAATTCTACATTTTGGTACTAGGGCATTTTAACTTCGTTGTTCCTGCCAGATACAAAGAGAAGATCCTGTGTTATTCAGTGCCCTCGTTACCTTTTTTGTGGGTTGTGGTGCTTGTCACTTCGCTGCCCCGCCGGTGCACACGACTGGGCACCCCACCTCGTGTGCTATCTGCAGGGCCTCTGCCCTCGGATACTGGTTTCAGTTTCTGGAGTGGCAACATAAACAGTTGCTCCCAAAGGACTAGCCTGAACACTTAGGTGAATATCCCCTGCACCAGCATTCCACGGAAATTCTTTCCTAGCTCTCCCACGTCAACGAGCACGGCTCCGCTCGCGACACCGTATGACGTCATCGGAGCCATAAGAGGACCTCGTCGGCGTGCTGACGTCAGTTCCACCCATTTTTTCTGCGCCACCGAGGCAAACAGGGGACCGAGACATTTTCACATGTATACATAGTATAATAAATATATATATATTCACTGAAAAAACCATAGGTTTCAGGCACGTTATAGTTAGAAATTAGCATTTAAAAAACCTTAGAAATTCACTGAAAAAACCATAGGTTTCAGGCACGTTATAGTTAGAAATTAGCATTTAAAAAACCTTAGAAATTCACTGAAAAAACCATAGGTTTCAGGGGCGTTATAGTTAGTTGGACATTTCACTCGTACAAAACCATAGAAATTCCCCGTTATAGTTAGTTCAGCTAACTATAACTCGTGCGCATCGTAATGCACTGCTGATGACGTCACATATTACATCACTCATGACATGGTCAGTGACATCACTCATGACATCACTCATGACATCACTGATGACATCATCCAGTTAATGTGTGTTTTTCTGAAAATTAAATATGTTTTATATATGTATATCTCAAGGTCGATGGAAGAATAAATGGGTATATAAGTGTCTAAATGGATGATTTTGTTTTGTAAAATTGATTGTATAACTGACTGATTAAGTGTATCTTAGTGAATACATGGGTTAGTGAGTAATGTTTAAATATGAAAATATCTGTATCAGTCTCTCACTTTGTGTATAAGTGGCTGCATGGGTTGGTGAGTAGCTACATGAGTGTCTATATGGGTTATTAGTTGGTTTTTGAGTATCAGTATGAGTGTCTGAGTGTCTGTATGGTTCGGTGGGGTGTATTACTTAGTGCATAGATGCATGAATGAGTGACTCACTGTTTGTATGTGTTGAAGACAGCATGTGTGCAGGACTGTATAGGTGGATGAGTATGTGTATGGGTGTGTTAGTGAGTGAATGACTGTCTCAATAGTGTCTTTATGAGTAACTACATATGTTTTAAACTAGTATATGTGAGTATTGGTGTATATAAGTGAGTATATGTGAGAGTGAGAGATTGGAAGAGTTCCTGTACAATTAAGTAGGTGTTTCTATAAGTGATTGTTTAAGAGAGTAAGTATGTGTAAGTTTCTGTAGAAGTAAGTGTGGTAGTGTGTGTATAACTGTATATGCAAGTAAATGGATGTTTGATACTTTGTTTGCATGTGTGACTGTGTGTGAGTAACTCTATGGATGAGTGGCGGTGTGTAACAGGATGTATAGGTGTATGAGTACATATGATGAGTGAGTACATGTATGAGTGACAGTATAGGGACTGTTGGTGAATGAGTGGATGTGTGTGTAGATCTTGGAATTAATGAATAGGTGTGTTGTAACTGGTATTGGTATGTCCATTGTTTTGAAAATGTTAGTTTGTATTTTTGAGTGTGTGTATCAAAGGTTATATTAGGGTGAGAGGAGGTCTGCCACTCTATCACAAGGATGATGTCATCAGTGATGTCATCAGTGATGTCATTTGAGATGTCATCAGTGATGTCATGAGTGATGTCACTGACCATGTCATGAGTGATATAATATGTGACGTCATCAGCAGTGCATTGCGGGCACGCGAGTTATAGTTAGCTGAACTAACTATAACGGGGGAATTTCTATGGTTTTGTACGAGTGAAATGTCCAACTAACTATAACGCCCTGAAACCTATGGTTTTTTCAGTGAATATTATATATATATATATATCTGTGTGTGTGTGCATATGTGTACATATGTATATACATACATATGCATATATATATATATATATATATATATATATATATATATATATATATATATATATATATATATATACAAGCTGTAGACTCCTTCCTGCTCACGTCGGAGGAAAACAGAGTCACGGACCCAGGTTGCGTGGCAATAAAAGTTCTTTATTTTGCGAGTAGCCGTATGACGCGTTTCGGGCAGTAGACTGCCCTTGATCACATACATATATGCATCACGGGGTGGAGGGAACACACTTAAATGCATTGTGGGAATTTGGCTCTTTGTATGATCATGGCAGGGGATCCTGCCGAAACGCGTCATAGCCCTCAGAAAATGCCAATAAAATAATTTTGGAGCAAGATACCTTGGTCGCTGTGTTGCATTCCGGTGTGAGAAGGATACGCGCTGGTTTTTGTTCAGATGTTAAGCCCCTGTGCTGAGTGCGGCATTCGCGACACAACCTCGATCTGGAGCCCCATGGAGACTCGGCTGAGTGAGAAACAGTGCAGTGCACAACGTGTTGGGCCCCCCCCTGCAGGAAACTGACGAGGAAGCCTTTCCGGAAGTGAACGGGAGTGCTGCCGCGGACAGAGCGCCGGAGGACGCCGGGCAGCAGGTAAGCAACCGTTGAGCTCAGGATCGGCGTCGGCAAGAATTAAAGAGCCACAGGGGGAGAGGTGCCGGGGGTACGAGGCGTGTCCCAAATGGCAGACACAAGGACTACGCATTATTAACGGCACTAAACGAGGGCTTTCTACTCTGCAGCAGGAATGCGGCAGAGGAGTGGGAGCTGATCTTTTAAAGCAGCAGATTCACATATTCAAGTATTTGACAAGTAGTAATAACGAAGAATGGAAGACTGGGTCAAACTGAGAGAGCAGGCTGTTGACACTGTGTTCGATGAAGAAAGACCAGGAACCAGTGGACAAAGTAAAGAAATAGGAGCGAGTGGCAATACTAAGGCCAATGACGCTGTGACTATCATGAAGCAATTGGAAAAATTACGACGTAACGAAATATCTAAATGGTGGGAGACCAGATCACTTGATAAATATCTAGAAGTGGGGCGAGTCCCAAGGGGACTAAGAATTCTAATCGCACCAACTTTTGAGAATCTGGATCCGGATATGCTGCAAGAGTGGGCCACGAACAGTGCGGAGTCCTCTAACAATATGATGAGGATACTCACCAAGTATGCAAAAAAAGACAGGGAGAAATACTTGAAGAGATTAAGAGGCTCCAGAGTGAACTTGCAGCAATTTCAACGGTTGAAGTCATTGAGAAATTTGAAAAAGAGTTGGCATTGAAACTGAGTAAATATGAAAATACTATAAAAGAGAAAAGCTACTAAATTTACACGAGACCGATTGGATTATCAAAGGGGGCAGATCTATACCTTCGCCAAGAGGTTTGATACCTTACGGAGACAGGAACTGTCTGGTAACCTAGCCTCCACCAGCAAAAATAAAGAAAAGAAAAATATTGATACGAGCTCGGAGTGGAGCTCAGAGGCAGATACAGACATGGAGGAAGGGGGCAATGCCATTGGCAAACAGTTTAAACCTTCCACAGTTGTCCAAGTATTCCGTTTTTTTGGAATGGGCCGCAATATCACTGCCAGACAGAAGCCTTCGAGAGGAGGAAGAGGCAGGGGTTACAGCAAAAACGAAAGAGAAAAAGAAGGCGAAGAAGGCATGGAACTAAGATCGGGCTCCAAAAAGAAGGAATACAAATGGAAGTAGCAAACTGTAACTCCATTACAGTAATAATCTATCTGAGCTTGAATTAACAGAAGAAGTTCTGAACACCTTATCACTAAGTTTGTCCTTCTGCAGTCAGCAGCAATTTTAATTATACGCAAACACGCATAGGCTTTTTTAAATTTGTGCGTAAACTAAAATTGACAAAATACTTCAATAAGAAAAATACGCAAGGAATAACAACCGATAACAGGATTGCACATGAAGCAGTTGACAACCTGACGGTGGCTGATCTGAATCTACTCAGAGACATGGATGAACTGGAAAGAGAAGCTAATGGCGCACATGAGGAGTTATGTAACATAAACACGGTCGACAGACTAGGTCTCAACATTTATGGGACTAGAACAACAGAATTCAGAAAGAAATCGACATTTACACCAGTCATGCCAAAGGACTCCATTGATTTGTTCACAGAATACGTTATTGATGACCTCAAGGATCTGGCCAAAGAATCAAGTAAAAACTATTACAAAAATCTAAAGGAGGAAGATATCAAATATGAAATTATTATGAAGAAGATCAAAGCAAGGAAAGATATAGTTGTCAGACAGTCAGATAAAGGGGGCAACGTGGTCTTGTGGCCCCTATGCCAGTATGACGCGGAGGCAAGATCTCAACTGAAAGATAAAGAATGCTATCAGAAAGTCCCTTTGAGCATCGTGTTGGAAATTCAAGCTAAATTCCACAAGGAACTGGCTCGTTGGAGAGGTATGGGGTTGATCTCTGAGGCAGAGTTCCTATACTTGAGAGTGGAAAATCCCGTAATCCCTGTACTATATCTAATACCAAAAATTCATAAGGATGTTGCAACACCGCCTGGGAGACCGATTATTTCGGCCATTGACAGTCTTTTTGAAACCACATCAAGATTTTTAGACCATTTTTTACAGGACTTTTTCAAAAAGCTGCCATCCCACATCCAAGATACTGGGGACTTTCTGAAAACACTTCATGAGATCATATGGAAAGAAGGGGATCTATTAATCACCCTTGACGTCTCCTCGCTCTATACGAGCATCACCCACACTGATGGATTGAGGGCTCTGAGATACTATTTAGGCAAGAGGTCCCTGTCATTGTACCAACACTCAGAGATGCTAATGAGAATGGCAGAGCTATGTCTGGAGAACAACTTATTCCAATATGGCAATGACACATTCAAACAACTGAGGGGGATGGCCATGGGTACCTGCTTCGCCCCCAGCTATGCGAATCTTCACATGGGCTGGTGGGAGGAGCAGGTACTCAGAGCCACCTTCAGGACGGAGTGGGAGAATAACATCCAGTTGTGGATCAGATTTATTGATGACCTGTTTATTATTTGGAGAGGGTCTTCTACTAATGCCAAAATGTTTATTGCGTCTTTAAATGTAAATGATCTTAACTTGAATTTTACTGACAATATTAGCTCTTCGTCTGTACATTTTTTAGATCTTGAGGTTTTTATTAATGAAGGATGTCTGCATACGCGTACTTTCAGAAAGCTCACTGCAGGAAACTCTGTTCTACACTGTAAAAGTTTCCACCCCCAAAAGTTGAAACACAGTATTCCTTACGCGGAGCAGCTCCGTATGAAAAGGAACTGCAGCGAGGCAAGTACATTAGCACAAGCCCAATCAGATCTGACTTTAAGATTCAAGGAACGGGGATACAGTCAGGTTGTCCTTGATCAAGCTTTGACCAAAGTGAATAGTGTGTCAAGACATGATATACTATTTGGGGAAAGCAGAAAGACTAGAAAGAACATCAAGCGGCAAGGGCAAGACTTTAGGATGATAATCGGATACAATGCCTACCATGCTAGGGTGAGAGCCAGCATGAGTAGGCATTGGCACCTGGTTAGAGGGGATCCCATCCTAAAAGATGCAGTTCCTAGAAAACAACTCATCTCCTACAGAAGGGCCAGATCCATGCGGGAACAATTAGTCAACAACAGCCCAGAACTGATTGAAACAGGCAGTTGGCTGAAGGCCAATCCAGGCTTTAACAAATGCTTGAAGTGCAAAGCCTGTAAGCATAGGGTCAACATAAAGGAAATACAGCTGCCGTTAACAAGTAAACCTTGGAGGATTCCTAGGTTTTTAAATTGTAGGAGTGATCATGTGGTGTACGTGCTGCAATGCACGTGCCCCATGACATACGTGGGCAGTACCATCCATATGGCCCACGTTAGGATCCTCCAACACCTAAGAGCAGTTAAGAATAAGGACCAAGCCTATCCAGTGGCTCGCCACATCAATGAAGTGCACAAAGGTAGAATTGAAGACTTATCGTACTTCGTTATAGACTCAGTACCAAAAAGAAGAAGAGGAGGCAATAGGGAGGTTGAGCTGAGAAAATTAGAGTCTCGCTATATCATAATGCTCGAATGTAAAAACCCTAATGGCCTCAATTCCGATGAAGGACTGCACATCTAGCCTAGCAGTTGGTACTGAGCTAATTGTCTTTTCAACATTTTAGCCAGTAGGGAGACAGGTGGCACCAGAGTATAGAGGAAGAATCTTACAATATTTGAGAATTGTGAATCTGTTTTATGTTTTCTTTTATCTTTTGTATGAAATTTTAGAAGTGTAATGTTTTGATTAGACACGGTGTGATTTAATGTAAAGCCCAGGAGTGATTTCAAGATTTTATCTGAATTGAGGACTTTTCATGTTATTTATTGTTTTAACTGAGGGAGAATGTTTATCTGTATGTGGTTCTTAACGGTTCAATATTCAAAGGGAGGAGATAAGAAGTAAGGCTGCATTGAGGTCAAATTAGAAGTAGAAGATACAGCGTATGCTCTGGCACACTATTTAAACTAATACTGGATTTTAATCGTGCACTTGCACTTTATTTCCTATGGCAGCTACAATTTTAACTTGCTCATTTGCACATAATTGCTGTATCTTGCACATTACAATGACAAATATCAGACTCCCTATTCAAACAAATATTTGATCTCCAACTGTACACTTGCAATTTAATTCCCATGGCAGCTACTATCTTTGCATGTTTGCACATATATGCCGTATTTTGCACATTATAATGAGTAACATCGGACCATAGGGTCAGACCATTTAGACTTTTTTTCATCAATACGCGAATTTGTACGCATAAAAACAGGTAGTGTTGGTATCTACCAGCTTAATTTGCACGTTTGCACCTATTGCGACATTTGCACAATACAATGAATTGCACTAGACCTTAGGGTCCTAAAATGGCAAATCTGCGCATAATTGTGGGCGAAGGTGCATGCCTTAGATTGGGCACCTGCTGGTGTTGCCATGCATATCGTGCACATATATAAAATAAACAAATGGGAATTGCGAGTGACAGATGAGTTATATTGAAACGGCATAGTGGCCTTATAAGAGGTTGCGACTTATCAGCAGCAATATAGAACTAGGGCACTTGCTTTGTATATTAGTCTCCCTGTAAAACATATAAACCTTAGAACATCAGTGAGAACACACAACCGTAGAAACCCATATTGATCATCAGCGCACAAACCAAATGATTAGTGATGAGACAAGGTACAACCTACTCGCTTCATTATGCTTATACAGCACTCGGTTAAATAATGGCACAGTAGTCAGATCCGTTAATGGGTTGATATCTGGCGCGCGCTGATATATGTAGATTGGTGAGTATTCAAGCCAATAACACTCGGATAAAACACAGAATCTCATGAAATAACATCATTGCATCCAACTACTGAAACACTCCGTTTGGGCGTCTGTATGTGGGACAATAAAGTTCATTGTAGTAAAAGAATAGAAAAAAGAAAAAATTAGAACTAAACAAAAGGATTCTCTACAAAAAGGAAAGAATACATGACCCATAGTGGATGTGTAATTATACACACTTAATCACAGTGCCATTAGGGCACCAGAGCATGTATTTAGAAGCTATTTTGTAAAATACCGAACGCGTGTAAAAATGAATGAACTAGCAATTAACTGTCTTTGAAATGGATAGTCTTTTGTCTATGTTTTCCTGCATCACGGGGTGGAGGGAACACACTTAAATGCATTGTGGGAATTTGGCTCTTTGTGTGATCAAGGCAGGGGATGCTGCCGAAACGCGTCATAGCCCTCAGAAAATGCCAATAAAATAATTTTGGAGCAAGATACCTTGGTCGCTGTGTTGCATTCCGGTGTGAGAAGGATACGCGCTGGTTTTTGTTCAGATATATATATATATATATCTGTGTGTGTGTGCATATGTGTACATATGTATATACATGCATATGCATATATATATATATATATATATATATATATATATATATATATATATATATATATATATATATATATATATATATATATATATACATATATATGCATGTGTGTGTATATATTTATTTTTTTCTCCAAAAAGCATTCTCGTGTTACAGAATTTTCTCCATGTTAGCAAACATCATGAAATGTGATTGGCTGGATTCACAATGCACAAATCGAAAAGGGAAACATCAAATGGATATGCACATATACAAATCTGTCCCCTTTTACTAGAGAGAGTTGTTCAACACCTAGTAGTGTAACAGAGTTCAGATGTCTTTCATTATACAAATACTGCATTTTTGATTGATTGACATTGTGTTGTTCGCACTTAGGGGTTACATGCTAGTTGCAGTTATGTTTGCACGCCATTTTGTTGGTAAACGAGTACTCTAATGTGTGCCACCAAAGCAAGAGGACAACACAGGACTGCGTTTCTGTGAAACTCCATTTCCTTTTCTCCTAATACAATGCACTTCTGTCTCCGACTTGTCTCATTTTACGCTCCTCCTCACCTCCAGTGAATGACTCCCTCTAATGCAATATATGCTCATGTCTTTCAGATATCGTGGAAATCTACCAACAATCAGATCACCAACTGCATCATAAAGGCAAAAAGCAATCTGGTAAGACACGAAAAAGGCTGAGATAGCTGGCCTCCATGATGCACATTTCAACAACCACTGATGTTTACACACAGGGGCCTAGTCACAAAGATATTTCACCCATAAACAAAAGGATTATTTGTGAAAAAAGGGATTCCCAGCCAGCGTAAATGAATTTACTACTGCAGATATCTCTGCTGTGAGTGTCTAGTAAGCCCCACTCCAGGGGTGAGAAAGACTAAATCACATTTAAGGGGTAAGAAGTAGGTGTTCCAACACTTGGTTAGCCTTGGAAGTTTGGGAAAGTTCACAAACATGTACATGTGGTCAGTTCAAACTTTGATCCGCCCTCTCCCCCCCCCCCTGAAAATGACCAGGATGGAACGAAGAACAGATCTCTCCCAGTTTGGCTGAGGGTGTAGAGGAAGAGCTTTCTCCACGAGTTAAAATGTTTTTACTGCTGAGGAAAACAACTGCATTTACCCGGGGGACTCCATTCCCATTGGTCGGAGTTCTTTGCACATGGTGGATTTTCCAGGTGCGTTTCTGGGAATGTTGGTTCCACAAATTGGAAAAAGTAGGTTTAGACATAGTTTTAAATTTCGGGTGATATATTACGATTTATTTTTTATTTTTATGACTAGTGAGCTATAGTTTTTAAATCCATAAAGCAAATATCCAATAAGATCCTGGTTGAATGTTAAAAAGGTCCGTTATTCAAATCACTCAACCTTTGTACCACTACATCCACTTTACAATTTGTTGGTATTTATTGTGGAAGCATGCGGTAATTATCAGCAATTTGTACCCGCAGCTAACGACTGACAGAAAACTTACCAGTGGAGACGCATTAATGACTAGTGGTGCCCATTTTATCACAAATCATTCACAGTCTTGACCAGACATCCTTTATATATAGTAGTAAGCACAAACAGTATTACTATAGTGGGCTATTACCATTGCATGGGAACACTGGATTCTAAATTATGTCCTGAAGGTGAATGATACCCCCCAAAAAACATTTATTTTTTAGCAGATCCTCTTTCCGATTGTATAGTATTTACTATGCAGTACTATATCAATGTGGCAAAAAGTTATCTATTTCTGAACTCAATCGACATCTTCTTTTTGACATCTGAAGAATGAAAGTCTGCTCGTACCCCACTAGGATTCAAACCTTTTACCTCTAGCTGACACTCTTGTCTCTGCATCAAGAGCTCAACACAGTGAACATTCTTACAACTGTGTCCATTCCCTTGTGTACCTGCAATACAAATTTCACACTGCCTTGCTCTAATTTAGCTCAATTTAGTTATTGTGACTTTGACCCATCTCTCATTGTCAAAGAGAACATGTACGGGTGTCCAACATAGGTCCAGGAGAGCCAGATCCGTGTCGGATTTTCTGGATATCCACATAAGATACATTTACAAGACAATGAATATGAATGGCGTTCAAATAAAAAGACAGTGCTTGTCCAAAAAATGTAGCAGGAACCCTCCTCTCTGGTCCTAGTAAATCAGGTAGTCCAGTTTGTCCACTCAAGCATATAGATAAACAACGGTTGGGGGCAAGTCTATTCCTGTGCCTGTATGTGTAGTTCCTGTAGCAACTGTGGATGTATGGGAAGTGTCTGAAACATCTTCTAGGGAGTGTTACAGATTACTTCTCGAGAATTTTATTGTTCTATTAATTTGTACTAGACTGAAGGAAATTTTAAATTGAAGAAAACTAAAATATCATCTTTTTTGGGCAAAAAGGATCAACATTTCCCGCTAAAATCTGGAATTTTGACCTGCCAGGTTACTCTAATCTGGACATAAATATAGTATGCTAGATCGTTTACATAAAGTTGTCCAGTTGGGTGTAGAGCCTCTATTTATTATTCCAATGGTGCGATATTTTTGTGGACAATATTTAGGGCACAATACTTTTATCAGACGATAGTCTGACAACGTCAGGCCGAGGATGTCCAGCCACGGTTGAGGGAATACACGCTGAGCACGAATGGTGCTAGTGTATGAACAGAGGGCGCCCTTACATTCAGTTTTTCCTTTTCACTCTGAATGAAGCGCAAACCCATCACCTATACTTCCGGATCACCAAATAGACAAAGTAGGCACCGGCCTATGGGCCCCACTCCTTTTAGGGGCCCAGCGACAATGGATCAAAATACAACTTGAAGTACATAAACCAGAGACTTCAAATTCACATGATAGCTTGTCTCTTAAAAGCTCACCTTTTGGCAGCTGTCTGTTTGTAAACAAATCCTGTGCATTGGGTATTAGGAGATAATTTGCGAGGTGGAGCCCGAAATTTGTTAACATTTCCCAAAAGTGAATTATCAATCATCCAAGTTTGAGTGTGTTATGATTTCCCCGGAAGTGAAAGATAACCTGGAAGTTATTATGGTATGTTTGCATCCATATTCAGATATAAGTGTGGTAAGTGTTTCTAGCAGTGAACGGACCGTCGTGAGTAACTGTGAAAGCTTTCCCGGAAGTGCATGTTCGCAATGCGTAGATGTCCTAAAAGTCATTCTTTAGTTTATGGACGGCCTCTAAATTTATACAGGATGGAATTAACTTGCAGCTTCCAGTCACCCACAACAAACTGTTGCTTTAGATATTTGAGATCCTGAAGGGCGACAAATACTTGCTCCATGTTTGGAATCTTAAGTTTAAACCCCAAATGCTAGGCCAAAGTAACATAGAATTCCCTGTGCAGTGGTCTTACAGTTTTTTAAAGCAGGGCCCCTCCGTAAAAAAAATAATCTCCACCCCCAGAATTTCTAACAATTATTCAAATAAATTTGCAATGTTTAAATATGTTTACACTTATTTAAATATTGCAATTAAGTTCTGTTGCCCTTTTAAAACTGCAATCAAATACACCATTGCCAAACATACTATTCTGGTCAGCCAGGCCTTTTAAAGTGTAAAAGTATCCAGAGTGTGATTATCAGTATTGCTGGGAGGGGGAGGTTTAAGGAATATTTGTAATCCCATCCCTTTTTACACCTACTCCCAGCCAGATTATAAATGGGAAAAGGTGTTAGTGGTGGCCCATTACAGACTGGGTTTACTGATACTCATTTTTTCCACTTGAAACAAAGCACTTTTATCAGCATGATGCCTCTCTTAGTCAGAGCCTGACGCCCCCTCCCCCCCTATCAGTGGAGGCCTTTCAGGGGGGCAGTCCCCAGCTTGAATACCTCTGCGAGGTATGGAAAAAATTTGGTCATGCAGCAGCTATGCCACCTACTGGTCAATTCTGGTATAGCATGCAACGCTTTTTGTCAGCCATGAGATGATCTTATATACATAGCTTTTGGTAGGTTATCAAAATGTAAATAGTGCACGTCTGCCTATAAAAGCGTCTCTTAGAGCTGTGGCTGGTTTTGTGCTGAACCAGAAGGTTTTAGGTTTAAGGTCCCAGCAGCAGTAATCGACTTGTGGTGCTAACAATTTACCTGACGGGAGTCAGCAGCTAAAACTTTGGGGCAGATTTAAAAGCCCCCTGCGCCACCAGTACGTCACTTTTCGTGACGTACTGGTGGCGCAGGGGGCTCCTCTATATTTACAAGGAGAGGAAAAGCCACCCTGCGTGACTTTTACTCTCCTTGTAAATACGGTCCCTTCACACGCAGCACTTTGCGGTGAAGGGGCGTTCCATGGGTGTTGCAGTGGGTGTTCCCACGCAACACTCATGGAACAGGTTTCAACTCCAGAATTACGTGAAATCGTAACTCTGGAGATGCGTCAGTATGCTACGCCACCCTAGAGGTGGCGTAGCGAGCACAACGAGGAGAAATGTTTTCATTTCTCCTCGTTTCTCCTCTTTCAATGCGTGCTGCATTCTACAGCACGCATTGGAAGAGGAAAATGCCGCAGTGATTGTTTTTGTGCAGGAAGGTGCCCCTTCCTGCACAAAAACAATCTCCCCACGACGCAGGCATCTTGCACCATGGTGCAAGGGTGCCTGCGCCGGCGCATGGCAGCAGTTTGTGCGCCAGCGCAGGGGGAAGCACAGAGATGCGACATATTCTTGTAAATATGTCGCATCCCTGTGCTTTCCAGACTAACGCAGCACGGCGCAGCAAAATGACTTGCTGCACCTTGCTGCGTTACTTTAACGTAAATCTGCCCCTAAGTGCATATACCCATAGACGATCAATGGTGTATGTTTAAAAAAAGAGTTGAAATTGCTGTTTGCTGCCGTGAAAAGTCGCGAAAGAATCAGATATGCATTTTAGTTTTTTTATTATTGCATTAACATATGAAATACAACGGTGAAATAGTAAGAATGTGCAAAGTTTTCGAACACTTTTAAACATGAAACTTTAGAACTCTCATGAACTTCACAAATATTTCCAGTCTTTGGGGCAGATTTACAAGCCCCCTGCGCCACCAGTACGTCACTTTTCGTGACGTACTGGTGGCGCAGGGGGCTCCTCTATATTTACAAGGAGAGGAAAAGCCACCCTGCGTGACTTTTCCTCTCCTTGTAAATACGGTCCCTTCACACGCAGCACTTTGCGGTGAAGGGGCGTTCCATGGGTGTTGCAGTGGGTGTTCCCACGCAACACTCATGGAACAGGATTCAACTCCAGAATTACGTGAAATCGTAACTCTGGAGATGCGTCAGTATGCTACGCCACCCTAGAGGTGGCGTAGCGAGGCGCAACGAGGAGAAATGTTTTCATTTCTCCTCGTTTTTTGCTCTTTCAATGCGTGCTGCATTATACAGCACGCATTGGAAGAGGAAAATGCCTGCAGTGATTATTTTTGTGCAGGAAGGTGCCCCTTCCTGCGCAAAAACAATCTCCCCACGACGCAGGCATCCTTGCACCATGGTGCAAGGGTGCCTGCCCCGGCGCATGGCAGCAGTTTGTGCGCCAGCGCAGGGGGAAGCACAGAGATGCGACATATTCTTGTAAATATGTTGCATCCCTGTGCTTTCCAGACTAACGCAGCACGGCGCAGCAAAATGACTTGCTGCACCTTGCTGCGTTAGTTTAACGTAAATCTGCCCCTTTATATGTAAAAACAGAGAGCAGGAGAAAATGTCTGCTAAACGTACGTATGTGGTTGAAGAGCTAAAATTGACCGGTAAAAAATGTTTTACAAGAAAATTCTGCAACAAAGAAATGCCTAAAAAATAATTCGCTTTCAGGTCCAGGCTGAGCCCCTCTTCAAATCTAATCACTTCTAATCTGTTTGTTTTCTTTCCTCTGTAAAATGATTTGCTGTTGTCCGGGGCTAAGTCCAGGCTATTTAAATAATGTCACTAAAATAAAGAAAACAGAAGCATTACTAAAACAGTCAGCAGATTATTGTTTTACACATTACAATCAAAGCTCATTTGCAAATAAAGCGGCATATGGAGCTGGTAAAATTCAGCATCACAAAGAACAGGTATTAATAATGCATTTTTTTTTTAATGGCACTTCTGCCGGTTGTAGGCGCTGTAAACAACAGATGTTTCTATTACCCAGTTGATGGTAATCATTTTACAAATCTTGGGAAGGACAGAATGCTGAGTCAGCCGTACCAAGATTCAAACGTATGACCTACTGATCACACTCATTCAAGCTGCGAATGTTCGACTCACTGAGCTATCCTGTCAGCTAAGATAAGTTCTAGAGAGTAGATACGAGTCTGATGTCAGCATTCGTTGTTAAATAAAACTGTGTATTCAGTTATAGGGCTCTAATGCATCAGAACACCGCAGTGAAGTCAATGAACGTCAGTGGAAAGTGTTGTATAGTGGAATTAAGTTCTCCATAGTGAGCCATAACCCATATATTACTATTAGACCTAAAAGGGAAGTGACGTATCATGACAGCCAGTTTGAGGCACTCCTACTAGAGGAAGGAGAAGAGGGGCCTTTTGTGTCCGGTGCTGCAGATGACAGAGGGTCTCAAATTTAGACAGTTGTGCATTTTTGAAATTTGGGTTTCTAGTATGATATGTGCTGTACTATGAAACTTGTCTTTTCGTTTTATTTTTGTTGTTTTCATGAGCCTGTAGCTGATATGTTTTGTAAGTTTTGAAAAATAGAAAAAATATTGTTTTTCATTCTCATTTTGTGATTTTACTTCTTTGGTGAATTAATTGCACACTTTGGTGTTTTTGTATTGTTTTGGTATTGTAATGTTAGAAAACTAGTAGTCTTTTATATGTGCATCAGTTTCTATGGCTAAGAGCCTCAAAGCTAGAAATAGCCCAGGCTAAGAGGATCAACTCATTCTAACCCATACCTTTTATCCCACAGACCGAGTGCTTCAACTTCAACCGAGTCCTGGCGCCGGTGAACCAGACGCACCTGTACACCTGCGGAACAGGCGCCTTCAGCCCCAGCTGCGCCTACATAGTAAGTCTGTGCGGTCCAGTCTCTCTCAGGGGCCTGTAAGATGTCTATATCAGAATATCGAGGACAGATATGTCGTCGTAAAAAAATATTTTGGTCAAAATATCGACAAACCAGATATGGTGTAGAGAAGTATAGATTTCGTATTCTTAAACCTACATTCACCTTGCCTTTGAGCTGTACATATCGTTAAATTAAATATGTGTAGGGAGAACTATAGTAAACTTACACTCACCTATAGATACTTACCTTCACAATATTTTGGTTGTCGATATTTTGGCTATGATATATTTAAGAATGATATTTTGTCTGCGACATTCCGGTAGAATACCCTTGTTATGATTGGGAAGCAGGTGGTAGGGGTGTGGCTCTGTGATAATCTTGACCAGGGTGTGTGGGTGGCTCTTTTACCCTGTGAGCGCAATGCTTTTGGATGGAAGGTTTAAGAGAACCTCCCATAGCAGAAACAAATTGACCCTGGCATTAAGGACAAGCTAAGACACGGGCACTGTATGTCAGCTCAGCAGGAGGCATCAGATTTCCATCTATTATCTTTTCATTTTTCTTTTGCAGGATGTTGAGAGTTTTTCTCTGGTTCCCAACAGCACTGTTGATGCAAAGGGGCAGTCACCGTTTGACCCTGTGCACAAACACACAGCCGTAATGGTTGGTAAGTCATATAGCAAAGTCAAGTTGTCAGTTCTTGATGTAATTCTGCCATCTGCTGGTCACAGATGTGACTTCTCGTTCGGAAAATCAGTATGACATTAGTGGGTTATTTATATATTTATATATTAAAATTAAGGCTTCAGTTCTTCCGTTCACACAGATTTTAACACATTATTGCTGGCAGAAAAGCTTTTGTTTCCTGAATGTATTTTTTTAAAAATATGGATAAAAACGGAAATTAGGTTGATGTTTTAATGTTTCTAAATGCTGTCAGCCATGACTGCGAGGCCAATAGCTGTGCGAACTGACAGGTCTGCTTTTATTTAAAAAGAGTAAAAGTTCCTAATGAGTCTTAAACAGATGTAGATGTGCTCCAGTTTGATACTAAAAAATGTATGTTTTCATACGAGTTTATTGATTTATCACCTATGGTTATTCATATCATTGAAACCTGTCAGACATTCAACTGAGACTGCATGTATGAGTTCAATAAATGTGGAAATATACTAGCTTCAGCTTCATTTTTTCACAACTCTCCAAATTAACATGGATAAACACAGACAGAAATATTAAAACCGGAGGTCCTCATTAAAATTAAGTTCCTTTTTATAATCACGTTGAAGTTGTTTACTTGGGCAGAAAGGCAGCGGCTGTATTTATCGCATTTCCATTATGTCACTAAATTCATTTATATATATATATATATATATATATATATATATATATATATATATATATATATATATAATCTACTGGCGGTCGCCAGTAGATAGTTATAGTTACAACCTATTATCCATAGGAAATCCGCGACATTCTATTTGAAATAACTCTCTTGCCGGTTGACGTATCTTCGCAAAATTTTCAAACTTTGTGGGGCGCTCCGGTCCGCTCCTACCCTGAAAGTCTCGGGGGATTCGTCAAGCGGGGGCCGAGAAAAAGGGGGGTCCCAAAACGTGTTTTCCCCATGCAATTTTCCATAGGAAACTTTAGACACGGCTACAGCCCGAACTGCTGAACGGAATTACACCAAATTTGGCAAAGAGGTAGTTCTTGGTTCAGAAAGAACCCTTTTGTTAAATGGTGTAAATCCGTTCAGTAGTTGCTGAGAAAATCAAAAGTAAAAGTACATATATATCTATGGGCACGGAGGATTCGCGCACCCTGAGCGCACCCTGCGCGCACCATCCCGATCACGAGCTGCATGTTAATTGGCTGTCAGCTGGCTGTCAACATTCCGATTCAGGAAATGTTGGCAGTCATTTTGTCCCTCGGTAGAACCGAGGGACAGAAACAAGTGCGCAAAGCGCACAAAGGGGGCAGGGTAGAAACACCTTGACCCCCTAGGTTTGCTCAGGGGGTCCCACAAGGACCCCCTGGGCAAAAATATTTTAAAAAAATTTAAAAAAAATCGGCAGGATGCGCTCAGGGTGCGCGAATCCTGCCGAAAAAAAATCGAAGCGCGGTCTCCCGCGCTCGATTGTATTTGCCCCCGGGTGGCCCAAGTCCCGGGGGCATGGTGGGGGGTTTAATTTTATGTGTGGGGGCCTCAAGGGCCCCCAAGCCCCGGGGACCGCCACCCCCGGGGCTTTCTTTTAAAAATGGTGCGGGAGGGCTCTGAGCCCTCCCGCAGCCCCGGGGACCACCACCTCCCCGGGGCTTTTTAAAAAAAATTAAACAACCTGTGTGGGGGGCTCCAGCCCCCACACGCCCGGGGACCGCCACCTCCCGGGGCACTAACAAATTAAAATGGGGGTCCGTTTTGGACCCCCGAAGCCCGGGGACCACCACCTCCCCGGGGCTGTGCTGATGTAGGGAGGGGGCCGCGCGGCCCCCTCCTGGAGCCCTTGATGGCCCTGGGGACCGCCACCCCCCAGGGCCGGCTCCTGCAGTGTCCCGGGTGCCTACCCCGGGACAATGCTGTTTGCAATGACAGGACGGGAGCCTCGCGGCTCCCGTCCTGTCATTGCAAACTTGCTTTGGATATTGGAAGAGAGAGCAGGAAACCTGCTCTCTCTTCCAATATCCAAAGCAGATTGCTTTTCCACATGGGGAGCAGCATGTCAGCTGCTCCCCATGTGGAACAGCAATGCCGGCTCCCAAGGGACGTGGGGAGCCGGCGGGACTGTGGGGGATTGGGGACCCCCCACAGTCCCCAACGGAGAGGGCCAGCCCCGGGGGATGGGGTCCCCGGGGCAAGTAGTGGCCCAGGAGGGGGGCCACACGGCCCCCCTCCCCAAAATCTTTTTTTTAAAAAAATGGAAAGGCCGGCCCCAGGGGATGTGGTCCCCGGGGCCTTAAATGGCCTGAGGAGGGGGGCCACGCAGCCCCCCTCCCAAGAAAATAAAAAAAAGGCCATGCCCCGGGGGATGGGGTCACCGGGGCCAATACAGGCCCAGGGAAGGGGGGCCACGCGGCCCCCTTCCCGTTTTTTTTAAATAAAATTAAATTTAAAAAAAGGGGTAAGGCCCTGGGAGATGGGGTCCCCAGGGCCCAAAAACAGGAAAAAGGAAGGGGGGCCACACAGCCCCCCTTCAGGGGACAAAAATTACTTTTTTTTTTTTTAAACGATCGGGCCCGCAGGCCCCGCCCCTTCCTTCACCACTCTGCAAACGCGCCCCTGGCGCGTTTGCAGAGGGGGAACGAATTCCCCTTGAATACTGGGGGTCCCTGGGGGCCAACTAGCCCACCAGGAACCTCCAATATGCGCCAGGGGCTGCGTTGCAGAGACGTGTAGAGAGGCAACACCCCTTTACACCTCTCTGCAACGCAGCTCTGTGGCGCTTTTGGAGGTATATGGTGGGCTAGTTGGACTCCGGGGACCCTCAGGATTCAAGGGGACTTAATCCCCCAACTTAAAACGCGCCACGGGCGCGTTTGCACAGTGGTGAAGGGAGGGGGCGGGGCTTCAGGTGACATGTGTGCAAACAGGCCCCGTGGCGCGTTTTAAGATGGGGAATTAAATCCCTTCAATCCTGAGGGTCCCTGGGGGCCAACTAGCCCAACAGGTACATCCAGAAAGCGCCACAGAGCTGCGTTGCAGAGAGGTGTAAAGGGGTGTGGCCTCTCTACACGTCTCTGCAACGCAGCCCCTGGCGCATATTGGAGGTTCCTGGTGGGCTAGTTGGCCCCTAGGGACCCTCAGGATTCAAGGGGACTTAATCCCCAACTTAAAACGCACCACGGGGCGCGTTTGCACAGATGTCACCTCAGGCCCCGCCCCTCCCTTCACCATTGTGCAAATATTCTTCTAAAATCATCCGAAATACGAATTCCGATTTACTCACCTGTTATCAGGAGAGACCTCAGTGCTGTATCTTTCAGCCCAGTACTGGTCCTGAAAAGTAATTTTAACCGTACTTACCAGTAACTTGAATTTCCTTCCATAGGCTAACATTGACTGGTTTCACTTGGAAATTCTTCTAAGTGTGGAGTTTTGGAACTTTAAAATATTCCTCTAAAATCAGCTGAAATACGAATTCCGATTTACTCACCTGTTATCAGGAGAGACCTCAGTGCTGCATCTTTCAGCCCAGTACTGGTCCTGAAAAGTAATTTTAACCGTACTTACCAGTAACTTGAATTTCCTTCCATAGGCTAACATTGACTGGTTTCACTTGGAAATTCTTCTAAGTGTGGAGTTTTGGAACTTTAAAATATTCCTCTAAAATCAGCCGAAATACGAATTCCGATTTACTCACCTGTTATCAGGAGAGACCTCAGTGCTGCATCTTTCAGCCCAGTACTGATCCTCAAAAGTAATTTTAACCGTACTTACCAGTAACTTGAATTTCCTTCCATAGGATATCAATGCCTGCTTTTTGCTGAAAAAGTTTCTAAGTGTTGATTTTTGAAACATACAAATATTCCTCTAAAATCAGCCGAAATACGAATTCAGATTTACTCACCTGTTATAAGGAGAGACCTCAGTGCTGTATCTTTCAGCCCAGTACTGGTCCTGAAAAGTAATTTTAACCGTACTTACCAGTAACTTGAATTTTCTTCCATAGGCTAACATTGACTGGTTTCACTTGGAAATTCTTCTAAGTGTGGAGTTTTGGAACTTTAAAATATTCCTCTAAAATCAGCCGAAATTCGAATTCCGATTTACAAACCTGTTATCAGGAGAGACCTCAGTGCTGCATCTTTCAGCCCAGTACTAATCCTGAAAAGTAATTTTAACCGTACTTACCAGTAACTTGAATTTCCTTCATAGGCTAACATTGACTGGTTTCACTTGGAAATTCTTCTAAGTGTTGATTTTTGAAACATACAAATATTCCTCTAAAATCAGCCGAAATACGAATTCCGATTTACTCACCTGTTATAAGGAGAGACCTCAGTGCTGTATCTTTCAGCCCAGTACTGGTCCTGAAAAGTAATTTTAACCGTACTTACCAGTAACTTGAATTTCCTTCCATAGGCTAACATTGTCTGGTTTCACTTGGAAATTCTTCTAAGTGTGGAGTTTTGGAACTTTAAAATATTCCTCTAAAATCAGCCGAAATACGAATTCCGATTTACTCACCTGTTATCAGGAGAGACCTCAGTGCTGCATCTTTCAGCCCAGTACTGATCCTCAAAAGTAATTTTAACCGTACTTACCAGTAACTTGAATTTCCTTCCAAAGGATATCATTGCCTGCTTTTTGCTGAAAAAGTTTCTAAGTGTTGATTTTTGAAACATACAAATATTCCTCTAAAATCAGCCGAAATACGAATTCTGATTTACTCACCTGTTATCAGGAGAGACCTCAGTGCTGCATCTTTCAGCCCAGTACTGGTCCTGAAAAGTAATTTTAACCGTACTTACCGGTAACTTGAATTACCTTCATAGGCTAACATTGACTGGTTTCACTTGGAAATTCTTCTAAGTGTGGAGTTTTTGAACTTTATAATATTCCTCTAAAATCAACCAAAGTACGAATACCAATTTACTCACCTGTTATCAGGAGAGAACCCAGTGCTGCATCTTTTAGCCCAGCACTGACCCTGAAAAGTAATTTTAACCGTACTTACCAGTAACTTATATTTTCTTCCATAGGAATCCATTGTCTGGTTTTCAGCACAAAAGTTTCAAAGTGTTGATTTTTACAAACTACAAATATTCCTTAAAAATCACCTGTATGACTTAAACGCATTCTTTCAACTGTTTACAGGAGATGCACCAGTGCTGGATCCAGGATCCAACACTGAGTAAGAAAAAGTAACGATAACAGTTTTTACCTGCTAAGTGAATTTCCTTCCATAGGATAACATTGGTGATTCTATGAGAAAAAGTTTCTAAGTGTCAACTTTTAAAATACAATAATATTCCTTAAAAATCACGACTGTAACCAAAACGCTTTTACTCAACTGTTTACAGGAGATGTACCAGGACTGAATCTAGGATCCAGTCCTGTGGTTAGAAAAGTAATCCATAAAGTAACTAATTGCATTTAACTAGAAATTCACATTGAGCTGAATGTTGCATTGTGTTTGAAAATGTGTTGCCCATTGCAACAACTGTAACTACTGTACTTAAAAGTCTATTGCCTATGTGCAAAGTATTTAAACTAAAGTAATTCATTCTGAGAAAGTATTTTTGTAATGTAATGTATAATGTAATTACAATGTAATTTAAAAATAAAATATGTAAAAAAAATTGTTTCTAAAAATGTAGTAAATCAGTATGAAAAAATTAATATAACAATTAATACATTTAAAAATTGTCATTTACAAAACCTTTGAAATTCACTGAAAAAACCGTAGGTATCAGGCACGTTATAGTTAGAAATTAGCATTTAAAAAACCTTTGAAATTCACTGAAAAAACCATAGGTTTCAGACACGTTATAGTTACAAATTAGCATTTAAAAAACCTTTGAAATTCACTGAAAAAACCATAGGTTTCAGACACGTTATAGTTACAAATTAGCATTTAAAAAACCTTTGAAATTCACTGAAAAAACCATAGGTTTTAGGGACAGTTATAGTTACTTGGACATTGCACTCGTACAAAACCCGTGAAATTCCCCCGTTATAGTTAGTTCAGCTAACTATAACTCGCGCCCCGCAATGCACTGCTGATGACGTCACATATTACATCACTCATGACATGGTCAGTGACATCACTGATGACATCACTGATGACATCTCAAATGACATCACTGATGACATCATCCACGTGATAATCTGATGCACCTCCTCACACCCTAATATAATCTTTGATACACCCACTCTAAATTACAGACTGCCATTCGCAAAACCATAGACACTCCAACACCAATAACTACATACCCACTCACTGATTCTTAGGTCTACACACACACATCCACTCACTCACCCGTACAGTAACTCATACTTACGGTCACTCAGTACAGGACTATCATATGCACTCTTACTCCTATATAGACACTCAAACAACGCCACTCATCCATAGAGATACTCAGACACCTAGTCAGTCATGCAAATAATTAAACACACTGCCATTTACTCACCTATACAGTTATACACACACCAGCTCACTTACTCATACAAATAGTAGCACATTGTTACGCTCTTATACAATCACTGATACAAGCACACACTCATCCATACAGCCACTATCACAATCACTCACTCTTGCTTATAGCTATTTATATACTCCAACACACATATATACTGCCTTTCACATATGTAGTTACTCACACATGTACCACTGGGACATACATTCACTCACTAACACACTCTTACACACACTTACCCACCCATACAGTCTATCACAGATGCACTCTTGAAACCATCCACCCAGTGAATCACCCACTCACACATCTATGCACAGAGTTGCACACACCCCTCCCACACAAACACTCAGGCACCCATACAGATACTCAGACAAGCATTCAATAACTCATATAGACACTCATTTAGCTATTCACAAACACATGCAGCCACTTACACAGCAACAGACAGACGGATACAGACATTCACCCAGATTAGTCACTAACCCATGCATTCAGTAAGATACGTTAAATCACTCACTTATAGAGTCAGTCACGCACCTACTAAATCATCCATACAGACACTTACACACCCACTCATTCTTCAATACGTCTTTTCCTATATATATTAAAAATATTTAAACTTTACAGAAACACACAGTCACTGGATGATGTCATCAGTGATGTCATTTGAGATGTCATCAGTGATGTCATCAGTGATGTCACTGACCATGTCATGAGTGATGTAATATGTGACGTCATCAGCAGTGCATTGCGGGCGCGAGTTATAGTTAGCTGAACTAACTATAACGGGGAATTTCACGGGTTTTGTACGAGTGCAATGTCCAAGTAACTATAACTGTCCCTAAAACCTATGGTTTTTTCAGTGAATATATATATATATATATATATATATATATATATGCAAAAACAAAGCAGAGAACTCTGGGTAGTTCTCAAGTTTAGGTGGAAAGCAGCTCCAGTAAGAGCACACTCAACACCAGCGACACTCTAAATTTGCTCACCTCAAATGTCTGCTTTTCTATCAAAGTCTTTAAGCATAGGATTAGCGCAGTGCTATCCACGCCGAGATAGAAAGGGACAAAGTCTTTTGCCATTTATACAGCAAAGTCTTTAAGCATAGGATTAGCACAGTGCTATCCCTGCCGAGCTGTAAAACGGCCAAAGCCTTTTACCACTCCAGGCACAGTATTACAGCTTTGGATTGATAAAATACCATTGGCTTGGATGGTATTTTACCAATCCAAAGCTGTAATACTGTGCCTGGAGTGGTAAAAGACTTTGGCCGTTTTACAGCTCGGCAGGGATAGCACTGTGCTAATCCTATGCTTAAAGACTTTGCTGTATAAATGGCAAAAGACTTTGTCCCTTTCTATCTCAGCGTGGATAGCACTGCGCTAATGCTATGCTTAAAGACTTTGATAGAAAAGCAGACATTTGAGGTGAGCAAATTTAGAGTGTCGCTGGTGTTGAGTGTGCTCTTACTGGAGCTGCTTTCCACCTAAACTTGAGAACTACCCAGAGTTCTCTGCTTCTGTTTTTGCATAATTTATTCGTCACTCTATGCCTGAAAGGGTTTTGTTTTGATATATATATATGTATATGTATATGTATATACACACACACACACTGCTTCTCCTGCTGCACAGAACCACCAGACAGAACTGGACCCCATGCTGCTTCCACTCAAAGGACCACGAACACCCCTGAACTGCTCCAATGCATCTTGTTCAATGCCTGCTCCCTCTGCAAACATGCCACAAAAATCTGGGACACCATCAACACCCTCTCCCCTATTATTGTCTTCATCGCCGAAACGTGGCTCAACCCCTCTTCAAACCCTGACATTGCCACAGCCACTCCTGACAGCTACAAAATGATACACAAAGATCACACCAACAAACAAGGCTGGGGCATCGCCATCATCTTCAAGAAAACTATCCGATGCACCATCACCAACGAAGACCCTACACCTCTCATGAAACACCTCACCTTTCAACTACAGACCAATGTTAAGACCACAATAAAAGGCACCCTCGCCTACAGACCCCCGGGACCCCATGCATCTTTCTGCAATGCCATGTTGTTGTAACGGAATAAAGGTCCGATCCATGTGGTATCTTCAAGTAGTTTATTAGGGAAGGTACAGGAAGAAAAGAGGTAATGAAGTAAGGTACAATGAACGAACCCCAACAGGAGCAGCCTCCTTGCTGCTCAGCCCTACACTCAACTGACATTCACCCACGCATACAACACTCTATGACATCATCCACTCATACTAACATTCTACACACATCCACTGGCTGAGCAGCAAGCTGGAAGCAGATACCACACTTCTTCCCCCTTTAATAACAACAGAAAAGAAGAAGTAAGAATGAGCATAATAACACTACAAAGAAAGACAAGCAAATACCACACTTCTTCCCCCTTTAATAACAACAGAAAAGAAGAAGCAAGAATTGAGCATAATAACAACACTACAATGAAAGACACAAGAAGACAACATGTAAATGACATTAGGTATCTAACTAAGAACATACCGTAATAATGTAGACATGCAATGAGAACATAAAGAAAATGAAGACCATGTACACATTGACAAAGAGTAAAACACACCCATCTTCCCCTTAAAAGAAAAAACACAGATTAATTAAAAATAAAAATAATCATGTGTAGGGAGTGCAGAGAAGAAGAAAAGCAGGAAATAGTAACAAGATAAGGAGATACTAACAAAGTACGGAGATACTAACAAAGTAAGGAAAGACAACAATAGCGCATCAATAGTGACGTAACACACAGAAAAAAGAATTGACGCTCCAATATCACCACCAAAACATACCAGTTGGCCAGACCAGTAAGGAGATGGCAAGCAGAAACAGCAATAGAAAAAACAGACAGTGCAGATAAAAGACTAGAAAAACACTCTCAAAATGTATAAGAGATGTGAAAGGAAAACTCATTAGGATTTAGAAAATACACATGAGAATAATAATTTGACACAAAGTAAAATCAACGTACAGGTACCATGTAAGATTGAAAATACAGAGTGTCATAGATCCCATGAACAGGAATATGTAAATAAGATACAATATTTATGGAAACATAGGCTATTACAACACAATTACAAATATAACATATGCCCTAAAGGAAAGCACTGTAAAGTAATGTAACGTAAAGTAATGTAAACCTCTAATGTATGTAAGAAACATTGTGAGTGACGAATCCACAAACGGAAGGATAAGGCACATGTAAAGTAAGGTAACATAATAGATAGCACTGTAAGTGACCTGACAAGTCACGAAACATGGCAAAGTAACATGACAAGTCACGAAACATGGCAAAGTAACATACCATAATGCATAACAGTGTAGGTGACCTGACAAGTCACGTAAAATGGCACAGTAACGTACCGTAATGATAACAGTATAAGTGATCTGAAAAATCACGTAACATAGAAGCAAAATCGCTCGTAGATCTCAATAAGGAATTCATATGGAATTTTTAAATCAAGTAATGTTGCAACAAAACTATAATAGGAACAATGAAGATTCTCCCTCAAGAAGTTGAGAAGGAAGCACTGTAAAGTAAATATACAGCCAGTATGCTATTCAAACAGATGCTCTAAGCAATGTAAATTCTGACACTGTAATTTCTGACACTCTAAAGTACTGTAACGTAATGTAAAATAACACTAACAATATGTTACAAATAAATGTCAGCGTAAAATGCAAGAACACAAGGAAGTGCAAGTTGTCAAAGTGGTTCATATGAGAAATGGTATACATTTTAAACTTTAAGCGAGGTTGCAAGAAAATAAAAAGATAAAACAAATAAAGTGGTCACCGTAGTCATGGTAGAATGCAGCTGACGAATTAAAGCGAAATGGAAAATACCTTGCGAAGTAACGGGTGACCTTTGCAGAAAAGTTGATGCAAGTTAAAACACTGGAGGAAGTGTATTTAAAGTGCCAAGAACGAGTAGACTTTATTTCCATGTAGAGGTGCAGTGGAAGGAATGACCGCTAGGTGGCACTAAATGGTAGACAATAAAACTACAAAAATTAATACAGTAAAGTGGCGATGGCAACGTGATTGGCATGGTTGGCAGAAGTGTGGTTAAAGGTCAAGTACCGGAGACAGAGTTGGATCAGAGCAGATTTCCTGTGGAAGCGCAAAATGGCGGCACGTAAAATGACGTAAGGAAGGGTGGCTCACGGCAGAAGGAAGCTCCAAGAATTGCCAGCAGCTGCAATGACACTGAGGAGAATCGTCACAGAGACATGAAGGCAGGAGGCGTCACAGGAGCACGGGACACAGGTAACGCTGCACGCGCTGTGTGATCTTCGCAGTAAGCGGCTCGTGCTATTTAAAAATGTATGGCAGCGGTTTAACCGTCGTTACGGGAGCACACAGAGGGTAATATGTACAACCCCCCAAAGTACTCACAATTAGTGTCACGAAGTCAGCCACAGCCTATGTCACCGCAGATATGAAGGTGTAGGCGCAGAATTCAGTTGCTGGCACCGCAACATAGAACAGGTAGAACAGACACGGTGGTACATGGTTTTTCTCCACAGAAATGGGCTCCCAGGACGCTCGAAAATAGAAAAGCAAAAAGGGTGAAACTGTACACTGCTCTTGAAAGGACTGGTAACAGTAGAATTCAAAAGTAATCACACTGCTCCATAGTGCTTTAAAGTTGCTAACAGCAGGCATGACGGCATTAGTGACAGGTTTCATGCACGCAAACAGGCGGAACACACACCGGCAGGTTACAGAAGGCAGACAACAAGAATTGAAGCAGAGATTGGCACGTAGGTGTTGTGGTGTGTGCTCACGCTGTCGTCGGTGCGAGTCAGTCGGAACTGCTTGTAAAGTTCGCAGGGCAATTAAATGAAATGCCTGAAAAGTGTAGCCGGTTACTCACAAGCCTGTAGTATGAAGAAGACGTCAGCTGCCGTGGACAGGGAAATGAAGCCGGGACTGGCACGCTGGTGTTGAAGGCGACCGGTGGAAGGTCACTGTTGGGGTTCGTAGGGTGCCAGAAAGCTTTAAAGTATGTAGGTTGCCAGGATGCCTTAAAGTTCATAAGTAGTTACAAGATCATACCTTGTAGTTGCTTCGTTTTTCAAAATTCAGAAGTCCTTGAAGAAACACATGTAGGTTCTTCAGATCGTCGCCAGTGTTGTAACGGAATAAAGTCCGATCCATGTGGTATCTTCAAGTAGTTTATTAGGGAAGGTACAGGAAGAAAAGAGGTAATGAAGTAAGGTACAAGGAACGAACCCCAACAGGAGCAGCCTCCTTGCTGCTCAGCCCTACACTCAACTGACATTCACCCACGCATACAACACTCTATGACATCATCCACTCATACTAACATTCTACACACATCCACTGGCTGAGCAGCAAGCTGGAAGCAGATACCACACATCTCCAACCTCATCGCTCCCCTAGCCATCAACTCCCTCCACTACGTCCTACTCGGCAATCTCAACTTTCACATCGACGACCCCAACTCCATCACCCTCCTGGAGAATCTGAACAACATTGGCCTCACCCAACTGGTCACCAAACCCACGCACAAAGCAAGATTCACACTTGACAAAATTTTCTTCTCCAGCGGCAATCAAATTCAGCAATGTCACAGAACTTACCTGGACTGACCACACCATTGTTCACTTCACCATCTCCGATGCCCAGCAGACCGTCACCAACCACCACAGCTCCTCCCACTGCAGTTGGGGCAAAGTAACCGGGACTCAGTGGACACAGGCCCTCAGCACCACCCAACCCTAAGCTTCAGCACAACTTGACCAGGCCGTCCAGAATTTCTCTTCCTGGGTCACCAAATGCGCAGACAGAGTCGCCCCACTTAGACCAGCTAAAGCCAACATAACCCCAAAGCAAGCCAGCTGGTACACCCCAGAGCTCAGAACCACCAAGCCTAATTGCAAAAAGCATGAGAAGCGATGGCGCATCACCAGGACTTTAAGTGGGATGAACATACTGGGGTGTCTCTCAAAGTGGCGTGGGCAGTGTAGTTAAAAAAACACCTAATCTGAAAATCTGTGCTCAGCACAGTGTGCCCTCCGGCCAGTATTTTTCTGCTTCTGTAATCACATCCAGATATATAATACAAGTATCAAGCCAGGACTATTGGCTTTGTCAATGGTTCTTAGTTGCATAAGATAAATAAGCAACAACTATGGCTTCATTGTAGAGCATATTGAAAATGCATCAGTTCTGTAATGATTAGACTGTGAAAGAAATAAACCTTGTCTCTTTAAAGTCACATCAAAGGCAGTGAACGGTGGTACTGCTGCAGAGTTAAGATTTATTTTTTTTCATCCTGAGGGTGAGGGCAAAAATGGAGAGCCCGATAGTGACCCGTCTCAGCACCTGCTTTTTAGAACAGCCGGTGCTGAGCACCAGCAGGACCCGGCTCACTTGAAGGCCTATGCATCACTAAGAGAACCTCTGACAGAGCTGCTCACAAAGCAGCCCTCAGCAACTATCACCTGCGCATCAAGGAAGCTAATAGGGCAGCCATCACTACCCTCATCAGTACCGCGGCCAACCACGACAAAGAACTCTTCAAAATAGTCAAGGAATTCTCCAACCCGATAGCCACAGAAAACACCATCCACTCTTCCCAAAAACTCTGCAACACCCTCTCTTCCACAGCAAGATTGCCACAATCTACGACAACTTCGACCCCCCAACCCATTACACTCAGCCTCGACAACCTCAACCATCGAACGAACACCAGCTGAACGATCACCACATGGTCCTCACTCACCACTCAGACCATCACAGCCATCCATTCCGGGGCGCCCACCAACCCCTGCCCCCACCATCTTTTCAACCTCAGAACCAACCCAATCAGCAAGGTACTCACCAGCATCCTTAGCACTTCCCTCTCCGCAGCAACTTTCCCGGACAGATGGAAACATGCAGAGGTCAGACCCTGCTAAAGAAACCCTCGGCTGACTCTAGTGATATAAAAAATTACAGACCAATCTCCCTGCTCCCCTACCCAGCCAAAGTACTTGAGAAAGCCACCAACCAACAAGTCACCGAACACCTGGAACAAAACAACCTACTCGACACCTCACAATCAGCATTCCATGCCAACCACAGCACTGAGAATGTTCTGATTGCTGCCACAGACGACTTCAGAACTCTCCTTGACTGCAGAGAAATGATGGCTCGATCCTCCTCAACCCCTCTGCTGCGTACAACACTGTCTCCTACCACACCCTCATCGACAGACTCCACAACATCAGCATTCAGCAAAACTCCCTCAGGTGGATCGCCTTTTTTCTCACATATTGGTATACAGTTACTACAGACTTTCATGTATCATATCGCTATTATTACATTTATGTTGTGCAAACTTTCTCAAATTTACCAGACCTCTTTTGAAATCCAGTTTTAATCATTACAACTTTTGTATATGATTTGTAAATAGCAGATAGAGCTAAAGTTCAGGAAAAGACAAAAATGTATAGTCACTGATAAACATTTCAACAGTGTTTACGCCTTTACTCCTTTTCGAAGGGGTGGCAAGCGTTGGCCACTGACTGCCAGATTTTTATAGTAACCACAGATTATACACAATTCCATTTTGATGCATGATTGTATCTCTTGTGTCTATCCTAAAATTCTAAAATGAAACCGACCTCGTGGCTCAATGTTAGATAAATGCAAAAATTATGAATATTGAGCATGTCAGTCTAAAAAAAAAAATAACATTCAGTTAACTACAAGATGTCATTACCGAACTTTGAGAACATGACTTTCCACAATGAAGCACACACAACCAAATTAAAATAAAATGCATTCATTTAACTGAAATTATCTTTCCTGGCTTCCAGATGGAGAACTATATACAGGGACTATGAACAATTTTCAAGGCAACAAGCCCATCATCTACCGTAACCTTGGCAACAGGACCAGCCTAAGGACTGACGAATCCCTTGGCTGGCTTCACAGTAAGAATATATCTGTTCTGTTGTAGCTTTTTCCGGTAGATTCTGCTGTTGATACCTCTATGAAAGAACGTATTGGTTCAGACTAACTTTTGATAAACATCTTACGCCATTGGTCCACCTATGCATTTTTCATAATGCAAATGCACTTTGGAAACACCCCCTACGTACATCTTCTTCTGTGATTGTTGCAGGGGCTCCGGCTAGTGCAGAACATCACTGCATGATAGTTGTGCCCAGCCTCAAATACATCACTCCTTTGTTCAGCGATCTGCCCTGCCTAGTGATGAAGTAATTCATTATATTCCATGTGGCCAAAATAACTGCAAACGTATTCACCACCAAAGGTCCCGTATGTCAGTGGAATCGCACAGGTATATCAAGTGGTCAGCTGACGAGAGCTCCTGAGTAAATAGCTGGGGTGCTATGTATTTATGTACAGAATTATTTATTTTGTTTCCACAACTTGAAGAGTCTCCGTTTAAGACTGGTTAGTCCCCAGCGCTGTCCTTATCGGTCATTAAGGTAGATAAGGATAGGAATGTAGCGCAATGGACCTAAAACCAGCAAGTCACTGCCTGCTGACGTCTGATTAGTCTGGTGGGTTCCACAACACCACCGCTCAACCCTAACTGGCTGGATGAAAGGAAGCAAAGTGCTCCTCCAGATCCTCTTTTCTGGAATTGACTTTATCATTCATTCTCCTACCAAACTTACCGGAGCTCTGGCCTGAGAAGCATTCTAGCCTCATTACTATTGAATGATACGTCTGTGCAAGCCATGATGTAGCTTAATAGTGAAATAAGTATGCAGAGCTAGCAAACTGACTGTATATTACATTCATACAAAATAAATATGTAATTTCTATATTAAATTTTAAAAATAAACCTTTTATTCTACACTGGGTTAGGAATGGTTAGTTTGTTAGCCCTGTGATTCAATGCCTGTGATTTCCACCCTCTAGCCGATGCAGCATTCGTGGCATCCTTTGATATCCAACATCCCGATAAGCCTAGTGACGGGAAGGTCTATTTCTTCTTCGAGGAGACTGCAAAGGAGTTTGACTTCTTCGAGAAGCTGACAGTGTCAAGAGTGGCACGTGTGTGTAAAGTAAGTAGAAAAGAAATAACGTAGGTGTATGTGGTGGAAGAAAAATAGCAAAAAGAACTGTGAAAATGCACATTGTCCCCAACCCTTCATCTGTGGATTTTCTTCCCGTAGACAATACTGAAGAAGTAGATTTAGGGTACAGGCATAAACATAGTAATCTCATAAAATATACATCTTTGTGGCACAAGTCTGGAAATTTGATGAATATGAAAAAAGGTGTGAATGTCTACAATGCGCAGGTGTAAGTCTACACATCCAGCACTTAAGTTAGATTCTATAATTGTAAAATGGGGGAGGGGGGGTTAAGTCTGCAATGGTAACTTTTCACCAAAAAGTACCAATACTGTTGGTACAAGTAATATCAGGCTATGAAGTTACGATGTCATTATGAGTTAAGGAATGGGGAATCCCCTTCAAAAATCAAGATTACAGCACGGATTTCCTCATGAACTTCCCTACAACTGAGCTGTTTTCTCAGTACAAATTGCACCAGGTTTTACCTGGTGAAAAATTCCCCAGAAAACCCTGAAGGTGCTGTCATTTCACATGTTATGTTATGGCACCACTATGAATTATTAATTCATCCAGTAACTCGTTACTAGCAGATTAGTCCAAATCTTATTCACATCTTTATTTTTAGTAGAACTTAAATGGGTCTCACAGCGAAAAAGCCTTCTTGGTCAAAAGTAATTTCCTTGTTGTTGCTCTTTGGTTACTGAAGCTGGTGCAGAGAACGAATCTTAGCACGGCTCAGGGGCGTTTATCAATTAGTAACCCTACTTCATTCTTTACTCTTAATTGCAATCGTAGGTTGATTAGGCATCACCTGGGTTCCACTCGAGGAATAACCCAGCAGAGCAGTCAATAATTCTGTGATAATGATTTTAGATACACTCAGTAACGCAATTACTATACACTATTAAAATCACCAATATGAAAATTAAGGCCTAGATTTATAACAAGTTGCTTTCGTACTCATGTGGTGCTGTGCAGTGTTGTGCCCCCATGCCTTTATGATGGTAAAACAGTGCAAACCTTTGCATCGCTTTGTCCCAAAGTCAAGTAAATTTATAACAGAAAATAATACAAATAAAAACATGGCAGCGACAGGCAGTCGGGTATTATTTCCCATAGAATCCGTGATCAGAGAACTGGAACTAGTCAATCTCCCCTGACTTCTGGGGCAGACTGCCGTGTCTTCCGGCCTCTCATCTGATAGCAGGTTCTCCAACATATTCACCTAAGCCGCTAGATCTCGTTCTGCATTCTCAGCAGTGCGAACTGAGCACAGACAATGCTCCTCAGCCACGCCCCATTCGCTCAAGTCAGCCCTCCATTTATCTAACCAGGAGGGTGTAGGGTGTGTCCAGTGTATGGCAATGCAGTGTTTAGCCAGCACGAGCAAATTTTTTTTTTAAACGTAGTAAATAACCGCCAAATATTACAGTGTATGCTTTAGCATACTTCTCTAAAATAAATTTTAAGTGTGATCTATCCACCTCATTTTCAGGTTACTACAGTCATCTTGGGAGATGCATTTGGTGAGGGTGATTTGCTCTTTGTACTGGACTGTAAGCTATTTGCATGTTTACAGTATTTATGAAGTGAGATCACATCTTGAAGATAATGTGATACTCCAAGCTTACATTGGATGTCATTAGTTTATTTCTTCGGCTCTTATATGTAACATTCGCCATGGCCAACTGTACTTGATAATCCCCTTCAGGTTTGTAGAGGTGTATTTTGTGAGGTGCAGCCCCTGGCATGCCATTGCAAAAGGTCACTATTATAGTGGTAAACGCCCTTTGCAACTAGTGGTATTTGTGTGCAGTGTACTCAGAGCCTGACAGACTTTAAGGTAATCAGTCATGCACAGACCAGTGGCCATATTATTGGCTCAATAGCTCAGTGCTCACAGACCCCTCCAGACTCACCAGTGGGAAGCTGGTTCATGGGCTATCAACACCCGAAACTTGTCTTCACCCACCAGTAATCAACAGATCATAGACAAGTATAAGTATTGAAGTTAATGCGCAACGTGTTGTTCATAAAGCCACAGGGCGAATGTCTAAGGACGAAGAGTTCGTACACAATGCATTAGTGTTGTGTGAGAATACTACTTCCTATTCATGGTGTTTTTTTCTAGAGCGACACCGGTGGGGATAAGGTACTACAGAGGAAATGGACTACCTTCCTGAAAGCACAACTGTACTGTTCTACCCCAGAACACTTCCTGTTCAATGTCATCCACCATGCTTTCTACCTGCCAGGTCCAGAAGGGAAGGCCATCTTTTATGGAGTCTTCACCTCACAGTGGTAAGCATTTATCGGATACCTCTTACTGTTGAAGCCGTGAAATGTCAAGTTATTGTTGATATGTAGACAATGGCCAATGTACGTGTACTCTGGAGTGCAAGTGTGGCCAATGAATATTTCACACTACAAACCAAGGGTATTAGGATCTCTTGGGTTTTCTGAGTTTGGTTGATCAAGCTTTAGGTGCTGCTCTTTGCAAGGTGTGGGCCTCATAATGGGAAAACAGAGTTGTTATACCTCCCTCATTCTCCTGTCAGTTGACACTCATTGCTCTAAGCTTGTTCTCTTCAAACCTATGTTGCTGTTTTATGATATACAATGTAGGAGGATTTACAATTGATGCTTTGCAAATAGAATGAAATTTAAAGAACTTGATTTGAGTTAGAACCATGCCTCAGATGACCCAACCTTTGTAGAGTTTTTTCTTGATTTCTAACCTGCATGTGTAGCTGGTGATTACAGTGGTGTGGTTCAGCAGGAAATCCCTTGGCAAACATTATCCTAAGACTGCTGTGTGTAGATGAACAGAGCTCACCTACAGAGGATATCTTGTATGCAGGGAACAACTTACTTACTTTTGACAATGCTCTTTGTGGTGGACAGCCAAACTATCCGCAGATTCCTCACCTTTTAAATACCCCCATGTGCCAGATTAAACCCAGAAACATTTTTCAGAACAATTGCTCCTGTGAGCTGTAGGTGGCACCTCAAGATGCTGCAGTGCTCACTTCTTGCCTCCAGCCGTGACAGCGTGAAGGTGTTTATAGACAACTGTATGCAGTGATTTCAGTGTACAACAGAGCATTCTACAACCTTAGATGGAGGGCGTCAGTAACAAGTTGAGAATCGTGACCATGTGCAGAATCTGACATGGAAACATATTAATACCTAGAAGTCCACTCCACAGAACAGAGAGAAGGACAGCTCAGTGAACAATCTGCATTCAGAATATCCACAAGAAAGGTCATTACTGTGGGTAAGTAACTCATTCTTCTAACCACAGATTCCTCACCTTTTGGATACATACCAAAGAAGTACCTCCCAAAAGGTGGGGGTTCTGGGGAGTGCATTTCACACCAGATAATACTTTAGGATGGATCAGGGAAAATGGCCCTTAATGAGGAAACTGAAAGTCAAAGCAGTAATGCCCAGTGAAGGTGTGAACGGACACTTGTAGCCACCTGGAAACTGTACAGCAAAGGAATACCCTGACCAAGGCCATAGTGGTGACTTTGGTTATGCCTCAGAGGGCTTCTTTTTGGCAAAGGTATAGCATGTTTTTAAGCAAAGAACCTGCAATATGGTTAAAATCCATTTCTCGACTGTCCTTCACTTTGTGGCACCAGACAACCCCACTAAAAGTTGACAATCCAATTGGTGTGCCTTAATTCAATCAATGTAAAAGCTAAGGGCTCACTTGGGGCCCAAACAGAGCAGCTTCTCTTCCTCCTTACAGATTTATGGTGGAGATACTTAAGCAAGGATCGTGCAGGACTACTCAACATGGAAATGCGACATCAGTTTTGGCAGCAAGGATGCCTGATTCTGAAAAACCTGCCTGTTCAGAATGTGGTGGTATATGGTGATTCCACTGACAGCATTTGCAGTTTACTAAGGCAGCCCACAGAATTAATCAACTATGAAAGACAGTTTTAAGGGTCAGTAATCTCAAAGAACAGCTCTGCATATGATTGAAAGGCAGGCTTATCAGGAAGGTAAGAACCAAATTAATGTCCAATTATGGCATTTAAAAAAGGCACTGGTGGAAAGATTTATGTAAGCCTTTTCAAAAAATGCATCACAACTAGTGACATATCAATGAAATCAATTCAATTTCTTTATTCGGATAAAAAATATATCCATAAAAGCACAAATCACATTGCAACAACTTCGAATACACAAGTTCATATTAGATTTGATGGTAATATAAAAACAAATTCAATAAAAACATTGTTCACAAGTGCGAAATATGTTAGAAGCACATACAGCAGTTTTCAAAAAAGGAGCCTGCTCGATTCATTAGCGTCATAATGACGATATAAAAACCCAATACAATAAAACATACTTTATAAAGTGCACATCGTGTTGCGGGCGCGTACAGCAATTTTCAGGAAAGAGCCCACTCGAAAAACTAGTTTGTCATCTTCCAGATTGAGTATATTCCAATATGCAGCTTCTAAATTGACAGGTGAAGTTTTTTTTAAACGGTATTAAAAGCCATTTTGCATATTTTATGTAAAACTTACAGAAAAATAAAAAATGTAAAATCGTTTGACCACTCCGGCCATCACAAGGGTATTGCAAGGAATCTAGGTTAGCATTGTACCCAAGAGGGAAACGGAGCAAACATTTTACTGTGCGAGCCGTTAAACGGTAGAGGAGTCCCCTCTCCCAGCGGCATATAGGTTTAGTAAGATAACTAGGCTGCAAGTACGAGGTATGCTCAATGGTCATAAAATTTGCAACAGAAGTTTTCCTAGAATCTGTCAAGTCTTGCCTCTCTGTAATATGTGTATAGTACTGTTCGGAGGGCTTTTTTGTTTACAGTATCTATTTCGTTTGGGCTTGAAAAGAGCTGGTCATAATTAACACTACTTAGACTCTGGCTCACCACAGCAAGCCACGGGATATCCATTCCCTTCTCACACTTAAGACAGTCTTCTATTATCTCTCTTGTAAGGGACACTGCTGGATTTTTCCATATTGCTAACCAGAATAGGGCAGAGTGGGCCTGTGTAAAGTCTTCAATGTAGTGTAATTTCAACTATGGAAGACATATTGAGACGTGGAGATTGGTATACCCAATAGTTTCCTGCAGAATCTGTTTTCCGCGCGCTGAATGCTGTAACTTTTTGAGAAGCACCAAACCTCTGCACCATAGGTTGCTTTAGGTATGCATTGAGATTTTAAAAAAAATTAAATTGCTAGGATAGCCCCTGTCCTCTTCGGCCGGGGGAGAGTAAGAATCGAATTGGTGGCCTTAGAGAACTTGTTCCTGCAATACACCACAAGATCGACCAAGAGCCATTCGCAGCAAAGACCAGCCCTAAGTAAGGAAAATGGTAGTGCATTGTAATTTTTGATGGCCTACAGAAATATAGTTTAGAGAGTGCTTTCTCGGCCCACAATCCATTATGAAGGATTTTTTAAAATTAGTGCACAGATCTAAACTGGCCATGAAATCAACGAAACCCCACACTAAGATGCGTAAGGCGTTAGGTGTGCGGCCCATTAAGACAGCATCATCATCGTATAATAGTACTGGGAGTATATTGCCTTTAACTCTGGGAACATCATTAGTGAGCACTATCAATGATTTATGTAAATTATTTATATATGACAAAAACAAAAGGGGCGAGGACGCAACCCTGCCTGACCCCTCTACATCATTGGAAACCTCACCACCATTATTGATCCTAACCCGAGCCTTCAGGTCTCTATGTAAGTAAGCTAAAACATATACTAGGACCTCATCTAAGCCGTATTCTAAAAGAATGGACCATAGTCGTGACCAGTTAACAAAATCAAAGGTTGAGGTCAGGTCCATGAAAGTCAAATATATTGGCGATCGCTTGGCTATGGTGTATTTCCCAATAATTAAATTAAGATTTAGGCATTGTTCATTTGTGCCTACTTTACTCCTAAACCCCAGTTGACATGATTGTAAAATACGATTTTCCTCAGTCCATGTTTTGATCTTAATATATAAAACTCTACCTAAACTTTTCAGGGTATTATCTATCAGGGAGATCGGTCTGTAACAGCTGGGTTGGGAGCGGTTACCCTTTGTAAAAATCGGGACAATAATACTTGTTAACCACGTGCTTGGCAGCGGGGCATTGGTTAAATTATTAAAAACGTTCAACAAAACTGGCCCCCAAAATCAGATTTATACTTGATAAGATCAATAGGTAAACCCATCGGGACCTGGGGCTTTGTTACCCAGGCTCTGTTGGATGGCTTCCTCAATTTCAGATAATGATATTGATATCCCGGTGGGAGCCCTGTGTTCAAAGAGATCCTCACCTTGCACTGGGGCTGTATAAATAATGGAAAAGTGAGCTTCCCATGCCTCACTAGTTATATTACAACTTATCGGAGTCAGTAACTGACCCATTGTTCTCAAATCCTTGACAGCAGCCCAGAATGTAGTCCCGTTCTTAAAACTAGCAACTTTGGCGAGAGCGTCCCAGCGTTCTTTTAATAAGTTGTCCTTCCTTTTAAAAATGGCTAACTTATACTTTTGCCTAATCGATTTAATAAGTGGGTGACACCTCGGGTTAGTTGACAAAGCCTTACGTAGCTGTCTATTGGCCGCTGAACACTCGCTGTCATACCATCTGGGTCCGCGTTGTGCAGCGATAGTGGGCTTTAATAGTTTAGATTTTATAGCCTCGAAAAGTTTAATAAAGGCACTAATTACCTCGGGGTTAGGGTCCTGTGCTGATAGACAGGAGTCGATGAGACTCAAGTTGTCCTTTGCCATCGTATAGAACAAGTCAGTATTATTGACACCCCGCCAAGCCAATCTTAGTTTGTCTGTGGAGGGTGTTAGGTTCCTGGCACCACATTCAGTTTTCTATGTTGGCCTGGGGGACAGTCTCAGCACTGTTTTAATCGATTATGGTCACCGTGGGTGGTAGGGACAACTTCAGCTTTCAGTAAACAGTCCTCGAGGGCAGGGGAAATAAATGGTGGTGGCACTACCCCTTCCTCTAAATGTCGGCTCAGTAGCGTTGATATTATTTGTTATGGCAGCAATATCCATAACGTTAACTAGGTTATGATTACTCAAGTGTTCCATTAGTTCCTCGCCCCTACGGCAAGTTTGCCCTCTGCTGCTAGTCCTTATAACTGCGGTGTTTTTGCTGGGTAACTTAGCATTGAAATCACCCCCCAGACAGATACCAGCTATTTTGTCAGATCCGTTACAAAATAGTAGGGTGGTAACAAAATCAAATAGATTGATCAAATTAGTGTTTGATGTAGACTGAAAATCATTATTGTAAAAATTAATTAGGTAAATAGTGACATATAAAGTGGGCTAATAAGGCAAATGTAGAAAGAGCGAGAGGGCTGACAAATAACCTTTAATGGTGGCCATGGCCACCTTTTGGCAAGGCAAGACAGGGTAAATAGGAACACATCAGAAAGTTTAGCCTGCACGAGATCAATCCAGCTGTCCTCACACCAGGCCGCAAACTTTGCCCAGTGTCCAGAATAGACTGACTACATGGATGGCCGGCAAGCAGCCAAGATGATCTCCACCATTTCTGCAAGCAAATCGAATCCGCTTAGCTGGTTCCCTCAATCTCCATGCATGTAGCTGTATGTTATGGAGGTTTGAGTGTAGAACTCTGCCCTATTGTTGGGAGAGTAGATCCTCCCAAATAGGTTAATAGAGCAAGGGGCAGATGCTCTGACTCATTTGGTCTGAGCACCAGACATTCCGAGCCCTGCTGACCTTCATAACCTGGGAAAGCAGTGGCAGAGTTGGGAATGCATAAAGTAAATCATAGTCTCATTGAAGGCAGAACCTCTCTCTAACGTACTTGAGGGAGAAAGTCTACAGTGCAAAAAGCTCGGCAATGAGCGTTTTTGGAGATGGTAAAAAGATCTATCCAAGGCACGCCCCACAAGGTCAATATGCCTTGAACTACCTCACAGTGCAGACGCCACTCATAGTCAGCTAAAGGGCATCTGCTCCTGCTCCCTAGTATTTAGGGACAGGCTCAGAAATGCCCTGCCATCCCAGCTAGAGAATCACAGCATCAGTGCCTCCTGGAACAGCACCAGTGAACCCACTCTGTCCTGTTTGTTGCAGTATCACATGGTGGTCATGTTGTTCATCAGAACTTGCACAGAGTTGCCTTAATGAGAGGAATCTGCTTTGCCTTGAGACCCAGCCCGATGGCATACAGCTCCAGAATATTGATATGGTGCCCTTGCTCCAGCAGAAACTAGAGTTCTCTGATCTCCACCTCGTCTAGGTGGCATCAAAAGCCCTAAGTCAATGCATGTGTCACCACTGTGAGCTTTTGATTTGGTAGAGAGAAAGGCTTGCCACAAGTCATGCTGGAGTCCTTCATCCATCATTGATTGCCCACGCAGTCTGGTCTGATGCACAGATGTTGTACGAGAGGAATCACAAGTGCTGAATCTGCTCAAGAGCTCACATGTGCAAAAGAGCATGAGGCACCAGAAGGATACAAGAGGCCACTAGATCAAAAAGTCCTGGCCTGGACATAGAACCATGCCTAAAACATCAGGATCATACTCTGATGTCCCAGACTAGCTGTGGAGGCGTAAAGGCTTTGAATGCCACTGAATGATCCCTCAGTAAGGGAACCCATATCACTAGCTGAAACATATTGGGTAATTGCTGGAAGACCCTGAGGAAATAGGAGGAGATGGTCATTTGCGGGTGGTTTGTGACTGTGACAAGCTAACCTTAAACTGCCTGTCATTGAGGCGCAGGCATATATGAACTACCAATCTACGATGATGGGCTGCAACCACTGTCATCTCTTTCATAAACACCATGGGGGCTGAAGGGCGAATCGGTGAGCTGAAAGTGTACCTTCCCTAAATCGTAGTTGATGAAACACCAGTGGGACCGCAAGATGAGTATATGAAAGTATGCGTCTTACAAGTCCAAGCACACCATGCTGTCCTCAAGATCTAGGGCGATGAAGACCTATGTCAGAATCAGCCTCTTGAATTTGTTCTTCCAAAGGAAGGCATTTAAGAATAAAATGTCCAAAATCAGTTTGAGCCCACCATCCTTTTTGAGCACCAAGAACTAACAGGAGTAACAACAGTTGCCCCTCTTCTTCTCTGGTACTCTCTCTATTCCCTATTTGCCCACCAATGGCTGACCCTTTCTGTCAAAGAGGAGGCATGGTCTTCTGAGATCTCCATGAACACAGGAGGATCTGGGATGGGAGTGGGGGCATGACAGAAAGGGAAGGGCATGACCATAACTGATGAGCTACAGGACCCATTGATCCAAGGTAACCGCGTTCTAGTTGGGTGTATAAAATCATATTCTGCCCCTCACCGGCTGCGGGTGACTCCTGAAGAGGAAATCAGAGCAGCTTGGTGGCAGAGGAAGAGTCAGACAAGAACTGGCATTGCTGTTGGTGGCTATGTCTTCTGCCGCCGTCATGCCCCCTGGAGTCTCAAAAGGGCTGAACAGACTGCTGCATGGGTTAAGATGGCTCCTTCTAGTGGTAAGCCAGGCTCAGGGAGTAGCCCCTGAACTTCTGTTATTATTGAAGGATACTATACAACAGCAGAACGGTACACTAAACTATGTTCTACTCAGATTGCAGTAATTTATTTTTAGAAAGCAGATGTTCAGAGAAATCGGGCTGTCTCGACGCTTACTCGAGTTTCTGTATGAATGTGTGGGTCCTGAGCTAAAAATGGAATATACCACTTGAGGAAGTCAAATCCATGTCAGAATCAAAAGTGAATTTGAAAAGAAGAAAGAGGCATTGCAGCCCCTGATAGAGCAAGTTTGATTTATATGTTTTATGCTATGTTACATTACTCTTTATTGTTTTTTTATTATGAATATATGCTGGACCAATTTATTAGCCAAAGAAAACCCTTGAGAACAACCAGTTTTTTGATGTGCAAGTCTCCATGTATTTATTTATAGAACATTTTACTTGCATTTTCTGCTGTGCTTGCTGTAGGGTTAATTTAGGAAGAAAATCGAACTTTATGTTGAGTGCAGCCCAATGATCCTTAAACAATTATACTTGGGCAGAAGAGGTTGAATCTGTGCAGTGCTTATGAGATGTTGAAATAGGTTTTGACTAGATGTGAGGTCCAGGCTTAGTCACCTCCCCTCCAAATTCCTATCCCAGAGTTTAGTCTTTCTCTCTCTTTGGATCGATGGACCTTCGCACTAAAAGTCTGGTACCCTAAGTCTCCCTGGGCCTTTCCCCACCAGCAGAGATGGCAGAGAAGATGGCTTGTCATATGTTGCATTACAGATGAGCCTTACCTACGTGTTAAACTAATAATATCCTTTATCTCTTCCCAGGCAGGTAGGAGGTTCTCCAAGCTCAGCAGTCTGTGCTTTTGACCTAAAGGAAATTGAAAATGCCTTTGAAGGCAACTTCAAGGAGCTGAACAAAGACAGTTCGCGATGGACCACCTACACAGGACCCATTTCAAGCCCGCGGCCCGGCAGCGTGAGTCCTATTTATTTACCAAACTCCCACAATGGGCCATGTCTAGCTTTTGCTCTATACTCCACATCTAAAAGCTCTCATTGTTTTAAATATGGTTTTCTTTTGTCTTGTCAACTTTCCTTGCACCTCAAGGCATGAGCAGATCATAATTGTCCACTCTCTTGCTCTATGTGTTGCTACAACATTGTGTTCCTTGGTTTAGAGCAGGGGTCTTCAAACTGGGGGCGGGCCCCCCTAGGGGGTGCTTCAAGTGAGCCCAGGGGGGACACCAGGCTCTGGCCAAAATAAGCATTATGCTGATAACAGTGCTTTGCTTTCGGGGGAAAAAATTGAGCGGCAGTAAGCCGCTCTGTAATGGCCATCGCCAACATCTGTTGTCATTTATATCCTGGCTGGGAGAAGGAGTCATAAGGGAAGGGACTCCAAATATTCTACAAAACCCCCACCCCTTTTTCTAATAATCACTGTGTAAATATGTTTATACGTCAGTAAGACCTGCCTGACCAGAATAGTATGGTTGACAATCATGTATTTGATTGCATTTTTAAAACTGTAGTGGAACTTAGCTGCATTGTTTAAATAAGTCTAGACATACTTAAGTATTACCAGTTTAATAGAATAATTGTGGAAAATTTTGAGGGGCGGCCCCAATGTTTTTTTTTTCACTGGGGAGTGTGGCATTAAAAGGTTTGAAGACCACTGGTTTAGAGGAATGTCGATGCCTCTTGGATATCTTCCAACAATCGCTCTAATTTGTTACCTTATTCATGGAGGCGAGTAAGATGAAGGCTGGCGAGCATTCCTGCAACACAGCATGGTCAATGCTTTCACACATTGGTTATTACATGAGCCCCTTTCCTGTTGTTCTCTAACTCTTTGCGTTTTTAGTATTTCTCCCCTAGCCCTACTGGGAGTCATTTATGCACTTACTTAACCTTCCAATAGGAACTATTTATATGTACCGCTCTATTACACATTTATATGCCAGTCTTCCTCAGAACCTGATTGTCTTTCACCCAAATGTTTCTCTATCTTTTTGGTATTTCAATTAATCTGGGTTGGTCTCGCTCACCCAACCTCGGGTCTGGGGTTGCCTGTCTTCCTGTGCAAAGGACACCTGGCTTGTCAGTTCAGGCAGAACTTTTCCCACTGGAGCAAGACCAAGGCTGATCAAATTATGGCTGATTGAAGTGGCATGGTAGGAAAAAAAACAATGAACTGGGCTGTGGTTTTGCATAGTTACCCATGATCTAGATTAATTCAAGCAATCCACTCATCACTTTTTTTTGTTCACAGTTTCCAAAATTTGCACGCCAAACTTTAAACTCAGAAATGTTTTCATTTTTATGTGCAGAACAAGGGTCCACCTTTTTTTTTCTTAGTTATTTTAATTTTATATCCATTTGCCGACACACCAGTGACACCCATTGATACCTGGTATTTTAACTGCTGCGATTGTGCTTCTGTTACTTCACTGAAATGCCTCTTTTGTAAAAAGAAAACATCACTCTTGCTTCACCGGTCCTGGGAAATGGACTGTTTTTTCACCACACGCAGGTTTGGCGATATCGCGGGTACCAGTAATTTTAGAGGTTGGAATAATCCAGCCCACTATGAGTTGGACCTTAAGGGTCCAATAAAAATGAGGAATTACAGGGGAAATAGTAATTCTGGATTGGATTCCTCTGGTAATTCCTCATTTTGACCTGGATGGTCACCCAGAGATTTCAGGTGGTGTCAGCAGCTGGCCTCTCCAGATCAATGCCTGCAGTGCTCCTCCATGTACTGATGGGACTAGCAACTGTTGTTTCTGAACCCCATGGGAATTCAGTAGCCGTTCATAATGAGGGCAAAAGGGTGACCCATCTCCAGTCCCTTCGTGCCCACCTTTCCTCGGATGCCTATCGCCTCACTCCCATCTATAAGAGGTGCTCTGCTCCTTCTCCTCTCAGCAGTGTCCCTTTTATTCCCCAAATCCCAGCTCCTCTACCATTCCTTCCTCGGCTACGCCTTCATACTCCTCTTGTCATGGACTGGCAGACGGTGGCACGCCTATGGCAGCAGGTCCAACTCGGCAGGTGAATCCCAACCGAACGCATTGTTTCAAAGTGGGAGACCATTTTCAATGTTCAAGCCAAGCACACAGATTCTGTGTTGTTTAAAGCTCTTTTCATAGGACTTGAGATTAGTGAACCCCTGCACAGTTCACACGCCTCTCACTGAAACACTAGTCTTTTCCAGAGGAGATGCACTGAGTGCTCGACAGCAGTGCCCATAGGTGTATATATTAGCAACACAACTTCCTTCCTGCTGGCTTTACCCATCCCTACAAAAAGAGAATCAGATAAGGATAGCATGGCTCACTGTGCCATATGTAACCTAACCACATCTGCATGATTGCTAGGGTTAACTTTGTGTACATCCAATGTTCTGGGTAGGTCACACTTTTTTTCTGCAGCCTTGTACTATTTTGTACTTTTGTATCTTGTACTATTAAGAGCCACTTTGCCTTGGGAAATGCTCCACTCCTTGACTTTACCTGAGAACCCTCCCTGGTAATTTCTAATTTTTACCTGGATGTTCACGCGGAGATTTCAGGTGGTATCACCTCTTCTTCCGTGTTCATGGGCTAGTTAAAGATGCTTTCATTGTAGCTCGATCTTCCTTCTGCATCTACTCTCATTGCATTCCTGTGTCCTTATGTAAAAAGGATTCCTTTTTCTCCCTTCCACTAGTGCACACTGGGCTCGTCGTCAGATAAAGAGCTCACCTTCATGAAAGACCACTTCCTGATGGACAGGAAGGTCGAAGCGACAGACAGGCACCCTCTCCTGGTGAAACAGAATGTGATATACACCAGGATTGCAGTTGATGCAGTCAAGTCCGCCTCTGGAGTGATTTACAATGTATTATACCTTGGTACAGGTATGTGCTGAACATTAAAACAAACAGTTTTTTTCAACCAGTTATATTTTAGGAAGTTGCTGTCTCTAGACTGAAAATAAGGACTTTTTCTTCTTTCTTGCTTAGTTTAGGAAATCGCCCAACAGCCAAAGGGCTTCTCATTAAAATGTTTTGCTGTAGCAAACAGAAAGCCTCATATGTTCCTTCCAATAATGCGACAGCCAATGTGGCAGCAAGCAGCACCCACGGCTGCCTCTCTCTGTGTTGCTTGCGCTGATGCCCCATATCCACATTCCCACCTTTCCAAAATAAGCATTGCCTATTGATCATGCCTGTTCTGGAAAATGGTCCTTTTGGGGACATTCGCAACCCACTCCACGCTGCCATCACGTTGGTGCGTTTGCACCCTGTGTGTAAAAATGTATTGTTTAGAGGTGCATTTACCATGCCCAATATACTTTTAAAGTGAATGTAAGAGAAGCACATCTTTCAAATAATGCTTAGGGATGTTTCTTGTTATAAACTACAAGGAGTTCTGTCGGGTGAAACAATTCTTCATCAAGAATTGTGAAAAAATGTTGACCCCCTCAACATTAATATCAATGGGTCACAAAATTATCCCTTCGAGAGAAAAAAGGTAATCTTATTTCTGAAAGATGAATTTAACACATAGAAAACCACAAGCACGACAAATAAAGCAGTTTTTATTTAAATATATTCATTGTCATATATCGAACACTTTCTTTACAGGATATAAATCATTTGTTTTGTTTTTCTGATATTTAGCTGCCCATAACAAACAGAATATATACAATAAATCACAACCACATATAAATAGTGAAAATGAAATAATAACGGTGTTTACACACAACACATTTAAGACAATGAAAACATATAATGTCCGATGTCTTAAGCTTTAAAGTTCAGGTTATCCTTATTTCTTCGTTTTATATTATAGGATAGCTGACACAGGACATAAAACTGTGCTGTTGACGTTTCGACAGTATGATCTTGTGTTAATGACTACGCATCATACTGGGTCTTCCTCAGGACTAAAATTGTAACAAACCAAGGGACAGCCTGTAAGGAAATGATACCCTACATTAGTCTCATGCAAGATTTGTACAGTGTTTTTTTTAAAATAGGAAGGAAGGAGGGACCCATAGGTGGTCGCTCACCTTCAAACGACGTACTACTGTATACCCAGGTTCTGAGGGACACAGAGCAACCCTATTATATTTAATAGTAGGGGTGTTTCTTAGCAAGAAAAATCTCAAATATGTGGATATTTTAGAAAGAATACACTTGTCCACATAGACAATAATAAACTATAAGGTGATGTATGCTTTCATATTGCAATACTTAATTGAAACTGACCTCTTAGCAGCTAAACAACGCACGCACAGAAGAAAATTAATAGCCACGTGTTTTTTATATTTAAAATTTGCTGGTATATGAGCTGTACTCCATGAACAATGTAGACTTTCAGCACACTGTTAAAACTGACCAAACAGCGAACGTGGCAGAACATTTCTGAAACAGCTAATATTCTAACAATGTGTGACATGCTATTTGCAAGAGCAGAAGGATATGCAGCCTTTCAGCTAGCGCAGCTCACATTGGAACCGGCAAACTAATTTCCAATCCCGGCCTCAGCTCAACATTCTGTGATTCTGGGCAAATCACTTTATCTTCCCCTGTCTATAAATGTGTAGTGTCTTGCTCTCTGTTAAAGTAATCTGATGCCCTCAGGACAAATGTCTTAGAATCCAGCTATCTGGCCCATGTCATTGGCTAGTTAATTGTAGATGATGAGACGGCATAACTATCGAGGCCTGCTGGCTTTATGACAGGGCTGTATTGGAAGACTAAAAAGTCAGGCACTGTCTGGACACACTTCAAAAGAGCTTTGATGTTTGTACAGGATGAAGAGCATCAAAGCTGTGCTCCATTCCATTAGTGCCCATGTATGAATCATGCTTTCAGATTGGGAGGATGTCATCTGTGGAGCCGACTGAAGACCAGAGTTGATGCAAGGCAGGCTTCTTAGTATGCCACCATAAGGTGGTGCCCGATTGCAACAAATGATGTTTCGTCTGGCCAGCTTTGTAGGGAAGAGGGAATGCCAAATCTTCAAAATGTCATTTGGCCTGGCATTCCAAACATTAGTGCACCAGAGCTGCCTACTCCCTACCTGAAGACGTTTCCTAGAGCTGTACAAGGGTGTAGAATGTGTTTATTATTTGGAGCCTGGCTAGGCCTCAGGGTCACTTATACCACAAGGGGAGAGCTGGGTTTAGTGCAAAAGACCTTTTACAAGATGCCACACTGCATTCTGGAACCATCAGAACTATTCATGAACTAATTTCTAATTTATTTTGCATCATTAGTATATCATATATATATATATGTGTGTGTGTGTGGGTGTAAATATATATATATGTTTGTGAAGATAGATACGATGTATAGATAGATAGATATCCCTGAAACAACCTGGGGTGAAATTAGAGTTATAAGTAGGCCTTCTAATAAAAAAAACCCTACAATTTTAAATACAAAGAACACTGATATTCACCAGTTATACGAAACTGGCCTAAGTATAATTTGCACGGCCATAGATTTTAGATGTCATCGGTGATGTAATATGTGGTGTCATAAGCAGTGTATATTAAAATAAAAGTTCCAACTACATACTCAGAAGTACTCCAAGTGTGAGACAATCTCCAAATGTATGACGCTCTATAGTGGAAAGTGCTCCGTCTAAGGATACTGCTTTAGAATAAAGATAGTGGCTTCTTCCCACCGTTGGAAGGAGTCCTACTGTGCTTTACCTAGTGGCTGCTCCGAGCTATCACACAAAACAAGCACTAATTTAAAACCAAAATTTGTCATCCATTCTTTGTATTTTAATTTAGCTTAAATTCAGTTGTTTTCACAAACAGATTCTTCTGGAGTACATCAGTCCACCTCCATGAGCACATAATGTGTTACTTCCATGTAGATCAATAACAAAGGAAAATCACCGACATCCACGGTCCAAGAGTCATTGTAAAGCAGCCCATCTCAAACTTCTCAACATATTGGTAGCATGATTGGAAGCACATTTATTTTTACTGCTTTGGCATTAATATATATACATGCATGATGTACCTGTCTTTTTCCCATAGACAAAGGGTTCCTGCATAAAGCTGTTCTTGTGGGGAGCACGTCACACATCATTGAAGAGATACAGCTCTTCCAGAAGCCTGAACCTGTGAAGAATCTTCTGCTTTCAGCTGATAAGGTATAATATATTGCATATGTACAGATTGAGCATGCAGACAGCTTGCACACAACCATTTATTTATGTTATAATGTGCTGTCTCGCCTACCGGCAATGTCATAAAGTTGTAATTGTTCAGTAGAAGTGCTCTATTTTAGAGTCACAGAGGTAGTAGTGTTGTGAGTGCCACAAACATTTGAAGATCACACCTAGTAGGTTTCCTAAGCTCAGAAAGTAACCTATCACCTTTGTGGTGAATAGGTAAACTGACAGGTGTTTCTCTACCCCCTCCCACTGAGCTATGCCTATGTGCCATAGGGATGGTTAGAATCAGACAAACCTGTCCTAAAACCAACGATGAAATAGAAAATGCCCTGAATACACCCCAGAATTCTGTGCACACGCACATTGATATTTTATCATAATTTTCAATCTTCTGCATAACCTATGAGTCTGAAGTATCGTCATTGTAATAAATACCTTGGTGATTAAAAATAAGATTAGAGTGAAAACCATATAAACCCAAACAGTATTTATCACACATCTCTAACTGGTTACTCTGAAGCAGGCTTCTCCAACGAGTAGCTCATGAGCTACTGGTAGCTGTTCAGCAACTTGTGAGTAGCTCTCCTGTGTGCATCCCGGCCTTATTAATTAGATGCTTTTGCTTGCTTGAAAGTAATATATGTTTACCAAAATTTAAAATTGTGTATTAGAAATGGAAATTTATTTATTTTCTGAACAAATAAGCTGATTTTAGGAAAAACAAACTAGTTGAATTTCCAAAATGTATTTTAAGCTGAGGTGAGTGATAATGCATGTGGCTTGGGGACTTATTACTAATTGTATTACCTTGGTGGCAGGAGCATTGCAGCTATGGCTGTTATGTACTACTGTTGTAGAGGCTTTTCAAACCGACAAAATATTTTTTTACATTACTGCAGGCCGTCGCGCCTGATGCACTGAGGTGATCACTGCTGGTAATCTTGCAAATGGTGACTACAAATTTAATCGCCTAACATGGTCACTGTTACATCTCTAATATTAGTAGCTCAGGATGATTTTCATTAAACATCAGTATCTCTAATTTTAACTTTTTTCTAAATATTTCTTTTTTTTAACAGAGTTTTATATAGTGCGAACTTGACCCGAATCGGGTATCAGAGCGCTTTACATAGCACCAGTTGCATTACATGAGGATACATTCATTTTTGTTTGGCACGGGGAGATTAAGTGATTTGCCCAGAATCACAGGATGTTCAGCGTCATTGCCGAGACTCGAACCCGGTTCCCCAGGTTCGAGGTCGACCGTCCTAGCCGTTAGGCCAACTCCTCTTCTTTAGTGGCATTTTCAGTTCGATTCAACAGTGATCAAAACACCAACAAACAATGGCATTTATATCGACATACAGGACAATAAAGATCTCAATGAGCAACATCACAGTAAGATAGAGTTAGATGATGGCGCAACTTGGAGAAACACATGGTGCATAAATAGCCCAGGCTTCAATTATTCGGTTTTTAGTCCCTGTGGAAGGGAAGTGAGTGAAAATAACACATTCCCCAGATCAATGCCAACAATGAATGTCCATACGGCAACAATGATCAAGAATACGCAAACTAAAACTTGGCTAAGCAATCTGAAAAACTTAAAAAACTGAAAACCTGAGGGCAGCCCTGGGGACCCAAGGATGCAAACCATGTAAGCACAAAGATAAGAAGTACACGGGAGCTTGCAGTGGGGGGATATCTGATATCGGTAGTTATTGTTTCAGGAAAGGTTGAAGATCCCTGGTCTAAAGTCACTAATTGTCCATTAGAATTACATGGTTATGATATTAGCAGTCACATAAAACCTGTATGTCAAATAGCCATAAATTGGATCCCCATTTGACAGCATCTCCCAAACACCCAGTCAATCCGATTGCCCTGCTCCAGTTTATACCATTTAAGGAGTCTATTGAGCAGGAGGAACCTAATATACTTAGAACCTGTATTCAGCAACACTTGACTTAAATCCTTGCTCCTATCAGTTTATAAGGAAGCATGCGGACGCCACAGTTACTCCAGTATTGGAACTTTCATAGATTCCCATTGCTTGTATCATTCCCCGTCTTCGAGATTGGAGTCCCCGGTAAATAAAAAATACCATAGAAATAGGTACAAAAGAAGAAAAAGGCCTAGGCCTCATCTCATTTTGTAGCATATCCACCTCTTTTTGTAAAGGAGACCAAATGAAATGAACAACCAATCAGAACAGCCTCACCCCACAGAACCTTCCTGAGAGAGCCTCAGAGCCTCATATTTTCTACCGCACGTTGTGCAATGGAGTCTCCACTGAGCTCTGCTCAGTTTTTCTTCAACCAACTACTTTTTCATCTTCAATAGGTCAGACAGGGAAAAGAAAGCTCTTTTCAAGGCTTGTGCCACCTGCTCCAAAAAGAGACTTTATGTTGAGGACAAACATAAAGACTGTATTTATTGTTTGTATCCCGACCATAAACCTACTGACTGCAAGATCTGTCGAACCTTCTCAACCAAGACCTTACGGGACCGTGAGGGACGTCTGCTCACTTGGCTTCAGAAATTAAAGTCACGAAAAGATGCTGTTTCAAGTGACAGTGATGATACTTCTTCTGCGACATCGTCGAGGAGATCGCAAAAAAGGGGTAGGTCTTCTCCTTCTACTTCTTCAGAACCCCCTTCCAAAGCCTTACAAAAGACCTCTGATAGGTCTGACAGGCGTAGTCCCATCGAATCTCCTCACCGAGGTGTAAAGGAGAGGGAAGGACTTGCTGTGGATGTAGCACCTGTGAAGAAGACAAGCCATGGGCCTTCTGCTTCTTCTCCGCCTTCTGAGAAGCCAAAAACTTTCAAAAAAACAGCTTCTGTCCCTCCTGAGGGTAAAGCTGACAGGAAAGTTCGCTCGTCGATGACGACAACATCAATACCGTCGACGACGGCTTCAAAAATCTCACCGGCGTCGACTTTGGCTCCGTCGACGGGCTCGTCGACGAGAGTTTCCTCATCTCCAGCGGCTTCGTCGACGACGACTTCATCGACGACGCCACATACTAAGGTACCTCTTATTCTGTCGTCGACGTCTACTTTAACAACTTCCACGTCGACGAGGATGACGACGAGGATGGTGTCGACGGCGACAACGTCGACGACGACGTCGACAGCTTCCAGCCTGATAATGACGATGGTCTCGACGACGGTCCCGTCGACGGTGGATCTTTCCTCGTCGACGGTTCAGACATTGTCGCCAGCAGCTCCGTCGACGACCTCGTCGACGATACAAAATGTGGCAATTTCTTTCAGGAGACGTCACATTACCCCGGAAATGACTTCTCCAAGGAAAGTGACACCCCTGCCTCCGGCTCTCCTTTTGGAAAAGGAGTTTTCCGAGGACGATGAAGGTCCTTATGGTGATGCACATAGCCCATCTCAGCTGCATGTGAAATATCAAGATTCGGACTCTGAGGACTATTACATGGAGCAGCAACAGTATATGCCACAATCCAGATCTCAAGATCAATATCAACAGGGCATGGTCTGTATGCCATCTTCCCTCGTTACAGACCTGCAGTTCATGCTTTCGGATTACAGGAAAAGGTTTCCAACACAGTCCTCTGACCAGGCAACAGGGCAAGTGCCTCCAACTCCACTTGCTCTTCCGGTTACACCTCAGCCTCAACAAATTCCATTACCGGAGTTACCGGAGCCACAGCAGAATGTGGTTACAGTCCAGGACGACACATCCGATGATGACCAAGGAACTAGGACGATCCCTGACCCGGACAGGGAATGGGATGACTACATTATTCCTGACCCCGCCTCTCCTGTTCCAGAACCGGCGGATTCTCCTCCAGCTGATATTGGAGGCTTTCACAATTTAATGGAGAGGGCTTCTAAGCGTTTCGATCTGCCTATTCCATCAGTGCAGTCGGAATGTTTTTTGTATGACTTCAAAGAACCTTACAAAAAGTCTGTTCGCTCGATCCCTATCGTGGACCATGTCTGGAGTGAGGGTCTAAAGGTTATGAAGTCGCCGGCCACTGTCATTCCTGTGCTTCCTCGTCTGGAAAAGAAGTACAAAGCTCTGGATGATAGCCCCGCTTGTCTGGTTAGCCATCCGAAACCGGATTCGGTGATTTCACAGGCGGCCCAGAGAAAATCTAAAAATCCAGCGGCACCTCTTACCACGCCACCTGATAAAGAGGGAAGGCAGTTGGATAATGCTGGGAAGAGGTCTTCCATGTCCAGCCTCCTGGTCAGAGCATCTAATGCCTTGGCTATTCTTGGACGGTATGATCGCCAGATGTGGTGCGACCTGTCTCCGTTTCTGGACCAGCTGCCCGAAGAAGCTAAAGCCGAAGCCAAAAAGATCCTTCAAGAGGGAGAAAGAACATCTTCCGAAATGATTGACTGCGCTATGGACACTGCCACTACAGCTTTCCGCTCTCTCGCAGGGGCAGCAGTCCTTCGACGCTTGGTTCCGGCCAGAAGTCCAGAACAAGATCCTGGATCTTCCCTTTGACGGTGAAGCGCTCTTTGGAAGCACATTGATGATGCGCTGCAAGATATAAAGAAGGACACGGAAACTGCAAAATCCCTTGGGACTCTACAATATCGCAAGGTTCCCTTCCGTGGAGCAAGAGGTAGAGGTTTTTCCTCATATAGAGGCGGATACCAGCAACAGCGCTAGTCCTCTTATTCGCAGCCTTCCCAATCTTACCGGCCGCAATATTCTCAGAGACAAGGCCAGTCGTCTTCTTTCTCTCGGTCATCATCTAGAGGAAGACAAGGGCGCCAGGGGAGGGATTCCTCTAAGCGCCAGTAGCGGCTTCCTGGCTCTTCCTACTGTTCCTGTGTCCCCTGTAACACCAGTGGGGGGCAGGATATCCCAATACTTCCACAACTTGCAAGGTATAACATCAGATCGGTGGGTTCTCAATATTGTTCTGTCAGGCCATACTCTGGAATTTCAACATCAACCACCATCCAAAGCCCCTCGCGCCACCGAATCCAAACATCTGCACCTTCTACGTCTAGAAGCCCACCAACTACTTCTCAAGGGGGCGATAGAACCGGTTCCCCTATCCCAGTGGGGAAAAGGATTTTATTCCCGGTTCTTTCTTGTTCAAAAGACCGTAGAAAAATGGCGCCCAATTCTAGACCTGAGGGAGCTAAACACCTATCTCATAAAGCTCTCTTTTCGGATGGTCTCCTTACAGGACATTTTACGCCTCCTCAATCCAGGAGATTACATGGCCACCCTGGATCTAGAGGACGCATACTTCAATAGCCCCATCCCCCAGGCCCACAGGAAGTTTTTACGCTTTACAGTGGCCAAGAGCCACTTTCAATTCAAGGTCCTGCCTTTCGGACTCAGATCCGCTCCGCGGATCTTCACAAAGGTCCTAGCCCCAGTCGCAGCGTTTCTCAGGAAGCAGAAGCTTCAAGTTTTTCCTTACCTGGACGACTGGCTGGTGAAAGCTCCGTCTCATCACGCAACAGAAGAAGCTGTCAGGGCATGCACTCAGCTCTTCCATCACCTGGGTCTTCAGCTCAACACGGAAAAGTCGGTCCTGTGCCCGTCCAAGTCGGCCAAGTTCCTGGGAGCCATTCTGGACACAACTTGTTGCAAAGCATTCCCATCAAAAGAAAGGCAAACAAAGCTGATGGCCTCTGCCCGTCGATTGCAAAAAAGAAGGTCACTTTCAGTTCGCCTCTACAAATCCCTTCTAGGGTCAATCTCGTCCTGCATTCCCTTGATTCCAAATTGCAGGTTACGGATGCGTCCACTACAAGAGCAACTGGATTTGCAGTGGCACCAGGCAGAGGGCTCTTTCGAAGACAAGATCACGATAACTCAGCCTATCAAAGAGGCGGCCAGGTGGTGGACGGTCAGAGACAATATCTCTCAGGGTCTCACCTTCAGAGTCACACCAGCTCCTCTAATAATTACAACGGACGCTTCTCTAGAAGGCTGGGGAGCAGTCTTGCAAGATCTTCAGGTGAGCGGCTGCTGGCTGCCCCAGCATCGCCTTCTCCACATCAATCTTTTAGAAGTCAGAGCGATTCGTCTGGCCTTACAGGCCTTCCTTCCGCGGATCCACTGTCCTGGTCCGTACGGACAACACGACGGCCATGCATTATGTAAACAAGCAGGGAGGAACAAGGTCTTGTCCGCTATCCGAAGAGGCTCAGGAGATTTGGGAATGGGCTATCCAAAGGAAAATATCACTTTCGGCGGAACACCTTCCAGGTGCCCCCAACAAGACAGCAGACACGCTCAGTCGTCTCAAGTCGGTGAGCCACGAGTGGGAATTAGACCAACACACTCTGGACAGGATTTTCAATCTCTGGGGCACTCCACCCATAGATCTCTTTGCCACTCCAGGAAACAAGAAATCGCGATTCTACGCAAGCAGGGAACACCATCCGGGATCATTGGGGAATGCACTTTCGATAGCCTGGTCAGGCGCCTTTGTTTACGCTTTTCCTCCGATCCCACTAATTCCCAGGCTTCTAAGGAAGCTCAAAGCGGAGCCCTGCAGAATGATTCTGGTGGCCCCGGCGTGGCCCCGCCAGTTTTGGTTTACGGAGCTTCTCCTGCTCTCCCTGGATCATCCAATTCATCTGCGCCCAATTCCTTCTCTGTTGACGATGTCCCAGGGCCAAGTGATACATCCGGATCCGAGCTCACTTCAGTTATCAGCGTGGCTCCTGAGCACCGAGAATTTCAGAATCTAAATATCTCGCCAGAGTGTAGAGAGGTGCTCGCTCAAGCCCGGGCACCAAGTACGAACAAGACGTATCGCTTGAAATGGAAGCGTTTCTGCCTGTGGTGCCGGCAAGAGAACATTCATCCTTACTCGTCTGCTCCTCATCAGATTTTGCCATATATTTTGGCATTGGCTAAGTCAGGTCTCGCTCATTCCTCTATCAAGGTGCACCTGGCAGCCATTTCTAGATTCAGACGAACTTCTTCTGGACCTTCCCTCTGGTCAGCAAGAATCGTAAAACAATTTCTTAAAGGTCTTTTTAGAGTTTTTCCACCAGTTAGACCTCCACCACCTCTGTGGCAGCTTAACTTAGTCCTTACTCAACTCATGAGGCCGCCTTTTGAACCAATTCATAGGGCGGACCTGAAATTTCTCTCATGGAAAGTGGCCCTCCTTCTCGCTTTAACATCGGCCAGGAGGGTAGGTGAACTGCACGCTCTCACGATTAAGGAGCCGTTCTTACAGTTTAAAAAAGAGACTTTGATTCTGAGAACGAATCCAAAATGTATCCCGAAGGTCCCTTCAGACTTTCATTTGAATGAACCAGTGATTCTCAAATCGTTTTTTCCTCGACCCACTACTCCAGCGGAGAGGACTCTTCACTCGCTGGACGTTCAAAGGTGTCTGAAATTTTACCTTCAACGTATCAAGGACTTCAGAAGATCTACACAACTCTTTGTTGCTTTCAGTGCCCCTCGCAAGGGTTTCCCTCTTTCGAAGCAGGGGGTTGCGAGATGGATTGCCAGCGTGATCCAATACTGTCACCAAGCGGCTGGTAAGCCCCTAGAAGGGCGAGTCCGGGCGCACTCTACGAGAGCCATCTCTTCTTCAGCTGCTCTCTTCGCCGGAGTGCCGATCAAAGACATTTGCAGGGCAGCAACATGGAGCAGTGCCCATACTTTCACGAAGCATTACTGCTTGGACTCCTCCACGCGGAGTGACGCTGCAGTGGGACAGGCAGTCCTGAGGAACCTCTTTCAATAAGTGGTGAGCTTTCCCTTCTAACCCTCCTTCCTTTTATTGGTTATTAGCACATTTTGTAAATCATGATGTTCACTGACTACTTTTTGATATCTTGTAGCTCTGATGACTGGATGCATTTGGCAAGGTTTATAACAATGTATTATTACACAAAATGTGCGTTCTGACTGCTAGCTATTCTGATATAAGCAATGGGAATCTATGAAAGTTCCAATACTGGAGTAAGAAAACAAGTTACTTACCTGTAACTTTGGTTCTCCAGTATTGGTAACTTTCATAGATTCCCATGCGCCCACCCTCCTCCCCTGGGAAAGCTCAGCCTTCAGCATATTCTGTTACACTGTTACACAACGGCTACGAAAATCTGAGGCTCTGAGGCTCTCTCAGGAAGGTTCTGTGGGGTGAGGCTGTTCTGATTGGTTGTTCATTTCATTTGGTCTCTTTTACAAAAAGAGGTGGATATGCTGCAAAATGAGATGAGGCCTAGGCCTTTTTCTTCTTTTGTACCTATTTCTATGGTATTTTTTATTTACCGGGGACGACGGGGAATGATACAAGCAATGGGAATCTATGAAAGTTACCAATACTGGAGAACCAAAGTTACAGGTAAGTAACTTGTTTTCTTCTTGTAACTCTTGAATTCCGCCATCAAAGAATTCCTATCAGGTCATCCCGAAAGCCAACTTCAGCAATCCATCCACTGAACAAACATGAACTTTCAACATTATATAGTTATTACATAAAAAATAGTGATCATCCAAGACAGTAAGTCCAACCATATGTGAGAATAGTCTCTCGGTAGAACAGTCTTTCATTTCTAGATGCTTTGGTAGCATGGTGTGTACACAGGAGTCCTTTTTGTGTCCCTTTGTTCAGTTATGCCACTCTTAAGTACTTGTAGAGATCACACATAAATGTGTCCACCATAGGATTAGGGGGTACATATAGAAACCTTATAGGTTCTCAGATGACCTGCAACAGCCGCCTTCACCTTACAGCCATACTCTGAATGCCACTCAGGAATACTGAATAATTGCAGAAGAATTATCTGCTATGTGACGAGATGACCAGCAATGAAAAGTAAACAGGTCCAGCAAAGCACTCACTGTACACTGCACTAATTATCAAGGAGATTTTAGCCAAAATTAATAACTAAGACAAGAAAGATATGGCCCACAGAATTGTCCATCTCTGCTGTCCTGCATATCGTTCAAACTGGATCACAGAGTTGCCCACCATCACATATAAGTTCCAGCTTCTTACGTAACTTGTCCATGATCCACATGCCTCCTTGGGCGGCTGGAAGGGTTGTTGTAGCAGTACAGTGGAAAGGCAAGAGAAGTGAAAGTCAGCTTACCCCCAGTCTAGGAGTGAGTAGCGGTGAGCATTTATTCTCAGGAAAGACTACTGTAGCCATCCTTCTCTCCCCGTGTAAGAGACAATAGTGTAAGCCATAATTTCCTCCTCCTGCAGGAAAGGAATGTGGAGACCACAAGATCTAGTATATTGACATACCATTATATTAATCTCACCACCTCATCTTCATTACCAACTATAGGAAGAGACTGTTATATGTAAGTTACATCCTCAAACTCCCCAACCTCAAACCTTATATATATATACATGTGATCAAGGCCGCGTGGGCGGCAGAAACGCGTTATGACAGACACTGGTGGTACAGGTTAAAGGATTAAAGAAGAGAAATTTGCACGCAATTGGGTCTGCACTCGTTTTTTTCCAGTTCAAGGAAAACTCAAGAGGCGAGGAGTTGGATATATATATATATAATCACCAAAAGTCCTCACATGGACAAAGCAGAGCACTCACAGTATTCATACCTTACATTTGTTTTATTTTAAAATTAGCAGACGCGTTTCAGCAATCCTTGCCTTTTTCAATGCCCATTGTATACACATAATTTGTTTTGCCCGCATTTAAAGCATTTTCATGGTGAGGGACGACGGACTTGTATATCATTAAGTTTCTGTGTTTTTCACGTCCGCCATTACTGCATGATTGGTATTTACACTTCTCCTAGTGAGTGTGGCTTTGATTCCAATTGTCAATCTCGTAGTGAGTATGCAAGCCACAATTGTTTATAACAGTTCACTCACCACAAACGGGCGATAAAATGAAGGGAACTCCTCGTCCTGCTGTACTCCTGCCTCCAAGATGTGTAGCCACAGGTGCCGGTTTGGTAACCAAAATCCTCACATTATTGTAATGACGACATAGTGTCGATGAATATCGCATTCCTGAGGGTAGGTGGCGGTTCTGGCAGTCCACATAATTTCGCCACCAATTTGCCACACTGCTGCCAAACAAACGCACGGGCGGGTGCTTCTGACGTGACTGTGGCAGTCACGTAATAATATTATCACCAAAAGTCCTCACATGGACAAAGTGGAGCTCTCACGGTATGCATGCCTTACATTTGTTGTATTTTAAAATCAGCAGACGCGTTTCGGCAATCCTTGCCTTTTTCAATGCCCATTGTATACACATAATTTGTTTCGCCCGCATTTAAGGCATTTTAAAGAATTTTCATGGCAGCAATCTGTAAGGCATGAATTCTGTGAGTGCTCCGCTTTGTCCATGTGAGGACTTTTGGTGATAATATTATTACGCGACTGCCACAGTCACGCCGGAAGCACCCGCCATTGAGTTTGTTTGGCAGCGGTGTGGTAAATTGGTGGCGATATATATATATATCAACAAAATTTTCCAGTATCCAAGGAAAGAAGGCACGAGCACTCCCAGCCAGTAAGTTGCATAAATTAGTTTAATGAGCAACACACTCTACGTGTTTCGACACCAGAAGTGTCTTGTTCACGAATAAGAAGCGGGAGTCACAAAATGATTTAAAAATCACCATTAGTGCATAAACATAGAATAAAGACATGGCATTAACAGTAATAGCGTGGCCGTCTTAGAATGTCTCACATCAGTTAGTGATAGCTATAGATACACACATATACTTAAAATAAGTTATGTTTATCAAGGACAAAAGGAAAAACAAAATAAAGCATGCTGAATATGGTAAATTAACCCAAAATGTATAGGTAATAGTGCCAGTTTATACAAGCATAATTACATAGTGGGACCACATTTACTTATGTCAGAATGCATGTTAAAGCCCAAGTGGGCAATTTTCAAAGTGGAGTACCTCACTGCCCAAGTGGGCAAAGATACTGATAGTATACATAAGAAGCTTTATTGGTAAGTGTATATCGCTAGTCTAAAATTCAAGATAAAGGTGGTGGTTTTACAAGACCAGCAATAAAAAACGGAAGAATCAAAAAACTAATAGCAGAAAAATCCAGCCCAAATGGGCATAATTAACCTCATATTCACATAGGCTAATAACATAAATGCTTTAGAATTCTAGTCCATCCAAAGAATTACAATTAAGTATTTAATAACTCAAACAAAATTACTGTCTTAATGCATTCAAACGAATAATAAGTTTTTTTCGTGTACACTACTTCTAAATATTCCAGTGCTCATGGTTATTCTAATTGGCAACTCCACATGCATTTATGCATCATAAAATTAGTTTTCATCCTTAGCTCAAAATAGATCTCCTGCCAATCCACAGTCACCACCTATTGCCACGTGTGACCTGTGTAAAAGGATAGTAATAAAAATGCATTAAAATTCTGATAAAAATCCATTGGGCTATACAGAAGCATACAGAGTATTAAAAATTAATATAGTTTAACCTAAGTGAACAGATAACTCTTCATCCATATTTAAACCAATAGGGTGCATAGTATTGAATCTGATAATGTATAGTGATTCTAGTCTGCGAAGGGACCGAATTCGGTCTCCTCCACGTATGTTGGGAGGGATCCGATCAAAAGCAAAATATATATATATATATATATATATTTTTTTTTTAATTAACTTAATCCTAACCCATACTGTAACCCTAGCCCTAAATCAATGGAATTTTTTTATTTTTTATTTATTTATTTGAGTTTTATATAGCGCTGGCTAGACCCGAAGGTATCAGAGCGCTTTACATAAGGAACAGCGAGTTGCAAGTTACAAATTTTACAAAAGTTACACAGTGATTACATTGTAACAACAAGAGTTACTAGCGAATAGCATATAAGGACACATGATGAAGCCACAATAGCACAGTAGTATGCATTACTAGTGTGTGGCGGAACAGAGAGAGGGAAAGGAAAACAGGGGAGGGGAATGCTGATAGAATCAAGGCAGGTAGGAGGGGGAAAGTCCATCAGGGGGAACCAAGGGTATTACTAGCCTTGGCACAATCCTTATGACAATCTTACCCCTGCCCATTAATTAATCAGTCAATTATGAATGATTTGAAATATTTATCCTTAACTTAACCTTAATACAAACCCTAACCATGTCCCAAATTTTATTTTAATTTTAATTCATTTAAATAAAAATGTGACCTTCACCTAACTTTAATGTCAATTCTAACTCTTAATTTAATTAACGAACCCCAACATTTCATTAATTAAAGTAATAATTAAATGAGTATCCCTGACTATAATCACTATTTAATGTACATTAATTTAAGTGAGATTCCCTAACACTTAATAAGTTTCCATTAAAGAGAGTGAAACAAGTATCTCTATCCTTATTTAATATAAATACCATTATATTCCCTTACCTCTTAGATATTGCAATTAAATGAAATGATACATTACTTACTCGAAATCGATGTAGTGGCATCCTCTGTATTGGTAATTCTGGTTTAGAGCCATTCATGTAGTCTCCACTGAAATAGTAGCATCGAAGTAGTCAGAGTTTAGACACCTACTCTATAACCACCCTTCAGAACTTACGGTTGCTCAGTTTCTATTAATATCAACACTCGGTGAGACTCAGGGTGCCTGAGCAGCCTGGGGCAGCCAGCCTCCTGGCTAACCATTCTGTAATTGGGGTTCATCCCTTGATGCTTTTGGGGTGATGTCTAATGATGCAAGATTTATTTTCCTGTCTTTGCAGGGAGTTGTGTATGTTGGATACTCACAAGGCCTTCTGCAGGTACCTCTTGCAAACTGCAGCGTTTACAGGAGCTGCTTCGAGTGCGTCCTAGCCAGAGACCCATACTGCGCATGGGATCCACAGAGGTCGTTGTGCAAGGACACCCGAACAACCAGCGAACAGTATGTATTCCATCCTTCCTAAGGGCTGCTTGTAAGATGGTAACTCCTATTCTACCTCTGGATTATGGAAGCACAGAAAATGTTGCTATTTTATTTTTATTTTAAAAAAAGTTTATTTGGTCTACATAAGCTGCTAAACTGTGTTAAGATTGTTTTCTGTATTTTTGCCCTGGTATTAAAGTGTATGCGATATGGCCTATAGCAGATATGAGCTCTTTCCATGTTGCGCAAGCTACAAAATAGGTACATAAGAGCATTTCCACCATTTTTGCACAAGAACAAGCTTTTTGTCATCTTGGCATGGAGTGTTCACCACTAAAATAATAACATTGAACCACGAGAACACATTGCTCTATCCCTGCAATAAAGCTTCCTCAAACTTTATGGCAACTAGATAGAAAAGAACACTATATAGAACGTCCACACAAAAATTCCTTTTTTGAATATTAGTATGCTGTTAGAAAAGGTCAAAGTTGCACACGTTGGTTGATTGTGTGTATATTTACATATATGTTTATGTACCTGGTGTAGATATCATTCTATGCTTAGCTTTATAATAATTGTGAGTGTGATTCCACAACAGGAGTTAAATATACCATTAATTACCAAAGGTATCCAGAACCAAAATGCTCAAGAACTAAAACTAGTCTAAACCTTAAGTTGGCGTACACCGCTAAGTGCGGAAAGGAGGCAATTCCTTTTTGTTATTTAACCTTCATACACCCTATTGGTGTCATGCTTCATCATCGGGTTCACCCTGACTCCTAAAGGTCAGGGTGGGCTCGACCGTATTTCAGGGAGCTCTTAGGAGATGTAGGCCAGGGGGTCTTAAAGATAAAAATCCTACTTCGTTCCCCAGGTATCCCTTTTATTCACGGGGACGTAGCGGATATTAAAAATGTAAAAAAAACTGGTCTTTTTGGAGGTTATGGTCCTATGACCCTAATAATCTGCCAACATGTTTCAGCCCGTAAAATTGGCCTGATCGGTCCTGGGCTTTCATTAGGGCAATACAAACATTCCCTCCCTGGTCTTGGTAGAAAGTTATCCTATGTATATTTTTAGAAGGCACAGAAAGCTGTCCCTTCGTGAAATAATGTGGAGTATACTTATCTCCAATTTCTGTATGTACGTAAAAATTCCGCCTGTAAGGGAATGTGACAGGAGACAAAAGACATATAATATATGCAGTACAATAAATATAGTCCTTGTGTACAGTTACACCTATCATGCAAGGGTGCTCATATTCCCATCACTCCGTGATCTGAAATCTGTGATCATTTAGCAGAGCTAATATCGAATCTCGTTGATCTCACCTCGCCTATTTGGCAGTATGCGTACATTTATTGCACTTCATTTATTCTTGTAAGTAGCAAATACCTTATCCCATAGTGAACCACAAACACACTCTTAAACAGTAAACCGTTAAAATTTCACTCGTGCATCACGTCAGTGACATCGCAACTTCACAGTTATTAAAACGTTCCGTAAAGCAGTTTTAGTGCATACTTATAACATCCATTCTTTAGCCATACGTCTGGGTATGTCCTTACCCAATTTGAGTGGAGTAATTGTTTCTCACAGATCACGGGGAGGGGTAGCCTTGTAGTCATACGCTGTTTGGAAAGTAAAACGCTACAAGGTTAGGACTCCCTGCCTCCCACACGACCAAGAAAACGTTACCTCTGTTTGTAGGGGTGCGTTCAGTCTCGACTTCTATCTGAGGTTTTCTTATTAAGGGTTGGATAGTCGAGTAACAATACACACAACGCTGGCTTAATACACTACAATCCCCATGAAACTTACGGGATTGGTAGTTTTAATGGGAAGACTAACTTGTATCACTTACAAACACGATGGTAAAACTACATGTCCCATGATTCCTTTGGAATCTGTAGTCCTTGGCAAGACGCGCACAGGAAGTGACGCGGATCGTGGACGTCAGGATGGGAACCACTCCCCTCCTTGAACTATTGAGACACGGTTAAACCAGGTTATTTAAACTGACGCGTGTAGCGAGAAACTGCTAATGCCGGGATATACGGGAGCCGACTAGGTTACCAATGGGGCAGGACCTTTGGAGTAGTAAGTCCAGACTGAACGCACCCCTACAAACAGAGGTAACGTTTTCTTGGTCGTGTGGGAGGCAGGGAGTCCTAACCTTGTAGCGTTTTTCTTTCCAAACAGCATATGACTACAAGGCTATCCCTCCCCGTGATCCGTGAGAAACAATTACTCCACTCAAATTGGGTAAGGACATACCCAGACGTATGGCTAAAGAATGGATGTTATAAATATGCACTAAAACTGCTTTACGGAACGTTTTAATAACTGTGAAGTTGCGATGTCACTGACGTGATGCACGAGTGAAATGTTAATGGTTTACTGTTTAAGAGTGTGTGTGTGGTTCACTATGGGATAAGGTATTTGCTGTTTACGAGAATAAATGAAGTGCGATAAATGTACGCATACTGCCAAATAGGCGAGGTGAGATCAACGAGATTCGATATTAGCTCTGCTAAATGATCACAGATTTCAGATCACGGAGTGATGGGAATATGAGCCCCTTGCATGATGGGTGTAACTGTACACAAGGACTATATTTATTGTACTGCATATATTATGTCTTTTGTCTCCTGTCACATTCCCTTACAGGTGGAATTTTTACGTACATACAGAAATTGGAGATAAGTATACTCCACATTATTTCACGAAGTGACAGCTTTCTGTGCCTTCTAAAAATATACATAGTATAACTTTCTACCAAGACCAGAGAGGGAATGTTTCTATTGCCCTGATGAAAGCCCAGGACCGATCAGGCCAATTTTATGGGCTGAAACATGTTGGCAGATTATTAGGGTCATAGGACCATAACCTCCAAAAAGACCAGTTTTTTACATTTTTAATATCGCTACGTCCCCGTGAATAACAGGGATACCTGGGGAACGAAGTAGGATTTTTATCTTTAAGACCCCCTGGCCTACATCTCCTAAGAGCGCCCTGAAATACGGTCGAGCCCACCCTGACCTTTAGGAGTCAGGGTGAACCCGATGATGAAGCATGACACCAATAGGGTTTGTGAGGGTTAAATAACAAAAAGGAATTGCCTCCTTTCCGCACTTAGCGGTGTACGCCAACGTAAGGTTTAGACTAGTTTTAGTTCTTGAGCATTTTGGTTCTGGATACCTTTGGTAATTAATGTCTAGTCGGAAGGGAGTATCCACGTCCTAACCTCTCTTACCCCTTGTTGCCGGTGGAGGGATCTCCACCGACACGTGTGGTTCACGTTAAATATACCATGCCTGAAATCAAAATGTTGTAGAAGGTAATAAAGCTTAATATTCTAAGCCATGGTAAACACGAAGCTATGTAATGTTTTCCTGACATGTGACTGACTTTGTCCTGGTCCTACCACCTTTTCAAAGGTAATGGGCTGTCAGTTACAATTTCTGTCTTCCAAAAATCGCAGTCACACTAGTCCACAATCAAGTACCTGGTTGCACGCATGTCAGTCGCCCAGGCAACTGGAGGTGCCTTGGATTTACTAGGATTCCTAAATGAACCTATGGTGCTCCTTTGATAGGTACCTACCAGTAGGTCTAACTAGTTGAAGCAAGAGTTCACCTATGAGAATTGACTGCTACCCAGCTAATTAGAGATTCATTGATGATATTTGATGATTAATACTTTGTATGATGATTTACATTGTAAATTTGGAAACATCACCAAGTCAGTTTATGTGTGGCTCTTTCAATGGCTTAGCTGTTCTTTGCACAAAGGTGAGAACCAAATTTGTTTTTTTTCTTCTTAGACCGTTTCTTTTGCAAGACATTGAAGCTGGAAATCCAGATAAGACCTGCATCCCAAAGAAAGGAAAGTCCATAAGACCACCTTCCTTGCAAAACACAGGTCTTGTTAAAGGTGAGTCCTGCATACATGTGTTACTTTGACTATCAGCAAGGGGGATGTGGGAGTTTTTCATTCTCGTGTTTAGAGATGTGCTTTAAGCTAGCAAATCTCAATCTCTGTGATAAATATTCCAGGTTATTGAACACCTACTCCCTTCGCTTTAATAACGTCTTACTTTCATTACCGTTGCAGAGAACTGCAAGCACTCAGAGATCTGCACTTTTCCTTATCAAATCTCTGTTTATATAATGTTACAGGCATGCACACAGGGCCATGCAACAACCTGAAATGTTGGATACATTACTGTGTTCCCCTTGATCCAGTCATACAAATATGAAACCTGTACAAGCCGATAAACAGAGAAGGCTTTAGTTTGTGTCACAGGTTCCAATATATGAATGTACATCTTTTGAAGATTTTTGAAAGTCCCAGAAAACTTGTAATGTCCCTTTCAATTAAAGAAAGTCAGAAGGTGATGGGCGGATTGCTTGAATTGATGTCCGTCACCAGTAATTACTCTGGGCCGTAATCCAGTCCACTGTTTTTTTGTCCACCATGCCACTTCAGATAGGACACTAGCTATATGCAAATCAGTCTTGGTAATGCTCCATTAGGAAGAGTTCAGCCCGAACTGCCCGGCCCGGTCCTCTCTAACCAGGAACACAAGCAACCTGACACCAGTGTCAGACTATTTCTGCCTCTTCAGTAGGGTGCAGCTTGAATCCTATGGCACAGTGAGTACAGGAGCCATTTCTGGGCATACTTAGGGTGTTAGACTCAGAAAAACAAAAAAGTAACGGTTAGGTTGCTTGACTTAATCTCAGCCAATGGTAATTACTCTCGATCTCCAACCAGTCCATCCATTCAGTTCTAATGCTCCCTTTCGATTTAAGGTATTTCATGGTTGTGAGGCTGGAGGACGGCAGGAGGTTGCAAGAAATTAGGCAGTCCACACCAGAGGGAAAAAGGGCCCACAATCTAAGAAAACTCATCACATATCCAGAATTGAGAAGTGTGAGGCCTATTCCTGAGGTCCTGAAGCAGATAGTAGTTCCTTGGCAGTACCCTCTGTGGGTGCTGTCATTTACCACAGCTAACAAGAATGCACTCTAATTCCATAGCCAAGTTGCTCCTTTTGGTCACTTGCCTCTTCCTGAATAGCAACTCTGAGCAGGCATGCCTTAAGCTCAGAGGTATTAGTGGTTAGGAGCATTAGGTAGGAACTGGTCAGAGCTGTGGCAGACGCAAGATAATGCAATGCTGGTCGAGCACTAACTTTCCGTTCAAAGGCTATTGGCATTGCTAGACGAACATTCATTAAGGAGGTGGTGTTTTTAGTTCTGGCATTGGCCAAGACCATTTAACTTTACTAATATTGTATATGTCAAATACTCACAAAAAAGGGCTTTTAGCTGTCATTCTTCAATCACTAAAGAATAAAGGAGGTGTCAGTAATGTTGTTTAATTCCCTTCTAAGATAGGCTACTGCACAAGGAGTATGGACTAGAGGTGCCATCTTGGTGATGGTGTCAATCTTGAGCAAGCTGTGTCCTATCCTTTGTTTAACCTCAGCAGTGCTAATACAACAAAATGTCACAACTAATGAAGAAGAAATGAGGAACATCAATACGGCGGTGTGTAGGGAACGATGACCGTATAATGGAAATACCGATGCATTTGTGGGTGGTGCAACAAAAATATTTAGCTTTTAGAGCAACAGATTTTAAAGAAATGAATAATTCAGTAGATATATTCGATTGAAAGATATGGTTGATGAAGTAAATAATCTCTCTATTTTAGAACTATTAGGAGAAACACAATGAAAGGTCGGGCTTCTTTTGGATTTATGGAGATGTGCTGCTGGAAATAGCACAAATAAACAAATTTAAATGTAAATGTAGAGATGGAGGCACTGTTGCAGGGAAGTGTTCATAAAAGAAAGTGTAATGGGAGTAACAAACTGGGATATGACTAATGAAGAACAGAAATGTTGGCTTCAAAAAGTGCAGAACTAACAAACACTAAAACCAATCTGACTGGACCTGTTTAACATGGGAAAACAAAAAAAAAGATAATGATGAAAAATTTGGGATTCTAAATGTTTGATATTTACAGATGAAGGTTTTAAGATCTGCTAGAGAATTTCGAGAGAAATTTAAACACATTGTGTGTCGCATTTTCTTACGAGGCAGAAGCAAATGAGACATCCTGAGGTTATTAGCATCAGTAAGGTTCCTGGTCCAGTAGGTTTAGTCAAATCGATATCCTGCATTTTTCTAAGAATGGTACACATTGAGTCAGTACCAAATGAGTGGTGGAAGGCAGATAGTCAATTTAAGTAACAGTGCATACATTATGGCAAATTCTTTGAACTACAGACCTAAAACATGGGTTAGGTCTACTATTCCCACTCCAACAAACGTAACTGTAGTGAAGGTGTTAAACTTTTGAGGAGTTAGATTTACTATTCCAGCCCAATCTAGGCGAAGGTAGGAAATGTGTTGGACTTTGACTGTATTAGGTTTACTATTCCAACTCCGAAGTCAGCAACAGTAAAGAAAGAGATGAACTTTAAGAGGTTAGATTTACTATTCCCACTTCAGTCTAAGCAACAGCAGGTAGAGTGTTGGAATTTGAAGGGATTAGATTTACTATTCCTACTCCAATGTAAGCAAAATCAGGGAAAGGGCAGGACATTGGAGAGGCTGGATTTACTATTACCACTCCAATCTAAGCAAAAGACAGGAACGTGTTGAACTTTGGAGGGGTTAAATTTACTATTCAGACTCCAATGTAAGCAAAAACAGGGAAAATGTTGGACATTGGTGGGGTTACATTTTCTATTCTCACTTCAATGTAAGCACAGTAGCGAAAGTGTTGAATTTTGAAGGGGTTAGGTTTCCTATTTCCACTCTAATCTAAGCATCAGCAGGGAAAGTGTTGGGGTTTTGATGGATTAGATTTACTATTTCAACTCCAACGTAAGCAACAGTAGGAAAAGTGTTAGACTTTGGAGTGGTTAGATTTACTATTCCGGCTCCAACATAAGCAGAATCAGAGAAAGTGTTGTAGTTTTTAGGGACTAGATTTACTACTCCCAATCCAGCCTAGTCAAAAGATGGAAAAATGTTGGACTTCAGAAGAGTTAGACTTACTTTTCCCACTCCCACGTAAGCAAAAGCAGGAAAAGTGTTGATCTTTGAAGGGGTTAATTTCTCTAGATCAACTCCAGCGCAAGTAGCCATAAGGAAAGTGTTGCACTTTGGGGAGATTAATTTTACTAGTGCCACCCCAATGTAAGCAAATCAGGAATGTTGGCTTTCGAGGGGCTAGATTTGCTATTCTCACTCCAGTCTAAGCAACAGTAAGGAAAGGTTGGACTTTGGAGGGGTTAGGTTTATTATTTCCACTCCAGCATAAGCAAAACCTGGGACAGTGTTGAATTAGGAAGGGGTACAATACCATTCTATGAACATTTAAAAAAAAAAAAACATTTAAATACCTCACAGCATTAAATTATTAAACATATTAAAAATGTTAAATATATGCTTTGTTAATTAATACAAATAATGTATTGGACAGAAAAAAAAATATTAATACAAAATAATGTAATAATGAAAAACAAAATATATGTAAAATAAATACACTTACCTCCCTACCACCAAAATAAACCACCAACCAAAAACAACTTAAAATAAATGATCATTATACCTCTAATATAGTTATATTATTAATTATTATCATTATTATATTGTAATCATACACTATCAATTATAAACAATAATAACATTAAAATAATAATTACAAAAACCAAGTATAATTAAAACCAATATTAAACAAAAAAATGCATTTTACAAAGTTTATTTTAAATGCACTTATCAACGAATTAACAATTAATCAAAATACAATGAATAATTCACATAACAAATAAGCAATTAAATAATTTACCTAACTAATTACCACATAAACATTTAATTAACATAAAAAATGTATTTGAAAAACCCATTTATAATTTAAATAACTTCTAACACTATTGCACTACAAACCCAACTATCCACTACTAAATTATAAATTAGTAATTAAACTATAGAAAAATAAAAAACACTTTAAATATCCCAAAAACACTTAATTAAAATAACAAATTAATTAACTAAACAATGTACATAATTATTTACCAATTAAATATTTATCTTAAACAGATAATTCAAGAAAAAACTCAAATGTATCATTAAATAACTTTCTACCCTATTCCCCTACTAACTAAGCAGTGCCTGATAGGAGGGAGCAGAGGACAAATGAATATGTATTAACGCATGGGACTACAGTAATCAATCATTCTATCTGAAATCAATATTACTGAAAGTCAGCATTAGGACAAGCAAATCATCAGAAAAGGTGTGAACAGGAAACATGCCTCTCTAAGATAAATCCTTACAGAGATAAGGCAAAGAATGCTGCACTAGACTTGATTTGAGTGTTAATGCTTGAGGCAAGTCTAATGTGAAATTATTAGCCCTGGGATACTGCTTCAATGGGCGGAAAAAGTCTTACAATGGAAATGTTTTGTCAAGTGAGACAGGTGAACGCCGGTCTGACTACTGTAGCTTCATATATCATGTCCACTTGATAAAGGTTAATATAAGACAACAGATATAGTGCCTTCACTTAGGTAATCTTATTCTGTATAATAGATCACCTCATGACAACAGTAAAGTTGGCTTCTTAAGAGGTTATGAGATATCTCTTTATGAAGGTGATGCTGAAAGATCATAAGGCAGGGGAATGAGTCAGGCCAAGTAGGGCAAATCCCTCAGATGGACGGCATTTTATCCCTCTTCATAGGACCCATGCCGGCCATTATCAAATCCAGGTGAAAGTGAAATTAATATGGGTCCTTATTTGCTGTCTCTGGATAAACTTGAGTTTATTTGTACCAAATTTATTGCAACTCTTTCTTTCTCCAGAGTGGCATTAATTAGTAGAAATTACTTTATATGAAATTGATTTATTAGCTTGTACTTCAATTTGGAAAACATAATTTATTTCTTAAACAATTCAAAGCCATGCAAATTGCTAAAGCTCATTATACAAATGCTGATAACATATTTGATATTTTGTTGATCAAATTAAGAAGGATTTTGTCCTAAAGCTCTGAAATATAACAGTTGTTCTTGTCACCTTCTGCTTGCAGATGAAAATATTACGGCCACAATGAACTCTGTACTACAACTACAATGTCCTCATGTGTCTGCTCTTGCAAACTACAGCTGGACTCAGCACATCAACGGCGCCTCCCAGCAGCAACCTATCATCTCTGGAGAATATCTGGTTATAGTTGTAAATGAGAAAGCGCTAGGTCTATATGAGTGCTGGGCAAGTGAGAAGGGGTTCCTTTACCAAGTAGCTCGATACATGATCATGGACGTGAATGGAGCAAAGCACCTGAGTCGTGAAGAAGAGTCTGGTCAACTTGGGGATGGCAGCCTTGAATTCAATAATAGAGGGAGATCTCCTGTTGGCAACTACTGGGCACAATTTGTTGCAGTGACTGTTATGCTGAGTTTGACGTTAGTTGGTATCCTGGTCTTGGGACTCTACTACTACTGTGAAAGAAGGAGATCCAAGAGCAAAGTTCAGGGTTGCAGTACCCCAGAAATCACAAAGAACAGCAGCAGAGAGCAGCCACAGGAGAAGACCCCACTAAAGAGTGACCACAGAATGGACAATGTTGAACATAAGGGTGGAAACTGCCCAGAAAGTGCAGATAATGTCGAGTCCTGTTGCGTTCCAATGGAAGGTGAAAAGAAGGACATTGAGAACAATTATGTGCCTTTGTTTGCTTCAAATGGAGATGCTTCAAGAGACTATGCTAACAAGTAAGAGTGAGCTGGTTTTCCTTCAATGATAAGGTCACGTCACCTTGAAATCTGTGTTCGTCTTTGTTTTGAAATGCACAACATGGTTTGCTTGAGGCCAAACTGATGTTTCCAAGGGTGGTTCCAATTTAATCCCAACTCCAGATGGAAGAATCCATTTGGAATATGTTGTGTGTTCAAGTGCAATTTTCTATAACAATGTTGAGGGGAAGAGAGTTCTCGTCCTTCAAAGCACAATCTGAGTTACCTTTAGAGGGCACATGGAAGGCTCTCGCCCTTGTGACTGTTCGCTGAAGTTGGCTGATCCGTAGTGGCAGGGGAGTTTGACAGCATGCCAACACTGACTGAAATGCCAAATTCTGTTGTCAACCCTGAGCCAGTCAATTTTGCAAATATGAAGTCTGCACTTGCTTTCTAACATTACGGAGCTGCTGACCTAGGGCACTAGCACTAGGGTGCTCTTGCATAATAAGGACCAGCAGCAAATAGAAGCGGGCTGATTACTTTATGTCAAAATAGAAGTCTCCATATAGTGCAGTGCTTCTTCGGCTGGAAGTCTTCGAACCCTGGATTTCACGACTGTTGGAATGAATGTTACAAACAAACTTGAATGTTGAAAGACAGTTTTTTAATTGTTTCTAGGCGTACCTATCCTCAGCTACAAGGAACAACGGTTACCCTCACAGACGCAAATGTGACATCGCCACTGAGAGGCTGATTGGCCAATAAACAATTCTGGAGAATGTCACCAATGATAGACCATTATGGTTGAGCCACAGATATGCGGAGGTCAGGGTCATTGTGATGGAACTTACTGCCACAACCTATCAGTATCATCAAACTGTAGGGAAATCTACCAATTTCCCAGTGAGCACATCAACCCTAATTTAATTTCACAGCAAATTATTATTGCATATTATCAGTATTATTGTGGGAAGACAGTCTGTAAACAATGTCCCCTTTTGGAATTGAACTGTATGTCATCTTGTTATCTGAGTTTTAAAAAGAATCTTCTATCTGCAGTTTGAAATAGGACGCTTTTAAAAAGATTCTTAGCTGGTTGTTTGCCTGATTGTTGAAAGTGTGCCGTGTGCAGGTTTGCAAACCACCATAGAGCTATTTTTAGGGGACATCTGTGAGAGCATGTGGCTTGGTACATTTTTATCTGGACTGCTCAATCTCTGGGCATTTCCATACAGATTGTATTTTATGCATAACTTTTACTTGTCAGTAGTTATGTTACACTATTCTGTAATGTGAGTCTCAGCTTACCAACATGGTTGCCAATCTCTTCTAAAATGCCCCATTATTTAAACACTGGAACACAGACTACTTGGAACTCAGTTTGGCTCCTAATTGTGTTTCCAGGAAATGACAACTTAGGAACAGATCTCTGAATTTAAACATCTATTGGCCAGGTGGTTGAATTTACTCACTGAAACTAAACATCTCAGCTTATGAAATTGTCTTATAAAAGCACATCAAGGCACTTATCCGGGCAGATTTTAAATTTCACGTCCATGCAACAATTCAGATCAATACCCCTGAAAAATGAGTGCCCAGAAAAAAGAAGGCGGTCTCTCCCTGTACCTACTGAGTGACAATCTGGTTTCAAACAGAACTCACGACACCCACCCAACACTGTCCATATAAGCCAACAGATGGATATAAGAGCTCTATAGCGCCACCCAGTACCATGATTCAAACAATGAACATACGTATCTGGCCAATGTGCCAAACAAAATGACCCAGTTGCCAAATAAACACCTTCACTAGACTTCAGTCCACAGCAACAAACAAAAATGCATCTAATAATCAACAATGCTACTTACTACAACTCACACACAGTAGTAGACTCTTGTCTACGATGGAATCCAGGACAAAACGGTACCAAACTTGATCGCCGCTGTGAGGACAATGGCAGGTAGCATGTGATATAAATGTGCATATCAGAAATGTAGGCAGGAAACCGTAAATATCTATATCTTATCCTTGGCCATCCATTCTACCCCACCTCTGTATGGCTGTCTTCTGACTAATATTTAAGAGAAGATACACAACCCTTGCAGTTCTTCTGCCGCTGCACTTCCTGGTCTGAGGTCAATCGTGTAGTGGCAGGCCTGTGGTGTTACCAGTGCCAGCGACTTACATTAGATGTAATTAAGGTGTCATTTTATGGGTGTCCTACTTGACTACAAACCAGTGATGATATGTCACAACAAGTTGTCCGTGTCTTACACTTGAAAGCGTCAGGTGCACAAGAATGGTTGCAGCTAACTCTATCATGCTGGTTTTCGATAGATGTAATTGTACACAGAACTGCCACTAAAGAAAGTTACTAGGAAGATCATGGGAAGGGGGAACACAGTTGAAATGGTCAAAGATTTTTAGGTGACGTATGTACTTACCCAAATTTCTGATTACAATATAAGCCTATGCTTTACGAGCCATTTTGGGGAAGTAAACGTTTTTGCTTCTAGAGTTATTTAAGTCCTGGTAGTCCTGTAGAGTTTGGTCTGAGAAATTGTACTGTGCATCTTGTCGCTGACACATACAGGGCGCCACTTGGTTTTTACTGCATATGTGGCCTTGGTGTTGCACTAGTTTTAATTGTTGTCACCTCACAGATTCATACTGAGAGCTGCCTGTGGCTGGGCCTGCAATGGGAAAAGCAAAATTGCAAGTACTAGAACGCAAAGAAAAAAAACAGATTTAAATTAACAAACCCCTTACCAGATCGGCAAGGGTCTTCGGGGACATGCCATGCTACGGTTAGTTTTCTTCTGTAATCTGTAGTCCTATCCGCAGCTTGATTTTTTGTTTAAAAAAAACCATTGGTGCAGGGACACAAAGAGTTTCCTAAGAGCCCGCTCCAGCGCTGCCAAATGCAGGGGATGTTCAATACCAAGGCTGCCCCGTCCTGATTCCACCTCAGTCCTTTTTCTTTCACCATCCTACTCCTGATGTCTCTTTATCTTACTCTTGCAGCTCTGAGTTATCCCCCTTTTGCATTTGTTACCGCCGTTCTATCCTTCTCTTTCTTCCTCTTTCTTCTCTTTCTCATTTTTATGCCTTTATCTCTCTTGGTCTGAATCATAGTCTGATGAAAAATAAGTGCAGGTGCCCATAACCTGCATCCACCAGCACAAAAGCACTAACTCCGTCATTCACTGCCACAAGCTGATCTACGTAGGAAAAGGGGCGGGAATACAGGATGTTAAAAGTGTTTTGACAGTATATAGAACATAAATGTATACATATAGAAGAGCATTTAAATTGTGCACACTCCCCGAGGGTCTCTTGACCATAACATTGATAGCAATATTCTGATACTCAGTGAATGTACAAATATCAAGGCACCGAATTGAGGTTGGGAAGTGTGTTTTGGGGCACTTCCTTTTATGGACCATGCATGTGCTTCTTGGTCTTAGACAGGGTGTCCCTTTTCTGATATTTTCTTCTTCAGCATTTTGAAACATCAGACTCCAAGGTGGTATGGGATCCAGGTGGGATGCATGCGAGGCAGTCGATGTGGTGATGTAGATCCTGCCAAAAGTGCACCAATGTACAGGACAATAAATATGCTGGACAACAGATGAGCATCTGTAGCCGAATGGATTCCTGCAAGGTATCTCATGCCAGATGTGTACTATTCTCCTGTATCCCTTTTTTGCAGAGGACGCAACGTATCAGAAAATTTCTTAGTTTCCACATTTAGTTGGAAGGATTCAACTAACCGGTTGAGCTGCAGTGAAGTGGAAATGCATCATCTGGACAAAAAATTGCCTAGCGTGTTGTATTTGGAATCCACATGCAGACACAGGCTACACAGGTATCCCATTCTCATGCTTAATAAATATACGTGGCTTGCAAACAACCTGTAAAACGTGGCGTTGTCCACTTATATGCTGCTCTTATCCCTGGTAAGAATGCCCAGTGCCATTGCTATTTACTTGCAATCTTGGTGGCATTCCACCTATGCCACTAAAAAGCAATGCACAAGTTGACTCCCGTGCAGAGCTGTTGAGGCAGTGAATGCCAAGTTCACACACCCCAAAGCATGGGCTTTAGACAGGATAAGTCCCTCACACCAGGGTGATGCTTGTAACCACCTCCCTTCCAAGTAGCAGCAGCAAATGTGATTCCTCAAATGTTCTGGTTGCAAGAGAAGTTATAAGAGATGATAATAGATTAAGGGAAGGCAAACATGTCAGCAAAGACAGGGGTCGTTATAAAGAGAATAAATAGGCATACTGCCATAACAGATGCTGCCCTTGTACACAAAAGTGGGAAGGGTGAGGTCTTTCGAATGGCTGCAAGAGCCTCCATGTCAGCAGGGCACCTTGTTTGGAGGCCTGCACCTTCATTAAACAACCTAAGAAAGGAGCTACAGCTTTGATGCACTTCAGTTGAACCAACTGGACTGACAAACCAGGAAATAATGATTGGCAAAAGGAAAGCCCAGACCTGGAAGCAGGGTGTGCTGCCGATATGGTGTGATCTGGCAATCCTCGTCGCCAATGAATCTTATCCAAACATGTCCCCAGCCCGCCACACCAGTCATTGGCTGGGGTGCTCATGAATGGTCCATGGACTCATCCCACCTGGTAGAATGAAAGGTAAGTGATGCCAACATTCTAGTCAAGGTACTGAACCCATACTGCGCAGATACTGCCGATGCACTAACTCTCTCCACTTGTTTCTACTACCCCTGTCCATGTCCACACCCGAGTTTCGGCCAAATGATGATCTCGGGGTGAGATGCTTTCTCAGGTCAATGTCACTTAGTTACAATATATCACAATATACATTATCACCAGGAGAAGGGATGTGACAACATAAGTGAAATGCATGCACTAGCAGTGTGAACCTAAATGCCAAAAATGGAACACATTCCTTTTTGAACCACTGTTCTGTAAGGAAAAATCTAGTCTTCATTATAGAGGGAACAACCGAAAATGGCAGTCACTTTGGTGTATAAGCAGACGGCACTTTGCATACGAGTAACAGGTCACCAACTTCAGACTCCATTTGATGTAAGACAAATCCGTCAATCTCGGTGCCTCTGTCGCACAGCCTAAACTTGTATGGGCGTAGACACTCCAACATGGATTTATTAAGCATTATTACGGTTATTAAAAATTTGGTAGCCCTTTGGAGTTTTGTTGCATCTGGCCCTAAGAATGTAACACATTGGACCAGATTCACGAAGCTTTTTCCCCAACAGTAGGTGAGACTTACTCCTGGAAATTCCAGAGTACGTCAAAAGTAAGTCACTCTTACAATCAAATATTTGTGATTCGGATTCTGCGTTTTGAAATTCCTCACCCTTTGTGCGTAAGTGTGAGCTGTTTTGGCAATAGTGGCGAGTTGCTTGTTTTATTCAGTATTCGGGGCTATGAAATGAAAGCTTTATATCTTTCCTGTGTTTGGTTCTAAGCACTGTGAAGCAAATCTGTCCATTTTTGTTGTCTAAAGTTTTATTTGTTAAAAAAGAACATAGAACGAAAAATGTAAGCTTTTAAATCGATGACGCTGTATTTACACATTTTATTTTTTATTAAAAAGAGAAGATAACTATGTATGTTCTAAGTTTTTTTGTGCCTTTTATAAATCAAAGATACGATCGATGTGTCAAAGACTAATGCGATATCTGTGTTGGAACCAACATCTACTAAAAAAATCAGAGGTTGCTCGGTGTTATCAAAAGAGAACAGACTGAAAAATAATCAGTCAGGAGGACTTCCTCTTCTGTTGGTGGTGGCGACATTTAAAGTTGTGCCTGCAAAGTTTACAGACGTTGTGAAGGTTGTAAAGTTTTAGGAACTTTACTGAGCCTTTTATTTTTAACTAGGAATTTTATCTTCACAACGATTACAAAGCATGCAAAGCTTGCAACCTTTTGAAGAAAACTATGCAAAGTTTGCAGAGGAGAAACTTTCCAACTTCGTACAACCTTACTGTTCTGTCCTCCTCCCTTGCACTTGTCTACCACTCTAACCATACATTCCTAAACACTCATTTACACGTCCCGCTCTTCCTGAAATGGAGGAAGGAAGTGGATCACCCTACTTTTCACAATTTTAGTTTCTTTTGTTACATTTCAGGGTCGCCATAAAATTGAATGTGAAACATGCACAAATATTCAGATGTCTATTGCTCTGCAGTAAATTGGATTGCAAGAATGAATTACAGCATTTATCAAGGTGCAAAATCCTAACGTGACCACACCAACCTACGTAAAAGTCGGTCTGCTCCACAAGTCTGTCTGAGTGTTGAATGAGTCTACTAGGCGGGCCGCTGATAGTTACACACCAAGAGAATGAACCACAGGCTGACTGCAAGAGCACAAGAGATCACCACAGGTCATTCAGGCTTGGTGATGTAGAACATGGGTAACGTGTTGTTTGAGTGGATTAAAGTCCTCTTGCCACGCATGGCGGATAGGATGGCTTTCATGGATAGTAAGATTGTCTTCTACTCCAACCTATTTATGTGAAAGAAAGGAGAAACTGGGAATCATACGTTGCACCCAACAAATTTGAGGTCATCAAAATTTCAGGGTTGAGAGGAGTGAAGGGGCGACCCGTCACAGATTATCTAACATTTCTTAGCAGAAAATGTCATATAACGCTTCCCTTGAGATAGTGATCAGGGCCTTACTGCAGTCCGTTTACTTAGTCACAGAATCTTTATCATAACCTCAGAAAAGCCAAAGATAACCATGGGATAGAGGTCATGATAAGACTATATCCGGGCATTCTAAAATTAGCACAGCAATAAACACTTTGTGGGATCTCTAATGCACTGTGATTTCCTTGTTATATCCACAACTGACCAACTCAGATTTAGTTCTTACTTAAGCACTTTGTGATAAGACGGTGACCACTTTTCCTGTTAAACTACAAACCTGGACTCACAAAGCATGTTCTTGACGAATATATGATGTTACAACGCATGCAATTACAACGCATGCTTTTACAACGCAGTCTTTACATTGCAACTACCATTACATTGCATGATTTTACAACGCATGCCATTACAACGCATTTTTAAAAATACCATTACAACGCATTCCATTACAACGCATACCATTACAGCGCATACCATTACAACGCATAATACTTTTAGGGCAAACAGTAGGGTAAGTGTTGGACAGTGTAGGGGTAAAAATTACTATTCCCACTCCAGTGAGTGCAACAGTAGGGTAAGTGTTGGATAGTGTAGGGGTAAAAATTACTATTCCTACTCCAGTGAGTGCAACAGTAGGGAAAGGTTGGATAGTGTAGGGGTAAAAATTACTATTCCCATGTACCCCAAAACCCATACCCACCCTAATACTAAAAAAATCTCCATTACTTACCTTATAATGTGTTGTAATGGTATGCGTTGTAATGGCATGCGTTGTAGTGACATGCATTTTAATGGCATGCTTTGTAATCGCATGCGATGTAAATTCATTTGCGTTGTAACAGTTGCGTTGTAAAGGTAGGTCATTGTAATGACTGCGTTGTAATGGATGTTTCCCGATCTTGCCTTATAACTCAAAGGCCGAATTTACCACATTGCTCAGTGAAACTGTGCTTTTACTCAGAAATCCGAAGCCAACCTATCAGTGAATTATTTAATTGAATCCCTGGTTGACTGATTACCAGTTTTTCAGCCTATTTTGTTCCTTGCTTGATATACATTTTAAATTCATCATTTTCACAGGGAATTTTCCTTCCCCACTAAAACAAGGAACTACATTGTCTCTTTAAAAAAAATAACAAAGGCCCGAATAATATAAGCGGCTAAAGGCCAACAGCAGCTATCCTAATAAAAATGAAATTACCCAAGAAGACCGTAACCCAGCAACTACAAAACATCTGTGCCAATATCAACGTGGTAGGCAAATATCAATCAGGCTTTCTGCCTGTTTTGACACCGAGACAACCTTGCTTGGCATGGTGGATACTGCCTAAGGGACTGCAGACTCTAGTAGAGTCAGAATGTTAATGCGCCTGAGTTTTCTCAGTTTTTGAGGATGTATTTCACAATCAGCTGCTGCGGAGACAACAGGATGTGGCTGGCATTGCTGAACCAGTTTGCTTCTTTTTTTTAGATAGCCTATACACCACAGCTTAAATTGGGACTTTCTACTTCTCTCTTTTCAAGCTGTGCTGTGAAGGTCCCAGCTCTTGCCTTATTTAAAATTTAAATCGGTCCACCATCATCCCTGACCCAGCAGAGTGAGTAAGACACCAATCTTACTTATACGACACAAAACTGCTACTAGCTGTGAACAGCCCTTCTAACCAATATAATAATTTGCCCATCTGTTTATACAACATTGAAAAACCGGTTTACCAGAGCTTGTGCTAATTAAATAGATCAAAAACTAAAGTTATCCTACAAGGTATTGGCCCATGCAGGCTACACATCGGGATCTAGAGGAGCGGTGATATAGATTAAAAAATCACCCACCTTCCACCTCTCACGCACATGGACAGAGCCACAGGGCACCTATGTGGGAGTGACCGGGATGTGGGGCAGATGCAAACTGACACTTAGCTGCGTATACGCCCCGCCAAAATTACAAGCGCGTACGCTTAATAAAGTGACAGAGATCTTACTAGATTCTCCAGCCTCGCTCCACGTGATAGGAGGTGACTTCATTGATGTTATGCACACACCCATTGATCGTATAGAGGGGCAAAATCAGTCGTCCACAACCACACCACTGGCACGCTTCACAGACACGCTGGGTCTAGTAGATATATGGAGACCAACTAACCCATGATCCAGGGAGTATTCGTATTACTCGGGGACCCATAAAGTCTATTCCAGATTAGACTACGTCTTCCTTCCGAAAGGAGAGGTGGGGGAGATTAGTAAAGCAGAATATCTTGCTAGGGGACTACCCGATCATTCTCCACTACACGTACAAATAGGAGGTAGAAACCGGGATACACACCCACAGTGGAGACTCAATGCATGGGACTTACAAAAGGAGACCATATTAGGAGGCATAAGGGCAGACACGGAAGTCTTCTTTGCGGAAAATATAGGTATGGTAGACTCTGGAGTCACAATATGGGAAGCGTACAAAACAGTTCTAAGAGACAGAGCCCAAAATCGCATAGCGTGGGATAAAAGGAAGGACCAGAAAGACCTAGCAAAACTAGAGAAACAGATCCTACCTTTAGAGGAACAAAATGTCACAAAGAAGGACCCCTTAGTACTGAGGCAACTGGTCGCCCTACAACAAGAATATAAAGATACGGCTTGGGAAGCTGCCAAAGCACAGGCCCTAGCTACTCTCCATAGATTGTATGGCATAGGAGACAAGGCAGGGAAGCTCTTAGCCTGGCTTAGTAGAAAAGAAGTGGAACCCAGGTGAATAGATTGTATTATGGATGCACGGGGAGTGACACGCTAAGGATGTCCAGATAGCGCATCCCTTTGCTATATATTATAGGGACTTCTATGAAACTCGCCCCCTGAGTAACTTGTCCGAAATTGAAGACTACCTGGCAGAGGTGAACACCCCGACATTAGACGCTACAGACAGATCCGGGCTGGAGGGAGATATCTCCATAATGGAATTGATAGTAGCCATAGCTAAACTGTGCCCTGGGAAGACCCCAGGACCCAACGACCTACCTGCTGAGTTCTACCAGAGATGTACTGATCTCCTCACCCCCCATCTATTGACCCTTTTTAAAGACATATATGACGAGGGAATATTTCCGTTAGCTCTCCACTTGGCCACAATTGTGCCGATACATAAACAAGGGAAACCGAAAGATAGATGCGAATCCTATCACCCAATCTCCCTTCTTAATATGGAGGTGTAGATACTGGCGACCATCCTATCCACAAGATTACGCCAGGTCATAACGACTCTGGTACAGTGTGATCAATCGTGATTTATGCCTGGTCGGGCTACAAGGTGGAATCTTCGTAGAACTCACAACTTGATGATGGCGCTAAAAAAACGCAACACCCCTGACCTACTATTGTCACTGGACGCAGAGAAGGCGTTGAACGACGTTCATTGGCCCTTTTTAGAGGCTGTCCCGACCAAATTTGGTCTGGGACTGAAATTTAGGAAATGAGTGGGATTGCTGTACAATACTCCTAGGGCGACAGTACGTGTTAATGGGCGACCTTCCTGTGACTTTCCTATAGGGCGTGGGACGAGGCAGGGATGCCCACTGTCTCCCCTACTCTTCACCTTGACGGTGGAGGCTCTAGCGTGTATGATTCGTCAACACCCAAAGATACATGGTTTCCAAATAAGTGCAGAGGACAAGGTGGAGAAGATTTCCTCATATGCAGATGACATTCTCTTATTTGTTACACAGCCTGACACCACGATCCCCATCCTCTTCCACACAATAGATGCTTACGGACAAAAATAAACTGGCACAAATCAGTGATCTATAGCCCAGGTCAGGTGACGGAATGGCCCCTACTTCCACTGGATCTACAGGTAGCAGCCAACAGATTCACATACCTAGGAATATTCCTTACCACAGTCAGTGACCTATGCCGCCAACATAACATTAAACGGATACTGACAAAATTTAGAGATGATGCACAAAGATGGAAAACATTGCCCCTCACCATAATGGGACGGGCGGCTATGTTCAAAATGATAACCCTTCCGCAATTCCTCGACGCATTACAAAACACACATCACCCCCTCCCACGAATGATATTCCGTGAAATAGAGACTGAACTACGCTTGCTCTTGTGGCTAGGGAAACAACCAAGAATTGCATTACACACATTGCAACAGAAGCAATACAATGGGGGGATATCATTGCCCGATGTGGAAGCATACTATTGGGCTGAACACTTAACACCAATCAATGATTGAATACACACAACGGGCAACCACCCGACATACAGATTAGAGAGAGAGACTATGCAATATCAAACATTCCTCCATTATCTACACGGCGGTAAGGGCGCCAGAGAACTGCTTCCAGCCACACAAACCACTATAGAGGCTTGGGGTAGGGCAACCAAAACAATGGGATGGGATCACAAAATTACCAGGGAAACACCATTGTGGAAAGGAAACTGGCTAAAGGAAATGAAAAAGCTAAGAGGTTTTAAAGAGTGGGATACCATAGGCATCTCTACGATAGGAGATATTATAGACAAAGGCACTTTGAAAAGCTTCACTGCCCTAAAGACTGAATTCTCACTCCAACCATCCCAGTTTCTTAAATATGCCCAGCTAAGACACACTTGGCAAGCAGAGAACATAGAGGGGGCCTCCTTGCCCGAATATGCACCACTAGAAGGGAGATTACTCCAGGAACATCTTACGAGTGAGGCAGTATCGGTTACATATAAAACCCTAAATAACAACGCTCCACATAGGTTAGGCAAACTAAGGAGCGCATGGGAAAAAGACTTGGGCACACTGGAGGACGTAGACTGGGAGGCAGCCCTGATGCACCCTAGAGAGGTTGCAATCAAGTCACAACTGCGTCTTATTCAAAATAAAATCCTTCACAAGGCTTATTACGACCGGGGCCAGATTACATAGGATTGGGCGAGCCATAGATTCAACATGCCACAGATGTGGACAGGAGGCGGGTAATTTCTACCACACAATTTGGGTTTGCACAAATATACAGACTTACTGGAAGGCAGTCACAGGAGAACTCAATAAAGTAATGAAGACGGACATACCCGCAGACCCGAAATTTATACTACTAGGAATCCCGAATGACATAGATATAGACAGACCACAACTGTTACTCAGCACACTAGGCCTAGTGGTGGCGAAAAGGGATATAGCGAGGTGCTGGGGAGACACAACCATGCCGATGCTCTGCGAATGGAGAATGGGAATGGACATGCACATGGCCGCAGAGAGGGTCTCATATAAGGATGGAGGCTGCCCGAAAAAAATCCATAAGGTATGGGACAGCTGGAGGAAACACTATGGACTGGACATGATTGGCGATACGAACTAGACGTGTCACAAAAGAAATATAACAGACACAAATATACAAAACACACAGAGGGGGAACACTTAGTTGAAGAAATGGGAAACAAATTTTGCATTGTGGGGTGGGGGAAACCCTATCGCCATGTTCTAAATGTCTTTAACCAAACTGTATATGGCATTATGAATGTATTACGGACAAAATTAACTCCTTCAAGATGGCTCTGTATGATACTGTGCGACTGCAGTTGAGTTTTGTTATTGTTTAAAGAAAAACAAAACAATAAAGATATTTAAAAAAAACTAAAGTTATCCTAGTTGAGAGTAACATTGGTCTAAATAACACACATAATTCAGGGCACTATCCCACACAGAAAAGTAACTTTGGGATCAGGCTAAAAACAATTTACAGTTTTTAAATTGCTGCAGTCACAAATAAGATTGTTTCCTCCTAGCCAAACTACGAGAAAGTTTACATGTGCCACCTTTCCATCTAAGACCTTTTGCAGTAGGTTCAATGGTAAACCCCAATGTTGACTAGTACAATTGCATCTACCTGAGAAGTACCCAAAAGCCCATGCCTGGATTTCAGATGATACCAAACTCTCTGGTAAGACTCCTTATGAATTTAGAGATAAGACTGTTTAAGAGATGCATTGCAGATTTCACTAGTTACCCAGAAGAACAGGATTACCTTTAAATGTCTGTGCCATGCACACAAGTCCTTAACCACTCAACAGATACGATTGTCTGGCATAGACCTATTATAGCCTTGTTATGTCAAACGTGCAGTACGGGAGCAAAGAGGACTGCAAATTGTTCCGTAATCTGCCCACCTAAATGAAAATAGGATCATCTTACTACAGGTTTCAGTGCTTGCTTAAAACACTTATTCCTTTGAATGATCTCCTTCTCTTCAAATACACCAGTGCCTCTTGACACCTCAGATTACAGTGCACTATATCTTCTTCTTTCAAACGTTATTCAATTATTAAATAACAATCATAAAAATACACCAGATGAACAACAGATTTCATAAAACATTAAAATATCAATCAGTTAAAAATGCAACAATTAGTACTAATGAACGTCAAATGGTAAAATGACATTATTAATCATGCTGAGAAAATCAAAACTATTAAAACAGCCAAGACTTCTAGTGGCATATAGATGATTTTTTTTTAAAAGGTATACTCTAAAATACACTTCCAGGCAGGAGGGCGTTTGAAGAAAAGGTTAAAGCTTGCTTAAATCTTTTGATACCTGTTGCCAATAAAATTGGGATTAAAAACAATCTAAAAAAATCAACATAGTATTTACAAGAAAATGTAAAATGTAATAAACTCTGGAGAGCATTCATCACATGTGGATAAACAGATGGACCCATAGTGTAATTGATTCAATGAAAGCTTAGCAGCCATTTAATGGAACCAAGTATGAACCTGGTAAGGAGAGAACGTACCCAAGGGTTAAGTCTAGATATAGTGATTAGTGCACTATATAAATCTAGAACGTAATTCTTATTGAAGGATTGGCCCAACACATACTCTTGGGCCTTGGAAAGTGATGGGATAATCTCTGTGTCTTACTCGTGCCTCATGATGCATACAACATGCCCCATAGCAATTGTTTCATCTTAATTCAAGGCCTTACCAATACTGCCTACAGATCTTCAAGAAAGGCAAGAATAATGCTGGAGACCTCCACACGATACTAATATGACATTCATGATATTTAAGCAAAGAACTTGGTGTCCTTTTGAAAGTACAAACAATGCAGGTCTCCCGTCCCTGGTTAGTGTTAAAGAAATTATTAGCCACATAGATGTCTTCATCTGGCACGCACTTGTGTTTGGTGTGAATTTTCCTGTTGATCACCGGGGGAGCATTTGACTTACGCAACATGTTCCTGGCAACTCCTAGCCTATCAACACAGAAAGATCCCCTCCTAAGCCCTGAAGAGAATCACACAACCCTGCACTCTGGGTCCTACCAGAGATGGAGTGCCTTACTTAAACCCTATCCAAACCATATCTTCCAAAAATTGTGCCCCAACAATTTCTGTGACTTTATCTTCTGACCCATGATTTATGTCAGGCCCCTCTGAGGTGCTGTTGTTAACGGGTGATGGAGTGAAAGTGGCTACGGCAGTGGAATCACAAGCGCTGGAGCCTCTGACAACAGCGTGGTGAGTAAAGTAGGACCAAACAGATGGAACTCAGGGCCATCAATATTCCACAACATACTCACCGGATGTCATCAGTGTTCCCTCATTATACAACAAACCATTCTCAGTAACTATCAGTCTTCTTTCAGGATAAAACATAGAACACTTATAAGCCATCAGAAACCATTCAGGAGTTAAGAGACCACCCTCAGGAACCAAGCGTCTTCCCTAAGAATCCATCCACCTTATTAAAAAAAATCAAGCCAACCCCAAGTCTACCCGGCTAAACTCAAGGTTCAACAAGATGCCACAGGAACTACCAGGCCACTGTGTGGATCAATCATATTATGTTCAAGACCCAATAGAACTGTCACTAGGGTACTCCCATCCACCAACCCCCCCACCTCCTTCTTCAGTAGCTGCCCTCAGTACTCAACAGGTCATCTATCCACCTTACTATGGAAATCTGGATCTACAAGCCACCCTCTAGAACCCCCCGGGGTCAGGACTGTTAACTTTAATGTCACAAAACACCCCAATCCATGAATGTGGTAAGAGCCTCTCCTGTACTCTGAATTCTCCAATGTCTCTTCTCTTACAAGCCAATCCCTGGTTCTGGTTAGCTAAAGGTGTAACTAAGCCAATTAGAAAGGATGGTTAAATGTCTTGCCAAATAAAGTGTGAAATGCTGTTTACAGTTCCTCCCAGGTCAATTGGTTCTTTTCAGGATGTTAAAGACTGGTACCCCGTCTTGTCACACTAACACGACAAGCAGCCTGTGAAGGTACTTTCTCCGCTAGTTTGCTGACTGCTTCATGCTGAAGAGCAGTGGAGTGAGCTCTCCACAAAACGTTACCAAGCCCATTAGAGTAACTGGCCACATTAAATGGGGCTGTGTATTTTAGCTTGAGAGACATCATACTAAGTTATTCAGAAATAAAAGGACAATAGACTCTGCGCTACAGGTCCTAGCGATTGGAGAAGGACTGATGGAGCAAGGACTCACAAATGAGACTTGCTCGAATTCAATCTCCTCACAGTATTAATTTATTAAACTTGTATTGTCTATATTAATCTTTGCATACACTACATGAACAGTAAGGATGCTTGCCTATGTGTTTAACTAACGAATAACGCTTGTCTATAATCCAAAATGGCCGCTAAAGCGCGGGAAACTCACTGCGCATGTCTCAACCATATCACATGGTGTGACGTCTCTCTTTGCTTGGTGGGAAACTTCTGCTTCTGCGCAGTGTGCATTAAAATGGCTGCTTGATGTTTTCACATGCTTCAGCTTGCTCTCATGTCATTATTAAATTGTCGTTTTCTTAACGCTACTAATGCGGGATAGCATTTATAATTAAATGGGAATAGAGTAGAAAGAGTGGGTATACAGTGAGACATTTTATTTGTGATTTTAATATTTTCTTCTTTGACTTTTATCAGCTCGTAAATTTGGGCCTGGGTTTGGTGAACTGAAAACTCGTGTGACAAAGATTCTGCACATGCGCCCTGAGTGGCTGACGAGAAGGAAAGAGATGAAGTCAACTTGGACATCATCCAAGGCCATGACCTGCTGGCCGACACCACTACATTTCTAGATGTTCTTGCAGAATTGAAACATTTTATATGAATAAATTGTAAAATCTGTCGTGAGACGGGTGGGAAATAAAGCAAATGTAATAAAATTGATGGGCGGTAGTTTAAAGACAATGGCCTACAGAAAATGAACTAAAATCATATGGTGTGAGGATCAACCCCCTGTCCCTGTCCAATCAGAAATAGTAGTCCCATATTTTGGCAACATTAAGGGGAGGTACATGGGCGTAGAGGGGTATAATAGATATAGAATTAGCTAATTAGCTAGCTTCTAGCTCCAGACTGCCAAGCTGATCGACTGCAGACTGAATCGCTGTCCAGAGAGCTCCTGAAGAGGGGGCGGCTGAGAACATTAGAAGGAAGGCACGGGAGAATCGAGGAGAAGCCGAGTATCAGAGAGGGGAACGACGCAGGTGTCGTTGTAGAGAGGTCACCGGTCCTGTCCTGATCCTGGAGGAGGTCTTTGCTCTTCATCCTTCCTGGGTCCTATTCTTTTCCAACTCCTTGGCCAAGGGGTTTGGTTCTCGCACTTAGGTAAATATAAATGCAACCTTTAGTTGCGCTGCTGTCTCTATCTTCTCCTTTCTGAGGGACCGTCATTGATTAATAATAATTATTCTATGCTTTATCCTTGATGTGTGATTAAAAGTACCATGTGGTTCTGTAATTTACTCTGCTAAAATCTTTAGATAAACATTTTAAAACTTCCTGACTCAGTGGTTATTTTCAGGATTATGAATTATAATGAATGTCACTCATTTTAAACTTCCCAATTAGCAAAGGATTCATTGGTAAGTCATTACTCTTCAATCAGAAGGTAATTGGTAGCAGGGTTTGTGATAAAGAGTACAACTGACTCACCAGCGTAAGTATTAGCGTAGTATGAATGTATGGGCCCAAGTGAGTATTTTGTGTATGAATGCTGTTTGCTAATATCGCGCTAGATCAGTTTTCTGGTAATCAGAGGATGGTTACTCTTTGTTAATTGGGTAATGAGAATTTTATTTTTTATGAACTAACATCCGTGTATTCAGAGTTTGTTTTATGTTGTCTAGAATCCCCGGGGAAAAGTGGAATAGCGGATGGTAAGTGGAAGCCATACTGCAGTGAGGTTATCTGTCAGGCAGAAATAGTACTGAGAAGTTAAGCAGGGCTATCGGTACTTGTTAGGGACTCTATGCGTGTGAGTAATAGCAAAGGAGTAGGCTGGTGAAAATTTGATGTTATATCACCTAGAAAGGGTAACATTAAAGAAGTAGCAGGTATTTCTGAAGCTTGTGTGAGGAGTAAACGGAAGGGTTTTACTCGTAGTGTATGTTTAGTAAACGGAAAGGTTTTACTAAGTGTGAGAGAAACTATCTTTTCGAAATTTAGAGAAACTGGCACGATAGCGAATGTTTTATGTTGTTACTGAATTTTATTAAGAAACGTTGAGAAAATAAAGTTTTGCATACGATTTTGTAAAGGGAGGGTCAGTTGCCGGAGAGGGAGCTGACGTAACAAACGCCGCGCTGGGATTGGTTGAAACAGCGGGTGTGGAAAGACTCTTGTAAAGGAGGGGTCAGTAGTCAGGAGCAGTACTGACGTCATAAGTGCCGCGCTGGGATTGGTTGAAAACAGCGAGGGACAGAGAAGCGCAGATTGTAAAGGAGGGGTAGACAGACAAACGTCACCAAAAGGCCGCGCTAGGATTGGTTCAGAGATAAAAGTTAGCAGGCATTTGATTGGTTGATATCATAGAAGCTAAAATCTTAGTGGACAAAAGATTGCATGTTAAAACGCGATCCAACTTTAACAGGAACTTGTCCGGATAGGAGATATTTGGGCTTTGCGGAATATAATTTTATACATCGAGATTTACCCAAAATGTACGGAGAGAAGAGAAAAATGTCATTTCTACAAAAGATTAAGAATTATTTTAAAAAGGATAAGCCAATCAAAACTAGGGAAGGAATTATCATCCCACCAGCTAAAACGCCCGCTTCATTCATGATGATGGAGAGAGGTTATCATACTTGTGTATGGATAGAGAATTGGATAGAATATACCAAAAATTATGGAATATTAGCATTTCCCGAGAATGGCACTTTCAATGGGAGAATTCTTCAAAATTTGAGATTGAGAATGAATGACCTAGAACCCAGACCTAGATTAACTCAATACGAAGCCTTAGAGGAATGGGAAACTGAGGCCTTTGAACGTGACCGACCCAGGAGTAATAGGGGTTATCGAGGATTTTTTCCCCAGAATCAACATGAGTCTAGGGACAGTCAGATGAAACAATGGAGGAGGGCCATGATTACAGAAGGATTATATCCATTGTTAACAGCAGAAGAAAAATTAGGAAGTAAATGCACAGAAAAGACAAAACATTTGATGAGAAGTGAAGATTCTGAAGACGAATTTATGGAAGAAATGTTAAGAAACCCCCCACCCTATCAGGAAGGGACAAGTGGATGCAACCCAAGTGCACCACCGTTAAAAACTCCATTAGTACCACAGGTAATGCATGATTTCACCCCTAGTAGGATACTTCATGATAAAGAAAAAGAAGCCCTAGAAAAGACCAGAGCAGAATTAATACAGAAAATAACACAGATAAAAGTACATCCTGACTCCTTGACCATACCTGTGACAATTGGTCCAGTAGTACCACTATATAGTAATCAAGGAAACTGTCCTCCATCGCTAGTTACACCTACTCCTGTGAATATTCCTAAACCTGAAGCAGTAGTAATGGTCGAGGATCACTTTAGTGATTGTGAATCTACGATATCATTAATGGACCTACCCATTCGAGATTCTGTAAATAGCACTCCCAGAAGAACCACACCTGGTTGTTCGAAAGATATAAACTTAATAACTTCATCGGGAGCAAAAAGTGTCACTGTAGTAACACCCGAAGATTTAGAAAGGTGGGCACAAGGATCAGATCAGCAGTGTACACCTCCAAAAATGTTGGACATTTATAAATTAAAAATCGAATTAGAAGAAATAATAGCAGGAAATGTAGGGCTAGATCGCCTAAATGCTTACGATGAAGAAGAATTATTGTTTGTATGCAGAAGTATCACAAGAAATGCAAGACTATTCCATGAAAAACTATCAGACTCAGCTCTGCAGATGGGGATTGAAATAGGGAGATCAAAAGTGTTGCAGAAACCATATAGAGCAGATTTTTCAGACAAAGATTTCGAAAATATGAATGCCTCTGGAAGAAAATTACAAGTAAAGGAATTAATGATAGTCTTACAGAAATGGGGAGATCTAGATAAATGGAGAACTAGATGGGCCAAGAAAAAGGAAGAGGCACAATCAAGCAGAACAGCATCTGAATATGTGATGAAAGAGACAGGGAAAGCGGACCAAATGTACCAATGCGAGAAGTTGCGGGAGGGGGATATGTACATGTCCCATGAAGCAGACAGGATATTTTGTCATTTACGAATGATTTTCCAAAGTTGAGAGAAAAACCAATTAAATGGTACAAGCAGGTTGAGAGGTTTGTGAAGGTGTCAAAGGTATTGTTGAAGGATTTGGATGGTTTGTTTGACATAGTGGTACCTGCCGATTTATGGACAGATTGTAAGATCACAGTCGATTGGCCAAGTGATGAGTATCCTAGAGATCCAAAGACAGGTGCCCAGTCAAATGATGTGATGAGAAAATATCAGCAGGTGATAACTTACCTGAAAGGGAAAATACCACCGAAAGAAACAGATTGGGTAAAAATAGACCGAACTACCCAAGAAGCTAATGAATCAGTACACTCCTATTATAAGCGTTTATTGCAGGTATTTAAGCAGTATAGTGGATTTGAGGACATTGGAGACAAGAACATGAGTCAGTTTGTGTATCGATTTGTTTATGGTCTGAAGCCAGAGATTTGTCAGATGATTAAGCAGCACATGTTGTGTTGGCAGGGCAAACCCATAGACGAGATTCTGAAATATGCAAAGTATTGTGGAGACGATATTGAGGATAGACATAAGAAATTGCAGGAGAAAGTAATGTGGGCACAGGTAAAAATGGCCGAGAAATAGGGAATTAATTTGGATAATCCAAGTGAAAATCAAGGAAAAGATTCTGGTACAAGTGGTGAGACTGGGAATGGTGGAAAATTGAGAGGACGAATGAGCAGAGAAGAAGCTAAAAAGAAATTTCCTTGTCATGGATGCGGAAAATTGGGGCATTGGAAGGATGAATGTAAAAAGATTCGGAATAATAATGGTCCAAATCAAAATTTAAATTCACAGACGCAGAATGACTCACAGCAGGGTGTAAACCCTCAGAGTCAGTTGCCACCTGCACCTATTCAGGGTAATGTAAGCAGAGCAAACCACGGTACAGACGTCGGATATCAAGGAAGAAGTGGTAAGAATGATTATGTAACATCACAGTTTCTTTTACAGGACGATTTCTGTCAATACAGTTCATGACGGTGCCTAGGAGAGGGGAGAAGGAGTGCGTACTTGGCGCATCCTTATCGGTAGATCAGTCAGGTCCATATGTTGAAGGGAATGTGAAAGGTAATGATATTACTTTTCTTTTGGACACTGGTGCTACTCGGTCTACTGTGAGAACAGCAGACATTCCAGACCTTCCTCTCTCTGGTGAAGATATCCAAGTAGTGGGTGTAGCTAATCAAAAGATTAGAACACCTCTTACCGAACCAATGGAAGTCAAAATTGGAAATTTCAGAGAAATGCATCAATTTGTAGTATGTGATTCCAGTCCAGTAAACTTATTGGGCCGGGATTTGTTGTGCAAGATGAATTGCACAATTTTCTGCACACCGGATGGTGTGGCAGTTCAAACGCCAGATGAAGATCATGTATATAAGTTTATGATTGCAAAGCAAGGTACAGAAGTAGATGAGATGTTTTCGTTAATAACAAAAGATGAGCTGCCAGAAGAATTAAAAACTACAGTAAACCCCATAGTATGGGATTTCACAGGAAAGGAAGTAGGACTTATGGCCAAAATAGAGCCAGTTAAAATTACTGTAAAAGAAGGTGCGATTTTCCCAAATACCAGACAGTACAAAATGAGTGCAGAAATAAAAACAGGAGTAATTGAAGAAATTAACCGAATGGTAGAGCAAAACATATTGAAAGAAGTAATGAGTAGCCCATGTAATTCACCAATAATGGGTTTGAAGAAACCTAGTGGAAAGTATAGAATTGTTCAGGATTTGAGAAAAATCAATAAGATTGTGGAACCATGTTGTCCTATAGTACCAAATCCTGCAGTGATTCTATACCAGATCCCTTGGAGTGCAGGATGGTTCACAGGGATTGATTTGTGTCAAGCGTTCTTTTCAATACCATTGCACCCAGACAGCCAGTATCTTTTTTCATTTAAATTTGAGAACAAAGTTTATGTATGGAATCGTGTTCCTCAGGGGTACACAGAAAGTCCTTCTATTTTCAATCAGATATTAAAAAAGTGCCTTGAGAAACTAGTGATGCCAGGAAGCTCAGTCCTAGTGCAGTATATCGATGACTTATTGGTGGCATCGAACACCAGAGAAGACTGTGTCGTTGATTCCATTGCACTATTAAACCATTTAGCTGAAGAAGGGCATAAAGTTTCACCGGAAAAATTGCAGTTTTGTACAACGGCAGTTAAATATCTGGGACATCAAATTGAGAGGGGAAAAAGAAGAGTAACCTCTGAAAGAGTAAAATGAATAAAGAAAATGCAAATGCCAGTAACACAAAGAGAAGTGAGAATGCTCCTAGGAATAGTAGGTTACTGTCGACAATGGATACTAGGATTTTCCCTGTTAGCTAAACCATTAATTAACATGACAAAAAAGAAAGCAAAGGATCCTGTTGAGTGGGATGACGAAAGTGTAGGAGCCTTTGTAAAATTGAGAAATGCACTATGTTCAGCACCTGCCTTAGGCATGCCCGATTATAAAAGAGAATTTGCATTATTCTGTCATGAAAGAGAAAATTGTGCACTTTTTGTCCTAACTCAGAGACATGGTTTAGACAGACGTCCTATAGCATATTTTTCTGCTGCATTGGACCCAGTGGCAGCCGCGTTGCCAGGCTGCTTAAAAGCAGTGGCAGCTACTTGTTTGAGCATTGAACAAAGTGAGTCAATTGTGATGGGACATCCTGTAAAGGTGTATGTTCCACATGCAGTTGTGATTCTGTTGACAAGAACCAGAACTCAGCATCTTACTCCTAGTCGGCTGACTAAATATGAGAGGATAATAATGGGTGCTGAAAATATGACCATGGTGAGGTGCACAATAGTAAATCCTGCTACCTTACTACCAGACCCATATCATGAGGAAATTAAAGATGACGAAGAAGAAGAACATGATTGTTTACAAGTCACAGAATTATGCACAAAACCACGTCCAGACATCGAGGAACAGCCCCTTAGAAAGCCAGATAAGGAGCTGTTTGTCGATGGTTCATGCCAAAGGCATGAAGACGGTAAACTAACTTCTGCCTATGCGGTATGTGAATTAACTGGAATAGTTGAAGCATCCTATTTACCAGGAGTAAAATCTGCACAAATAGCTGAATTGATTGCATTGATAAAGGCTTGCAAAATTGGGAGGAATCAAAAAGTAACTATATTTACAGATAGCCAATATGGTTACGGGGTTGTGCATGATTTTGGCCAACTATGGATGCAGAGGGATTTCATGACTTCTTCAGGATCCCCCATTAAAAATGGACAGTTTGTAAGGGAATTGCTGGAAGCAATACAATCACCAAAAGAATTGGCTGTTTTGAAATGTGCCGCACACCAGTCAGGAGATGACTGGGTGGTAGTCGGCAACAGATATGCAGATCTTGTGGCTCAACATTGTGCCAAAAATAGATTGTCAGTCAATAAGAGGGTGGAAAGAATGGGAATCAGCTGCCAACTTATGCTGTATGTGCCACCTGAAACATGGTATGACGTTAAAAGATTGCAAGATGATGTTGATGAAAGTGAAAAGAATTTGTGGATCAAAGTGGGTTGTTCTCAAAGAGGAGATGACGAGGTGTGGATCAGTGCTGATGGCAGACCAGTCATGCCAGATTGTCTGCTCTCACAAATGGCCAGAATATATCATGGAGACACACACATAGGGAGAGATGCAATGATTAGGCTCTTTAGACAAAACTGGTACAATCCGAAGTTCAGGGCTGTTGCGGAGAGTCTTTGCCAGAGATGTTTAACTTGCCAGATGCATAATCCAGGGCGGAAGACAATAATTGGGTTTGGAAAAATTGGAAAGGCAGAGGGTCCATTTATAAGACTTCAGTTTGACTTCATTCAGTTACCACCATGTAGAGGGTTGAAATATCTACTAGTCATAGTGTGTCTGTTTTCAAAGTGGGTGGAGGCTTACCCTACCAGGAGAAATGACAGCATTACAGTCGCAAAGCTGTTACTACGAGAACTCATTCCTAGGTTTGGTTTCCCAGTAACTTTGGAATCAGATAGAGGAAAACATTTCAACAGTGAAGTGATCCAGATAATCTGTGGAGCATTCAAAATTGAACAGAAACTGCATTGTGCATATCGTCCAGAGGCTTCTGGAGTGGTTGAACAATTGAATGGCACTATAAAATCAAGATTGGGAAAAATGTGTGCATCAACATCATTAGAGAGGCCAGATGCATTGCCACTTGTTTTAATGGGACTCAGAAGCATACCTGACAGAAATACAGGATTGAGCCCACACGAGATAATGATGGGAAGAGCAATGAGACAAACACATGTTCCCACAAACAAACTGCTGAATATATCTGATGATATGGTCCTGGATTATTGCAAAAGATTGGCTGACCTAGTGCGTTCTGACTCTCACCAGGTTGGAGAAGACGCCGTTTCCAGGCAGCCTGAACAAGAACATGATCTGAATCCTGGTGACTGGGTGGTAGTGAAGAATCACACCAGAGAAACGTGTCTATCACCTAGATGGGGCAGACCGTGTCAAGTCATACTGATTACAAATACAGCCGTGAAGTGTGCAGGATTTCCTAATTGGATTCATGTAAGCCACACCAAGAGAGTACCAGACCCTGAGGAAGAGAATCCTCAGACAGCACAAATCACTGAAGAAGCTGAAGGTTGCCCAGCTGAAGAATCTCAGGCTCGAGATTCAAGAGAAGCTGAAGAAGAACAACCGAGCACAAGTCAGGATTGGGTACCGGTGGTAGAAATTCATGAAGTTTACCACAGAACAAGAAGTCAAACAAATTTGGAAGAAATCGAAGAAGATCAGATAGGTGAAGAAGAAGCAGCTCAGGGAAAGGAAGAAGAAACAATAAGAGAACCTGAGCAAGATCAGATAGGGAAAGGAAACTGGGCTCAAATCAACGAAGATCTAATAAGTTTTGAGCAGGGACAGACAGGTTTAGAAGAATCCGGTCAGGCTACAGAAGTACACAGTGCAATAAGCCCTGATCAGAACCAGTTAGATTCAGAGAAGAGTACAGAAGAAGAAGATCTCGAGAAAAATTAACATGAAGAAATAAATCAAGAACAAGGTCAATTATCGGAAACTCACAGTGGAGCTGCTGAAGAGAAACCAATCAGACCTGAAAAAGAGCAAATAAGAAAAACAGTAATCGCAGAAAACAAAACTGAGCTAAAACCTGAAGATAAAAGAATCTCTGAAGACGAAAACAAAGAGACAGTGCAAACAAAGAAAACGAGAAAAAGTGATCATTGGCCTAGTGTCATTAAAAGAGTGAAATACCACATAAAAACCAGAAGGGAAGATCGAGATCAAGTAAATGAAGTAACGAGTCAAACAGAACAAGAAAGCAGAACTGAGAAAAGAAGAAGCAAGAGACTGAAACTTGTGAATAACAAATTCAAGGGTCCTGATTGGACTTACATCATACTTGAAGATTACGAAAGCTCAGAGTCAAGTGAAAGTGGAGACGAAGGAACAAGTGCAGAACTGACGTACGAAAAAGAAACAAGACCACCTTGACTAAGCAAAAGAATTATATAAAGAAAAGCGAAAATAGATAAGAGCAATCTTCCTTGTCGAAATGCCTGACGATAGAGTTGCTGGGAGACCAAAACAGAAATGTTGTAGAAGATGCTGTGCAGTATGCATATGTAGTCTAGTAATGGTGCTTATAGTTTGGTTAGTTCTGATCGTAGCAATTCCTTACCTTATGATAATAGATAAGAAGATTAATAACGAAACTAAGGAAAGGACAGCTAACCTAAAGGGTAACAGAGTAGAACTAATGGCAGAAAATGAACCAGAAGTTCATCATGAAATAACTGATAACGACACTAGTTTAAAAGTTTTCACAAAGTTATTATTTCAATATGTAGATACCATGGAAGTTAGTGATTGTTATGTCTGTATGAAGTTACCTGAATCAGTAGCAGAAGGATTAACATACCATCACTTACCACTGACATATGGCATATCATGTAGTGTATTAGCAAGTTTATTTTATAGAACAGGGAAACTTCAGTATTATTATTCAAATATAGATGTGATATTTTCTGAGGTTCCGATTCGAAAGAGTATGAACCCAGTGCTTAGTAGTCAAGACGCACAGTTTATGGGAGAATTTTTCTTAACAATGAAATCGATAGACATAACACATGCACATAGACACAATCTAACATGTTCTTTACACGAAGAAGAAAAGATATTTCTGAATTTAGTAGAAGATAGAAGACAAGGGGGCATATTAGCAAGACTGGCGATAAAATTATCGCCGTTTTAGCGGCAGGAAACTGCCGCTAAAACGGCGATAATGGACTTGCTAATATGCGTTATGGAATTCAATAGAAGCCCAGGTTAGATGTCCTGCACATCTAACCTGGGCTTCTATTGAATTCTATAACGCATATTAGCAAGCCCATTATCGCCGTTTTAGCGGCAGTTTCCTGCCGCTAAAACGGCGATAATTTTATCGCCAGTCTTGCTAATATGCCCCACGATTTTCAAAAGAAAGCTTCTGAGCATAAGGCTCATTTGCCACCTTGGGCTGAGAAAGAAGGGAGTTACACACCTGGCAAGGCTCAAGCTGCTATGGCTTTGGATTTCGTAAAGACAGGGAAAATTTGTCTTCATAGATTAAAAACTGCTTATAACAATGTTTTCATCGGTACCAGTGAATGTGAACACAATTGTTTAATTATTGGAAGTTGGGGAATCAAAGGAGGAACAGATTCAGTTTTTCCTGGAATCTATTATGTGTGTGGGAATAAGGCTTACTTTAGGCTTCCTGCACGGTGGTATGGAAGTTGTTACTTTGGAATAGTATTTCCGAAAATATACCACGTAAAAAGAAACACTGGGAGCAATGAAAACTATGGCGAATTAACACGTAGTAAAAGAGCTAGTTTTTCTAAAATAGTAGGTGATATATTTGGTGCATTGATACCTTCAGTGGGAATAATTCTGAACTCAAGGAAAATATGTAAATTGTCTACAGTGGTTGATCGTTTATCAACGGATACTGCTGGAGGTTTTCTAATGATTAATGCAGAAATGGTTGCGATTAGATCTATGGTTATGCAAAATCGACTTGCTCTTGATATTATATTGGCAAAAGAGGGCGGAGTCTGTAAATTACTGAAGCCGAAACATTGTTGCACTTACATTCCTGATAAAAGTGCCGAAATTGGAACGTATATACAGAATATAACTAAACTTGAGAAGGAACTTAAACCACTGGAAGTTGATAGTGTATGGGAAAGATTGACAAGTAGTATTGCGTCAATTGGTACCTGGTTTGCTAATGTAGGGAAAGGACTTATAGGTCAAATACTAGTACCCTTAGCAGGGATAGCAATAATAGTACTGTCAATAACAATATAGTGCAAATGCTGTAGAAAGAATGAATCGTATAATGTGACAGGAAAAGGAAAGAAGAGAAAGTTCGATGAAATTGAACTTGAAAATTTGAGAAGTGAATTATACAAGAAGTTGAAAGGGGATGTGAAAAATAGAAAGTGTAAAAATGAGAATGAAATTATTTGCTAGAAGTTGGCATCTGATTGTGGGTAGTATTTTGATGGCTCAGAAACGCCATCAGAGAGGGGATTGATGGAGCAAGGACTCACAAATGAGACTTGCTCGAATGCAATCTCCTCACAGTATTAATTTATTAAACTTGTATTGTCTATATTAATCTTTGCATACACTACATGAACAGTAAGGTTGCTTGCCTATGTGTTTAACTAACGAATAACGCTTGTCTATAATCCAAAATGGCCGCTAAAGCGCGGGAAACTCACTGCGCATGTCTCAACCATATCACATGGTGTGACGTCTCTCTTTGCTTGGTGGGAAACTTCTGCTTCTGCGCAGTGTGCATTAAAATGGCTGCTTGATGTTTTCACATGCTTCATCTTGCTCTCATGTCATTATTAAATTGTCGTTTTCTTAACGCTACTAATGCGGGATAGCATTTATAATTAAATGGGAATAGAGTAGAAAGAGTGGGTATACAGTGAGACATTTTATTTGTGATTTTAATATTTTCTTCTTTGACTTTTATCAGCTCGTAAATTTGGGCCTGGGTTTGGTGAACTGAAAACTCGTGTGACAAAGATTCTGCACATGCGCCCTGAGTGGCTGACGAGAAGGAAAGAGATGAAGTCAACTTGGACCTCATCCATGGCCATGAACTGCTGGCCGACACCACTACATTTCTAGATTTTCTTGCAGAATTGAAACATTTTATATGAATAAATTGTAAAATCTGTCGTTCGACGGGTGGGAAATAAAGCAAATGTAATAAAATTGATGGGCGGTAGTTTAAAGACAATGGCCTACAGAAAATGAACTAAAATCATATGGTGTGAGGATCAACCCCCTGTCCCTGTCCAATCAGAAATAGTGGTCCCATATTTTGGCAACATTAAGGGGAGGTACATGGGCGTAGAGGGGTATAATAGATATAGAATTAGCTAATTAGCTAGCTTCTAGCTCCAGACTGCCAAGCTGATCGACTGCAGACTGAATCGCTGTCCAGAGAGCTCCTGAAGAGGGGGCGGCTGAGAACATTAGAAGGAAGGCACGGGAGAATCGAGGAGAAGCCGAGTATCAGAGAGGGGAACGACGCAGGTGTCGTTGTAGAGAGGTCACCGGTCCTGTCCTGATCCTGGAGGAGGTCTTTGCTCTTCATCCTTCCTGGGTCCTATTCTTTTCCAACTCCTTGGCCAAGGGGTTTGGTTCTCGCACTTAGGTAAATATAAATGCAACCCTTAGTTGCGCTGCTGTCTCTATCTTCTCCTTTCTGAGGGACCGTCATTGATTAATAATAATTATTCTATGCTTTATCCTTGATGTGTGATTAAAAGTACCATGTGGTTCTGTAATTTACTCTGCTAAAATCTTTAGATAAACATTTTAAAACTTCCTGACTCAGTGGTTATTTTCAGGATTATGAATTATAATGAATGTCACTCATTTTAAACTTCCCAATTAGCAAAGGATTCATTGGTAAGTCATTACTCTTCAATCAGAAGGTAATTGGTAGCAGGGATTTTGATAAAGAGTACAACTGACTCACCAGCGTAAGTATTAGCGTAGTATGAATGTATGGGCCCAAGTGAGTATTTTGTGTATGAATGCTGTTTGCTAATATCGCGCTGGATCAGGACTAAAGGGGATGCAAGTTCCATATCAAGTTCAGTTGCTGTACCTTGCTGAATGACATCAATTGCAAATGGTTTTACTATGAAAAAAAGTATTTTTCTAGGTGGCGTTTGCTGCAATAGCCTGAGTGTTTGTACAGACTACTGCATTACCTGAATGAAATCAGTTTTAAAGTGGAGCAGGATCTAATTTGTAGGTCTGGAGTTAACCAAAACCTTCTGATTTTACTACAATTATTTGAATAATATACTCACTAATAGGGGCTTTCAGCCACCTCTCTTCATCCATTGGTCTGTTGTGCGTCATAAACCTTTTGCTTCCGACCACTACAGCATACAATATAGGGCAATGGGTCAGCCTACTTCAGCCAGTGGTTAACTTCACTTTGAGTGACTGCATTTTGCTCTTTCACAGTGAGTACATCCACACACAAGGTATTTTAGTTCAGGTCCAGTGTTTTAGTTTTTACTTCATAATTCTTTTAGTGTTGCCTTTGTGTTTAGAGCCTGAGGTAAAAAGGACACTTTATACCAGATGTGAGCACATGCCACATTTCACTCTATATCAGTTCCTGTGTCCTGGCAATGCTGTTGTAAATTCCCTTTGGAGATTCCATTGTTTATCTGATTGCAGGTATTTCACAGCATCCATTTGAAACTGTTCTGTAGCAAGTTATCTTCTTTTTACTATGCATGCAATACACAAACTGAAAGCTTCAATATTATACATGTGAAGTCATACGCAGACAATTCTTCAGAACACATTTATTCTAGACTCAATCTCACTAATAGTTCTTTAATAAACATTGCCCACGAAGAAAGCCAGCCTTTATCGTGTTTAATTTGCAGCACTTGTAGCACTTTAAAAATATATATATTTTCTTCCTTGTTTTTCCCTTCTTCCATCTTTGTTTCTTTGTTTCCTTCTTTCTTTCAAGTCAAGTCAAGTCAAGTAAAAATAACTTTATTTCGGCCACTAAGGCCTTAAAAGTGTGCATGAAATAAACAAAAACACATAACAAATAGCTAAAACCCAGAATACTCACAAAAAGACAAGTTCAAACACAATGAAAAGATTTATATCAATAGCAAGTAAAAAGTAAAACAGACATCGTGATTATGAGAAAACCAAACAATCACAGATGACAGCAGCATACAGTAAAAGCAATACATCATAAGAGTGCAATTCAGGAACCAGATGCAGTGACTACTCAAACGTATGGAACTATGGAACTTGTAATACGGCGGACGGGATAACCATCACATTTGTGACAGAATATCTCATCCACCAAACTCATAATCAGGCCCACAGTTACTCACAGGGGTTTTCAGCCACACTTCATCCATTTGTCTGTAGTTGTATCAGTCACATTTGTCTTCAACCCACTCGAGCATGCTTTGAGGGAAACATCAGCCCACTTCAGCCATTGGGTGACTTCACTATGAATGATGGCATGCTGCCCATTCACAAGGAGCACATCCACACAGGAAGTACTTCCCTTCAATGCCAGGGAACACTATGGTAATGTGTGCTTTTTTGAGACCCAAAAACATGTTTTCCTTTAGTCAATGTTTTTTTTAGATTGACAAGCACCCGGTGTCAGCTTCCAGAACAATAAAGATTTGCAAAAACCATGACAAAACAAGAATTGCCAAAAGGCTGGTGGATAACGCCAGATCAATTGCCATTGCCACTGCTTGTTTAATTTCCTACTGCCATGACTTTTTCCAGTATTCCAGTAATAAGGAAATTGGCAACATCATAAACACATGTACGATGTGGGTAGAAAAAGAAGTCTGATAAAATGAATGTTGTGCAAGTGTCTTTTAACTGAAGGAATATAAGGCCTATTTTCTTGAATTTATATGTCACAAAAGATTGTTCCTCTTGTTTCGATGATGCAGTGCATTTGTTAGCCAGTGGGAGCACCCGACTTACCAAATAAAGACAATATAGCTCTGACAACGGCATAATTGCACCACCTTCTTAAAATCAATATTTTCAAAATGATTTGTTACTACACTTTTGTTGTTCTTGCTCAGTACAGTCCTTTGTAGTTTTACTGACCAAGTTAATTCCTTTACTGAGCCACTGTAGTAGCACAATGTGATTCCAAATGTCAAATCCATAATGCAACAGTATTTCATTTCTTTCTTGAGGACACAGTATCTAGAATGTGGTGACGAATCTACCACTCCTAGATGCCCTGTCAAAAAAAGACATACAATTAATTAAAGAGGAAAAAACATGCAATGATTAAAAGAAACATACAAAGAAACCAAAAAACCTTTGGCCTCGAATGGGTAAGGCCGGGATGGGAGAGTATGGGGTCTAAGAAACTACTAGGTCAATCATAAAGGCTAGGAAAAAAAGAGGCAGGGCATGAAAACTGAAGCCAACCAAAGTGCCACCTTGGAAATAAGGATTCAATGAGTACACTTGAGGCACATTATATAATGTTCCGAAGTTTAGGAAAACATTAATACATATATACAGAAGAAACGGGCACACAGTGGGGAGCTTGTTTTCACTTCCATCACCACAATTGCTGATTCCAATACACCAATCCAAAAAAAGATAAATCTATGCTCACAATTGATTTATACAAACCAGAAGGATCCCAACAGAGACAGGCGATGCCCTGGCCCTCACTGAATTTTTCATAGCTCTTAACGTACGATTGGTTGTGGTTATATGCAATAGGATAATCCATGCAATCCTACCTACAATACTGAATTAGGTAATTTTGTTTTCCTTTTGTACAAGAGCACTTCTTTTCACATGATGGTGAAAAGTCGCCTGATTTATTTATGTTAGATATTTATCTGCAGTATTGCATAATAGACAAGTAGTTACATCTACCTTTCAAATGCATAATGGTTGGTGTCATAAAAACATAAAAACTTTAAGATACATATAAAGTATGTAATTATAATTGCAATGCAGTTGTTTCACTGCATCTAAATGAGTAATTATCAATCTTTCATTTTAAGTATTCATGAATCTTAATATGGCATTTTGTCTTGGTTTCTAAATCGAAAAAACCCACAAATTTTTACTGTGCACTATTAGCCGGTTTGATTTTGTGTACTTTCACTCAGCTGTTTTCAGTTTTACATGGCTGAAGTTGCCCATGGGATTTAGATGCTAATAGGGAATGCCATGTTTTTTCACACACTCTGCTGCCCTTTAACCAATCTGCACACACATGTAATTATGAAAGTTGGTTCGTACAGTGTTTGGTTTAAATATATATATATATATATATATATATCCAAACTCAAAGGTAGCCCCAATGAGAGAAGCCAACCGGCAGGTAAGTAATTACATTTTATTGACGACAATCTTGCAAGCAGGCATCTGCACGAAAACCAGCATCAGCAGTTCATAGCCTCACCAGACGTGTTTCGGGAAATCGTTCCCTTCTTCTGTGGCACTACAAGATCCATAAGGCCATGGGAGTGGCCACGCCCACTGGGGCAGGAACTTTGAAATATAAATGGTGCAGGAAATCTTTAATGGGAATCACATTACCGCAGGCGGGAGGATAAGGCTTAAAATAGAATGGATCAGTCCAGATGTCAACTAAAAGTACATAGGTCAGCGATTATATTTTAGAAATGGTTAACATTTTAACAATTTTAGGAATTTTATGACTATTTATTCTAATATTGTGTAACAATTGTGTTTGATATGAATATGAAATTTTGTAAAAAGATTTTTGTTTATAGAATTTTTTATATGTATTTATATATTTATGTATTTATGTACGCTATTACGTATATTTATATATTTATATATTTATACGTGTAAACTAACTTGCTGCTATATTTCTGTGTACTCAAAGTAACAATTTTAGGACGTTAACACATGAATGCATTCTATATATATATCCATATCCTCCATTTTTCAAGCTCCGGTATCAAAAGGTTTTAGATAAACTTCATATACATTGTTCATAAAGAATAACGTACTTTTATCTGTGTACTCAGGCTGTGAGGATTAACAACGGAATTTGAAGCATTTGCTCACAATGAAAACATGATTATATAAGTCGGACAACAGGGAGACATACATAGAGTTAATTTTATCATTATTAACATATTCACAATCACTTTGCACTTTTCACTTAGGCACTTTATAGAATTTTGTACAGACCGCAACAGGGACATATGAGGGCACTAAAGAAATATGCAATCATATTGTAATATAGGATTTAACCTATTATTAGTTTACTTTTCTGCTTTTAGTATTTTACGTGTAATTTTAAAAGCATTGAAAACATGAAAACATGAATTATTTCCTAATTGTACTATTTTTAAACAGCTAAAAAATGATGGAATATGTGTAAGCAACATCATAAATAGTGTTGATACCATAAGTATTTTCTCTATGTCCTTGATCACGTGTTGATCAAATTGGTAGGTACATTTCACTTTAAATATTGCACTAACCTGTGTATCCATGTCATGTGATCAAGGCTCCACGGAGTCGAAACGCGTAATGGAGACGGTTGAATAAAACATCATAGCACCGATTTGGGTCCGTGTCCGTGATTTGGGAGAGAAAAGACGCTTCCAGGGTGCGGAGTTATTGGCATATATATATATATATATCCAAACTCAAAGGTAGCCCCAATGAGAGAAGCCAACCGGCAGGTAAGTAATTACATTTTATTGACAACAATCTTGCAAGCAGGCATCTGCACGAAAACCAGCATCAGCAGTTCATAGCCTCACCAGACGTGTTTCGGGAAATCGTTCCCTTCTTCTGTGGCACTACAAGATCCATAAGGCCATGGGAGTGGCCACGCCCACTGGGGCAGGAACTTTGAAATATAAATGGTGCAGGAAATGCCGTCTTTTGTTAACAGGCCGCCACAGAAGAAGGGAACGATTTCCCGAAACGCGTCTGGTGATGCTATGAACTGGGGGCAATGTTGTGATTATGGACATGACTATGTACCGAGCAGAGGCAATGAGACAATTGACAGACGCTGCATGCTATGAGCAAATAAATTGGGAGAAGTATAAGCGAACTATACAGGATTATCATGATCATTTAGCAAACTGGCATCAAAAGGATTACTAGATATGGATGAATACAGATTTTTAAGAACTGAGAATCCACAAATTCCTTGTCTATACTTTCTTCCAAAGATTCACAAAGACGCCACGAATCCACCAGGGCGTCCAATAGTCTCTTCTAATGGTGGACTATTGGAAAATACCTCGATTTTCCTTGATGTTTTTCTTTCAAAATATGTCTTGAACTTACGATCATATTGCAAAGACAGTTCAGACTTTTTGCGCAGGATACATGATGTCCAATGGGAAAACAGTTACTTAATGATAGCCTTAGATGTATGCTCCCTCTATACGTGTATTGAGCAAAAAATGGGGGTAGCAGCTTGCATGCATTTTCTCAAGAGCAGACATGTCAGCTTATGGGAACATAACAAAATGTTAGAGGAAATGATGCTTTACTGCCTGAAAGAAAAACATTCCTATTTGAAAAATCTGTTTACCGACAACGATCTGGTACTGCAATGGGTACGTGTTTCGGCCCCAGCCTAGCAAACTTGTTCCTAGGCTGGTGGGAGGAACAGATTGTCTGGACTGACAATTACGAACGATATACTGACCATGTACCCATCTGGATCAGATATATCGACAACCTATTTTTGATTTGGGACGGGCCAGATTCTCTGGCTCTAGAATTCATTCAAGAATTGGGGGATAACGACTTGAATTTGAAATTCACCCATAAAATCAGTCCGAATTATTGTGAGTTTTTGGATGTATGTGTAGAAATCGTGGAAAATCACATCACGACCCGCCTGTTTCACAAAGAAACAGCCGGGAATACCGTTTTGCATGCGGCCAGTCATCATCCCATTCCCTTAGTGCAGAGTATCCCTTACGGTGAAATGCTACGTGCTCGCCGTAATTGCAGCACCAATGAGGGTTTTCTCACAGAACAGCACAATATGATAACACGCTTTAAGAGCAGAGGCTATAATGATAAAATCTTGGAAAAAGCCAAAAAGAAGGTTAAGAGCAAAACACAGAGGGACCTATTGTTTAGTTTGCCAGACAGAAGTGACCCTAACCACATGCAGGAAGTAAATGAAGTCCCGAGAATGATAACTACCTTCAGTAGGGGAGCGAGGGCATTGAGAATAGCCATGAAAGCCCACTGGAATCTTCTAGTGGCTGATCCGGTGATAGGCAAACAAGTAGGCGGAACTCCGCAAATCACATACAAACGATCAAAATCTTTGAGGGATCGCCTTGTGCATAGTTACCCCCAAGACACCACTACCACTCAGTGGTTGAGAGCACCTAAGGGCTTCACAACATGCGGTGCATGCAAAGCCTGCAGGAATGGTAGAAATACTAAAACTTACCAGACAGGAGTTGATGCTATTAAAAACATCTCTCAATCCATTAATTGTAACAGTGATTTTTCTGTCTACGTGCTGGAGTGCCCGTGTGGCCTCCAGTACGTAGGCAGTACGAAACTCCCATTAAAAGTAAGAATTCTACAACATCTTCGTGCAATATCCAACCGTGATTTTAATTATCCGGTTGCTCGGCATTTTGCCGATAAACATAAGAGCAACAATACCTTTCTCCAATTTTTGGGAATTTACAGAATTTTGTTACATATCCGAGGGGGAGACAGGGAGAAGAATCTTCGGATCTGTGAGTCAAGATATATAAGTGACTTAAATTCTAAAACTCCTAAAGGATTGAATAGTGGAGAGGAGCTTGCTACGCATATTGGCTGCTAATCCTCTGTTTTGTATCATTGAGTTTTAAATTCGTTTTTATTTTCATTTTCATTTTAGTAATTTTGTCACTCTATCACCTTTTTAATGCAGGAACACAGACCGCCCTCTGTTGTATTTATGATCCAGATATTGGAATCATAATGTAGTATATTGGTACACACTTGTGACTTACTACAGGGGTTCCAGGTACAAACTGACACCCACTAGACAGATTAGGACGTTCTTCTCAGGTTCCAGCCACTCTCACTAGTGTTAGGGGACACTCACTCACCTCAGTCCCATTCACCACATGCACCATAAATAGGCTTATTCCTGATCCCAGAAATTTAGGGGCTTTATTTGATCATGATACACAGTGATAACGCCGAGAAAATGGAATGATGAATTGTAGATCGCACGAGAGAAAGGGGTACATTACCACTCGTGATGATTCTTGTAGCTATCACCCCTTACATTGGTTAGGGGTGTTTGTATCTTGTGTTTTATTCATGGATATACCATGGGGACGCAGTGTTATTCGAATTAATCATGTAGCCAATTGGCTGTTTTGAAGCGAAGAAACTTTATTCATCAGGCGTGCTTCATTATTTAGATTATTATTATTTTCTTTGATTGTGAAATTGTGAAATCAGTGCAATGACGTTACATGATGAATATTAGGTCATATATGAAGCTAACTTGCATCACATCAGAGGTTGAACCCGCAATGTATTTTGTCATCTCAGAACTTTATTGCAGTTCACATTCATGCAAATGTGATGGAGAATTTTTTTGCGATTTATTTATAAATAATTTGGATGCACTGGCAATGCTTAAAAAGGAATTTACAAGCGCTAACCGATTAACTTTTTAATATTCTGTGTTCATGATCATCCTTGGTAACGTAGAGTATGTCTTCTATGTTTATTAGCCTTGAATCCTATTTCGAAGGGAATTTGATGTTCAGGAAGTTAGTTGACAAAGGCAATACGCCGAAACGCGTCGTCCTTTATTTTGGTGCACAATAAAATAATTGTGCTGTCTCCTCGTGTGCCGCTTCCTGCTTTCTACAATCGTGGTTATTGGAGGACTCCATACTCATCTTTAACACGGCTGCTGTCTCCGTTAAGCTGGCACCGACGCCGCAGGCTGGGAATCGCTAAGTACAGCGATCTTTTGAAATATATATATATGTATGTATATATACATACATATATCAAATGTGGCCGTGACGAAGATCTGTTTAGGTTGAAACGTGTTGCCTGAAATAAATCTTTATGAAAGAAGTACACTGAGTGCAACCATCTTTGTGCCTCCTTGATCCGCAAGGCGCCGCCTTTTTCATATACATATATATATTTGTATATATATTTATATATATAAGGCCAGGGTATTTTTTAGGGTTTAGGGTGGGTAAAGGTATTTGGGTGGCAAGAGTATTTTTAGGGTTTAGGGTGGTTTGGGTATTTGGGTGGTAAATGTGTTTTTATGGTTTAGGGTTGGTAAGGGTATTTGGATGGCAAGGGTGTTTTTAGGGTTTATGGTGGGTAAGGGTATTTTGGTGGCAAAGTTGTTTTAGCGTGTAGGGTGAGTAAGGGTATTTGGGTGGTAAGAGTGTTTTTAAGGTTTAGGGTGGGTGAGAGTATTTGGTTGGCAAGAGTAATTTTAGGGTTTATGGTGGGTAAAGGTATTTGGGTGCCAAGGGTATTTTTAGGGTGGGTATGGGTATTTGGGTGGCAAGGGTGTTTTTAGGGTTTAAGTTGGGTAGGGGTATTTGGGTGGCAAGGTATTCTTAGGGTTTAGGGTCAGTAAGGGTGTTTGAGTGGCCAGGGTGTTTTTAGATTTTAGGGTGAGTAATGGTATTTGGGTGGTAAGGGTGTTTCTACAGTTTAGGGTGGGTGAGGGTATTTGGGTATTGTTAGGGTTTAGGGTGGCTGAGGGTATTTGGGTGGCAAGGGTATTTTTAGGGTTTAGGGTGGTTATGGGTTTTTGAGTGACAAGGCTGTTTTTAGAGTTTAGGGTGGGAAAGGGTATTGGATGGTAAGGGTATATTTAGAGTTATGGGGTGGTTGAGTTTAAGGGTCAATAAGGTAATATATATATATACATCAAGGCTTAATTTGAGCCAGTAGTTTCCGGTGCTCAGCACTGGCACTTGTAAACACCGGCAATAATGACAGCTGCCACATGGTCAACCCCGGCAATAATGACAGCTGCCACATGGTGGCGCTGTTTGTATAATTTAGAGGGGAGCAGAATAGCAATTGTTTATTAATTCAGTATATATTAAAAACAACTAATACCTGCAGCTGAAGCTATTTTTATAGCTTTGGGTGCCTGAAATAGTCTGAACTGTCACACTTTTAGCAGTGTGATGGTTAGTAGTTCTGTAGGTCCAGTCACTGGCAACGCCAGCAGTGGCAATGGATGGTGTTACCTGTGGAGGCCTCCTAACAAGAGCCCTAGCACTTATTTTTTTTACAAATCAACCACTGCTTATAAACCTTGAGTGATTAAACTGTATTTATTTGAGAGGTATTTCAGTTGCAGATGGCAAGAAAAGTTTACAATTATTATTATTATGGTATGGTCTCTATTATTATTATGGTACGGTCTCAGGAAACTGGTGTGATTTCAGTCTCTCAGGTTTGTAGAGTGATGTTTCAGTCTGAATAATGGCTCTTGGGATTATAATCTGATGCTGTGCCCTCGGTGTACTGACACAGTTGGGTGTCATTTCTTATAGTGTCATTTTGCAGTGCTTCCATCTATTGTACTACAAAGTAATTGAAAAGCAAATTTGGAGAAATAGCCCATTTTTAATTAGAAAGAGTCTTTGATAATTTTTGCATGCGACTTGCTGTATCACTGCATGTGGGATCTTCTAAAGGATTACATCTGGCTTTGTCCTCCCTATGAATTTCCCAGCTCGCCCAGCTCTACCACTCATTCAGTATGAACGCCACGGAAAGTTGCATCACAGAAGGTGTAACACACAATGCAGGTTTATAAATCTGTTTAGTGTAACAAATAATAATAAGGAAACACATGAGCATATGCCCGTTTGGCCTAAACTAGAATGTAAGTGTTGGATTCTTGGCGCACATAGCCTCGGCTGCAGTGCACAGAGACCTTACACTGACGCACATATATATATTCATAGCAATTAATGTAAAATATAAAAAAATACAATGTAAAATAAATATTTGTATTAGTTGTAAGTGGGTATGTAAGCACTGGTATGGGTGTGTCAATGGTTTCGAGAATGGTAGTGTGGAAGTCGGAGTGGGTGTATGAAAGGTTATATGGGGGTGTGAGTGGGTGCGTCAGAGATTCTGTCAATGATGTAATTTGAGATGTCATCAGTGATGTCACTGACCATGTCATGAGTGATGTAATATGTGAGGTCATAAGCAGTGCACTGCGGGGGCGCGAGTTATAGTTAGCGCAGCTAACTATAACTGCTGTATTTCTCTGGTTTTGTACGAGTGAAATGTCAGTCTAACTATAACGTCTCTGTAACCTCTGTTTTTTTCAGTGATTTTCTAACGTTTTTTTAAATTATTGTTCCTAACTATAACGTCCCTGTAACCATTGGTTTTTGCAGCATATATATATATATATATCCACAGTTTCATTTGGCTAAACCCAAGCCACTTCTACGGCAGGCACACGGCAGGGGTAGCCACCCCCATAAATCCACACAAAATCCAATGCGCGACTCCTTGATTAAAGTAGAAAACAACACTGGAGTCGTGGCCACAATTATAAAGCGTGTTTATTGACAACACTAGGTCCGACGCGTTTCGGAGTTTCCTCACTCCTTTGTCACGGGCAACAGTAAGTGAATCGTCAGTTTCATTTAAAGCAACAGTGCTGATAACGTGCAATGAATATAGAAGACATACTAATGTTCATCATCTTGACCAATAAAGTTTCAGTAACATTAATCAAACATTTGGAAAATTGGAAAAAATGACGGAAGCATGATAGTAAATTAATACATGACCACTTAGAATTACTAGTCAAATGTATCGACTCAACAAGCTCAGTGTTGACGCAAACTGAAATAAAATTCATGTGTCCTCGCACGTTAGATTGCTTACAACTGAACATGATTTCATAATGATTCAATAAAACATGATAAGTCTCATTGTGGATAAATTACTGTGTCTCAGTGTATCATTCATTGCTAGGTATAAACCTAATTCTAAGTGGTCATGTATTAATTTACTATCATGCTTCCGTCATTTTTTCCAATTTTCCAAATGTTTGATTAATGTTATTGAAACTTTATTGGTCAAGATGATGAACATTAGTATGTCTTCTATATTCATTGCACGTTATCAGCACTGTTGCTTTAAATGAAACTGACGATTCACTTACTCTTGCCCGTGACAAAGGAGTGAGGAAACTCCGAAACGCGTCGGACCTAGTGTTGTCAATAAACACACTTTATAATTGTGGCCACGGCTCCAGTGTTGTTTTCTACTTTAATCAAGGAGTCGCGCATTGGATTTTGTGTGGATATATATATATATATATATATATATATATATATATATATATATATATATATAAAGTTGCTTGGAACTGCGGTGTCGTTTTCTGGCAAGAAGATTTCGTATGCCAGATTTGGTGAGGATATATATATATATATATATATACACACATTTATATAATGCACACAATAAAACCATGAAATTTAAACAATTCAATAAAAAAAATATTAATTAATGTAGACAATAAAAAAATATTAAAAATGTAAAACCCGAAAAACACATTTTGATTCAGAGGCATCTGCACTCCGGCTTATTAAAACATGAAAATGAATGTGAGAAAGCAGAAGTAGTACCAGTGTGCCAGGAAAGGCATGCTTGAAGCCACAGGGAATTACGCCTGATCTCCCAGTCCCAGTAATCATCTTAGTCCAGACACATTCAATCCAACCAGGTTAGGTTTTCAATGGAACTTTCCAGCAACTGTGTTGTGCAACTGCTGGGTTCCATTCTCCGGGTCCAGCATCCCCCTTCCCAGCCACCAAGTTTATTGTATTCCTGAGTACAAAGGATATTTTCTGAGTCCTTCGTGTTTTCAGATATGCTTCCTTCCAACCCACATTGTCTCATCCACAGATAGGCAGAATTTTTGTTGCATTATAAACCAAGGGCTGCATCAATTTCTATTGTGAAACCAGCTCCTCTTTTGACAGCAAGGATATTCCATAGTTTTTTATTTCACTCCTTCCTGTAATTAAACAGTAACATTCAATGATGGCTATCTTAAAAAAACTGTGTGTCCTGACAATTTACATTCTAATCATATGCTAGAACAACAGCTGTTTCCTATGCTGTGGTCCTACAGTGGGCTATTAGACATTTTGCCTCGAAGGAAAGGGCATCCAGCGCACCCTCTAGAGCTACAGTGCAGATCAATGATGGAAAAGCAACCCCTTGCGAGCAGCTAGCATTGCCAGATTGGAATTATTCTTGCACAAATTTCCACCTTTTGTACTAAAAAAAACTCATGCTGGTGGATTATAAAAATGTTGTCTTAAACTTCCACTCAACGTTTGCTACAATATTGAACAGTGCGACTCTGCCCGAGAGGGCCTCGCCATTACCCACTGTGTTTCGGAGCAGTTCAGCACCACAGGGCTGTTGATCTTGTGTAGTGGACAAACGTGCTACCTGTGACAGCCCTTCTGTGGCCTTCCAACTTTCCTCAGAGAACCTGCCAGCCTGCACCAAGTGACTGTGACCAACCCTGTGGTCTTCTCTGCGCCTACTTTTCGGGTCTCGCCTAGGCAGCACTTGCACTGTCTCTTCCAGACATGCTGTATTCAGGATATGCATCTAGTATAATGGGGTAACCCAGTGCCCCTCAGAACCCGGATATGTAGAATGTGAATTAATGTTGGTTCTGTCGGGTACAAAATTACTTTACCAAAAGTCATCCGTCCCTAGGTACATGAATCTCCAGTCCGACTGGGACTACGGTGGATCAATCATTGAAGACCTCCTTTGGTATCCATTACCCTCCGTCGGGTAGGTTCCTCGGCCACCTACCTTGCTTGTTTTTCCACATATTTAGCACACCCACTCATAAAATACCCAATTTTTAACTGTGCAGGCTGTCCCTGTGTTTCCTTAGTCCTGAAGAAGACCCTCCGTGACTACCATCAATTCACACACTCTTCTGGGTCAAAACGTCGACGTGCTTGTCCAAATCCAGACCTTATTCTTTCCACTCCACGTGAAAGGCAAATTAAGTCCCAGTCGGACTGGAGATTCATGTACCTAGGGACGGATGACTTTTGAATGACCATTCTTAACCATTTATACAGCACTGTATATATTTGACTCACATCCAGCACTTTTTTGCACTTTTGTCACTTAATCACTCTTGCGCCGTTTCAAAAAAATTGCTTTGTTTTTTGCTTGTGACAGCCTTACTGTGTCATTTCTTTACCACAAAAAATGTAAAAAAAGAAAAAAGTGACTAATCTTTCAATACATTCTTTTGATTTATTCATGATTGGTGTGTTCTTTGAAATTTCATTGAATAAGTGCTTGAGTAATTGTATTTCTCTCTACTGTTTATTCATTAAGTGGTAAAGTAATTTTGTACACGACAGAACCAACATTACTTCGTATTCAGGATATGGGCATTCAACATGCCCAGCGCTTCTGTTGGTTAGTTGGCCTGCCTTTCCAAATTCCTTTACTGTGGTTGGTCAATACTGTCCATCTGTACCGCCTTTCTGTGCTTGGGTCCCTTCCAGTGGACATCACCAAAAGTTTTTTTTGGTTGGCCATCTGTTGCTTCCTCGTTCTCAACCTCTCCCTCCTGTCATTGCTGCCATCCTTCCTGCGCCGCTGTTACGTGCCTTTACATTTTAGTACGCCATCACCAGGGTTTCTCATAAAAAATTAACAAGTGCTCCTCCCTCCGGCTTGTTTTACATTAACACAAAGGACTTCCAGTGCAGCACACCGTGCCGTTGAGCTTTATCTTTAAATATGGTGGTGCGAGCGGGCACAGAGCACAGCCTATAATCAGGGGGCTCTGCCTCCCGCCCATCACAATGCTTCTGCGATTGTTTCTTTTGGTTGGCCAGAAAGTTTGAAACTAGACAAATAGTGTCTGTAATTGTTAGCTATCTTTGAGAGACATTTACCTTTTCGTGTGACGTTGCAATCCTTTGAGGTTGTGAAGTTATTCCGAGCTCTATTGTAGGAGCATTACATCTAAAAGGTGGGCGTTTCCTGGTTAGCAGATACGTCACCTGCAAATGCATTCATTTAGGGGTGATGTCATACAGTAAGAGGCACAGGAGTTCTCTATCGTGTGTGGAGTGAAATAAGGAATGCATAATTTCTGCTGTACGTGGCTCATTTTATTCCGTTTTAAGGTATGCATTTTGTTGTGTTGATGTAACTAAGAAGGGAGATTCAAAGCATTAACCATCAACGTGATAGAAATACGAGCCATGTGAGATGTCATTAACTTGCAGTGTATGTGTTAATTTGAGGGATTGTTTCTTGAGTAACAACTTTATGGCTGTTTTAGTTTAATGGAATATGCTTATTCATGCATGTGGTATTCGTCTTTACATTACTTTGGTTTGCTATTTAATCTCGCCTACTTGTTCTTTAGTTTTCATATTATACGTTGGTCAAAGGACTCCATCTTTAGTGTGCTCTACTAGTTAATCTCAAATTTATTTTACAAGTCATGCAGAATATAATTTTGTTTCCAAGTAGGTTCTGTATAGCTGGTCGTTTGAGACATGACTGCTTAATCATACAGACTTAGTTGTCCTCGGTATCCTGTGGACACTTAGCACAGTGGTAGCTCAAGGTTTTCCATCATATTTTTTGTTCTCTTTACATATATATGGGAGTGTGCTTTGCCAGGATAAATGAATGAATGAATGAATGAATAATTTATAAAGCGCGACAATACCCTGAGGTGTCTAGGCGCTACCTGAAAAACACATGTAGTTGGAAAGAGAAGAGTACAGTTATGTTCTAAAGAGCCAAGTTTTTAGGTTCTTCCTGAATTTTAATAAATTTGTCTCTCTCTTAAGAGAGGTCGGAAGGGTGTTCCAGAGTCTTGCTGTGGTGCAAGCAAAACTCTTTCCACCCCACATGATCTTTTTTGTCCTAAGGACAATCAAATTTCTGAGTTCTGCTGATCTTAGTGGCCTGGCCAGGACGTATGTTTTTAAAAAGCTTGCTAGTTGAGTTGAGCCCATTTGATTCAGTGTTTTAAAAGCAATGGAAAGAGATTTGAATTGAATTTGCTTTGTTACCATCAGCCAATGCAGCAATGGGAGGGCGGAAGTTACAGACTAAGATTTTGGAATTCCCAGGAGAACCCTGGCTGCGGTGTTTTGTACAATCTGCAGTTTTTGAATACTACGTTTTGTCGCAATAGTGAGCAGGGCATTACAGTAATCCAGTCTTGAAAATCTTTAGACTGATATAACTGTTTTCCTGAGTTCTATTGGGATTGAGGGTAAGATCTTCCTCATTATTTTTTGTATAAAATTGCCCCTTAAAACTGCTGCAGCTGCTTCTCTGGTCCCGTCGGTAACTCCTCCATTCTTAGGGGCAGATTTACAAGCCCTTGCGCCACTTTTGCGTCACTTTTCCCATGTTAAAAATGACGCAAAAGTGGCGCAAGGGGCTTGTAAATAAGCCCCTTAGGCCTCTAGGCAGTGCTGCGGGTGTGTCTCTGTTCCCAGTGGTAATTCCCCATTCTTAGTCCTCTACACAGCTGCATCTCTGTTCATACATCCACTACATTCCAAACCAAAACACATAGGTAAAAGACATTGTCATTTACAAGGCCAATAGCTTTAACTCTCAAAAATGCAAGACATACTGCATTGCAAATGCTTGTTTAGATCATGCCTACAGGCAGATTTTAGCTGACTTCTTGTGGACCATAACAAAAACTTACAGTGTGCTTAGAGTCAGTATATTCCTTACCATTAGTCTGCTTTCTTGACATACTCATTTGCTTGCTTCTTACTCAAGGTCTTTCTTTCATCATCTTGCGTTTGTCTCTCCCTCGTAGAAGAGCTTCTTTACCATTACTGTGCTCCATGTTGCACTCTCTTTTGTGTGTTGCTTGCACACCATTGCTTCCACCTCCAGCTGCTTTATTGCGTCTTTTGCTTTTTACCAACGCTGCACAGCGTTGGTAAAAAATATTGGTAACATCAATAGGTCAGTAAAGCGAGAACTAATGGCTTTGCCAATGGTTGTTTCTTTTTCTTTCAACACTCATCAGTGCAAGTTTTCCTGCTCTCTCCCTTGTGTGGCGCTTCTATGTCAAATCCCTGCATATCCTCTTCTCTTAGCTGCTCTCCCACCCTTTCAAATTCCAAATCCCTGCCTGCTCCCTCTCCATGTTGCGCTACAGCTTTTCTCATGTACCCCCCCCTTTCTGTTCTTAATTTTTAGTCACCCCCAAGCCCCTATTTTGCTCTTTGGCATCCCTTGCTTCCGCCAGTGCTCTAAGAGGTCCTGGTGTCTTTCATGTTAGCTGACTGCCCTCCCCTGCTCCCAACAGTGACTTGCCATCAACTGGTGTTTGTCCTTTACCTTTCCTACATTAACTTTTCTCTGAAAAAGGCGTACGACCTAGGCTATTGTTTCAATTAGCAGAAAAATAATGTTTAAATGAATCCAGAACTGAGCATCAGAGCTACATATTATGATATTGAGCCAACTTGCATTAGTCCAAGTATTCACAGGGTATATGGCCATCAAATGGACATAATTCACATGCTAAAGAGGACTGCCCAGTCATTAATGTTATGTCTTTCTGTGAGTTGTGTGGTTGCCGGCAATTCATTATGAATATACTAGCTTTACAAATGCTGGTTTCCACAGCCTTGACTGCCAAAGGAGACCATTACAGAGGTACCAATGTCAATCCATGCTGGAAATCTTATTAAATTACTGGTTCTTCGGAGGTACCAGAATTGAGCAGAGAGAGGGACTCACTGTAAAGTTTGGGTATGTTTAATTTTCGGAAGCAAACGATTATTTTCTTGGTACCAAGTCCTGTATTTTCTGTTGGCAATCCCTTTACCTTATTTTATGCAACCTGCCAATACTAAATTCTGCTCCGGGCTAAATTTAGACTGTACTGTTATATTTTCTTTACATTCATTTAGCAGACCTCTTAAATCGAAGAGTTCATCTAAACCAGGGCACAAGTCCTAAAAAAAGAAGTGGGGGGCGCTCCAAGTTAGGTGGTGTCACCGGAAGTGACGTCACGACAGGAGTGAGGGCACGAAATTTGCCGGTCTCCGTCTGAAATGCGTGAATACATACACGATACAAGTAGAGGTATAAGTACTGCAATAAGTGGCAGTCACTCAAAACACAAGAACACGCTATACACAGGACCCATTCCTCGGATTACACGGTTATTACAGACTCGGGCCGTAGGCACTACGGGCATCTGTCGGGGTCCCTGGAAGTGACATGCTCGGCGTGTTGACAGCGCAGTTCCTTGAAGCCTTGGCGCCTCGGCTGTGTCGGGTACCGGCTCCAACTTTTGGGCAGGGGGGACGGCGTCCACCCGGTAAAAACCAGGTAAAATAAATGGGGGGACGCCGTCCACCCGCGTGGTACCCAGACTCGAGCCCTGATCTAAACTGTCCTAACATTCTATCATCAGGGCCACTGAAGTAAAACGCTGAGGCAGTAGAAAGGTCAAGTGGGGTTTATTTCATTAAAGTAAAAGCTCCAACGACCGGGAAAGTCCAGCAGCTGTGAATCCGAAGGGCAGCTGACTCGCATTGCCAAGGAGCTCACAGCTGCTGTTGCACCCGAGCGTGGAACACCAGTCAAGAATAAACAACCATACATGCAATGACAGCGGTCTCGAGGGAGTGCGAGACCACTGTCAATGCGAGAAAATTGCGGTCTCTCGGAAAGAAGAGAACGGCAAGAGAATACATACTACAACATTTCCCTCCTAAACAGCGGAAGAAGAGACATCTTAAGATAATGCATAAATTTAAACAATAAGCAAGTGTTTTAGTAGGATAGCAAAGAAACATCTGTGAGTAATAACATTAAAGCATATAAAATATAACCAAGTGTAATAAGGCAAGAAATACCACAGGATCAATAAAGGAATTGACCCTAAAATATATTCTTTGAACTTGCTAGGCACGTGTTTTTGACGCCCCTTAGACGTCCTAGACATGTCATGAGTACTATGCGTCAAACCAGCTTGGTGTTCTAAATTGTGTGCAGGAGTCCCCTCAGCTCTGTGAAGCATCTCTTGCACTTCAAGCCAATCAAACCATTCACTATGATCATCACTGTCCAGCTTATGTTTGTTTATAATATCTGCGTATGAACCAGTGATGCGGACTAAGCACCTTTTACTCCACCAACCTTTGTTGTCAAGGAGGGCTGACCATTTGCTCACCTGTCTGACAACCACAGGTAACAAAAACCTAGATTTCCCTTTTCCCACTTTTCTTGGATTTTTCATGAGTACCCAGTCACCTTTCTGTAAAGGTGAACCTTCAAAATGTTTCCTTGAATCAAATTGTGGTTTTATGTTCACTTGTTTCTGCTGTACTTGGGATTTAATTGATTCTAGTGACGCGTGCGTGTATTCCACTTTCTGATCAGTTTCCTTACTAAGTCAGTTGGGAAATAAACCAGTATGCACCTTCCTACCTCTGAATAGAGTAAAAGGTGCTACCCCTGTTGTGGAGTGAGGCATAGCATTATGGAACCAAACTTTTCTGTGCGCAAATTCTATAGCATCTTGACCAGATGATATAGCGGTTTGTATCCCTTCTTTCACAGTTCTATTTCCCCTCTCAACTAGGCCATTGGAGGTAGGAGAATACAATGCCACCTTTAGGTGGGTGACATCATGCAGCTTGAGAAAGGAACACATACGATGTGAGACAAAGTGTGTCCCATTATCGGTGACGATAACTTTGGGCGAACCCTCCATTATGAAAACACTTTGTAGAAACGTAATATCATTGTCAGTAATTGCCCCACTACAAAAACAGTAATACATCCATTTGGTGCAATAATCTACAAACAGAATCAAATACTTCTTGGCAGAAGATAAAACTTTGTAGGGGCCAGAGAAATCTAGACCCACTTTGTCCCAAGGATTTAGGGGAAGGGGAACTGGATGAAGTGGTGCAACTAATGTTTTCCAATGTTTATCGGATACTTAACATTTCTCAGTCATACTTCTGACTTGCGATTCCATGGAGGGCAACTTGTAATAGTGTTTCAACCGTTGACAAATTTTGGTGACACCAAGGTGTCCTTGATGTGCTGACTGAATGATAGCTCCATGTAAGCTTTCTGGGGGAACAAAAAGATCATGACGCATAATCATACTTTGAACAACAGACAACTCATCAGCCACATTAACAAAATTCCACGAGTCCTAGAAAGGAGCTAAGGGCTTCTCTATTTTTAGGTGGCACGGAATCTCTGATTTCCTTGATAAGTGAAAATTTGGGCGTAATACCTTCAGGTTAGAGTGTATGGCCTAAATACTCAAACTCTTTAACAGCAAATTTACATTTTTCACGTCTGACTGTCATACCATACTTATGAAGTTTGGTGAGAATTCTAGTAAGGGTGCGATCATGTTCTGCTCAACTGCCAGCGTATACCAGAATATCACCCTGATATGCTTTGACAACAGAAATGTCTTCAAGTAGCGACCTTCTGGAACGCCCTGGCAGCAGATGCAAGTCTGAAAGGCAGTCTGAGGTACTTGTAGGCAACGAATGGAGTCACAAACATAGTGAGTTATTGTGACTCAATGGAAAGTGGGATTTGTTGGTACGCTAATCTGAGGTCTATAATGGAAAGAAATTTGCCTCACCTAAGTTAGCCAAGAGATCATGAATTTTCGGGAAGGGGTGGCAATTCACCAATATATTGTGGTTGAGTGAGCGCAAATCAGCACACAACCTGACTTCCCCTGATCTCTAGCGGGCTAAAACTATGGGGGAGACCCACTCAGAAGAGTCACAAGGTGCAATGATTCCCTCAACACACAAGTTCTTGAGAACATCTTTCAGTTCTTGTCTGGCACTTATTGGTAAAGGGCGTACTTTATGCACAACAGGTTGAGCATTGGTTTTGAGCTGAATTTGGTGTTCAAACCCTATGACTTTCGCTACTTTGTTACTGAAGGAAATTGATTAAGAATGTTATCAATATTGGTCTCTGAAAAGGAAGAATTGTTAATCATATTCACATTATACTCATCATGTACATAATCAGCAAGAAATTCCCCGATGACTACAGGCTGATCAGCACCTGGTTTAAGGTATAAACCCATCTTGGCCAAGTCCTGCCACCCAATGATGTTCCTTCCTTTTAGAACAACACAAACCTGGCTAAATGTGTGTCTGCCTAAACATTGTAGTCTGGAGAGAAAATATCCAAGCATTTCAATTTCTGTCTCCCCAAATGCTTTGGGATTGACGTCAGTTGATGTAAGGATGTCATCACTACTCCAATTCTGATAAAAAGTAATATCTGATAAAATGGATATTGGAGAACCAGAATCAGCCATGACTTGAACAGGAATGTTTCCAATAATCATTGCACACCAGGGTCCTTTGGCTTTGCATAAATCAATAGAGTTGCATTCGATAGTTAACACGAAGTTACTGAGTTTTTCAGAACAACTGTCTAAGTCTTTGGTGACTTCAATACTGTTGATTTTTGTAGACCTCTTACTACTCCTGCATACAGCCTGAAAGTGACCCTTTTTTTGCAGGTCATGCATCTCTTACCAACCGCAGGGAAATTAGGAGAATTTCCAATTTGATTTCTTGAACCACATCTAAATCACACCAATGTTTTTTTAAAAGGCTGTTTAATGGGTTTGTTCACAATGTTCACTGCACATAGGGAGTTGTCCTCCACTATGTATACGCCGTGTAACGCTTGGCTTTCCTGGAGTGATTTGGTTGAAATCATGGCGCGTTCAATTCCTTTGACTATTTCAACAGTTGCAGATAAGGTAGGGTTTCTGCAACTAAGTAATCTTTCTTGGATTTTCTTGGAAAAGTAGGAAAAAATTAATTGATCCCTGATGCAAATATCTGTGGTTGTACCAAAATCACAAGTTGCAGCTAAGATCCTTAATTCTGCATTGTATTCTTCTACTCCTTAATCAGCACTTTGTTTGCGTTTAAAAAATTGTGCTGTTCAAGTGCAATGCTAGGTTCTTTGGAATAGTGCTTCCCGATGCGCGCTAGAGCCTCCTTGTAAACATTCCAATCATCACCTAAACCACCAGGTGCTACAATTTTGGGAAGAATGTCATAAACTTGTTGAGCAGCTATTCCAATGCAGCTGTATAGAATAGCTACTTTGCGCGCAGGTGCATATTTCACAACATCTATTGAAACCAGGTAGTTTTCAAATATTCTTAGTCGCTGGCGCCATTTAAGTAAAGGTTTGCCTGGAGATTGAAAAAATGGAGGAGGTTGTTGGAATTGTTAAGATGACATATTTTTTTTTATATATATATAAGTAAGTAAAGAAGTGAAAATAGAAATAAAGGAGATGAAATTTGAAGAAGAGAAAAAAATGGCGAATTGTACTAAGGATATGGTAGTGGGGTGACAAACTATGTGCCCATATTGCAATATCTGATAAAGATCAAGTAAAATTGAGTAAGATGCAAGAAACAGTACTGCGCCTTTAACTCCTTAACCGCGGCGCGAATTCCGCCGCAGTGCGGGAGTTTTAATGAGTGGGCGGGGCTGCGTCGGCCAACGGACGTGCGCAGCACTAGCCAGGTAGTGCTCGCGACAGCCATTGGCCGACACGCGCACGGAACGGGTTAAGTAATAAATGGTAACTGCTTGATGTTTTCCTTTTTGAGCACACGCGGCTTCAAAAACTTCCGGGGCACAGCGTTAGGTAGTTAAAGCGTGTTGACAGCAGGGGGCGCGGGGAACAGGCTTAAATATGTGCACGCGTAGACTGGAGTGCCTGTAATAGCACGTGAGTGAGGAAACGAGCGCAAGCACGTAAGCTCAAATGCACGCCGTTTCGAAGGCGCAGGCGCTCTGTAAATGGGTGTAAACAGTACCTTTTGTCCATTGGAAATCGCCCGTAGAGTTGGAGCAGTTGGTCTCTGAAGACGATGTAGGAGGCAGTTGGAGTCGGAGGACTCTGATGGAGCAAGGACTCGAGAAAAAGAGACTTGCTCGATAAAATCTTTCATTAACTTTTACTAAGTATTAATTAATAAATAAGGCGAAATTAACATGCACCCAACACAGAAATATGGGGAGAAAAGCTTATGCATGCTTGAATTAATGAGAAATAAAATGCAGCACGATTAAAACCCGCTTTAACTTGCTAAATGCTTTGCGCATGTGCAAACCCGAATGACGCATAAAATAACGTGACTAACTCGCTTTGCGAGGGAAAAACGCATGCGCAAGAAGAATTGAAATAGGGTCTTGAGGTACCGCATGCTCGGCATATGCTTGCTTGATTAAAAAGAAAGCTGCTGCCACTAACGCTTTTGCCCAAGAGTAATAATAATTACATGGGATAGAGTATGTCGTGTAGTTCCTATAGTACTCATGCAGGACCTGCGCGTTTGGATAACATAAACCGTGGGCTTGGTGTTAGACTGACTCTGTGCACCCCCACCGCATATGTTAGCCGGATTTGCATTAGCTAGCTCACAGTGCCACTAGAATCTCCTCTTATCGGGGAGAGATTAGTTTCTGGCAACCTTAGATCATGACAACCCTAATTCCTCAGAATCGTGGAAACAATGTACTACCTTTCGCTCAGTCACTCGTGCTTACTTATTCAGTTTGTCTCAGAGAGTTACACAGAATAAACAGTCTGGGTGTCTCAATAAGTATTTATTGAACAGTTGTTATTCTAGTGTAAAATATATGTGCTGCAGTAACCAGCAGACAATAGCAGAGATATATTATCAGCAGTACGATAAAAGCAAAGGGATAGAACAGTTCTACCATATTGCAATAGTCATGAATACATACATGAGTATAAAAAGCATTATGAAAGTGTGCGTACTCCCACGATGCCTAACTAGATGTACCTGAGTGTACCTAGCATATGTGTAGGTCTAAAAGCCTAAGAGCCAAGAATCCTTCTAGGATTTAGTCGAACCCCCATACCTGAATAGAGAGAGTGTGGGACACCGTCCTGGTCTCGAGTTGGACACCCCGCAAGGGCTGTGTTAGACCGCTGTCAGCTGGAGCGACTGCATGCAGGAGCCTCAGCGTCTCTGGTCAGTGTGTCAGCATGGAAGTCTCGGTTCCCTCTGTCTTACCGGGGTAAGATGTGGTGTATTTATACCCTGATGACTCTAGTTGCTTCGTATGGTTTGTATTGGCCCTTGTTAGACTTGAGGAAGACGTCAGGGGTGAACTTTGTATATACATATTATGCAGGTGGTGTATTCCTAGAGAGCCATGCATAATTGATGAGTACAGTGTGGGCCTGTGTTTGGGAAAAACCCTGCTGTATTCAAAACCACAGACTAGATAACGTTCAGCCCTCAGAGTTCATTGTGTACTAGCGAGGACCAATGTAGGTGAAAGATCATGCCTATTTAAGGAATCATGACTATAATAGGACATGTACAGTTATGACCGTAATAGGGCATATGCGGCTTTGACCATAATAGGGCAAGTACGAATATGACCGTATCAGGGCAAATACGAATACGTCCATTTTAGGGTATGTATGAACGGGTCTACATTAGGGCCTCTATACGGGACATAATACCCACTCCTCTTCCGAACAGGATGACAATGACCATAATTAAAATCTGGACAATTTAAGAACATCTTAAAAGCAAGTAAAAACATGATTCTAAAATCTTTTTTTTTAAATTTCTTCCTAAAATGTTAATAATTCAGCTATTTCCAATTGCCACTAAAAGAATGTCTATTTTGTTTCTCTATATAAGTTGCTTCACTCAAAGTGGAAGAAGGCCATGCTTTTCTCAAGCGAAAGTGTCAATTTAGGAAATGTTCCAAATTTGCTCGTTTATTATGAAAACGAGTGGAGAAGCCGAATTCTTTCCCAGGACGCGATGAGCCAATTCGAGATTAAGTGTCCTGGCTGGGAAGCACAACATTATCTGTGTGAGCTACTGCAGACGACAAATCCAACGCCTCACAGAGAACGTCAATCGCACATAGATGGAATGTAGCACTGCCAACAGTCGAGGCTGCGGCAGCTTGTGCGGCAGTTGTTACCTGGGTGCCTGTGGAGGAGTCACCTAACCCAGCAGGAGCAAACGGCACCTGTGGATTCTCAAGGAATGCATTCATCAGAATCTGAAGACGCTGGGGACAACGCAGAGCATGGGCCTTTAGGGGGTCCAGCATTGCATCCGTGTCCGGAGGCGCATCTGATGGAAATGTTAGACAAAGATCCAACGTGCATTCTTCTCTGCAAAGCAGGCATCGAAGGACAGGTAAGATGCAGTCTACCCAGACTGGTCGAAAAGATAGAAACCAGGAGGCATCGAGTTCTCGCAGGCAAGAAATGCCCAGAAGTTGTACCATGCGTTCACGGTATTTCCGCTCCAGGAGCATGTTTGCCATTCCCTCGGGAATTGGGCCGTCCATTGCGTAGCAGTAGTATTATGAATAGGACCCCTGCAATCAGCAATAGGATAAGCGGGAGTCCTCCAAATACGCTTCCCAATACGGAGTGTATAAAATTTGGGATTACTCCGAGGACTGTCTGAAAGGTGCTTAACAGTTCTGACCCTATGGTCTTAAATAGGTGTACAATACCGCTCGTATCAGACATATTGAAGATACAACCCACCATTTCTGCTAAATGAATGGGGCAGTTTGTACGTATGAGCGCCTGTATCTCACTCGAGGTCCTTGCAACTTGAGGTTCATAGGTTTCTCGAGCGGAGGTTAAGGGCACGGGTTGCTGTAAAAGCATGGCTTGCAGTCTGCTCAGAGTATCAAATTGTATGAAAGAAACATTCAGTGAAGGCCATAGCGGCGCCTCCCTGACTGTGTTCAGTGGTGGAAACAATACTTGCATACAGCAAGTAACCCTGGAGTTAACAGTGACCAGATAGGCGACGCCCAGAAGCATCCCACAGCAACCTTGATCATTTAGCATTAAGTAACTCCCATTCGAGAGCAGCTGAAAAACCGGCGTGATCATGGCCGCTGGGGTCCCTGACATGTGACAAGATAAGTTCGCTACCGAACCACTACATGCTCCATGCAGAGAAATATCCTGACATATGAGAGAACCGCTTAAAGCGTTCTTGCAGTTTGTACCACTCAGATACACTTCTCGATTCCCATTCCGGCATCGATATCTATATGGTAACTCCCAAGTTTCCTTGATGTATCCCTTACCCATTTTTTTAGGTCGAGCCTAGAGTAGCGCGCAAGCGCTGCTCTGGCGAGACTTTAAGTAAGGGGGTTTCCAAAGCTGACCACACGCTCGTGCGTCGTGGCCTTTTTCGGGCGGTTACGCGCGCAAGGCCGACATCTGTTTCCAATTATCGTAATTGGAAACAGATGTCTGCCCTGCGCGTAATCGCAGGCAAAAGGCCATGACGCACGAGCGTCTGGTCAGCTCTGCAGGCTGCCGCGCTCGCTCGCCCCCGCTCCTCTCTTGTATATTTATAGTACAGTAACACGCCCCATTGTCCGGGCTCCTCTGCCCGACTTCATTACTATTACCATGAGAAAGAGGCGTGGCGTTCCCCGCTTCCTCTCCCCGCTCAGCCCCCCCCCCCCAAACCCAAACCCTAGACTGCCTCCGTCTTGAATCTCACTTTGATTCCCCGACACCTTGTTTTTATAGTGAAAGTAAAGCATGAAAAGTGGGTAAGGAAGGAGCTGTGCTCTGTAGATAATTCTCATAAGAGCATCGCAATTTAAGATTGATATAGATTATTCCCAGGACCCTTTTCTCTGACTAGGCCTATGCAGATTAACTATTAAGGGCCATTGATTTAAGTCCCAGGTGAGCGAGCACCATTTTAAGAGGGACACACACGTCTTGCACTAGGAACAGGATGTGTTAAGACAACGGAGCCTAAAATTTGCATTATGACCTACTAACTGCCAGACCTCTAATTGTGCTGCGTTTCTGTGCAGCAGAGGTGCTATGAAGTCTGGGTTGGTTCCCCCTTACCTGTCCTTGCCACAGTTCATCTCGATTTTGTTTTATTCGGGCACCGTGAGCGTGAAACACTTTGCATGGTTTTTGTAAAATGGACAGTGTTTTATGAGTTAGTAGACCAAGGGCAAACACCCTGGTGCATGTTGGCAGCCGGGGGGGGGGGGGTATATACCCCGCTGGCTGTGACCCTTTGAAACCACGGGGGGGGGCTCTAGGCGACATTACCTCACTGCCCGTGCCTCTCCATTGCATACATAGCACTCTAATCACTGTGTACCCCGTCGAGTCGTGCCTGCATGCTTACAGTGTCTCAAAGCGCTTTGAAACAGCAGGCAGGCAGCATACGCGCGCTACATCACAATTTTTCAACAAACAAAACAGTTAAGTCAATCTTTGTCACTCTTGTTCTTTACAATGCTGTCCTCTTTGTGTTCGAAACCAGACCATTAACCCCCAAACACACACATGGCGCACAAAAATATTAAGAGGAGCTCAGGTCACCAGTCCGGTAATAGCGCCAGAGGTACATGAGGCCGGGTGTGATGTTGAATGAAATTCATTTATTTCCCTGTGCGCCTCGCAGCGCTTTGTTAGCATTAAGTGCGACATTCTCTTTTCACAGAGCACTGTATAAACTGGATCGCTTCTGGGTGCTATATTTAAATGTAATGCAGCGAATGATGTTCCGATGAGAACATAGGAAATGAAATTGATGCAACGCAATGGCAGATCACACGCTTTTCAGGTTGGGCAGGTCCAGCCCCCTTTAGATTCATTTCACGCTTTGCATCATGGTATTCGTAGTCTCAAATGTCAGTCATTCGCAACACTGTAAGTCTTCACAAACATATGTTGATTTTTCTTTAATCTTTGTCAACAAAAAAAAGCATCTGCTCACAGTGTAAACAATGACGCAGTTCAAAGGGCAAGGGACAAAATTGCCTCCCCGGGGGCGCATGCACCCCCGCGCAGGAAGCAAGGCTCCGACGGACCACGTTCATATGCTTGAAAGCGTGAGAGCTCACCCCGACAAATCAGCTCGTTCAACATTTAAAAGTGCTCGGCCCCCGTTAAGGGATTCATTTCACCCGAGGCATTATGGGACTTGTGGTTTTTATATTTTCCATTCATTCATGTTTTTTCGTAATTGTAATTCACGACATGTACAGATACTTTGCTTTCTTTTATGCTAAACAATTAAAAACCCAAATTTCCATGCAGTTAAATAATTTGAAAGGCAAATAGAAGAGTCCTTTACATGACCACGCTGATAAGATATTCCCTGCTGTCCATTGTTGTGAATATAATTTGAAAGATGTGTTTGCAGCCAATTTATCAATAACCCCAAAAATGAAGGAAACACGTTTAAATGTCTTTTACGTCATCTTTCCTTGCATTAGTTCCACATTTCTTTTGACTTTTGCACTTTCTATTGCTACCGGTAACAATGATTGGGGAAGTGAACAAAGTGTAAATAGCGCTTCACACCACATAGGCGCTATGCTGAACACAGAAGTAAACATTATTTGCACCAATTGTTAGGGCGGGGCCAACGTCTGAGTTAGAAGTGGGCAGTTTAAACTTCATGCGTCTCACTATGAGGCCTCAGTTGAGACAGCCCACGGGGTGCAAAGCTGCCTATGGATCCTTTCTGAAGAGGAAGCCGAGCCCCTCAAACAAGCATTGGCAACCCCAATCTATCTGGACTTGGCCAGCTGCCTCAATGGTTATTTTTTATTGCAAGCAAGCGCCAGAAAAAGAGAACCAGACCTATCCACTATATGCTTGCAATAAATATTGTAAAATTAAAAATAATAACAGCTGACTGTTTTACTAGTGATGTTTTGTAACAAGCATTTCAGTTGTATTGTGCATTTTGTTATTATGTGAAAGGGAGAAAAAATAAATCAAAACCCTACCGAGCAATTAAATTAAAGGGAGCAATTATAAAGACAATGTTTTGGGTTGTGCCTCCCAGACCGTGCAGGAGGTCTGGTTGCAAATGACCTATTGTTGGCTCATCAAGAACTTAGAGGGCCTTGCAGCCCTCCCCGTTTACAATTGGTTGGCTTTATTGTCACTCATTTTCTTGCTTCTTATTTGATTGATTTCCTTGTCCCAGCGTCCATCTTGTGTTTGTCCCTCCCCTAGAGTCCAGCCTGTTCACATTCTCTCGGAATGCCTGTCTTCTATCCTTCCAATGGACAGTTTTAGGGATTTTTTTTTCTTTTTGGTTAAGCGGTTCATGAGGGTGCATGTGTTTTTCAGCTCTCTCCTTCTTTCCCCCATGTTCTCCCGTAAATGGCCACCCCCACTCTGTGTTCGCTTGCTACCCTGTGACATCTCACTTTGACATTGAATATTTTTACAGCACCATAACGTTGAAAACGCTCTCTAGAAAGGGATTCGTTCTGGCTGTGCGCTGATCCAGGCTATTTATTATGTGACTGTTTGGCCTCTGATTGTTTGAAAATGTTGAGTGTGTGGGCATGCTAATAGGGGATAATATGCTGCATGGCTAAACGTATAAGGTCCCAAAGGCGAGACCTATTGGCTATGCCAATGCTTGTCATATTTGCCTGCCTGCCTTTGCTCAAGGCAATATTGAAACTGAAACGTAGTGACCGGCAGAGTGATTTGGCCATGAATTAGCCATTCTGTTGATGGTGATTCGGCTACAGTAAATAGTAACCTTTCCAGTTTCTCAATACGCAGCAATGTATATTTGGCTCCCCTTTGTGCCATTTCTGTCTGTTTATCAGTTAGATTGTATTCTGAAAACAGAGACGTGGTGTTTATAAAACGCCAGGGCACATAGCCTGAACGCAAAGATTGTAGCGTCCAACTTAGCATCATAATAGAATGTAGCTGAGATTGCCCGTGTTGTAACAAGGCCAGATCTTGTTCTAATAAGTCGATTGCCGAAGACACAATGTTGCCTAAGGAGTAAATCCTGGCAGTCAAAGTTGTTAACCCATTATCCACTACAGCTAATGCCTTCTGTAGGTTAATACGGTCTATTTCCCGTATTCTTTCTGCGGCCTCCTGTTGGGATATTTTCCAGTTTTCATTATAATAGGCATAAAGGCCAGCATATATGAAACGTTTCTGACGTGTTTTCCTTGGGCCTAGTAAGAAATCACTAAGGTCTACATCAGGTGTGAGTAAGGTCAAGTGATGTTTAACTTCTGTGAGTGTTGAGGTCTCTAGCCAATCAAGGCACAACTTCCCAACACTATAGGATGTCACTACCCCTGGGTGTTGTCTTTGTACATAGCGAGGATCTGGCCTATGGATACTAAACCCTTCGGTTGTATTCATGAATCTCTGTTGACAGGTGTTTGTGTCAATGGGCCAAATCAGCCATTTCGTCCAATCAGGATCTGATCCACCTTTGACCTCAATCCTTAACACTGTCATTACCTCTGGCCAGTATCCCACTGCGTGGAAAACTGCAGTGGTTAAACCTCTTCTAAAAAAAGCCTTCTCTGGACCCTGCAGAATTAAAGAACTACCGGCCTATTTCCCTGATGCATGTCCCAGCAAAAATCTTGGAGAAACATCTGAACCTCCATCTTAGTACTTATTTGGAGGATCATCAGCTGCTCGATGGCTCGCAACATGGGTTCAGAAGTGAGCACAGTACAGAGACGGCGTTAACCGTTGTATTCAACAACATTCGACAACAGGTTGACGCTGGTCATATCACCTTACTGATCCTTCTGGACCTGATGGCAGCCTTCGATACCATCTCTCCTCTTAGATTGGCTGGGAGGCTCCGGGAAATAGGGATTGAGGGCCCTGCCCTTAACCTGCTTACATCCTTCCTCATGGAACGGTCACAAAGAGTTAAGATGGGCCAATTCCTCTCCGCTCCTAAACAGCTTTTCTGTGGAATCCCCCAGGGATCCTCATTGAGTCCTACCCTTTTTAATATCTATGTAGCCCCGCTTTCCAATGTCATAAGATCTTTCGGCCTAGAAGTGTTATCCTACGCTGATGACACTCAAATTATGATCACCATCACTGAGAGTGTCGAAGCGTCAGCAGTAAACTTTAAAAACTGCATGCAGGCGGTGGCGTCATGGATGGTAGAGAACTACCTAAGACTCAATGGGGATAAAACTGAGATCTTAATTTTCGGAGATAAACAGGAGATTTGGTCTGAAGCCTGGTGGCCAGATACGCTTGGATCTTGCCCTCGCCCTGGCCTTAGTGCCTAAAATCTAGGCATCATAGTGGACACCTCCCTTTCTATGGGCCCCCAAATAAATAGAACAGTCTACCTGCTTCGGGATGATAAGGACTCTCAAAAAGATTTTTCAATTTCTCTCCCTACCCGTGCGGAAACAGGCAGTGGTTGCCCTTGTGCTGTCTAGATTAGATTATTGCAATGCCCTTTATGTAGGGTTAAATAAGGGACTCCTACACCGACTTCAACTTGTGCAGAATGCCGCTGCCAGGCTGGTGATGGCCATCCTAAATTCCATTCTGTATTGGCTACCATCAGAAGCCTGCACTGGCTTCCACTGGGCCGGAGAATTGTGTTTAAAGCCCTGTGCCTGGTGCACAAGGCTTTTTACAATAGGCGGTCAGAAGGCATTAAAAAGCTGTTTCGCAGATATGTCCCCGGCAAGCAGCTAAGATCTGCCAGCAAGAATCTGGTGATAGTTCCCAGGTTCAGGAAATCCAGAGGGGGGGGGGGGGGGGGTAGGGGAGGGCCTTTTCGCTGGCTGGAGCCAAATTGTGGAATTCCCTTCCTCCTTCAATTTCGGCTCTGGAACTCCATTCTTCGTTCCGTAAGGCCTTGAAGACTTGGCTCTTCACCAGCTTGAATCTGTAAACCCTTCACCTATGGACCTCTCTGATCCTGATTCCTTTCCGCAGCGCCTTGATGCCCCTGGGCTAAGTCCGCGCTTTATAAAACCTATATTCATTCATTCATCTGTTGTACTGGAGAATGTCATCTAATCCTACCCCTTGCGTAGTTGAATTCTGCCCCCCACCCATCTGTGATGGTGCTGGAAACCCCGGTGTGTTAATTTCCTTGTTCTTGGCTAGTCCAAGACAGGATGTCTGTTGCACAGTTTCATTCAGAAATATAATCTGCTGTGGAATGAGGCATGCCCTAAATAGCGCTTCTGTTCCCTGGACTTGTCAGATCCTAGAACCCCAGATTGCTTTTAAATCTATGGTGTCCTTCCATAGGTCAAAACCCTGTGTAGACAACTGGGCCATGAAGGAAGCAGAGTAAACCTGTTTGGTGTTAGTTAACATAATTTTCTGTGCTGATGTTTTTGCCACTTTGTAATAAAATGACTTTGGGTCAGATGTGTTGAACCCTGAAAAGTATGTGAATTTTTGTGCAAAAGTTTGCGAACTACCTTTTGGAGGAGTTGGGCAGTGTTCCCACTGGTGGTATTCAAATACAGTTCTAGGTGTTATAGATTTGTGCAAGAAATGATGACCATAGTGTTGATAACAGTACAATGAATCATAGTCTGAAGTACCTTCTAACATTTCATTGTTCAGAAATGCTGCAGTTTTTTCTAAATCAGACATTAAATTATTTACAGTTTCAGTGTCCCAATTATCTGAAAATGTACTGGATGTAATGATATCACTTAAAGAAATTTTAAATACATGTTTATGCTTTAAAAGTTCAGTCGGACCGAATATATCATAATCAATCTTGTCCCATCCTATACCGTCTGGTATAGGAACTGCTGTGATGTTCACTGAAGACAAGTCTCTTGGTTCACGATGTGAAGACTGGTGTGGTTTTAAAATCAAATTGACTCTTTGGGCTGTCAAGCTCTGCAGGAGGTATCGTCCATTAATAAGCATACTAAAAGTTATTATTAAACCTAGCCAGAAGAGAAAAAATAAAATCCCAGTGATATACCATAGTTCAATCCAAGGTGACACCAGGTAAGTCTTTCTAAAAAATTTCAAAAAGTCAGTGAGTTTCTGTTTGCGTGATTTTTTGGCTGGCGTCGTTTCCGGCTCGCTTGGATCCAGTGAAAACGTATCAAAGTTCATGAAATAACCAGAAGCAGTTCGATCAATTGTTGGAATTGCATCGGGATTTGTTGAAATTGCATTTTACTCTTGACGAGGCACGTTGACATAAATGTCTGTAGTCGGTCTGATTGCAATTTGGTTGTTAAGTTGATTTTCTTCTTGTTGAATTGGAACGAGTTCCAAAGCATTGTTGCTTAGTCCTTCATTCCGTACAGGTGGCTCTTCAAACGTGATGAGTCTTTCTGTTTGGACTTCTTGAATTGTAGCGAGAGGAGGGTGTCTGCTACTGTGGAGTCCACGAGGCCTATTGTTTAGTATCAGCCACATAGTGTGGTTTGATTAAGTCAATTGAGACAAATCTTTTCTCCTTTTTCCCGGCAAGAGGCGGCAGAAGTACAGTTCTTGTGCCTTGGATTGCTAGGACCGGTACAGGCTTTCTGTATGATGGCCCAAATTCTTTCTTGTCTGCAATCTTTTCTCTGACCAGATCCCCGACTTTTGGGATCCAGACAGGTCTTGCCGTTACTGCCTCGACTTCCTCAGTGGCGGCCTGTTTCTGGAGCACGTTACTTTGTTGTGTCCTGGATTCATTTAGATCCTGAAAAACAGCCAAACGATCATGGATATCAAATGGTTTTTCATCCGCCACTGTGCCTTCACAATCAAGATCAGGTACCCACATTCTTGACCCAAATAGGACCTCGTAAGGAGTGACACCCCCTAGAGAGCTTCTTGGCTGATTGTTAATCGCTCGTTGTACCCCATAAAGGTGATCGACCCATCTACCGCCTTTGCCTAATACCTTAGCTGTTAAAGATTGCTTTAAGTCCCAGTTTTTCCTCTCCACAACAGAATTTCCCTCGGGATGGTATGGAGAGGAGTACTGCAATGCTACGCCATTCCTTCCATGGCCTCTTTGTAAGTCTGAGAGCTAAACACCGGACCATGTTCAGAATGTAACGTGCCAACTGCGTATGTGCCGATAAAGACTCGCAAATCTTTTATAACAGTTCGAGCGTCAGCCGAGCGCTGAGGCCAAACCTTGAGGAAACTTGAGCTGGACGTACACGAATGGACAACCTAATGCTGTCTAATAATGGTATCTGTACTGGACGTGTTGCGGTAGACCCTTCCATCTGCTTGCAGATGTCGCAGTTCCAGACATAGTCTCTAATCTGCCTTCTCATCACGGGCCACCAGTAGCGTTGTTTCAACAAAGAAACAGTCTCCCTAAGTCCCTTATGTACAGAACCTTTCCCTTTGTGTGCTGCCACAATTAAGCCTAACCTACGATCCATATTTGGTATTACTCTATTCCCCACTCCAGGAATCTGAGCATATGGAATGTTTTGTGCATCTAACTTGTAGGAGTACTTGAGTGGAAATGTTTTAGGTACTGCTGTGCTGTCTTTGCGTGAAGCATTGACAGCTACCATAATCTCGCCGTCTATTCTCGTTTTTGAACGAGTGATTGCAGCTACGGACGCTGTGCGTACAGCCCCCTTTGCGGCTTCATCAGCGTATAAATTCCCTTCAACGTGTACGCCATCACGCTGATGAATCAGTGTATGTATCACGTGAGCCCTTGGTAGTTCGTTTCTCAACTCCACTACCTGTTCCCATAGCATTTTATGCTTAATTGTGCCACCTTTTGCGTCTTTGAACCCGTTTTGTTCCCAATGATGTAGATCTTCATTGTACGACTGTACACAGTAAAAGGAATCACACACAATTAGAGTGGGGAATTCGTGTTCCGTATTTACAAGTGCCAGCATCAGTGCTTTTAACTCTGCCAACTGAGCCGTGCACTCTCCTAGAGATTGCCTTTTAGTGCAACTCGGATGGAACTTTCCATCGTGCATGCGACCTTTAACAATCGCACACGCTGCGCTGTAAGCTTGCTTACTCCCTATGGCTGGTTGAGCAGATCCGTCAGTGTAAATAATGTATTCATACTGATCTAGAGGCAAAATCTCATTTGGTAGAGGATATTCTTGTTCGTATTGCTTGTGTTTTTAAACTTGGATCAAATCTGTATTCAACATCCGTTGCAGTAAGAGAATTAGTCCATTGTATCCATCTGGGATGTAAGGCTTTCGCATTTGGAATGCTAGCTTTTGTAACAGCTTCTAAAGCTGGTACTGGGGTCACGACAATTATGCGTTTACCCTGAGCCAGAGCTCTTTCTCTTGCTACAGCGGTCTGCACTGCTGTCAGGATTTTTTCTGTTAAAGTGAAACGCATCTCTGCGTTTGTGTACAGGTGTGATTTGTATGCGATTGGTACCGTTTCGCCTTCATTGAAAGTCAAATAAGTGTACCCGCATTGACCCGCTATTACTCGGATCACTAAGTTGCGTACGTTTACGCGTCTGTAAGTGTTTTGAAGCTATCATGTCTTCCTGTAGTGAACGTAGGATATTTGTATGTTCCTGTGTCCATTGTCTGATTGAAAAATCTGGTTTTATTAAGTCGTAGAAAAGTTTTACTCTTTCTGCGTAATCCAAAATGTATGTTCAACCAAAATTTAGGAATCCCAGAATTGATTGTAAATTCTTCAATGATTTTGGAGGTTGGAGCAGCGCACACTTTTCTAAAAAGATAGCTGCTAGGCTTTTTCCTTCACTTGACAACTCATACCCTAAAAATAGGACATTGAGGTGGGCAATTTTTTTAATTAAATTTATAGCCCTCAGAGGCGAATCCCATAATAATGGTGCTCACCCTGGTCAAGTGCCTCGGTAAGTCATTATCCGTCAGATAAATATCATCCACATAGGACAATGCTTGTTCATCCAAATTTTGGAGTAACTCTGTTACCCTTGCTGAAAACAAACCCGGGCTATTATTATACCCTTGGGGCAAATGACAAAATTGCCGTTGGGACTCTAGCACTGAGAAAGCGGTCAGATACCTGCTTTCAGGCGCTATATTTTGGCAGAAAAATCCATTTGAGATATCAAGTGTTGTTTTGTATTTTTGTCGCACAATGTTATTCATTAATGCGGCACTGTGTGCATTTTGAACTGCATATGTCTTTGTGCAGGTGTTTAAATGTCTATAATCTAAAACTAGACGATATGTGTTGTCAGGTTTGGCTACGGGAAACAAAGGATTGTTCATAGGTGAAGTGCAATTTTCTATCACCCCCTGGTATTCAAGTTGATCTAGGATCTCCCTGACTTGTTTTTTAGCTTCCTGCTTTATTATAGGGTATTGCCTTTGAGCATTTGGGGAAACTTTTAACAGGATCACGTGGTGGGTTGAATCCTCATCCCAACCAACATGATTTTTATACAATGCTGGGTTAGGGCAACCACCCACTCCTGCGCATATGCATGTTTAAGATGTATGGGAACGAGGTCGGAAAATGCTGGAAAAATTACAGTTTCTCCCCTAGGGCACTCCCATGACGAATGCTGGCGGCCAGTCTTGCTCTGCTAATAGGATGTCATAACCAGATGACAGATTTTCCCAAAATAGACCTTTAATTTTTCTGGGCTTGTCCCCCTCTATCCGGAGTGTTCTCATGTAACTTATGTGGGACACTTACCCGAGTATCAGGTGTTTCCACCGTGATATACTCACTCAACTCCGCTGTCACCAGAAATTCCTTCAGGTTCTGGCGAGCTATCGTTACTTCTGCCGCGCTGTCTAGCACTGTCAGAGCCCATTCCCCGTTCAGAAGCTGTGTCCTCAGAATTCTGGGCATGTCTGATCTTGAGACCTGCTACCTTCTTCTTTTTGAACTGACGTTTTTGTTTTTGTTTATCTTCTTTTTTAGGTGCGTGGTCCGCAGCACGTTGCGTGTCTCTGGACTTTGTACGCTCCTCTTGTCTGTGTTCTGACCGTCCTTCCCTCTCTGAGTTTCTTGACGAACCCTGAAAGGAACGTGTATCAGTATCCTGATACCTGTCAGGTTTTTTAATATTATCCCTATTCCTGAGGTTATACCTCCTTTCAGAGGGCTCCTGTTGAGGAGACCTGCCTCGGGATTGAGATCTGCTGTCTTTAGACTTTTGTTGTTTTTTATTTTCCCACTTCTTTTTAGAAGAAGTAGTTGTCTGCTTTGTAGTGTCCTTTTCAGGACTGCCCACTAGTTGTGGTTGCAATGCTTTCCCACCTAAACTGTCTCTGCCTAATTCTGCATATGCAGTTTCAATTATTTTGGGTAGTTCGTGTTGTTGATCTATTGGACCGAACTCCCTTAGGCGTCGGCGGATCGCCACTGAAGCTGCCTCCCCCTTAATGTTAGCTAGTATTATGGCTGATACCTGGTCAAAGTTGTTTAGTAACTTCATCCCTAAGTTAAGGGCAGGTTCTGCTCCGTACTCATTTTGTATCTGTCTCAATACGTCAGGTACTACTGCTAATGACGGGATACCATGTGTTCTGGTATATATGGCAGCAAAGACTGAACCCCAAGAGGTGCAGTCCTCTGCTTGTGGTGTGATCCCCATGGGCAAGCAGATTGTTAGAATTCTGTGTTTATCATAGGTGGTAGTATTCGGGAATATTGCCTCAAGCGGAGTTATTTTCTGAGCTATCCAGAATGTGATTTGTTCGCGTTTCGCGGGCATTTTGCCTATTACCGCGTGTAATGTTTGAGGAGTAATTTTATTTCCTGTACCCTGAGCTGGAGTACTAGTTGCTGCACCTGGTGCAGGTTGGATTGTTAAAGTCCTCATGACGAATTGTGTCAGGTTTCTGTAGGTTTTAATTAAATCTCTGTGTTGTACGAGTAATTCTGGCTGTGGCATTGTTCCAATGTCAGGGTGCGGTGTGTAAGCCGCTAGTATTGGCCATGTGGCCCCGTCTCCTCTGAGCGGGCCTAATCTTACTCTTCCTCGTACATGGGGTAGGGCACCATTAAACCAGTAATAATGTTCCTGGTAAGTGAGTGGAATCTCTATGTCCTCAAACGGGGCATATTCATGTGGTGCATCTCCTCTTAAATAGTAGTGAAATGTCTTTGTTATGGCATTTGCTGCTGGGAATGTAACCCATGAATAGAACACCTCTGTTTTGTTTGATTCGTGTGCCTCAATCACGAAAACTACCATGCCACCCTCCGCTTGTAAACCATTTTCTAATAGTCTTAGGGTGACTGTCCTTCTGAATTTTGGTGCAATCTGTATCGCATTTTCAGGATCTTCTCCTTCTTCTGAAAAATTCAGTTCAACTCTGTCTGTCCTTACCTCGTTGTCAGACATGTTTAGAAGAAGAAGTATTCCAAGGGGAACGAAGATAAGGTGTTATGCACAATTTTTAGGAACTAAATGTCCTTCAAGCTTGATTAACCAACAGCCAATAAATAGTATTCTCGTACTAGTTTGTGCCCACCCACTCCAGACGTCTCTGGGGTTTTGTGAGTAGGTTCTCTGAGAATAGCACGACTGAACTACGCAAATTCTACTGTTTAATAAGTACCCAACCAACGTTGGCGGCGCCATGTCGTGTAGTTCCTATAGTACCCATGCAGGACCTGCGCGTTTGGATAACATAAACCGTGGGCTTGGTGTTAGACTGACTGTGCACCCCCACCGCATATGTTAGCCGGATTTGCATTAGCTAGCTCACAGTGCCACTAGAATCTCCTCTTATCGGGGAGAGATTAGTTTCTGGCAACCTTAGATCATGACATCCCTAATTCCTCAGAATCGTGGAAACAATGTACTACCTTTCGCTCAGTCAATCGTGCTTACTTTTTTCGGTTTGTCTCAGAGAGTTACACAGAATAAACAGTCTGGGTGTCTCAATAAGTATTTATTGAACAGTTGTTATTCTAGTGTAAAATATATGTGCTGCAGTAACCAGCAGACAATAGCAGAGATATATTATCAGTAGTACGATAAAAGCAAAGGGATAGAACAGTTCTACCATATTGCAATAGTCTTGAATACATATATGAGTATAAAAAGCATTATGAAAGTGCGCGTACTCCTACGATGCCTAACTAGATGTACCTGAGTGTACCTAGCATATGTGTAGGTCTAAAAGCCTAAGAGCCAAGAATCCTTCTAGGATTTAGTCGAACCCCCATACCTGAATAGAGAGAGTGTGGGACACCGTCCTGGTCTCGAGTTGGACACCCCGCAAGGGCTGTGTTAGACCGCTGTCAGCTGGAGCAACTGCATGCAGGAGCCTCAGCGTCTCTGGTCAGTGTGTCAGCATGGAAGTCTCGGTTCCCTCTGTCTTACCGGGGTAAGATGTGGTGTATTTATACCCTGAAGACTCTAGTTGCTTCGTATGGTTTGTATTGGCACTTGTTAGACTTGAGGAAGACGTCAGGGGTGAACTTTGTACATACATATTATGCAGGTGGTGTCTTCCTAGAGAGCCATGCATAATTGATGAGTACAGTGTGGGCCTGTGTTTGGGAAAAACCCTGCTGTATTCAAAACCACAAACTAGATAACGTTCAGCCCTCAGAGCTCGTTGTGTACTAGCGAGGACCAATGTAGGTGAAAGATCATGCCTATATAAGGAATCATGACTAGAATAGGACATGTACAGTTATGACCGTAATAGGGCATATGCGGCTTTGACCATCATAGGGCAAGTACGAATATGACCGTATCAGGGCAAATACGAATACGTCCATTTTAGGGCATGTATGAATGGGTCTACATTAGGGCCTCTATACGGGACATAACAAGTAGAAGTGGGCGGTGAACAGTGAGAATTACATGTTCAAGAAAATAATATTTGTTTTTGATTCTTTTATTAATAGTGAATATTTGGGCCTGTTGGGCCTTGACAAAAAAAAAAGATGACGAAAGCTGCGCATGAGCAATGAGTCCATGAGATGACCGATGACACAGAGGGAATTGAATGCTTGCCAAACTCCAAGGACAAAAAGGATGGGAAAAGAAGATGTAGTAGCAGCAAAACTGTGAAGCTTGTATTAAGTGAATTATAGCATTTGCAACAAAGTATGCATGTTTCAAATAAAATTATGAATGAGTAGAAGGGGCAGGATTAACAAACTATAGGTTTGACTAATAAAATGAATACGTCAGCTTGGGATGATGAAGACACCCCTAACCCCGTCCAATCATATTCCATAGTTTAGTGAAGTTGCAACACTTGAGGGTGGGACAAGAGAAATAAAGAATATAACTAGAGTGATTTGAATTGAGAAATATACTGCTGCTGCTGATATTGATGATGATGTGATGCTGACAACGCTGCTGGGAGCTGAGCAAGAGAGAGAGGGAAGACGAGTGTAGACTCAGAAGATCCAGACTATTGCCTGATTAGAATTGAAGATTGCGGAAGAATATCGAGGAGGGAGAGAGTGAAAGAGAGGGAATCGCCCTGGTGCGTCGGGTTGTAGAGAAGTCTAGTAAGTATCAAATCTGTCCTGATCCTATCCTTCAATCTTTGTCTCCTGATCCTAAGTCAGGGGACCTCAACCAGCCCTTTGGCCAGAGGGGTGGTTTTCCAGTTATCCTCATTAGGTAAATGTCATTCTATTCAGTATTGGCATATTTCGTTGCAAATGTATTTAATGTGCCTTTTGTCTCTTCATCTATCCACTCTTGTGCATTGATGTTTGTTGAGAGCTTGTGTAATTGAATGTACTGTGCTTTATGATTGCTCTCTCTCCCGTTTGATAAAATTGGAGTTTGCACTGTGTATTTCTAATTGATGAGCGTTCAATTTAATGACTGAAATTTTAGATAAATTCATCATAATTATTATATTCAGAGTCTGTGGTTATTTCATTATGAAGTTTAGTTAAGAAGTTGTTAATATCACCATCAACTAACTCAATTAATGGTCCATCGACCAGAGGAAGAGTGTTGATTCATGAAGATTAGTCATGATATTGTAAGTGATTTATGGTTACAGGAAAATAACTAATCAGGATTGTGGAATTATTTGAATTTCAAAACCTTTCCAGCGGGAAATTGGCTAAGGTGAATACAAATAAAGGTATTTGGATAAAGGTATATGGGCCCATTGAAAAGTTCAGTTTTTGATGTGTAAAATATCCAACCTTGGCCACTTTGCGCTGATCACTCGGACATCCGAAGACAAGAAATCGTGAGAAAAATCCTCAGAGGTTGGTGTGACTGTTGTTCTCCGCTCGTCGCCAAGATGAAGTAAGACGCGGAGGCAGAAGAAAGGTCAAGTGGGGTTTATTTTATTAAAGTAAAAACATCCACGACCGGGAGTATCCAGCAGCTGTGAATCCTGAAGGGCAATTGACTTGCATTGCCAAGGAGCTAACAGCTGCTGTTGCACCCGAGTGTGGATTACCAGTCAAGAATAAACAACCATACATGCAATGACAGTGGTCTCGAGGGAGTGCGAGACCACTGTTAATGCGAGGAAATTGCGGTCTCGCGGAAAGCAGAGAACCACAAGACAATACATACCACAGCCACACAAGCCAAAACAGAATCCCGAATGAAGAAATGTGTGTTTACTTCGATCCACAAGCTGTTACAAGAATGATATATAATATGTGAAATATAACTATAAGGGCGACCACACAAACAATTAACATGGCCAATGAAATGCATTTTATAGGAAAAGTATAAAGGGAATAGGGGTAATTAGGGCATACAGGAAAAGATTTACGGGTACATTGGTTTTACCTCTGCTTGTTTTCAATGTCCTCACTCGAGTCTGCAGAGACTAAAGACGGCAAGTCAACTGTGCGCAAACACCAGTCCTCGATCAAGGTTCAATTGAGAATTAGGCTTTGGGTCTACTGACATTTGTTGAATTGCAACAAGGATTTAGCAGTAACCAGTTCATAAAAGGAAAGATATGGAATTTTCATTTCACATCTCTGACAAGATGTAGTTCAAAGGAAAAAAAGGTATGTGTGCACTACAATAGACTGTCAACATTATGAAATATTATAAATTTTATTGGCACAATAGACTTAAAAATCGCATCATTCTCTGTACCTTGAAAGGACTACGTATAGAAATTTGACACAGCTTTCAGCATGATTGTGTTTACCACGCAGAAGCATACCTTGGTCTTTGAATGGAATTGTTTGCACTCCATCACATCTGCAGAAGGGAACTATACCCAGCTAATATTATATCCAAAAGCTTGATGAAAATTCCATGCAAGGGTGTGTTATGTGTGCTTTGGTCATGACATTAGCTCACACGCCCCTTTTATTGCTTGTTAACAGTTTACTGCATGTTGAAACTTGTCATTCTATCTTGTGCAGAAGAGTAATTCCATTCACAAGAAGATACATGTTTATTATTCATTACAGTAGCATGGCTGTTACATACTGTAACATTCTAAATAGTATTCTATCACAAATAACTGAATAGAAAAAATGATGCAAAACAAATGAGGTTTGGGGGCCGATTGTGCATACATTCTAAGACCTCCCACTAAAAAAAAAAAAAGAAAAGAAGAGCCATGATAAACTCTTCAAATTCTACAAATCGTGCAGGAATGTGAACATATGCGCCAGGTTATAAGGGTTTGGACCCCACCAATAATATATGATAAGTGACCAAGGGTTGTGGCAGAATCTTTTATGTTGTTTAATGGCTGAATGTGCGAGAATCTCATGCACTGCCAGACAATCTTCTTTTAGAAACACAAGGTGTGAGGGAGTGATCAGCAACTCTGAAAGTGGGCTAATGTGGGGTGCCGGAGACATATAAGGCAGCATTTCAAAGCCATCTCTCATTACTTTAGCACATAATCATTACAACACTCAAAGCAAACCTTTTCCTTTTTGGACGAAAACAACTCATCTTAAATACACCATACAAGTGCAACCATTGTTTTAAAACGTCGTTTCAACCGATTCAGGTCAAATCCCAATACGTGGAAAATATGCATGTGATTTACATTGGTAAAACAAATGTTCTTTTCAGGTTCAGATTTGGGAGAATAGCTACATTATTTATCATAGTGCTCAAACAGTCGGGAGGCCTCTTTAGAGAAGAAATAAACATAACATGATCATAAATGTCTTAGCCCCCTGCATGTGGTTTATATATGAAAATATGCACAGTAAAATATATATTTACTTGCATATATGCATTACATTGTTCAGCTTTTACCTCACCTATGACTGTAAAGGAGGGCAAAATAAGGTAGTGGCAGGCCTTTTAAGATGAAATTGCATAAATGCACAATGTCTACGATAATTTTTCCCCTCGATTTTCATTAAGACTTGATCCCTCCTTTTGGGGGTTCGTGGGATTGAAAGTTTGAGCGTCCAGCGCGGGGTAGTAGGTGCTAAACAAAATGAATAAATACGCCGCTTATTTACTTAAGTTTAGGTGCGTTTTTTAAAAGCATGTTCTTTTCCATGGACCATAATAGTTGTCAAGTAAAGCACCTTGGTGTGCAAGTTCGTCACCCGCCTGCCCGTGAAACTGCCTATCGAGCACTGGGTCCCACCAATATTTTGGTGAGCCTGACTGCTGTTGATGTGAATAAATTACCACTTTGCGTCACTTTAAGCAGTGTTCCGCGTCACTTGACAAGGCAGTCCGTTATCGGAGTCCAACATCTGTCTATCTCCCCACTATACGTAAAAGGGGGTCGACCATCAATCAATCAATCTCAAACCACCCGTACTCCAACCAACTCGAACTCGCATGTTCTTGCCAACACCATAGCGAAGGCACCCCCCCCACCTGGTCGTCCCACCCGGATCCCACAAACTTAGACCACACCAATTTCACGTTATGGAAGAATTGAGGCCGCAGTTTATTAGGCAGTTTTAAACTTACAAGCGATCCTTCAACATGCATTACTTCAATTTATTTGGAAGCCTGTGACCTCTGTACCGTAGCCTGAAGCACTGTGCCCTACATTCTTTACTTTAATAAACCTTTATTTCGGCCAAATGGCCACAAAAGCAATTATACATATCCCAATTTACAGATACGATCATATATAAAACATAGGATAAAAACAACTAACATCATTTTATGTCTGACCAAGTCCATCAATCTCTTAAGTCAACTAGACTGCTTGTAACATAAATATGGACCTGTATCACAAGCTATTTTGTAAATTCATTTACAAATTAAAACACTAAAAAGAAATTTGTCAACCACATTCATTATAGATCTATCGGCAATTAAAATCAATACGGTACATTAGACTCATAACTTGTATTAAAGTGCTTTGTGCATGTGCAAGTAAAGTTACAGCAAGGCCCTGATGTTAAATGATAATCATTCAGGAGATTTAAAAAAATGCTTAAATGTATTATTGACCGCGAACATTAACCTACAACCATCTTAGCCGACTTGTCATATACAGGGCACCAACAAATCAACGTATAGGCTGACCTGAACATCCTTATACTGTACAGCCTTATAATAAACTTAATGGGACATTAAAATTTGACCATTAATTATCACAATGCAATGGGGGACATCTTAAATAAACTCTTCGTGTGCACCACATAGAAAACAAGAAACCTGCGACCGAAAAAGCTATATGTAAACTGGCATTGTATTTCAAAATCCTGTAAGCCTCTACGCAATGCCTGGTCCCCAGGTTTCTGCAAATCTGTAAGAGCCATCGTTTTCTAGCTTTCTTGTACCCAGAGCAAGCGAATAAGACATGTTGTTCTGTTTCAACTCCATTGTTACATGCTGAACAGACCGAGCATTGGGAGCCAGCCCATTTGGACGTAAATGCACGCAAGGGGAGTACCCCATGCCTGAATTGCAAGTATAGCGTCCTTGCCGCAGCCGGCTTCATGTCATCCAAAGCCGGCTCTAATCTATACTGGTCTTTAATTTCTAGGAACGCTATAGTCAGTCTGCCAGTTGCACAACTTCCCCTGCATCAAAGACATTTTATGCTCCCAATAAAGATCCTTTAACATTTTCTTTGACACAGTACGGCAACTTATTTCTGGACTAGTCCACATTTTACCCACTCCCATGGATACAAGCGTGTTTCGTATGGTGAATAGCCATGGTATTTTTCCTGCACCGGGTAAACTGATCACCCCCTTTACTTCTTTAAAGCTAGCCAATTCTGGGGTGGCCCAAAGACGACGCCAAAATAAGAGGGGTCTAAGGGCAACAACCTCTGCAATTGGTCTGACCCCCAAATCAAGTCTGAGTGGAATAAGGGGGAAACTACGGGGGAGGCCGAATAGTTGTCATACAAAAGAATTTTCAGCCTGGGTAAGACTGCTGGAATAATCATAACCCCAGAGTTCCGCCCCATAAACAGCTGCTCCTCTAGCTTGGGTCTTGTATATTTCCAAGACTGGGCCAACTGGTTTGTGGCTAGAGTTTCGAAATACTTTGGTCAATCCCCCTGTAGTCTGGGCTAATTTCAGACTGGATTTTTTAATTTGTGCCCCCCAGTCCATTTTATCGGTGATTGTTAAGCAGAGGTATTCAAAAACCAGTACCTTTTCTAGTGGGGTGCCATCCAGGCAGGGATTAGATCGAGTGCATTTTCCTGGATTGAACACCATGTACTTCGTCTTTTGTGAATTAATCTCAAGGCCCCTTTCCTTACAGAAAAGGACGAATTGATTGAGAATCCTCTGTATGCCCATGGGGATTTGGAAATTAACTAAGTATCATCCGCAAACATCACTACCGGAATTTTACGAGTCGCCAATTTAGGTGCATCTAAATCTTGCTCTGAATGTAAAAATTCAATTAACCCATTTATAAAAAGACAGAAAGGTTGGGGCTAGGACGCAACCCTGTCAAACTCCTTTTGCTACTGGGAGAGGTGTGGTGAGTTCCCCATGCTTACCGAACCGTATTTGGGCAAAGTTTCCCTCATGTAGCCGCCTCAGCATTTGGCACAAATATGCCGGAACTCCTAGCTCATGAAGGATACCCCACAGTTTATCTCTCTATACTAAATCGAATGCAGATCTCAGGTCTACAAATATTAGGTAGAGGCTGCCACCCTCAATACACACGCTCTTCCAGTGTAATAGTTGTAGCCTGAAGATCTGATCCAGGGTAGACATTTTTTCCCTAAACCCTGCTTGTAGCGGGCTCAAGACGTTATGCTCCTCCATCCAGCTTTGGAGGCGAGCAAGCAGCACTCGGCGAAGATTTTTTGGCTGATATCGATAAGGCTGATTGGCTTATAATTTGAGGGGAGCAATGGAGAGCCTTTTTGAAGACAGGAATGATTTCCCCGCCAGCCCAGGTTGCGGGGATGTCCATGCCTTGTAAGATAGCATTGAATAGAATCCATAGATATGGTGCCCAAATGGTAGGTTCGCTGCGGTAGAGATCCCCGGGTATTTTGTCTAGCCCAGGGGATTTAGCCGGGGCTATTTTGCTCAGGGCACAAATTACCTCTTTAGGAGTAATCATTGGACTATCTTGGTTACCCCCGGGAGATATTCTATTACCAACAGAAGTGCTACCCTGTAACCGGGAATGATAGTTATCTTGACTACCAGACTCTGTTTCAGCCCTCGAATAGAGGGACTCAAAGTGGTCCATCCACACATCCGCCCCTAAGTTTGGAGCTACGGCTGGATTGCCAATGGCATTACCAGTATTAACTGTTAGCCAAAAAGTCCTCATGTCATGAGCGCCTAAAGCACTCCTCAGGGTGTCCCACTTTCCACTCTCCCACCCTTTTTTGGCCTCTTCTATGATTTTACGATAGGCCACTCTGCTAATTTTAATCATGGGTCTATCCTTGGCCCTAATAGCATCTATCAGGGCGGATTTAGATTTTCGACACTCCCAGTTATACCAGGGATGTTTGGGTTTACTTTTAGCCCTGAGTTTTTTGTTCGGGGAAAAAGAATTCTTTCATTGTGGATGTCAAGCTGGAATAGTTAATGGAGGCCCTCTCCAGGTCAATTGTTATACCATCCTCGTGCACAGATTGCATGGAATTTTCGAGGATGGGAATAACTGTTTGGTATAAGAGTGCTAGTTTTTCCTGGGATTGACTTAGGTCTGTCCATCTAACTCGCCTCCTACAGCTAGTGAGAGTTAGTCTGTCGTCAGTTGGTATTTCCAGACCGGGTGCACTCCCCAAGCATGGCACTGATAGTTCTAAAATTAGTGCGTTGTGGTCGCTATAAAAGCGTGGTTCAATCTTAAATTCCACTACCCTGCACCAAGATTTAGTGTCTATCAGGATATAGTCTAATATAGAGGAGTGCCCGATTCTATTATAGGTATGTCCACCGGGAGTGTCCGACTGTGTTCTTCCATTGCATGCCCTCATGTAGTGTCTGAGCATGAGAGAGTTCATTTGTAGCACCAGAGGAGTCCAGACTCTTACTGGTGCACATGACGTCTCGGGGATGGCCCAATGTTGATCCTCTTCACAGGGGTTATCTTCATTCATGCCAACTAAAGGCTTGTATTGGCAATTAAAGTCCCCTCCAAGGATCACAGTGCAATTGTCAGGGATGGTAGCTAAGAATGTCGTGAGCTCATCCAGTGTTTTGGACTCTTGGCTGCGACTTACGGGTCGCGAGTATACATTGATTAGGTCAATTGTAAACTTTGTGGGGAAGTTAAGAAGCATACCTTGAATATCTTTAGATGATGTGTCCCATTGGTTTACAGTGCATCCCAAGTGGGTGCCCACCCAGATGCAGAGCCCCCCTGAGGGTCTACCCTTACCCCCCCGAAGTTGCAGCTAAACTATACGATGCATATCCAGATTTGGGTGTATGCTCCCTTGCCCACGTTTCTTGCAGCATACAGATCTCATGCTGTTCGATATAAGTGCTCCATTCAGGGTTCTCTAACTTGGAGGCTATTCCGGCTATGTTCCATGATAAAACCCTTAGCCTAGCAGAATCCGACTTATTAGCTGGTTCTACCGATATGGGTAAGGGCAGATGCCTAGTCAGACTATTAGCCTTAATGGTTAACTGTGGAAGTTCCATTCTTGTGTCACCTAGGTGGCTAATGTTAGAGTCCCTAGTTCCCCTACCAGTTGCTCCCATCCTAGCTGCATTCTTTCGCCTACTTGTCTCATCCCCACCAGGGCACGCACTCCAGATACAAGCCAACCTTATTTGAGTATTTTCCGCCAGTAACTTGCCTTTATGATAAGATCCCTCCAACCTATGGCTTGCGGATTCAAGTCAATCTACACCCTCCAACACGCTGAACCTATTGGTTGTGTGAATGTTGTAATGTTGGTGCCTAAACCAGTCATGAACTGGGTTAATTGGCAGGTTGGGCTGACAAAATGTGTCCTCCTCCCATCCATTTAACCTTCTAGATTGACAAGATCCCCCTATGGGATAGAAGTAGCCTAGTGGTAAAGCCACTATAGGCCCCTCCTGTCTCCAGTTGTTTCTGTTTAAAATGGCTCTTACTACCCGAGGATTTCTAAAGTTTATAACAATACAGTCCCCCTGTATATCCTTGGGTCTCCAGCCCAGCCAGTTAACTCTTCGATTCATTAAGATCTCTCCTGCTTCCTCGTATGGGAATTGCTTCTGACTATTTAGCCAATACATACATTTGTTTATTAATTCCTGGTGCGATTCAGAGCACCCCCTCCCCAACTCCTTGACACCAGAGAGGACATGACATAGGGTGTTGATGCAGGTGGTAAATTAATGCATGGCAAAGGTGAATTATTCTCTGGGCTTTTGCTAGAACCACCCCCCCCCCCTCCCCCCGAGGTCCAATTTCATGCCCTGTTCTAATGTTGGGCACTGGTGGAATGGTAGGATTTCTTTTAGTTATATTAATGGTAGACAAAGTGTCTTGGTTCCCATAGCGTTGCTAGGAATAAGGCCATTCAAGACTGGTGGGGGGTCATCCTTGGTTGAACTGGGTGCGGCCTGTCCTTCTTGGGTTCTGCCCTTAGTTGCCACCCCATTTGTTACCCTACAGTTACCAAGATAGGCCTCAAGCATCACGCCCAACTTTTCAACCCTTTCAATCAACTGTTTGAGCTCGTCTTTTACAATGTTCCTGACTTGTATTTGCAAGTCCACCACTAAGTTTGAAATCCAAATCGGTTGATCGGGGGCCGTAGCTGCGAGGCTTGAGGTGCCCTCAACTCCCATGGCTGAGAATGTTATAACTTCATCTGTTCCCTTCTTACGTTTTGTCCCCGCATTTACTGTAGCTTTAGTCTTTCCCCTTTTATCTTGGCGTTTTAACCCGGCCCCCCTAGGCTGATCATCATTGGGGGAATCGTCTACGGTTAACTGTGGCAAAGATGTTTCAGAGACCAAAATTCCTGAGGTCTGCATAGCGTTCTGGTCTATCAGGGGGAAATCCATATTTGGTGTTAGCGATAGCCGTCTCTCAGTCAATTCGATTTTGTTTGACACTACCCCTATTGCTCTTTGTAACATTCTGTCAATGGAGGTAGGTTGGGCATTAGGCATCGTTTTTGGAGGTGCGATTTGTTTATTGCCCACACAGTTATGCTTCCCCATGGTTCAACAAGTATATTTAACCAGCAATGGAAAGGAAATAGAGAGGGTCACTGTTGGGGCTGAACAAGGGGACTAGGGTTCAATCACTGACCTTCCACCAGCAGTGTCCTGATACTCAATCCTCTGCCGCCTGGATAGGGGAACCAAAGGGGGGTGGCCCTGCCTCTTCCTGGCAATGACGGACCCGCCCGCGCGCGTCCCGCGCTGCGGGAGGGCAGCGAAGATTTTATCGCGCCTCCAGGCGCGATTACGGCGTCAGAGGCGCAAGGGCTTCTGGGGCTTGTAGTTGGGCCTTTCCCCTCACTGCCTGCGATGATAGAGTTCGGCCGTTCCCCTCACGGCAGCAACGGAGGCTGCTTCAACAATGTTCCGGTCCTTCTGTGGTCCCCTACATTCAGTGCCGGCCATCATTTACTTACACTCTGGGCAAGCGTCTGCTTCCAGTCCCAACCGGATGACCTTTCACTTCCGGTGCAACCACACGTTTCGTTCCGGGTAAGCGTTTGCTTCCAACCCGACCGGGTGACCTTTCACTTCCGGTGCCACCACACATTCTATTCCGGGTAAGCGTCTGCTTCCAACCCGACCGGGTGACCTTTCACTTCCGGTGCAACCACACCTTTCATTCCAGGTAAGCATCTGCTTCCAACCCGACCGGGTGACCTTTCACTTCCGGTACTGCCATGCCTTTCCTTCCGGGTAAGCGTCTGCTTTCAACCCGACCGGGTGACCTTGCACTTCCGGTGCCATTACAGCTCCCAACTTCTTCCGGGCCACAGGCTCCGCCCTTGACTATTTTCTTCCGGTTCAACCCCCAAGGACATTGCGGTAGCCTGCCAGTACCCCCTGGGTCCCGACTGTCACCTGTTTGTGGCCTGTTCCCCTTCGGCAAATGCTAAGTTTAAGTAGGATCGCTTTGTAAGTACCGCCAAGCCTTTCTGGGAGCTTTCGCTGCCAGGAAGGCCCCCCCCCTGCCATAGATGCGCCTCAATTCTTCTAGTACACCTACAACACTTTGCATTAAATATTGCCCATATGTTCCGTAGAACATTTGGCATGAGGTTGTTTACGGTTGTATCTGACAACTGTATACCTCCCTCCTTGGGATGAAGCCCCTGCCAGGGACCTCCTGGAAATAATCTAGGAGTATCCCACTTTGTGTCATACCTGCTCCTGCCCAAGTTAGGAGGTATTCCTTTAAAATGAGAAAGAAGTTGCCCCTTCTATAGTTGGAAAGTTGTTTCCTACGGACGTCAATGATCACAACATTAGCATTTGTTGACCGGGTGCGGCACATTTGAATCTTTAAAGCAGTGCACCCTTGAACGTTGAAAGCGGAATGCTGAATTCCCCCTTTATTGCCGCCCGCTCTGTAGCCCTCGAAAGGTAACAGTATTCGATCACGCACACCGATCTGCACTCTGTGAAGTAGAACAGAAACACAGCAATGGTGAACAATATCATCTTAGGAATGACTTTAATATACTGCTTAAGCGTTACATTCTCCATGACTTTTGCACCTATGTCCACACAAAGTTCCCCCTGAGCTTCTGGCATCCCATATTTGTGGGTGAGGATGTATCCTAGTGATAGACTCCAGCCTGTTATACATGTACCTAGCTAGGAGCCTAACTGGGCAAGAAGGGCTGTCCACCTCTATGCTATATACAGTGATTATGGGTCACCCGCTAATTTGATCTGTTTTATATGGCTGAACTGAGAAGGATATGTTGTGCGGTCTGAAATTAACTATACTGCACAAAAAGGGGGGGGGGGGCAGCCTGTTGCTTTTTTTTTTTTTGTCACCTTTGGTTGTTGGTACCTGCATATGGTCTTAATTCACATGTGGCCCATCCCGGAGAACAAATTATTTCATTTTGGTATTGTACCATTCAGCTTTACGTTGCATACTACTGCCCGCAGATCCTTTAAGACGCAGGACCTATATTAACTTGCAACCCTGGCCCACACCACAGAGTGTTTGTCCCCGCACCACCAACTCCTTAACATTGTCTGTTGAAATTGAAACTCCAGCTGTAATGTTTGCAAACGTTTGTGCACGACGCCGGTGCTGTTGCTTTGTTCCAACCGCTATATCCTTCTCCGCCATGCCCTTTTATTGAGCTCCTAATTCCTGCAATGCTTTACCCAGCTTCTGAACAATACCCTTTTTGCCACCTGACTAGACTCTTTCCTGCTGATAACCTATAATGAAAAGCAACTTATTAATATTGATGTTTAATTCCACATGGCTTTGCAGCAGCTGCGGTGTTTGGCTCTACTGCAACACCTGAGCCCTCCTACCAGCTATGTCCTTGGAACGACCCCATGCCTCTTCCCTCATGCTGCCTATGTTCCTTTTACTATCCTTGAAATTATTATAATTGTTTTTTTTAACAGTAATCTTTGGTTCTGCTGCATGCGCTTAAATTGCTTTAGTACCAATTGATCCCTGCTTCACCTGTTTGCACTTATCACTGGGGAGTACCTAATTGCATCCAGGCTGCATGCTCTTACTTTCCCTATAGCCTAATTGGTTGTGTTATTTATTTATTTATTTATTCTCTTAACGTGAACAGTGAAGAATCTGTGGAGAAAACTCCCCATGTTTCACGTTTAATTGGCTATGGGGTTTGCCCTCTTTGATAACGACCTTGTCAACCTGACAGTCCATCCCTCCATATTTCAGTACTGGTATTACAGTATAAAAAACCCCACTAGAAATCATCTCTTTTAGCACCCGTTTAGCAAGCTTTGACTCCTTCCAATGCCTGTATGTGAAAACGCTTTTGTTGCATAAACCTCCAACCTTTTATGCCATCCCATATACCTTCTATGCACTGGTGTGGGCATGCTGGGGAGGGGGGGGAATAAGGAGCAAGGAGCGCTCAGTCTCCCCCAACCCCCCTCCACCACCCCCTTTCCGGCATGGTGGCCTCGCACACTTAGCCCAGTGAGAAAGCACCAAGGGATACCCATTATAGCTGAACTAGTATATATATATATATATATATATATATATATCTCCACAAGAACCTTGCTCACAGCAATGAGGTGCCACACACAGCGAGTAAGTACTTCTCCTTTTATTTGGCAGCTTGTGAAGAAATCCGCTCTGTCACATGAGCACATGTTCAGTAATGCCCTTCATTTCATTTCAAAAATTCCTTGCCATCCTCGTTTCTGGTAACAACTACCCTTGATCACTGGCTTCGGGCTTCAGGAGTTCAACAGATTTGCTTAAGCGCAGCTGTACGCTTTTAGGTGCTCCGCCCCAGTGGCTAAGCATTCTGGTTGATGTAGTACATCTGTAAGTATTGCCCTAAGTGGGTGTACCGCTGTCCCCCTGACACTGTCCAAAATAAAATACCCCACTGGGTTGCTCACATGTCCAAAAGCGGAGCCTCCACCTTCTTCCGCTCGCCAAACAGGACACGCTGTATTGGCAGCGCTTTCCTTTTCTCAGCGCTGCCAATCCGCCTCGTATGCAGCAGGGCAACCCCGCGGTCCGAGCCGACCGCAATAAATCCACAAGAACCTTGCTCACAGCAATGAGGTGCCACACACAGCGAGTAAGTACTTCTCCTTTTATTTGGCAGCTTGTGAAGAAATCCACTCTGTCACATGAGCACATGTTCAGTAATGCCCTTCATTTCATTTCAAAAATTCCTTGCCATACGCGTTTCTGGTAACAACTACCCTTGATCACTGGCTTCGGGCTTCAGGAGTTCAACAGATTTGCTTAAGCGCAGCTGTACGCTTTTAGGTGCTCCGCCCCAGTGGCTAAGCATTCTGGTTGATGTAGTACATCTGTAAGTATTGCCCTAAGTGGGTGTACCGCTGTCCCCCTGACACTGTCCAAAATAGGGCAATACTTACAGATGTACTACATCAACCAGAATGCTTAGCCACTGGGCGGAGCACTTAAAGCGTACAGCTGCGCTAAGCAAATTGTTGAACTCCTGAAGCCCAAGCCAGTGATCAAGGGTAGTTGTTACCAGAAACGCGTATGGCAAGGTATTTTTAAATGAAATGAAGGGCATTACTGAACATGTGCTCATGTGACAGAGCGGATTTCTTCACAAGCTGCCAAATAAAAGGAGAAGTACTTACTCGCTGTGTGTGCACCTCATTGCTGTGAGCAAGGTTCTTGTGGATATATATATATATATATATATTTATTATCTACTGGCGGTCGCCAGTAGATAGTTATAGTTAGGACCTATTATCCATAGGAAATTCGTAACATTCTATTCCCAATAACTTTGGCGTCGTTTGACGAATCATCGCGAAATTTTCAAAACTAGTGGGACGCTCCGGTCAGCTCCTGTTTTGAAAGTTTCGGGGTGATTCATCAAGCGGGGGCCAAGAAAAAAGGGGGGTCCCAAAACGTGTTTTCTCCATGTTAATTCCCTTAGGAAATTTTAGACACGGCTACAGCCCGAACTGCTGAACGGAATTACACCAAATTTGGCAAAAAGGTAGCGCTTGGTTCAGAAAGCGACCTTTTTTCTTTTTTAAATGGTGTAAATCCGTTCAGTAGTTGCGGAGAAATTAATAAGATAAGAGTCAAAAAATCAATTTCCCATAGGAAACTTTATGCAAGGCTACAGCCAAAACTGCTGAACGGAATTACACCAAATTTGGCAAAAAGGTAGTGCTTGGTTCAGAAAGCACCCTTTTTAAAAATGGTGTAAATCCGTTCAGTAGTTGCTGAGAAAATCAAAAAATAAAAGTTTCGATATCTATGGCCGCGGTGGATCCGCGCACCCTCCCGACCACGAGCTGCATGCTAATTGGCTGTCAACACTCCAAACCAGGAAGTGTTGGCAGCCATCTTGTGCCTCGGTAGAACCGAGGCACAAGAAAAGAGAAAACCAGTTGCAAAAAAAAAAAAAGGAAAGGGGGCAGGGCAGAAACACCCTGACCCCCTAGGCCTGCTCAGGGGGTCCCACAAGGACCCCCAGGGCCCAAAAAAGCATTTTTTTTTAAATCGGCAAAATGCGCGCCGGATCCGGCCGCAAAACAAAAAAAAACGAAGCACGGGCTCCCGCGCTTCGTTACTAATTAGCCCCCGGGTGGGCCAAGTCCCGGGGGCAGTGAAAAAAAAAGTGTGGGGGGGGCCCCCAATCCCCCCCACACTGCCCCGGGGACCGCCACCTCCCCGGGGCTTGAATAATGAGTTGCGGGGGGGCTTGTTTTTTTAAAGTTTGGTGATGTCACTGACCATGTCATGAGTGATGAAATATGTGACGTCATCAGCAGTGCATTGCGGGGGCGCGAGTTATAGTTAGCTGAACTAACTATAACGGGGAATTTCTATGGTTTTGTACGAGTGAAATGTGCAACTAACTAACTTTCCCTAAAACCTATGGTTTTTTCAGTGAATATATATATATATATATACACATACATATACACATATATATATATATATATATATATATATACATACATACACACACATTTCTTTTAGGTTTTTTTTTTAGTTTTAATATAATCACGTTTTGTGAGCGACTCCGGCACATGATACAAAATGTGCTTTGGATTGTCATCATTATGCAATTGTCAGTGTGAACCTAACCTTCTTGCGGCCTGTGAAAAATCGGTGGCCTCACATTGTCAGAATCCCTCCGTCATGTAATGACTCCCTTATGTAGACTCTATGTGCAAAAGATACGCGTTTCCTATCTATATGTCTTTGTTTTGCATATTTCTTTATTTATACTCTGTCCCGAATCGCATATGGCCTCACACTTTGACGTTGTACAGGCAAGCTCGACCAGACGTCTCACGTTGGTGCCGTTTTGTTTTGGAAGAGGAGAGGTGTGGTGCAGTGGCCAGGGCGGCCGACTACGGAGCGCAGGGTTCACGGTTCGATTCCCGCACCGGCGACCGCTCAGCACCATGTGACTCTGGGCAATAGCTCACTAAATCTCCAGCCCCCAGCGCCTTGAGACCCTTAGGGGTGAGTAGTTCGCGCTTTACAAATACCGGATTTAGATTTTAGATTCAGAAGAACAAGTATTTAAGCCATAAAATCGAAATTTTGTGTTGCTTATATTTCCATGTATTTGCTTATTTCTTTATTTATTTTTCTCTCATTTTTGATCCTAAAATATTTCCAAAACCTCCTCCAACCACCTGAGCTCCCTTCATCTGCTGTGTGCCCTAACTGTGCGTTCGCGTCTGTTGAGGTGAACTGGTGCTCGAACGGCACCTATGCCTTTGCAAATCGGCCAGTGCCCAATGCACCGAAAAAGGGGGGGCCCGTGGCAAAGCGCAGTATACTGGTTGCACCTAGCAGCTAACCATCTGCAGTGCTACTAAACGATGCCCAAGGGAATAAATTATTGAGACCTTGTTAGTGTGGCCTTTCTTATAAGTGGTAGGTCCCTACCTACACTTACTAATAATCCACCTTCTAAGGACATGTGTCCATGTGCGCCTGCGAGCCACCAAAGACTCACTCCAACTACCTCAGTTCCCTCCAACTGCGGTGTGCCCTTACTGCCCATTCACATCTGTTACGGTGAACTGGTGCTAGAACTGCATCTATGCCTGTGAATTGGCCAGTGCACAACCCATGTTCTGGAAAAGGGGCACTATACTGGTCTGCCCAGAATCACAGGATGCCAAGCCAACTCTGAAACTGGAAACCATGTTCCCCTGTTCCCAAAGGCGGCCACCCGTACGGCTACGCCACCCCTGTCTCCTAACCTACCATCTCACGCCCATGGTAGCTATTAAACCCCCAACTTATGGCAAGGTGCCTGGCCGCAGTGGTGCATACGCTTGCAATGGTACCCCCCAGCACTGTCTCCGCGGTGTTCCTTATATTTTGACGCATGCCGCCCACCCTGTTTTTTCCAAACTTACCTTCTGTTCCAGACCCCGACCCCTTATGCTTGTCCCTGCTCCGTTTGCCCAGTCCGTGACCTCTGCCACTACTGACCCCACTTTTGCTCAGTTTACAGAGCCCCTTCTCTGACCGAATGGACTGCTTCTTTGCTCATTATCTAAAACAGAAACAACATGTTAGCCTGCTTATGTGTGCCACCTGTACCCAAGACTTTGTCGCACAGGCCCTTGTCAACCGTACATGCAAATTCCACCATTGTCCACCTACTGGTACCCACATAGTGTTATGCCCCAGCCGTGTCTATTGTTGGTAGCATGACTCCTACAATAATATACCTCTAATTCCGTCTGGTCTTACTCCGAAAGCCAGGTGGCACTGCTTCTCTGTGTGTTGACCATGAAACGCTCTATCCTGGATACTTACTGTTTATTAAATCACACCTCCCCCCTTTCCCCCCTCCCCCGACCTGTCCGGCATTGGTGGAGGCGTGCTGGGGAAGGGGGAAGCAGGGGTTAGGAGCTCACCATTCACCTAACCCCCACCACCCCAAACCCCCGGCGATGAGCCTTGCACACCCTCCCCGAGGCCAGAGGGGTCAGAACGGACCTCCCCCTTTCGAAGGACACTGTCCATTAACTGGGACTTGGCGCAGGATCCAGGACAATAACTATGTCTGCGGCTCCGCTGCCATCATCTAATAGCTGCACCCCTAGTTGATGCCTTGGGGGGGAAACATGCTAGGTCACCGCACTGTAGCTTAATATCTTCGTTAGTGCTGTGTGACTCCCCCTTATGTTCCCCACTTATCTAAAAACCTTCTGAAGCACCTCTACTTTATAACAAGCCATAGTTGCTGCTTATTTATCTTATGCATTAACAACTAATGGTAAAGCCAATAGACCTGACTTGTTGTAAATATGATGTTACTTGTATCTTATATCTGGATGCAACGACAGAAACAGCCAAATACAAATTGGGTGGCACACTATGCTAAGCCCCAATTTTTAATCTTATGTAATTTAAGCCACGCCCTTGGTTATATTAGCCACGCCCCTTTGAGAGACCCCACAGTTTTTTCATCCCACTCACGGCCCTGGAATGCTTGTTTGTTATTTGACAACATGTATTCCCGTTATTAGGGCGTTTTTAGCCCCATTGTCACTGAAGGGAAATCGTCGTGTGTGCAAAACCGTTTATTACCGGTTTCCCTTTTTAACAAGAATTTTGCGCCAAGTATCAGAGCGCTTTACCCGAGCAGGACGTGCGTTACATAAAGCCACCTTTATTTATTTAAATATATATGGGGGAGGGCAGTAAGCCATTTGCCCATAATCACAGGGTGTTGACCGTTATCTCTGAAAGTTAACCCAGCTCCCTGGATCCGATAGTGGAGGTCGACCGCCCTAGCCCTTAGGCCACCTCCTGTTCCGACTATCACCTGCCTTCTCTCCCCCTCCTGGCATGCTTGTGTCGTTGTTTGACAACATGTATTTCACGCTATTGGGGCGTTTTCAGCCCCATCGTCACTGAAGGGAAATCGTCGTGTGTGCAACCCCGTTGTTGGAAATGGCCCTTTTTGCAGGGTTATCCCCAAACTTTTTGCTGTTTCCTCCTATTTTTCCCTGACCTGTTTGTGCTGGTTTTAGGACTCTGGGCACTTTACCACTGCTAATCAGTGCTAAAGTGCATATGCTCTCTGTGTAAATTGTGTTATGGATGGGTGTTTCCATGATTGGATATTTGATTTACCCGTTAGCCCCTAGTAAAGTGCACTGTGTGTGCCGGGGCTGAGGAATCAAATGCTACTCAGGGGCCTGCAGCACTGGTTGTGCCACCCCCGTGAGTAGCCCTGAAAACGGTAACTCAGACCTGCCATTGCAGAGTCTGCGCGCAGTTTGTAACTGCCATGTCGACTTGGACAGTGCACACACTGGCCGGTCCCTAACCTTCCCTTTTCTTACATGTCAGACACCCCTCAGGTAGGCCCAAGGTACCCCTGTGGGCAGGGTGCAGTGTATGTGAAAGGTGGGACATGCCCTGGTGTGTGTGGCATGTCCTGATAGTGAATTACAGCCAATTTCGTTTTTCACTATTGCAAGGCTACCAGTTCCCCATAGGATAGAATGGGAGGTTTGTTTATAAAATCTTATAAACATAACTGGCCCAGGGAATTCGGTAAGAAAATAGAATTTAGTATGCCTGAACTCAGAATCTAAAGATGCATCTTTTAGTGAAGGTGATTTTTACATTCTGTGTTTGAAAATACCACTTTTAGAAAGTAGGTATTTTTTTGCTCAGTCATCCCGTGTGCCTCTGCTGGAATGTGGATTGCCTGTCTGGGTTTTGGATGAAAGAAGGCTGGGGGGCCGGAGGGGCTCCAGATAGTCTAGGTAGGTCAGGAAAGGGCTGAATAGACCTGGGCTGCGATGGGGGAAGGGGGAGGAGATTTCCTTGCACCTCAAAGGGCCTGGTCTGCCTCTGACAATGCCGTCTCCACCTCCTGCCAGGAAATCACACCAGAGAAGGCAGAACTGGCTCTGGCCGGGCACAGACACCCTCTGCCTGAAAGATCAAAGGATTTTTGGATACAAATACTGGGGCCCAGACCCCTGAGCTTTAGAACTCATCTGGAACAAGAAGACTGCCAAGAAGAAGAGCCGGAGAAGCTGCGAAAAGGAACGACTGCTTTGCTGGGCTGACCTGCAGTGGCTGCTTCTGTCTTGGACGGTGAAAGGCCTGGACTGGACTTTCTGCAACCTAATTTGTGAGTCTCTCCAAGGGCTTGAGGTAGAGCTTGCCCCCTGTTCACGAAGTCTCAGGAACAGCAAAGACTTCAAGTTCTTCGACCCGCAGCACTGGGGACTGTGTGTTTTGTGCCGCCACCCGAAGAACACCACCGACGACGCCTGTTGACGCCGCCACCGAGCCGCTGCTTGCACTGCGACCTGTGGGCACCGCACTCCGCCCCGCCTCGTGCCGCAGCTTTGGCACTGCAGGGGGCACCACCGCAACGCAACCCTGGTCTCACCGACTACGCCTGTGGACGCCGCCACCGAGCCGCTGCTTGCACCACGACCTGTGGGCACCGCACTCCGCACCGCGCCGAAGCTTTGGCACCGCAGAGAGCACCGCCACAAAGCGACCCTGGTCTCAACAACGACGCCTGTTGAAACCACCACCGAGCCGCTGCTTGCACCGCGACCTGTGGGCACCGCACTCCACACCGCCTCGCTCCACGCCAAAGCTTTGGCACCGCAGAGTGCACCGCCGCAACGCGACCCTGGTCTCACCAACGACGCCGCCACCGAGCCGCTGCTCGCACCGCGACCTGTGGGCACTGCACTCCGCACCGCCTTGCTTCACGAGGACGCCTTTGCCTGCCCGACGCTGCCACTTCCCGCCGAAATAGACGCCGCTGCTTGCACCGTGGTTCGAGGGCACCGCTCGTAAGTCACACGACGCACCGCCCTTATCCTGCACCGCAGCCTTGGCCTACCGACGCCATCGACTCCAGTTCGTCAGCCGACGACAGCGCTTCAGCAACGACGACGCCGCTGCTTGCACCGTGACCTCCTAGCACCGTGGCGAGCACCGCCTTCGTCTCGCACCGCGACCCTGGTCTCACCGACGACGCCATCCGACGCCGCCGAGCCGCTGCTCGCACCGCGACCTGGCGGCACCACACGCCGCACTTCGCACCGCAGCACCCGACGCCTGCCGGTGCCAGCGCTCCTGATTCCATCAGAGAAGAGCTCGACCTGCAACGCGAGTGACTTCAAGGGCCTCAACGCCCTGCATCTCTCACATGTACTGTTTGCGGGTCTTCCCGACACCGTAGCTGGCCCGCGACCAGCCAGAACTGTTGGATTTTTGTTCACGACGCCATGGTAGCCCGGACGGACTATCCACACAAGGAACTCTTTTTAATCAGCGTATTTTTGGAACTTTGAACTTTTAAGTATAGTATTGTGGATTCTTATCGTTTTTGGTCTTGTCTTAATTATATAAAAATATTGGATATTTTTCTAAACTGGTGTGGTGTCCTTTTGTGGTGCGAACACTGTATTACTGTCGGTTATGTGCAAATGCTTTACACACTGCCTCGAAGATAAGCCTGGCTGCTCGTGCCAAGCTACCAAGGGGGTGAGCAGGGGTTATTTTAGACGTGTAACTCCCTTATCCTGACTAGAGTGGTGGTTTTTGCCTGGCTTTGGCCCACGCCCAAACCTACCAAAAATCCAATTTCTAACACCCGTTATTACTTGTTTCCTTTTTAACCTGAATTTTTGCAACAGGTATCAGAGCGCTTTAACTTGGGCACGAATTGCGTTACATAAAGCCACATTTATTTATTTAAATATATATATAGGGGGAGATTAAGCAACTTGCCCAGAATCACAGGGTGTTGCCTGTTATCTCTGAAGCTTAACCCAGTTCCCCGGATCCCCTAGTTGAAATGAATGAAATTTGTACTTGTAAAGCGCACCTATACCCCCAAAGGGGTGTCCAGGCGCTGTACGCATACCGCTGTGGAACCCTTCCTGGCTTTTCCCTGTGAAATGTCCACTCCTGGGCACCCCCAGGGTGAAGCCAGGCATCCCAGCGCTGTTGGGGCCGTTGTGGAGATTAAGCAAGCTATTGCCCAGAGTTGCAGAGTGGGACCCATGATTAGAATAGGCACCGAGGCGAGAATTATCAGGTCCGAGGAAATTGAGCCCAAGACCCGCCGAGGCGGGAATTGAACCCTGGTCCCGGGCCAGATCTCTGCATCAGGGTCTGCCGCTCTAACCATTGAGCCACACTGAGATCATCCCGTCCCGCGCTGAACATTAAAACTAAATTACACCATTTACGAGAAAAGACAGTTCCTGCTTATTTATAACTTCGGCTCCGAGAGCTGTGTTGAGACTCTCCAGAGTCTTATTAAGGTCCCCCGCTCCCTCTCGCCTCTTCCTGTTAATCTGTTAGTGCAAGGGTTTCTTCTCTCCCACTCCTTGCTCTTGTCCCCCCTCCCCTCCGGCCCCCCTGCCCCCGTGGGCCTCTCCTTCCAAGCGTGTGGCTCTGCCTCTGTCTTGTCTGTCCGGTGTTATCGAAGTGTGCTCTACTGCCTGCGCTTTAACTATTAAGTGTAACTGAAGCTTGCACTACGCTTGCGTTTTTATTCTTAAATGTAAGCGAAGCTTGCACTACTGCATCGCTTCATCTGAGCACCCCACCATAATTACAGGCACGTGGGGCCAATGTGCCATAACCGACCCACTCCATTGTTATCTGCAAAACTTCCTCCTCCGCTGCCTGGTTCCTCCGCCTTACCCTTGGAATTAGACCCTTTGCTGCATGCGCGCTGCTGCTGTGCCCGCAAGGTGGCAGCCGGGCCAAACATTGGGTGTAGCCACACCCCACCCTCCACTGTAATTGTACACCACTCCTCACCCCCAAAGCTCCGCAACACACCCTCGCGCCCGTCAATACTGACGGCCCAGCCGCAAACCTCCTGCAGGACCCGGCTGGCCGGCTGCAGCACGCCTCTCAACACCCCTTCTTAGAGCCCCTCCATCTCCACTCTACCTATTGCTGGAAGAGTAATCTGTAGGATGTACTGTGCCGGTGAAAGAGGATACTGCACTCAGTAAGAGCCTTTGTAAACTTTATTCTTTTCTGAGGGAGAGCGCCGAGGCCGCTCACTGCACGTAGAGCCCTCCGTGCGAAATGGCCGCCGCCGCTCCAGTCATGCCTCACGGTCACGTGGTGTGCAAACACTGGACCGCTACACCACATATCTTCCCCCCTTTAACAATACCATGAAAAACAAACTGTGACCCATCGCACTGATGCCGCAGTGGTTCCTGAACCGCGGGCACCAGAATCATAACACGTTACATTTGTTCTATAAAGAGGAGCAGGGACAAAAGGAAAGGGGGGGGGCATGGAACAATAGGTGGGAAGAACATAGCACAAAATGCACGGGAATTACATATCATACTCACTGTATCTTTTTGGTATCATTACTGCCCTGCCTGTGCGGGTGCGTGTAATGGGTGCCTGTGTCGTCTGTTTCTCCCTCGTGCGTGTTCTAGTTTCCCCTGTACTCTCCTGCTGGTCTCTACTGAGAGCTACGGGGGTGCGCTGCGAGGTGTCTGATTCGCAGACGTTATGGCACTCTTGGGCCTAAGGTGTCGTGTGGCCTCGGAATTACTCTGTTCTTGTGTGGTGCCACTGTCACCTTCAGTGTCTCTTGTTGTGCTTTTTCTCGGGTTGTTTATCTCTAGTCCGTTCTCTTCATTATCCAACTCCCAACTGGTATGTCCGGTGCTTGTGGTGGAGTCCTCCTTGTTCCATCCTATCACTTTATTGCACTTGGCCATTCTGCTGTAGGACCATACTTTGCCATCACTTAACAAGGCGGAACGCAAGTAGGTTTCTTTGACATGCAAGGGTTCGCTGAACTTACTGTCTCCTTTCCTGCGTAGTTGGGCCAGCTTCACTCTGACCCATTCCCCCTTTTCCAATGAGACCTCTCTCACGCTGTGCTTCTTGTTGTAGTGATCCGTGTAAATTTTCTGGGCCTTCTCCAAATTGTTTCGAACCACCGCTGGGGACCATTTACTCTGCACCGTAAGATTCAGCCAAACCGTCTTGTCACGTGGGAACGGGTCCTGGCCACGTAGAATCTTAAATGGACTGTATCCGGTCATGGTGGGCGTGATGCGATACGCCCAGACGGTGTGTTTGACTTCTGTCTCCCAATTTTTTCCTGCGCTGATGGCTGCTTGAACGGATCCCATGATCACGCGGTTGAACCTTTCCGCGAGGCCATTCCCGGCAGGGTGGTACACCGGAGTATGTTTGGTCACAATGCCATTTCGTTTTGTGAACGCCTTCCATTTCTCAGACGTGAACTGTGGACCGTTGTCACACGTAATGGTTTTCGGAATCCCTTCTCTTAAGAATGTTGCAGTGAGGAAAGCTATGACTCTTTCTGTGTCTGCTTTTTTGCATAGTTCCACCTCTGACCACTTGGAGTACCGATCCATAAGTACTATGACATACTTGGGTACTCCCCACGCATCCAGGATGGGACCCAAAATGTCAACTGACAACTCCTCCCATGGGCTGTTGGGGTTGGTGAACTTCCCCAGGGGTGGTCGTAGCATGGTCTGTGATTTGTCCGCATTGCTGCACTGCTCGCATGCTCTCACGTGCTTCTCTACGTGGTTATCGACTGCGGGCCACCAGTAAGATTGTTTGACTCATCTCTTCGACTTCACAATTCCTAAATGGCCTTCGTGCAGGATAGTGAGTAGGCGATCTACCAACTGTTGTGGAGGAATCACTTTGTCCCCTCGTAGTAGAAATATGGCATCCTCACTGACGGACAATTCCTCCCAGAATTTCCTGAGGTCAGCGTCCAAGTGCCTCTTCTCTGGCCAACCGTGCGTGACAAACCTTTTTTTGCTCTCGTGAAGGGGATCAGCGTCATACGCTGCCTTCCATTCTTGCGCGCTGATGACGTCTTCCTGACCGCTTGTGAATGCTATCGTGTACTCGTCCCATTCTGTGTGTGTTGGCGCCCCTTCCATTGCCGCCGATCTGCTGAGGTAGTCTGCCACTTTGTTCTTGTTTCCTGGTAAGTACTCAACATCGTATACGTAGTCCAATAACCTGAGTGTCATTTTGGCAATGCGCGGTGTGGCGCTGGCATGTCCGCTCGATGTGAGGACTTTAACCAACGGCTTGTGATCCGTCCTGAGGAGGAATCGGGAGCCCCAGAGAAATTGGCAGAATTTTTCCATGGCCCAGATGGCCGCCAGCATCTCCTTCTCTATGACGCTGAACTTCTCCTCGTTGGGGGCGAGGGAACGGGATGCGAAACTGATGGTGGTCACAGTGCCCTCCGGGGACATTTGCGACAGGACGGCTCCCAGACCTTTGTCACTGGCGTCTGTGGTGAGGATGGAGGCGGCCGATTCGTCGAATCCATGTAGGGGGACCGCAGCGCAAATGTCGTTCTTGATTTGTACAAATTTGTCGTGTGAGTCGGCCGACCAGCTGAAAACAGTTTTGTCTTTCAATATTTGACGCAGGTGGTGCGTTTTGGTGGCAAAGTTTTTCACAAATTTACTGTAGAATTCGGCCAATCCTAGGAAAGAACGAACTTCTTCCTTGTTCTGAGGTGTGGGTGCAGACATGATCGCCTCCACGTTGGCTCTCTTGGGGGAGAATCCTTTGTCGCCTATTTCGTGTCCCAAGTATGTGACGGAGTGTAGACCGAACTTGCATTTGTCCCACTCTGCCGTGAGGCCATTGTTCGCTAGAATCCGTAGCACGGCGGATAGTTTCTCGTCATGATCAGGTTTGGTTTTCCCCATGACCAGTATGTCGTCCTGGAAGTATTGAACTCCACTGGTATCTTTGAACAATTTATGCATGAGTTTTTGAAACACGGCGGCTGCTGATGCCAGGCCAAATGGCATCCGCCGAAATCTGTCGCATCCGAATGGTGTGATGAAGGACGTTAGTTTTCTACATGAGGGGTGAAGTGAAATTTGGTAATAAGCCGCAGTGAGGTCGATTGTGGAAAACCATTTGATTCCTTTGGTCTGGGCCAACATTTCGTTGATTTTAGGCAACGGAAATTTGTCCACAATGATGTTTTTATTCAGTTACCTGAGATCTATGCAGAGGCGCACCTTCCCATTGGGTTTGCGTGCTACTACCAATGGCGCCAGCCATTCCGCACTCTCGATGGGCTCAATCACGCCGTTGTCTTCCAGGCGCTGCAGTTCCATCTGCACCGCCTCCCTGCAATTGAACGGGATGTTCCTTACTTTGTGGCAGACTGGTATGGCACCGTCCTGGAGGCAAATTCTGTGCGTGAATTTTGTAAGCTTGCCTATGGTGCCACCGAAGACCGATGGAAAGTCTTCTTTCAGTGTTCCACCCTCAGGTGCTGGTGGGTTGTCTGTCATGAGCTCAGTAAGAGCTTTTGTAAACTTTATTCTTTTCTGAGGGAGAGCGCCGAGGCTGCTCACCGCACGTAGAGCCCTCCGTGCGAAATGGCCGCCGCTCCCGTCATGCCTCACGGTCACGTGGTGTGCAAACACTGGACCGCTACACCACATAATCCCCCCCGAAAGTTTTTAGTAGCCCCCACCCCCAAAAATGTGGCTCGAGTTGCGCCCCTGCTGCAGCAACTGGGAGAGCACCAGTACTTATTAGGACCAAACAAGTCCTGTATACGGTAAGAGTCTGCACTTCTCAAATATATTGAATGGGACAGTACAGCACTTATTAAGACCAAACAAGTCATGCAAACATTGAGTGCCTGCACTTCTCAAATATAATTTAATGGGAGAGTACCAGTACTTATCAGGACCAAACAAGTCCTGTAAACGGTCAGTGCCTGCCCAGCATTTGGACACCCAGGGAGGTGTAGCGCCTAGAACCATGCCCTGGGCCACCCTGCTTCCAACAGGAAGCACGGGAATTACACACATTCACGCACCTCCTCCGCATGCACGCTGGTTCCCCTGCCCGTTATTGCTTAAGGGCTGCAGACACCCCTTTTCCCTCCGAGGCAGCTCCTCCCCACACCGGGGATAGAGGGGACCTATCCGGGCCCTGAGGGAACACTGAACCGCACTTTGCGCGAGGGAGGTGCTGCAGCTGCCACATTCTGCACACTCCGCGGGGCCCCCGTCCTCCCGCTGGTAGTGGTCGGGGCGCCTCTGGAATTCGTTTTTGAATCGGGGATTCAGCACAGTGGCAGCTACAGCCTCCGCTGAAGAGCTGGGCGGGGAACCGGCAAGCGCACTGCCCTGCTCCTGCTGCCAACGCCTCTCACCCCACCCTGCAGAGACCCAATTTCAGTGACGGCGCAATGGATCATAGCCAGCCCCACCCTGTTCTCCTTATCGGAAAAATCCCTTCTCTTGGACGGCCTCGTCCCCTGCCCCCTCCCCCCTTTAACTAGACCCGTCGCTGCCTCTTCCTTAGCTGCCTAGATCAGGGCCCCACCGCTCCCCCTGGCGCGCTTTACCTCCCTCTAACCCTAATCAGTGTGTATGCTTTTGTCTTGGCAATACCCATTACGTCACACCCGGACTAAGTACTAGTCCGAGGATACTAAACAATTTGTTTGGGAAACAGTCTCCCTTCCCAAGCGTTACCCCTGCACCCAACCCCCCTGCACCCCTTCCCGTGCCGTGTTACTTTCTGCACATTACCCACTTATCTAAATTCGTGCCCCAACTCCCTACGCCCCACCTGCTGACTTCGCGCATTGAACCTACTGTCATAATTCTAATTCTTCACAGTTACATGTTAGTGGGCCGAGCCCAGTAAAACATCCATCCTCTCTGAATGGCGCTTAAATCGCCGCCCTGCCATTTCCCAGTATTTGCGCAGACCTGGCCGCTTTGATGACGCCCACCCTACACACTTTAACGCCACCCGATCGTGCCTACCCTGTGTAACCCCCCTTCCCCATCACACATACTCTTGCACGTTCTTTCACTCCTGCCGCCAGATGCACTTAAGGGGGCTGGGGGGGGATTAGAAGTGCTGAGGGGCAGGATATATACCGCTTGTATTTGAATGTATGTTTAACTAAACTGGAACATGCAAACCTGATGCACATACACACGCGAGTTAGAATGGAGCTCACCAGCTGAGGCAGCACACAACATGCTCGTTTACTTAACTTAAAGAAGACCTGTGAAGCGTCTGAAATGTTCCCTATGTTGCACTTCTGAGCCCTTGCACAAAAGTGTAGTTTCTTTTCAAACCTTGTCAGAGAGAAACGTAACGTAGGCAACCATGCGAGTGATGATATGTCAGATGCGGCCATGGACGCCAGTTCGTAAAACGTGCAGTTTTCAGTGCCCAAATCCCGATGCCGCTTTCGTTTGACAAGTCTCAAAATCCACCCTAAGGCGGTCAAAGAGGACGGTATTCTTTCAAATGGACCGTTTTATACTGAGGTGCGCACACTCCCTTGGTAGGGTTTTACAGTAACGTCATCCCTCCTCAGACAAGCCCTCCTGAGCGCCACTCTAGGCCCCGTGGGCCCTGGCGACGAGCTGTACCCAGTTAATTAGCCTCGGATGCCATCCGAGGAAACCAGCGGCTCCCCGAATCCACTCCGCATGCGATGCGGAGCCAGCCCGGCAGTCAACTCGAGGGCGGCGCACCGACAACCCTTCCCCATCGGGCAATGAATCACATCACTGACCGATGGGGTTAAAAGGTTGCTTTTATTTCAGCAACGACAATTCAATACAATAACGCAATCAATGAATTTTCATGTAACCCCACCCCACCCCTTCTTGATCCCCCATGAAATATCCCCATATCGATCCCCCATGAATTTTCCCCCCTATCGATCCCCCATTACTTTTTCCCCATATTGATCCCCCATGACTTTTCCCCATATTGTTTCCCCCACCTTGAACGTCGACCCCAACCCCTTAGTTTGTCCCCCTTCCTACCTCCTGCCTCATTCCTCTGCCCTCTGTTTTCCCTCTGTCCTAAGCTATTCTGCCTGCCCCAACCCTTCCTGCCTGCCTCAATCTCGTCCAAATCTGCCAATAGGTGAAGGAACCCCCGTGAGAACCCGGGAAGCTAACCCAAAATGAGGGGCAACTAAATGAATAAAGGGAGGGTGGGAGGGGTACAAAAACAGCAGCGCTGCCGCCTACCTTGCTCTAGGACCCCCAACTGACACTAATTAGAAAGCGGCGTTTGAAACCGCCGCGTTCTAAAGCAGGCGCCTCGCCTGCACGCGCTCGGTCTGGGCAATACCACATGCCCGAAGCTGCCCGGGGGTGGACATTCTTCGAATGCCACCCCCAAGCACCCATCGGGCAATGAATCACATCACAGACCGATGGGGTTAAAAGGTCGCTTTTATTTCAGCAACGACAATTCAATACAATAACGCAATCAATGAATTTTCATGTAACCCCACCCAGCCACCCCTTCTTGATCCCCCATGAAATATCCCCATATCGATCCCCCATGAATTTTCCCCCGTATCGATCCCCCATGACTTTTCCCCCATATTGATCCCCCATGACTTTTCCCCATATTGTTTCCCCCACCTTGAACGTCGACCCCCAACCCCTTAGTTTGTCCCCCTTCCTGCCTCATTCCTCTGCCCTCTGTCCTAAGCTATTCTGCCTGCCCCAACCCTTCCTGCCTGCCTCAATCCCGTCCAAATCTGCCACCAGGAAAAAACCCTGCAAAGCCGTTTTTCCTGTCCCCCCCACCACTAAAGATTTTAAATTGTGAAAAGTTCCCCCTTTCAGTAAAGATGAAAACAAAATCCCAAACCAGTTCAGTATCAACAGCTGATTTAGATGAAAACGCCAGAACATAAGATCTTGTTATCAAGACACAAGTAAGAGACTGTCGCTAATACCGCCCTCAACCCCAAGATGCAATCCCAATATATCAAGTAACTTTCTTTAATATTTACAAAATACAATTCTTTTGGTATAACAAAAGTGAACCCCATCAGGTTTGAAAAATTCTGAAAACAAATAACACAAGGCCGGAAAGTTGTACCAAGTCATTTTCCCCCAAATGAACAAGTAGAATGTTTGAGCATGGCTTTATAAGAAAATAAATCATGTAACAAAAGCATCAATTTACCCCAAAGCATGACACTCCCCCCCCCACCCCCATCAATCAATAAATAATAAACTCAAAGCTAAAAACTTAGGTTAGATCTATAATGACTTCGTTCGGCCTTCATGACTGCCCACTTTACAAAGGAGTGTCTCATGATCCAGACGCTCGCCATGTATGCCGGAGAAAAGATTGACGACCATGAAAGAAACAAATGTTAGCAAGACCAAAAAACAATGTCTAAAATTCATTAAAATCTCTAACATATCTTAAACAGCAATTTGATGTCCAACGGCCCAACCTTCGCGGCTGCTGTAAAGAAAAAACCCCCTCTGACAGTTTCTGAAGCTGCTCCTATTCTAAAAGAATGGGTACCAAATTCTAAAAGATTAAGACCTAATAAAAGCAAATATTTTCTTAAGACCACTAAAAGTTGTGAAGCGGTTAAGGCAGACCCATCCTAATGCTGAAAAATAAAATTATTATTTGAATAACTTTCAAATTCTTTAAATTGTAACCAAGCTGACCATGGGCATAGTGGACCGCCAAGCTTCAGCAATACCACAGTAGCCCCTTTTCTTCTTAGGTCTGTTTTAGATGATTCTAAAAGAATACTTAACGAATTTGGTGTGGTAGACACATTGGAATGTTTTAGCCCTTGACGAAATGATTTTCTTAACAACTCAGATATCCTAAAAGCTCCAAAGAATAATCTTAACATGTAAAGTGTAAATAATAAAGCTTCAAATGTGGCACATCAAAGTTTAGGCAGTGTTGGTATAATGCCCCCAGTAAAGAAAAAGATATAGGTTTGCACAGCACAGTGCCACAGCTCTCTATTTTAGACCAACCTAGTAAAAATTCTCCTTCCCAACTCACCTAAAGAGGGGTCATGACCCCAAAAGTACTTACCATAGAAAGAAATGCCTGAAAGCTTCCCCGCAATGGTGGTAGGGGATATATTCTTGTCAATGTTGCTCAGAATAAAACGCAGTATGTCATCGATACGTAGTAAAGAGCCTACTTGATCGTTGTTACGACAAACCGCACCTGACTGGAGAAAATCCGTCCAAGCCCTTCTGTAAGCTAAACGTGTGCTGATAGCAATAGAGTGTTCCACCAACATCTTTATCCTCAGCCCGCTAAAAACCATTACTCCTGAGGAACCTGAGTTTTTTCGTGGTTTGCTTTGGGAGCCAAACTACGGATTCTCTGCCACTGAGAAAGAGGTAACGCATCTGCTATATTATTGTCCAGACCAGGTATATGCTTAACTCTAAATGTTATATTATCAATCAATCGTCTGTTAAAGCGCTACTACTGACCCGTAGCAACCCAGCATAAATCTCTGCAACAATTTAAGCAGACTTCTCTCTTTTGCCTATTGACCATTCACCAGATCCACTACAGTTTTGTTGTCAACATGAAAAAGCACTGTTTTTTTTGTTTGCCAAAAAATTGCTCAAAAACTGTCAAAACTACGATCAGGGGAAAGAATTCAAAGAATGCAATACTGCAATTCTCATTAATCCACTTATGAGGCCCTGGTTCAGCGTACCATTTTCCGTCACAAAACAGCCCAAAACCTTAGCTCCTGTCGCATCAGAAAAATTTTATACTGACCATACAAAGCGTTCGTCCAAAGGCCTGATAGGAAAATCGTTAAAAACTTTTAAGGAACATAATCAAAACCTCGACATCTAATCTTATGGACAGAAACACTCTAACCCTGTGATGAGGTAAGGAAAAAACCAGCCATAGCAAAACTCAACCTCCGATAGAAGGATCTCCCCGCCTTCACTACCCTACAAGCAAAGTTTAGGTGCCCTAGTAACCGCTGCATTTCAAATAGAGTGAGTTTCAGTGACATCCTAGCATGTTTCAACAAATTCATAATTTCTTGCACTTTAGTAACTGGCAACCTGGTCTCCATTTTCACTGTATCAATCTCAATACCCAGAAATATGAGGCATGTAGCAGGTCCCTTTTTCTTCTCTTTAGCCAGAGGCACGCCTAACTCTAGCATTAAAGATTGAAAGAAATGTTTTTTTTTTATTCAATAAAAAGAGAAATCGACCAGGTAATGGGACACTTGGGAATGACCTGATCTGAATGAGAAAATCCATTGCAAAAAAGAGCTAAAGTCTTCGACAGCTGACTGGAAGTAACCTAAAAGCGGATTTTACATCACATTTGGCTAACTCCGCTCCTGAGCCGGCCTTTTTCACCAGATCAAGAGCTACATCCACTAAAGCAAACTGCACCACAGTGTCTTCCTTGGCGATAAACTCGTTCACCGACAAACCCTGGTGCCAGGATAAATGTTGTATCATGCAAAATCCCCCCCAGTCCTTTTTTTTTTTTAACCACTTCCAAAGGAGAAATGATAAGATTGGAAAGAGACCAAGAAAGGAAGGGGCCAGCCATCCTACCCTCAGCAATTTCAGAGTGTAACTTATGATTAATGACCTGCGGGAATTGTTTTGCAGATTTCAAGTTTTGGGCAAACCTGCTGTTACTAGGACCCTGATAACCGAGCTTAAAACCTTCTAAAAAAAAAACACTACAACTTCAAAGCTTTTTTTTTTTTTTTTTTGTGAGGATAAAAACTGAAGCCACAAACAGAGTTTGGGGATATCAATTGGTGGAAATGCTTTTGAAGTAAGGCTAGAATGGGCACCCCTCCCTCTACCTTGACTGGGGGGGAAACCGGATGCTTGTTAGCTAAACATTGCAAAAATGGCATGTTTGCCACCACATTTGGAACATTCATGCCCAATATTTGCATGTATTCTTCTGGCATAAACCTCTGTTAAAATTCCAGAAGGCTCCTGTAGTGAAGGTTTGAGATTTTGCCCAAGTGCCCACCCCTCCCGGGGTAGATCGTTAAGAAAGGGGCGGGGACCAATAGCAATCCCACTAGCAGTATGCATCGTGGGGGAAGTCTCTGGGGGATAAATCCATTGCACCCATAATTCGCTATTCACCTCACCCCAAGGCTTCTCTGGAACGAGGCTAAACGGGCTATGAACCCTTCGTCATAATGTAGCCAGGCAAAAAACCTCCAAATTCTGACTGAGCCTTTCTAAATATATCCAAGTATTTGAAAATTGATACCCAACGGTCCGGAAATCTTATACAGCAAACACTTGCAGAAATCAGAAAGGCCAAGGACCAAGAGTCAATATTAGTGGTAACCCTGGTTCTTCTAGCCAGCTCCCAAGCCCCCTCCCTAGAGCTCCCCCTTCTTTGGATTGAATCTCCCTGTGCAGTATCTTGAAAACATCCACAAACTCTTCATCCTAAATTTTGTCTTTGGTATGCTGGTTAAGAAGTGAACCCAAGGGCATGGACAGCCCCATATAAAGAAGCCTTTTAAAACCTATGACTTTGTCTTTACCATCCGTTTCCCCTAGCGAATTTGTGCCAGACACCAACAATTTGTTTTGAACTATATCAACCTTAGGCAAAACTACATTCTGTAACATTGAAGGCGACACACAATGGCAACAAACCTTAGCCTCTGCATCCTTACCGACAACTCCGTCTGCTTTACTTTCCCTAGAAACTGTCTTATAATGAATATCAATCAGCGGCTCACCTGCTTGACAGGGCTTGATAAGTGTTGAAAGCTTATTCTTGCTGGCGCCGTCAGATGCCCTGGAAATTCACTCAAAATCCTTCCGGCTCCTTTCAGATTCTTTCATCTGCAAAATATTAGCTCAGGAAATCTTGTTAATAAACCCCCCCCTATTTGGAGAGAAAAAAGGTTATTAGACAAATCATCATCACAAACCAGCTCACCCTCTTCCAAATCAGCTAATTCATCGTCACCATTAGCATGAACCCTTGACGAGCCCCACTGCAGGATGGTTGGGCTCCATCACCCACACCATCATCAAGTGTCACCAGTTCACCGCTTTTTTGAACTGTGTAATTATGCGGTTGGATGAAGGCATTAGAAAAACCCGCTCCGTGATTTTCCTTTTGCTGATGAGGAAAACGAAAACAGGATGCTTGATACCTGTCCAAAGGTGTAGTTCTGCACCTGATGCCCTTTTGCAGACTTGTCTTATCGTTGGCCTGCAAGACACTAGAACTCGCAGACATGGGGACTCACGTTAGCTCGGATGAAATAGCAATTTTCCTACCCACATCGCTAGCCCACATCCATTGACCCTGCCCTTTATGCTCACTATTATCCCCGACTGAAATAATCACTGACGCTGCAACCTCAAAGCCTAAAAAGAGAAAATAATATAGGAATATCACGTTTAGCAGTTGAACTTAAGCAAGCGGTGTCCTGAATAACCTCAATATAACCATATATTAAAACCCCACAAATGGCGCCATTACCCCTTTTTCTACCAAAAGCACATCCTGTCAAAGCCTGACCCAGCACCCTTGTGAACAATAAATCCATCCTACCCTGCGTAACAAAGCGGCCCAAAAGACTCCCTAACGTCCGCAAGGACTCAGCCATAATTTAAAATAAGCAAACAAAAAAGAAAACGCTACAAAAACCACCCAAAAACGAGGCGCTCCGCAATAATTCATATTCCTTGCTGTCAACATAACCACTGCACAAATAGCCGTAAATCCCATCCCTACACCCCATCTATAAATTACAAAATATTTAATTACATGTTATAGGGCCAATTTTATTATCACTGTGTCAGTTATTCACTCACAAGCTTCTTAGAAACCCAAATAAGCAAGCTACATATCGGTTTTTATCACCCACACTAATCTAAAGGCTCATAATAAACAAAAACCAGGAACATAAGAATTGGTTCAACTACAGTCATTTGCAAAGCATTTTATCTTAATGCTAAAAATACTTTCACTATCTTCAGCACAAAAACGCTTATTAACCACTAGATGGCACAGTCACTCTTCTTAACAAGTTAAATCCCTAATTGTAGCACTGAAATAACTCGAGCTTCAACAACCATTTTTAAACAATAAATACGTCAATTCAATTGACCATAAAAGCAAGCTCTGAGGCACAAAAACAGCAGCGCTGCCGCCTACCTTGCTCTAGGACCCCCAACTGGCACTAATTAGAACGCGGCGCTTGAAACCGCCGCGTTCTAAAGCAGGCGCCTCGCCTGCACGCGCTCAGTCTGGGCAATACCGCATGCCCGAAGCTGCCCGGGGGTGGACATTCTTCGAATGCCACCCCCAAGCCCCCTTTGTCCCACCCGCCCGTCGCCCTTTAGTGCCCGCCACAGGGCGACGACTCCCCCACCCATCCGATGGCACTGCGTCCTCGCTCACCCTCCTCCCTGCATCCTACGGTGCCACGGGTATCCCAGTGTCACAGACGCAGCAAACTACCGGCTGGGGCAACAAAAACATTATACCCAGCACCAATTGAATTACGGCGGCACCCTATTTGCAAACGCTACATTGCAAGCTGAAAGTAACTAATCTAACGGACCTCGGAAGGATGAAAGGCCGAGTAAATCTAGCCTGGGGCTCGAAGCGCCCTCCAAAGATACTAGCGGCTTTTTAAATCCTCTCCTTATGCCAGTTGGAGCCAGCACGGCAGTCCCTCGAGGGCGGAGGACTGAGAACCTTCCCTCCTCGTCCCAACTGTGCCCTTACTAGCACCGGCCCATTCAGCAACGCCGCCTGGCCGCTCGGCTTATCAAGAAAATGTTGGGCCCCCGCCCCCATCAGTCCACAAGCCAAGCACTGGAAGGAAGTGCCAAGCTCCCTCCCCGAGCCTGCGCCAGCCTACAATATGTCCCCAAATTCTTCTGAGACTCCGATGCCTCACTCCTCCCGGACGGAAAAAACAGACACCAGGCGCTCAAACAGCACTGAGAGCCATGCGCGGTGCAAGGTCACACAGCTGGTCTGCTGTGCACACGTCTCCGAAGCGGTGTGGCCCTCTGGGCAGAGGGGTCAGTGGTCGAAGTGGGAAAAAATAAGTAGGGGAACTGTGGGTGGAGCACCAGGAGGCGGGAATAACCAGAGGATTGGGTCAGTGGGCGGAGTCAGAGGTGTGGCTAAAAAGAGCAAAACATACCAATTTTTTGTATGTTTGGCATTTTACTGACCAGTTACAGCTTATAACGTTATTTAATACAACCAATGGATACACGTTTATTTGAGGTTTAATATATGAGTTAATGACATTAAAATACATTTACAATGTGGGATAAGTTTTCAATCACAGAATGTCCCAAATACGCTTATAAGTGGAACCAGATACCATTTGTTTCCGAGCCATGCAGTTTCTTTCATCAGCACTTCTCCTCCCTTTTTCTAACCATTTCTGAACATACAATTTGGGTTTAAATTCTATGACAGGAGGCACCACATGTTGGGAAACACTGTTGATTACATCATTCTGTGCCCCTCGGTCAATGCAAAATTGTAGTCCTACGTTTTTTATGTGCTTCACGCAACATGTCATGAAGCCAGCATTAGATGCCTCCTGGTTTCCTGTTATTGTATCTAGAAATAGCACTCAAAAATTAATATATATACACCTAAAAACCCAGACCTGTTGGTTTTGCAGATGCTTTAAGCAATATCAGATGAATGAGATACAATTATTATATTAGTAGTTTGTGTAATTACTACTCAAGTTAGTTAGCAATGAGAATTGCAAATGTATCACTTCTGAAATTATGAGACTCAAACAGTGGTAGAGTCAGAAATAGGTAGTGTTCCTCGGATTATCTCAATCAGTTATTTTCTCCCCTTCAGACTACTATCCTCTGCAATCACTATTAGACACCTTCGTCCTTTGTCTCTCCACAAGCACTGTAGGTGTCTAGAAATACCACCCAACAGAGACTGCATGAGGAAGTTCAAACATGAATGCCAAAATATCCTAGTTTGCAAATGTTTTCCACATAATTAAAGCTCTGCCATATTTGCCAAATAATACACCATCGGCTGCATAATCTGATGGTTTGAACCAAAAAATTGTTTGTAGCTCACACCGTTCAAAACACGTGACTTGTGTTGCTGTGAAGTAGAAGGCCCTTTCCAAAGGTTGACTGGTCACCGTTCTCACTGCTGCACTTGTATGTTTAACCGGTATTAATGAGGCAAAAGCTTTGCAGAGACTGTTGGTATGTGTAAAAAAGTCAAAATAATAAAGTATCAGAAAATGTCCCACACATTACTCTGCGGCCTTTCTTTGCTGCATAATGTAGTCAACACTGCAACATAATTTTGTCCTCCATTGCTGCATAATTGCAGTGGCCCCAGAGCAGGCTGCACATGTTAAAAGTACTTGTGCATGAAGCAGAGAGATCGTGAAGTTTGCGAACTTAGAGGTATATATACGGTAATGGTGGCGTAGGGCAGCGCAGCAAGTTATTTTGCTATGCTGCCCTGCGTCACAGGGAAAGGGCAGGAATGCACCGTATTTATCCAATACGGTCCATTTCTGTCTTTTCCCCCAGTGCTGGCGCCGTTTCGCCAGCCTAGCGCCATTGCAGGCACCCTGTTGCATGTAGGATTGTTTTGTGCAGGAAGGGGCAGCTTCCTGCACAAAAACAATCCTGGGAGGCTTTTCCTCTTTCTATGTGTGCTGCACATATAGAAAGAGAAACTACTGGGAGAAATAAAGATATTTCTCCTTGTTGTGCCTCCCTTGGGGAGGCGTAAGATTTTGATACATTCCCAGGTTTACAAGTCCTTGTAAATCTAGGAATGCATCAAAAACCATGGGGGTTGCATGGGAACACCCACCACAACGCGTCCCTTGTGCAGAGGAAGGCAAAGCGGCGATTTCTGCTGTGTCGCATTACTCCATATTTATGAAACCATTCAAAGCCATGCAAAGTGGCTATGAGTGGCTTCATAAATATGACTTGGAGATTTGCGTCATGCATTTACCACGTTCCGTGGTGCAAACAGGATGCAAGGTCCTCATAAATATGCCCCTTAGTTTGGTGTGCATGAAAATCCTGCGTTGCCGATCCCTGGTGAGTTTCACTACTACTGCTGGAACAAGGCCAATGGAGGCACCAATGGGTGAGGCGGACTGGCCTAAAGGGTCCTGTGACCTCAGTGACAAAGTCTCTGTTTATCTAGGGTGTGCTTCTTCGTAGGCCTGCCCGCAAGACTGGAGGTGAACTTCCGTATGGATTGTGGTGGACAGGCCTTCAAGTTTAACCCACACTGGCCTCCAGTAGGGTCCACCTGCTGGTGCTAAGAGACTAGGGCTTCTATGGTCTAACGAGGCCTTCTAAGGTCTAGTAGGGGAATATGCTCCCTCAAGAGAGTAGTCTGGTCATGAAGCCTGATCCTGGTTCCCCAGTTTCAAATTCGGTAGCTCTGGCCATAGTGCCACATCCTCTCCCCCCCGAACACCTTTCTGTCCCACTTAGAGAAACTTGCACTGCCTTCAGCTACAACCCAATTGTGCCCAGTTATAAACACTTGGATGTGACTCAATTCATAGTATGCACTGCCTGAAAAAAACAACATCATCATGGAAAAAGCAAACACTAATGCAAAATCATGTAAAGCATGCAAAATATAAGCAGGAAAGACATGGTTACCTTAAAGCTTTTACACTCGTTCAGAAATCAATGAGTGTTTTTTGCCTCAAACGTTGAGGACATGAATACAGGGCTCCTTCTGTACACAGGTGTGCCTTTGTTGCACTCGTGGACAGCTCAATATTATGCCTTGTTCTTGTTTCTTTATATGGTAATTTGGGTAGTCCGGGATTTGACTCATGACAACAAAACTCTTAACATCAGAATAAAAACAGGCACTGGCTAGGCTACTGTTCTCTCACTGTTCATCCATTAGACACGCTGCTAAATCCTGCGTCTCATAACTGGGTAACTGCACCTCCGTGGTCATCACGCATGACAAGTAAGCACTTCCCATATGGGATCAAAACATGGATCACACCCTATCAGCCACACAGCCTGCAAGGGGTGCCTGCGGGCAAGCGCTGCAGCACCCCTACACACACAGAGTGGTAAAAGCGCTATATAAATGCTACAATGTTATGCAATACTCTATCTGCGCGTTTTGCAAATTGCACTCCGTGCAAGGTTTCTTAGCTTCGATGTATTCCTGTTTCTCAGCTGGGCTGGGGAAGATAACATTGATTTGACCAATAACATTTTATGATGATAAATGATAGTGAATGCCAGGTAAAACGGCACCGAAATTCCACCGACCATATTTAAACTTAGACACAATGCGCTACGGACTTACAAGCAGACCCAATTTGCAGTGCTAATGTTAGCACTACAGATCCCAGAATGCATTTATTGCTTATACTAATGCAGCTGGACTAGTTACCATTATTCCCCGACGGGCCCACCTTTAAACATATTTGATTACCGGCTATTGCTGGTCTCCCTAAGCAAGTGAGGGTGACTATGAGTGTCGCAAACCGCGACCAAGATGCATTAGGAAAGCAGTGCGTGTCCCAGAAGGACAGCAGAAGATGTCACTCATCTGACTTATGGTGATACAGCAGCGTAGAAGGGCGAAGGAGTTCTGGGTTATAAATCATACTTGTCTAAATTAAAATTAGAAATTATGCGGTATAACACAGTGCATCCTGTGACATTATTAGTTTCCCATGCTGTTATTTTAACACTAATGAATACTGCCAGGGTGTAAATTTCACCTCGTTAGTACCAGTGTAATATAATCTGAATGCTGCAATCAGTAACAAAAGTTGATTGGTTAAGTTTTCCAATACGTCTAACACTTTGCGACACCACATTGGGCGCTTTCTCTTACGAATCTCACATCGGCTCGAGCTAGAAACAAAATTGTTTTGGGTCACAGCTGTATATTATGCCGGAGATGGTCAATTATTATGCAAGTGCAGCATATTCATAATTATGAGGAAAATCTCCACACCAGCACAATCACATACTTCCAGTAGCCAGCAAAAATGAACTGGATTGAGTAGTAATGTAGTTGACCTCGACCCCACATAATCCATAACTTGCAGATTTTATCAAACAAACTTCAACAAGCATTTGCAATGCAATAGGTCTCGCATTCGCAAGATTTTGCGCTATTGGCATTGTAAATGACAATGCCTTTTATTTAGGTTTAAAAAACCTGCAATAATAAAAGGTATTGTCATTTACAATGCCAATAGGTCAAAGTTTAGAAAATGCGAGACCTATTGCATTGTAAATGCTTGTTTTTTAAAGCGCCAAGGTTTGGGCATAGTCTGCCAGGAATTCTACACTGGAGTGCTCTTCCTTTCATTGTGGCATCGTCAGACTGTGTGAGCCCGAAAATAAAGGGCAGATGAGGTCAAGGGTGCGGTGCCTAAAATGCATCCTGATGTGACCATTGTATTGGTCACAGTGGGGGTAGGTAGGGGGCCTCCTCGCTAAATTAGGTGTAAATCACACTCTAGCAGCAGGGCCACCAAAGGTAGCCGTTTTCGCGTGATGGTTAATTACTCCTACAGTGTTGCTTTGCAGGCCCCTGCCCCCAGATACAGAGGAGAAGAGGGAGGAGGTCGTGGCAACTGCAGACGCCTTCCTTAATGTGCAAAACACAGGGCTGGACGATCACGCAATATTTTTTAAATTCGGACCATTCCTGCCGTCCTGGGACGCATTTTTAAAATACAGAAGTAGGGGAACGGACTGTGTTAAATTTAAAAAGTAGGGGCACGCCATGCCCTTCCGTTCCCGCCCACTTCTACCACTGAGAGGGGTGCACCCACCTCGGGGCCCTGCCTACTCTATGGCTGAATGGTCCCAGAGCTGGCGCTGGCTACTGGAGGACGGCCCCAAAGTTGGCCGGAACGCGGGGGAGCTCGCCAGTTCCCCCCTCCTTTCAAATGCACACAACCCTACACAACCCAGCATATCTGCGAGGGCCAGGGGAAAACCCGATGCCCCAAGTCCAGAGGGGCGACCGTGGGACCCCGCATCCTGCCCGACCCCCCCAACGCCATGCACTGCCACAAGGCCCTGCCTAGCAGCATTCCCTCTTAAGGCCTTACGGCTCCCCAAGGGGCATTCTCTTTCTTCTTCTGTTCCTCTGTCTCAAATCATCTGATCCCGAAAAGAGAGGCAACTAGGCAGGAGAGATTTCCCAAATAGAAATAGCGAAATCCAGCCAGCCCCAGGATTATACTGCGCAGCCAATCAGCGTAGGACGACTCGGAGAGTGCTTTAAACCCCGACCCACGTGCGGACTCCACAGTCAATGAACACATCAGGATTGGATATAATACACTGGGATTGGTTGAGGCGTTGACCGTATACCAATCCTAGCTCACCTTACAAATTACGGGCCGCTCCCACTCTTTGACGACTCACAGAATTTGTTCAAGTCGTGGGGTTGGTTGCCGAGCGACCCGGAAGCTCTGATTTTACGGACAAATGTCGTCCGTAAAAAGACCAATCCAGGACAATGGCTATCGGGCTGAATTTACGGACTCCGTAAAGGAGAATGGATATTGGCTTGAATTTACAGGCGGTCCATGTAAGTAGATGGCTGATGATCACTTTGAAGTCAAGCGATTTGGAAGATCGTGTACCGTCTCTTTCTCGTGGCCTATCGTGCGATTGTCTGTGGAAGGGGGTGTATTTTTTTTTTTAATGCAGATTTATATAGCGCGAACTCGACCCGAAGGTATTGGCATAGCTGCCAAGGTTTCAGATTGGCATGTGTGACATTTTCATAATTGCAGTGAAATTATGAATGACATTTCAACGACTATGAGTGATACTTTCTCGCGAGCAAAATCGAGCCATGAAGACGAGGGAAACATAAATATTCAGAAATTACACCCATTTCAGCAATGAGACACTCTAGGAAGATCTTAAAAATGCAGCAATGCATTTGTAGAAATGGAAGGGCACTAACGTAGTGCCCTTGTAGACTGATCGTACTGCAGACAGTGACTCACTACAATGCAGAGCTTTCAGCTGTACTAACTTTTACGCAACTGAACTCAACTTTGTGCAGATTTGGAGCTCCAAGGCTTTTGGTGTTATTCTATGGATCAATGAAGTGTATGTTTGGTATTCAGTGTTTGAATACTGGTTGTAGGAGTTCTAATGCTCCCTAGTGCCTAAGGGCAGTCTAACAGCACACCAGATTTGAGTAAGAGAACATCACTCCATCGCCAGCAAGTTACAGATTCTATACTGTGGAACGGTAGACCCCATCGAGGGCACAATAAAATAAGTGTCATTGTGTTGCAGGGGAGAAAGCTCGCCAAAAAGGCAGTGTTCCAGGCTGGTTAGCCTGCACAAACCTTCATTATGGCTGCCCATGTCCACTGCTTCACATCCCCAAATTCCGTTCGCCCTCACTGAACAGGTTTCATGGCTTCTGAGGCATGGTACTGATAGGCTATTCCGCATTCGGGCTTTACTTTTAACCTTCCGGCAGTTACTGCCAGCCAGCCTGGGCTATCTTCAGAGCCAGACAAGGCGCGTTTACAGCGCACTGTAGTATAAAACTAATTTGTCCTTTTGGGACATCCTTACAGCAGAAATGCCCGTTTTTACCTTTTGCACTATCTCCCAACAAATCCATTACAGTGCTGACTGGTAACCAATCATGGTGACTGGGGAGAAAATACATTTGTGCAACAAAGGGGGAGGAACTCGGGTCCAGGCATGCAAAAAATAAGAACAACTAGGCAAGAAGTCTACGGAGAGGACACGGAGCAGAACTACAGTGTCGGGAATCAAGCGGGGTTTCCCTTGTTTCGGAAATAACTTTCAAAATGAGTGGGAATTATATACATAGCGGGCAAGATAACTCAGTTGGTTACAGTGGCTGCTGTAGAGACTTGCGTGACGTAGTCTGGCAACCCCTCATCCTGCCCCTACCACCCTCAGCCTTTCGCTCTTCTGACATCAAGAAAATGGGCTCGTTCAGAGGCTTGGTGCTATATAAGCAAAAGATTTGTATTATTTAAATGTCCTTAACTGAAAGGGAATTTCGCAACAGACTTACGAGTGCAGGATAAAGCAGGAGGAGACTTTGGAGCTACTTCCTTGAGCTGATGAAAGCCCTGAGGTGGCGAGGAGGGTCTGCCTCGCCACCTTATCTAAAAGTAGTGACGGCAGAGAAACCATTACTGTGAAAAACGTGATGTGAAAGCAGCTGACACCGCCTCCTGTGCACAGGAACATAATGGGGCCCCAGCGCGGATCATGATTTCAGCTGCACTATAGCTAAGGTTTGAGGCCTCTGCAGCTGTAACTTTAAATATCAAGGTCATTAGGCGTCACCTTCACGCACTCTCAAAACTAAAGTAAATTAAATGATTGGATATTGCAGAAGGGAGTGACACTTACCAGTATCGAGCAGCGCTTTCATGTTACGGCCGGCCAGCATGCTGCGAGAACTCCCCTGGGCACCGCGGGCGGCAGCCGCGCTGGTCCAGGACTCGAGTCGATGAGGCCTGGTGCTGCTACTGTATTCTCATGGCTGCTCAGACAGTGCTAGACTGTATTGTAGTGCAGGCTGTCACAGTGCACCAGCCCTCCGCGCTGGCCTGGGTCACTGTTGACCGTCGGGGTAGTCACTGTCCATTAAGGCAGGTACCAACAAGGCACGGTGATTCGTGAGAGCAGTGGCATGCTGCGCGCCAGCAAAACCGAAACTATGTTCCACGGGCGGCCGGGCCCGCCAATATGCGTTTGTGACAGTCTCAGAAGTGTCTGTGGGCTGTCTCAGTCGTAGCCATTGGCCAATTCCACACTGATGCACAGAGTTGTCGCTCTCAGTGAATCTCATGCTGCGGCCAGGCTTGTTGCATTGTAGCCGGCCTAAGCCAGCCCAGATCGGCTGAGCCTGCCCCCGAAGCCTGCTGCAAACGAATGTATGATGATACAACGCATGCATTCACATCGCATGCTATTAGATCGCGGGTTTTTACCACGCAAGTTGTTACAACGACTTTCGTTGGAGGGCGCTGGACTTAGGAGTAGTTTAATTTACTATTCCAACTCCAGCCTACGTACAGTAGGGAAGGTGTTGGATAGTAAATTAAACTATTCCTTGTCCTATAGCGCCCTCCAACGCAAGTCGTTGTAACGACTTGCGTTGTAAATACTGCGATCTAATGGCATGCGATGTAATGCATGCGTAGTAAAGGTTATTTCCCGCTGCAAACAGCACGGACTGCTTGCTGCAAACTTTTCTGTCAGTGTACTCGTTTAGCAGCGCTCCGGCTTGACAGCCGAGGAGGCGCTATAAACGCATGACTTTCGATTTCAGTGCGGTGATGGGGACCACCACACTGAAATGCGTTAGTCTCACGCCTGATGCGTGGGACTTGGCAGGGCTGTATTGGAGCGCTTTACATGACCACCGGTTACGTTACACAAGGGCACATTCATGTTTTTGGTGGGCACAGGGAGATTAAGTGATTTGCCCAGAGTCACAGGATGTGGACCCGACCCCGAGGCTCGAACCTTGGTTTCCAGCTCCAAAGTCGGCAATCTAGCCGTCAGACCACATCCTCTCCCCTGTATGTCCTCACTCACGCCCATGCATTTGGGTGACTAGTTAAAAGACCAGTGGTAACATCTGCCTAGGATTTGTCGAACGTTAATTTCGGTAAATACATTTCAAAACTTGTTGCAACGAGAGTGAACATTCTCTCGCTCTCTTTCACAACTCTAGAATAGGAATTATTAAGCGTTCTTTGGAAGCCGGCCAAAGGACAAGTGACGAAACATCCCGCCTGCATGTTTGGCAGAGAAGCTGGGGCCGTTCCAGTAGGGACTTGCGGATAAGCACCAATGGAGTTTATTCAGGGTTCCTGAGGTTATTAGATTGTATTAGGGCACTTGTCAGCCATGCAGCTCCATTTTGGATCAGGTGTAATGCGGCGAATACTTTTAAAGCGTTACCAAATCACTAGTATACCAATGGTTTTAATTGGTACTTGACGAAGGCATTAACTACCATCAGATAAGAATCTGGAAGTCGTAAGATTCTTCTCGGTGTAGTTAAATAGAAGAAACAATTGCTTGCGCCGTCGGCCATCTCTGTATCTAGAAATAATTTGTGATTGTTTTCAATGCCTAAGTTCCTCACCAACTAAGAATGTGATGGACACTGGCCAATTAAAGGGAGCCAGTTAGTGGTGGCTCACAGCAGAGAGTCTGATATTTATCTACTTATTTAAGTTCTCCCCATAGCGCATCAAGACCATGGGCCCAGAGTGGCCGAGCACTTCAGAGATACAAGGCATAGAATAAAAGTGAGCCAAGCAAAGAAACATGCCAGAAAACATGACATCTATGTCTTCAAAAATAGTGTTCTCTTTGTGGTACAGGATTTGAGAAGACAAAATACAATAGCCCAGAAGAGATTATGAAAAGTCATTTAGGAAATTCCGTTTTAAGTCACTTTTGTAACGGGAGATTGACGTGGCCTGTTGGAATAGTATTTCAAATCTTTGGAACGTTTCAAGAGTATGATCGTTTCAGTGTGGAAGACATTTCTTCTTTTTTTTTTTTTTTGTAATTTGGGAATTGTGTAGCTTTAAGTAGAGGTTGCCGTCTTAGAGTTCTGGTTCTACCAGAGAACTGAAGTTTTTGAGGGAAGTATTCACTTATGTTCAAATGAACCACCATGTGTGTGATGCATGCAGTCTTAAGGGCTAAGAGTGACACTCCTAAGGAAGCTGCTCGAGTGAAGAGAGCGCTGGAGTGATGAGTGGAGTTTTTTTGTATTGTGGTACATCTTTCCAAGTGAAGAGCTAGTTTTGTGGCGAGGTAGGTGGAATTTAGGCAGACCAGTCATCAGCACATTTGCATAGTCTATACGTGAGATGGCTTGGAAGGCAAGCTTGGTGTAAGCATAGCATCATGGCTATGGCTCTCTTTCAGCTCTCTCCACATCCCGTACTCCGCGCAGTCAGTATATTAACATCTCATGATCAACCCAATTGGTCAAACACAATACCTTATTTGATATCTCACTTTATTTTGGCCTTCACTCTTTCTGGGTAATGAAGAGTGTTGTGAGCGTGGCATTTATTGGCTGAACAGAACCTCGTGTGTGAGAAACTTTTAGGACTGTGCTTTCATTTCTTAAACGCTCTTTAAATAAATAGTAGAACCTTGGAATCTGTTTTTCTGCCAAAGGCATCAAGCCACCTGCCAGTTATCGATCACAACCAGGGATACCCATTTTCTCTACTGTTGCAGGGCAGTGGCACAGTGTACCAGAAGTGTCAAGTGCCTTAAAGGTATCTTCAACAAGATGTTTTCAGATGGGTATTATCCAAGAGAGTGTTGAGAGGGCATCCATTCTCTCATTGCTGAAGAAACCAGATCTAGATAATAAGGACCCTAACAACTATAGGCCGATTTCTCGATTACCTTTTGCGGCCAAGATCGTAGAGAAGGTTATGAACGTAGAACTATCACAGTTCATTATAGCTAACAATCTCCTGGATGTCTCTTAATACGGGTTCAGAAGTCAACATAGCACTGAGTTGGCCCTGATTAATGTTTCGTAGGAAATCAGAGAGGTCTTGGACAAAGGCGGGAAGACAGCCGTGAACCTGTTGGACCTCTCTGCTGCCTTCGATACAGTTGATCACGATCTTCTCATCGATCGACTCTTTGCCATAGGCATTAGGGGTATGGCACTGGAATTACTTAAATCTTTTCTTGCAGATGGGGAGCAACTGGTAGAGCTTGATGGGTTTAGGTCCTATTTGTTTTCTTTTCACTACGGGGTGCCGCAGGGCTCCTCCTTGAGTCCGACTCTTTTTAATCTTTGTCTCCCCCCTTGGCTCACTAATAGTCATTCGGATTCACTGTTGTGTCATACGCTGATGACACGCAAATCGTGGCATACTTTGCTGGTGATCCGAAGGACACCGCCTCTAGATTTGAATGACTGTATGCTGGAAGTTGGGAAATGGATGTCCAAAAACTGTCTTAGGCTGAATGCAGGAAAAACTGAGGTGCTTCTATTTGGGTGTGATACCTCCCTCTGGACACCTAGTTGGTGGCCGCAGGAACTGGGAGAACTTCCCAATCCGGTCACCAAGGTAAAAAAATTCAGGAGTTTACTTTGACACCAAACTGTCTTTCGACTGACAAATTAAAGCTATCACCTCTTCTGCTTTTTATGGTGTAAACTCTCAGGAAAGTTCTACCTTTTATTCCTCTGGATCTTCAGAAAGCTGTGGTTTCGGCACGTATACTATCAAAGATTGATTATTGTAGTGCTCTCTTTTTTAATATTCAATCTAGATTCTTAAACAAATTGCAGGTCCTCCAAAATGCGACAGCATGTCTGCTGCTTGCCATCCCTAAATATCAATCGGTGGCTCATGCCTTGCCAATATTGCATTGGCTGCCAGTTAAAAGGCGAATTGAATTTAAGTTCCTTTGCATCGCCTTTAAAGTTCTACATGGGCTTGGTCCTTATTATTTTTCACACAGATTTATGTGGTATATATTCCAGAAAGGCAGCTCAGTTCGACTTCGTCTTGTAATCCCAAGGGCAAAAACTGCATCCTGGGGGGGAAGAAGTTTTGTGGCAGGCACAGTCAGCCTGTGGAATTCCTTGCCTTTGGCACTTAAGAAAAAAAGAAAACAATCTTCTCGTTTTTCGCAAACTTTTAAAAACCTGGCTGTTAAACAAATAGAACAAGGCCATCAACCAGCCTTTTCCACTTCCTGTTAGCCTCTTTTTTTTTCAGGTCCACCGCGCCTAGACACCCTTGGGTGTGTGTGTGTGTTACAAATTAAAATTTCATTTCCATAGCTCATTAGAGGAAGATTTCTTGCTGTATGTCCCAGATGAAGTCAGTTGTGACACATGCATGCCAAACAGAGCGACATAGGATCTCAAATATCCTCTTTCATCATAACCCTTCATGCCTCCCTTTCCTAAGCTCCAACTTTATTTACACTTAATGGAGCTCCCAGTCATCATGAGCCAATGCACAAACATGCTCCTCAATGTGCTGGTTATTAGCCACTGCCTTTGCCACTAGATGGGTGCTTGCTGTCCCTATTGCCCTGTGCTTCTTTTTTCTTCCGATGGGCTTTCCCCTTCAATAAGTTACCTACTCCTGCCCCTGGGATAGTGTTTCTACTTCCTTCCACATTACATTTCCCCCTACTCCTGTTCAGCCCTGGTGTTCACTGACAGCCAAGTGATTGTGATGTAGCACAAGTCAGCGAAACACTTAGGCCCTGATTATGGTGGGTCAGTGTTTGCCGACGCCTGTGCAAACCCCTGTTTGCTGAGGGATCAGAATTCTGAGTCTGTGGTATTTACCGCACCCAATAATTACGGAGTGCGTTAAAAACCCCACCGTTTGTTAGATTTCGGCAGGTCAAAACTGCCAGCTTTTAACAATGGCAAAGTATAAAAGTCTACTTGTTGTTCTCCAAAAACCCAGACTAGCTACTATTAAATACACTATTAAGAATACATCCTGTTATTTATCATGTTCAATAAATAGCAGCCTTTCTTGTATTCAGAGCCTTAACCTGAATCCAGCATTTTAATAGTAAATGGCAAGTTATTAAAGTAGGGTGTAAATAAAACGGATGGGTGACATGCCATGAGTGAGGTGTTCCTCTTACCATTACCATTTGATTGATGGCTCACACCTGTAATTCCATACACTGTCACTTTCTGATCTCCCAGCATCAACCACTTGATATTCCTCATGCCAACCTTTCATCTAACGCAGTATGCTGTGGTCTACAGTGTGATTTCATGATCTCATCCTGGCGCCCTCCACAAATTAGAGAGACTTCAAACCATGAACACTGCTGCCATCACACTACATAGTTACAGTATATATTTTCTTTTGAGTGAAAGACTGTGTTTGTGACACATAAGCTACGCTGACATTACATGTCCCTTTTAGCATAGGTAAGAAAAAAGTGACCATGGACCATAATTAGACCAGCAAATGCTGTTAGACCTAAGGCCGTGTTAGGGCTCACTGCTGAAGGTGCCTAAAGTGTAGCCTCCTTCAGTTGACCAAAATAATCAGTGTGGTAGTGCCCACCCACCCCATTTCCACTGTGATTTCCTCTTAAAGCATTAAATGCGAGTTGCTTTCTCTCCAGAAGGGGCACATAAGACTCACTTATTTCCAAGATTTTGAGAGCTATGTGGTGTTTATATTTTGGGACAATGTTTTCATCACGAGACCAAGTCTTTCTTCATGAATTGATTTTCTTTTATGGTACAATATTAAATTCTGGAAAAGAAGACATCCCTCCATGGCTTTGCCTTCCTACTGTTGTGTTGACCTTTTAATACCTTCTTCTAGAGCCGGGAGAGCCACATGCAATATCTTTGCATGCTTACTTTCAAGTAGGAGATATATATATGTACAAACAAAGTTCCCCTTGCGTTGGAGGCACACTCAGGATCGTCGCTCAGGTCTCATGTGCATAGCCCCTTAAAATTTGCTGACCGTGTTTCAAACATTACGCCCTTCCTCATGGGCAGCCTGTGAAGCAAAAGAATGGCGGTCAACAAACCAGCGTTTTCCCTCATTAGTTTTTATTGCTCCTTGATTCAATAATTGTGGTGCATTCTGGGGCTGGTAGTTGCAATAGAATACCGCCAAACCATTTCAAGCTTTTAACAATCAATAATCGGGGAAACAAATGTCACATGAGAAATGCAATTGCAATACCAGGCATCTCCCGCTTCACCTCGCCGCTCGGGCTCCAGCGGCAGCGAACCCACAGAGTTCGTGTGGTGCTGCCATCCGTATATATATATTGCAAGGATAGAGGCATTGTAGCTGTACAAATGGTGCAGGTAACAGACCTCCAGTGTAAAATTTGCACAGTCCCCTATAATTCAGGCCTTACCCCCCCCCCCCTGCTCCCCCTCCTTGCCCACACCCAGCCCCCAAGAAGTGTAGACTATATGCTGTGTAGATGTGTGCATAGCACATTACGCTGTGTTCGGTTGCTCGGAGATCATGTGCAGTGTGAATAGTGTCCTTTGAATTACACAGTGAATTCTGTAGGGTCGTGGTTTCACTTCAGGCCGCCTTTCTCACTTAGCAATCTGACAACATGCATGGTTTCTGCACCTGATGTGTATACGGTCTTATAGATATCTAGGTAGACCAGATGATATATATTCAAATCCTGCCAGCCCACAGTATCTGTGCCAAAACCCCACATCCACCTTTGAGTTGTGCGAGATGTCACCTTTAAGGATGACATGGCCTAGAGACTGTTGCTGCTGGAGCCACTACACATAGCATTACTAGTTGCTGCGGCCTTCCAGAAAGAGGCACTGTGTCCAACCTAGATCATATTTAAATTTTGAAGGAATTTTGAGCTTCCGTTTACACTCGTTTCCCACCAATGACCTCAAAGTATGATAAATATTGTATTCACATGTACAGTATTTTCTCTTCAACTACACTTTCAGGGAGACTCTGTGTACCACCCCAGAGAGATGTTTAGCAGGCACAGGATTCTGCATGTTACTGTACTGCATCCCGATCCTAGGCCTGATCTTGTATCTTGAGCATAGTCCTGCTGCACTGACCTGGATTTGGAGGAATCTCTATTACCTTATTTGAAGAGTAGGCACCTAACCAAAAACAACTAGAATTTGATCCAGGTGACTTGAGGCAGTGAGCTGCCCTGGAACCATGAGGACTTTGCAGCCCTGCGGGCCATGAGTAACTCGACATCAAGATGGTCAAGAACAGTGCCCTGATTTGGTCATGCAAAGGTTAATTGGAATGGTGTTCCAAAGTTTACCAGTCGGTACTGAGAGAGATCTGCCACATTGACAGACTTTGGCAAACCTGGGAATGTGCTTAAGTTGGAGGTGGTTTGATCTCTGCTGTTGGTACCGAGCCAGTCTATTTCTCAAATATCAAGGGCTCTGAACGCCACAGTCAGAGCCTTGAACTTGATTCTTTTTGCTACCGGAAGCCAGTGTAGCTGCTTCAGATGCAGCGGCATAGGATTTCATAAAGGGACCAGTCTGATCAGGCTTGCGGTCGCATTCTGTATGATCTGTAAACTGTGGATCAGAAAGGCAGAGAGACCCAAATAAAGGCTGGTTGCATAATCCAAACATGATGTCACTAAAGCATGCATTACAGTTTTTCATGTCTCAGCTGGAAGTAGTTGTATCAATTTCCAGACTGATCTGAGCTTAAGGAAGCAGATCAAAGAGATCTGCCTGATCTGGGACGCGAAGGAGAGCTCAGAGTCAAACCACATCCCAAAATGTCTGGCCAAAGAGGCTTGCAGGTTGTGCCTGCATCATCCTGACATGCTCCATACTATCTGATACACTGCAAGATTCCTTAATTCTATGTGGCATAGGCGTAGGATGTTGTTAAATTCACCACAGCAACCTTAAATATTTCTCCTTGTACTTTCTCATTTGAACCTTTTTTAACTTTTTAACATCTTTTTTAAACTGCTTTTAATAATTTTTACTTTCTGAACTATTGCTGTAATGATACATGTCTAACTTAAAATGCATTGTGGCTATCTATTATAATCTGCCTTTGATGAATTTTTAATATTGCTTAAATGTAGTTATGTATGTATGTATATCTATCATTTACTTTTTATGGTCTATAACGACCGAAATAAAGTTTGTTGAATGGAATGGAAAGACATTCCTGTTTTCATCCTTGAGTGCCACAAAGGCTTTTCATCTTGTCCATATGTCCTAGAGTAGTCCCTGATTTTATGCACCTGGGTTCTGAAACCTATTGAGCCCGTAGGATTCTGGAGATATCACTGTTTGAAGTCAAAGTTGAACCATCACCCTGAAATCCAGTTTCTAGTACATACCACTGTTTAGATGGATCTAACTTGTGTCCCTTCTTAGAGAGTTTCTCCACTAACTAAAAGTCTTGATATAAGCCAGTTTTGAAATGCAGACCCTTGACTTACTTGAATCCTTGTGGAAGAACTTTGGGTTGTTATTCCACAACCATCACATGCAGGGGTGTGGTGCTTGCCCAGGCAAGGTGACTGGGTATTTCACACTGCTTGCCCTTTGCCAAGACAGGAGTGTGTTGTTTCCCTCTCCTTGCCCTTCGGCAAGGTGATAGTGGGTTATATGTAAACATCCCAAAGGGTATGTTATCCACCCCCAGACAACCCTTGGGCAAATGTGATGAGAAGCAGTGGTATCCCCCACCACCTACACCCTGGTAACACGCTTTAGTGCCCCCTGCATATGCTTTTAGTGTAGTGTACGCACACTGTGGTCCTATTATCCATGCATGCCCAGTCTATGCTTTAAAAAAAAATTAATAACCTAAACATGTTTTGACATGCACATTGTAAACTCAGTTTTTTTTTTTATCTATGAAACAGCTGAACATATTTTCATCAAACTAAGAAAACGCACCAGAAGACCACTGTGCCATAGATATTTGGCGACCATCCATTCAACGGCTTCATAGTTACGCTTGCACACAATTTTCCTGTGGAAAATCCCATTACATTGACAACTGTAAAACGATTTTGGGAGCCATTTGTCTTATCTGCAGTAAATTTGGCAAGTTCTTATTTGTCCCCCAAAAATATATCCCCACCTTCTTCCCTTTAAACAATCTGCACCAAACGTGGGTAAGCCAAGTTAGTAAGAGTACAATAGTTAGACATTATAAAGAGCGAGGTTTTCGCCTTAACTGCACAGACACAATTGAGCCTCTGTAATATCTATGTATTTGAGAACTCCAAGAACAAGACTTGGTGAAGCCAGTATGTCTCGGCTATGCAAGCTATTGTCTTTGTCAATGTTTTTAGCCATTTTGCACAGCAGTGTGGGGCAAAGAACAACATAGAGAGTGGGAGGGGGTCAATACCAAAAAGGAGAGGCTGGGAGGGGCCAAGTAACTACATGGAGGAGGGTGGAATAGGGCAAGCAAAAACATGGAGCTCGGCAGCAGAATGGTTGGAGCGGGCAACAACACAGAGCGGCATGGAGGGGGGCAAGCAACAATACGGACTAGGACGGGAGGGGGCAAGCATAACTGAGTGATGGGAGATGTGAGGGGCAAGCAACATTGGAGGGGGCAAGCGAAAACAGAGTGGGACAGGAGGGTGGGATGGAGCAAGCAACAATACTCAAGGGGAGGGTGGAAGTGGACAAGCAACAGCACATGGAGCATGGAAGAGAGCAAGTAACCACACGGAGAGGGTGGGGGTTAGAAGGAGATGAGGGAGACTTCCCGCAAGCACATGCACTGTTATGTAGAGTTTCACCTAAAAGAAAAATAGCTCTGAAAACGCGATCAGTGGAATGACACAAGTACTGAGGCCATTCTCCAGGGGAGGGACAAACGCAGAGGAAGTGAAGTCAGCAGGCACTGACCAAAGAGAAGCAGGGGAATGAAACCATGAAGCCAGCCAATGGTAAGCAATGGCCAGGCTGTAGATCCATTGTAAGCTAACAAAAATTGAATTATAATAAAAGAATATATGCGCCAAAAAGCAATAGGGGATTTTACTACACTTGGTTATAGGCATTTCTAAATAAATGTATACTTTTATTTTTCTTTAACTGACAATACTATTCAGAACTGACTCTACCGACTGATTATTTAATTACTATAAACATTTTTGTTGTTTTGTCAGTGAACTTTTGGAAAGAAAGGAAAAGGGCCAATTTCTACTATTTGTAGCCCCAGTTTCTGCATGTTTGAAGCTAGGGAAACATACTTTCATGCAAGGAGTTGCATAGTGTGTGGATACTGAGGGTGAATGTCTATTTCTGCTGCACAGTTTCTTGTTGAAAACTATTCGTAAGCTTAAGTCCATAGTCTTCTATTGCTTATTACACAGAAAGGTTAACATCCGACTACCCAAATGTAGATAATTCATGATGTGCAATTCTTTTAACTGACCATAAACTGAGCCTTCTCTGAAATAAAACAAAAGGTCATTGGAGGACAGGGTGGAAGGACTATCGCTTATCAAAAGTGCTAGGTGTCAGATTGAAACTTCTCATTTAAAATCTAAACTAAAACGTGCCAGTATATAGTTAGTTTCTGTTTAACGTTTGTGTCCTAACTTTATAACCAGCCACATTGTTGGTTCTCAAAGTCCAAATTGTTGGCAATCATCTGAATTTGTGATCTGAGTCGCAACATCCAAAGAATACACGTGGCCTGCATGTTTGATCTTGATAGTGTTACTAACTAATCCAACATGAAGGAAACCACTGCTGTTCTCAGTCTTGTGCCACTTCCACTTTACATCAGTCTAAAGTATTAATTTAATGGCACCGGGGCGATGCTCGATGTGGTTGACGGGAAAAGAATTATTACCCACTAAGTTTCCCTGCTTTAATCATATGTTTACATTCTTTAATTTCAATGTCGAGTGCAGTTGTTCTTGTCCAACTTCTTTAATGATGTAAAGGTGTATATTAGAATTCTGCTATTAGACGGTCACAAATTGTGTGTATATGTGTGTGTGTGTGTATATGTGTGTGTATATATATATATATATATATATATATATATATATATATATATATATATATACATACACTGGAGCATATATATTTTCAATATTTTGCCTTGTGTTGATGAACATGTTCCCAAGTTTCTATGCAGAAGTCGTAAAATTGTTATACTTGTTTGCAGCCATTTCAGAGGTGCAGTTGCTTGGGCATTCCATGATTAGACACATATCTAGAACCCAGTGACCCAGAAGGATTCTGTTTGGGTGATGGTGTTACCCACTGGACAAAGGCCACTCTGAATCAGACTTAAAACCCTGATTTTTGAAAGTCTTCAGCAATGTTAAACATTCCCCACGATATTCGATTAGGCTGTTCCACAGTTACAACTCTCGTCTGAGAGATGGTTAACGCCATACTGGACACTTTGAACCTAGACTGGCTCTGTTGCATGCACAAGTCACTATTCATTGGGTAAAATGAATAATCCACATTAATGGCTAGATTAAGGATTTCCAGTCTGAAGGTTGCTGCGAGTGCCATCTACATATGTGACGTGGAAGAAGCCAGGTATTCTGGTTTAGGCTGAGACCATAATAAGTGTGGAAAAAAAAAAAGCACTAATGCAGTGGGAATAAAGAAATGCATGTAGCAGCCCATCTGGAGTAGTCGAAGCAAAGGTGAGCACAAGTCGAGTGGATTTATGTATCGGGGGCTGTACATTTGAAGAGGGATTCCAGTCTCATAAGTGACTGCGATGTGTTGGTTGTATCTTTTGAAGGGATGTCTTTCCAAGCACTACAGAAGTGAGAGGTGGCACTGTGGTGTGTTCATTGAATAAGATCCTTGATTGAAAAACATAGGGTGATTTGCATTAAATGTGTGTAGAAAGTTATATGTAGACAAAAAAGAACGTCTGTTGGGTAATTGACTTGTGCCCCATCCATCACACCACTTGTACTTGAGCAGAAAGGGATAGCACGCAAGCTGTAAGTGAACGTCCTAAGCAGGCAGTCATGTACAACGCTTCTTGTCACATAGTCGAAATCCTTGCTAGGTTTAACTAGCTACTGCTTCAGGGCCACAACTTTAAAAAATACTTCTCAACCAAGACTAAACTGGAGCTGCTGGACTGCACAAAACCTCTTTTTTCACAGAAAAATCAAAAGAAAGCCTCGTATAATACACAACTGTGAGTGCCCTAAAATGTAGAAAAAGTTTTGGAGTGGAACTACACCTTTCAGTAAATTTCTAACTAACATTCCCCTTACAAATTGTATTATTTGCTACCTGATCTAGGTGATGGAAGGCTATAAACCATACATAAAAAAAAAAAAATATCTTGTCATGCATTGAGTAGCTGTGCTAGAAGAGCACACGAAGATCCCATAAGTCCTAAATGCCTCTTGGATGTTTCCAGTCGTAAGTGACCATTTTTGTGTGTGCTTGACAGTGCCTGTCATACGTTAAATATATACATTTTCTTAATATACTTCTTTTTATTTGGTTTTCAGTAAGGTATATACTATGGAGAACAAACGGAATATCCAGATCATTGAGTGGGAGCACTTGGATAAGAAGAAGTTTTATGTTTTTGGAGTGTGCATGACTATGATGATTCGGGTCAGCGTTTACCCATTTACACTCATTCGGACCCGTCTGCAGATTCAGAAGGGGAAAAGCCTCTACAATGGTACATTTGATGCCTTTCTAAAGATTCTGCGGACAGAAGGGGTGTCTGGTTTCTACCGGGGCTTCCTGGTCAACACATTTACCCTGATATCTGGTCAGTGCTATGTAACAACATATGAGCTCACCCGCAAATATGTGTCGGAGTACAGCGGCAGCAACGTGGTGAAATCGTTAGTGGCTGGTGGTTCTGCCTCCCTTGTGGCACAGAGCATCACGGTCCCCATTGATGTGATCTCTCAGCACCTCATGATGCAGCGGAAAGGGGAGACTTTGGGTCGCTTTCGAGTGCACACTGGCAATGAGAAAAATCCAGTAGCTCTGGGACAGACCAAGGACATCATTGTGCAAATTTTCAAGGCAGACGGACTGAGGGGTTTTTACAGAGGCTATGTGGCCTCTTTGCTCACATATATTCCAAACAGTGCCGTCTGGTGGCCCTTCTATCATTTCTATGCAGGTGAGTTGATGGAGCTTTTAGTCTGTCACTGCGGAGTGTGATTGTGTGCACATTCATAAGAAAAAGCCAGGAAGGTTTGTATTCTGTCGTATTCTCAACGTGGTAATGATCCGGTCTGAAGTTCTCGCGTTGATTATATAGTTTTATATATTCAACTAAATCCTGCAGTTATTATGGAAGTGTTTGAGCTTTTAGCAAATTTCACGGCTGTTGCAAGTTACAAGATAAATACTGTAGAAACAGTGCTGTTGCTCTTTAATACATAAGTCAAGACCTTGCCAAAAGCCCTCCAGAAGGTCTACACAAATGGACCTATTGGGTATTTGGGCATCAGGGTTACGAAGAATCTTGATGATCTTTATGAACTAAACTATATTTCTTTAGTCGGAAAGATCGGAGATAAATTAGATAGGTGGCAGAAACTTCCTGTTTCGATTGTTGGTAGTGTTGCAATGATTAAGATGCATTTTGTGCCCTTACATTTATTTTTTTATATATGACCATTCTAGTTCATCTAAATAATGCATTTTTCACAAAACTTAATGCAAAGATTTCAGAGTACTTCTGGAATAAAGCCAACCCGCAAATAAGTATATTAAAATTAAATCTTCGCTGGGAAGAGGGAGGGATGCCAATTCCAGATTGGAAAGCATATTCTCTGGCGGCTTTTCAAGCTATGCACACTAGAATCCACAATATATCTAAGGTGTCAGTGGTAGGTAACTTTTATATGGAAAAAGATACAGAATGAGGTTTCATCATATTCAAGCTTTACAAAATTTTATGAGCGAAATCCCAAATTGGTTAGGTACTAGACAATATCATTATTTAAGCAGAAGCAAAAACTGCTCTCGACCTCTCTCGCACTTCCACGGATTCATGCAGCGCACCCCCTTACATTTCTTTGCCCCTTAGAGATGCAGTAAACAATAAGAAAATGGGAAAGAGCTAAACTGGGAAGAATAGGAGATTAGCTAAACACTAACAAAGAAATCGTTTCTTTTATGTGGTGGGGGGACAGACTAGTTTCCCTCAGGACCGGTATCCAATACTCTGAAGTATCTCAAAATGCAAAGAAATTCCTCCCGCTCCAGGTAGGGAATCAAGGAAGAGAGTGAATGTGATGTATGGTTATAAAAACATAAAGAAAAAGCTTGGGCTATGGGTAAAATTACTATTTATGAGCCATTGGAAAGCTGATGGAATGTTCAGTATTGCTCAAGGGAAATGGAGGTTGGAGTAAATCTGGCAGAGGGAGACTGGTCACAAGTGTAGCTTTTTAATGCTCAGATGCTTGGGGGAGCAAATTATGCAAATGTGCTCATCTTGGTGAGTGTATTACACCCCCAAGAAATTGCATGAGTGGAATGTAAACATTCCGAACAACTTCCTATGTGCGATTCAGTGGGCACATGGTAGCACCTGATCTGGAGCTGCCTGAGACTGGCTGTATTTTGGGATGGGGTGCTAAAATATGTTCAGAAGGTTTTAGGAGTTTTGTTTATATCAATTGCTAAAGCTATATTGTTAGGAAGTACTAGGCACATGGGTATAAAGACAAGGAACATGCAAGCTTGGGGGTTCATAACTTTCTTAATAGCTTGGTCAGTGATAACCAATCGGTGGAAAACAAGGGACCCACCTGATGTTTCAAGCATGGCTTAATAGGCTGGTCAGAGTTTAAAACAAAGTTTTTGCATGCTAAAAGGGCAGGAAGTTTTTCTAAGTCTGGCAATGTTTTCTGTATTATATGGAAAGCACTTTAACTGAGGGCGCTGTATATTAGCACTTTGTCGCTCTCTGCACTTTAAGCATTGTGAATGTCCTTATATTCTAATTTATTGTGGGATTACTGGTTGAGCAATTTGGAATGTACTCCGATAGGAAGATGTGAATATTAGTTTATGGAAAGGTGCTAAATTAAGGTGATGAGTTATGGAGTTTAGACCACTGACTCATTGTCAGTGAAATTGCTCTCCCACCCTCGCAGCTCCACCATTAAGTGAGGCCTGCCCCTGCACTCTCGAGTGTTGGTGATCGAGGCCCTCCTTCACCCGCAGGTTTCCCTGCGCCTCATCCCTGGTGGTCCAGTGGACCTCTGTCTCCTTCCCCTCACTCTGCTCTTTCACTCGTTTTTCTACCCTTTTTTTATCTTCCACCTTTCTGCACTTTTCTGCATCTCTGCTCTTTTGTGCCTTATTTCTGCTTATTTTCCCTTTTTTCTTTATCCCTTATTTCCTCCCTTTACCTTTACGCGCCGCTGCTGCCCCCGCGGCCCCTTCCCCCCCTCCCCCCCCCCCAGCAGGACCGGCCCAATCCAGCTCGCCTCCCGCCTCCCAGCTGTCCAGCCCTCCCCGACCCCTACTTAATGGCGGCCGCTGCGGGGACAGGCGAGCAAGACCACTGACTCATTGTCAGTGAAATTGCTCTCCCACCCTCGCAGCTCCACCATTAAGTGAGGCCTGCCCCTGCACTCTCGAGTGTTGGTGATCGAGGCCCTCCTCCACCCGCAGGTTTCCCTGCGCCTCATCCCTGGTGGTCCAGTGGACCTCTGTCTCCTTCCTCTCACTCTACTCTTTCACTCGTTTTCACTCGTTTTTCTACCCTTTTTTATCTTTCACCTTTCTGCATCTCTGCTCTTTTGTGCCTTATTTCTGCTTATTTTCCCTTTTTCTTTATCCCTTATTTCCTCCCTTTACCTTTCCCCCGCCGCTGCTGCCCCGCGGCCCCCCCCCCCAGCGCGACCGGCCCAATCCAGCTCCCTCCCCGCTTCCCAGTTGTCCAGCCCTCCCCGACCCCTACGTAATGGCGGCCGCTGGGCAGCGGGTGCGCCAAAGGCGCGTCCAAGGCAAGCCCGTCTGTGCCCGACCGCGACCAGCGCCAGGAACCCTGGACCTCTGCCCCGCCAACGCTACGACCCAGCAGCACTCCACGCACTCAACCCAGGCCGCAACAACAACTGCAAGCTAGCATCACCAGCTGACACCCACGGACCCTTCAGCTGTCACCGCTGCCGGCACACCTGCAGCACCGCCAAGAACACGGATCCAGCACACAAGAACACAACCGAACCGAAGAACCTGCAATGCATCCTCCTCAACGTCCGATCCCTCCACAAACACACCACAGAAATCTGGGACCTCCTCGACAGCACCACCCCGGACGTAGCGTTCTTCACCGAAACCTGGACCAACACCACCTCGGGACCGGACATCGCCATTCCCCCAAGGATACAAGATCTCCAGGAAGGACCGCCCCACCCGCCCAGGAGGAGGAATCTCCATCGTCCACAAATCCAGCCTCCGCCTGAGCACACTCCCCGACGAGCCCACAGAACTGATGGAACACCTTCACTTCAAGATACTGGCCAGCCCCACTGCCACCCTCCGAGGAACCCTCATCTACCGACCCCCTGGACCCCGCGGACCCTTCGCCAACTCCATCACGGACATTATCTCCCCGCAGGCCATCGCATCCACCAACTACACCCTGCTGGGAGACCTCAAACTTCCACCTCGACAACCAACTGGACCCCAACACCACATCCCTCCTGGACAACCTCCACAACATTGGACTCCGCCAGATAGTGACCGAGCCCACGCACTCAGCAGGACACACCCTCGACCCCCTCTTCACTACAGGAAACTCCATCACCTTCAGCCACACCACCGAACTCCCATGGACCGACCATCGTTGCGTCCACTTCACCTTCAGAACACCCACCATCCACAGACACCAGCACCTGCTCCCACGAAGAAACTGGACCAAAATCACCGACGACCAGCTCACCTCCTCACTCAACAACTCCACCCCAACCATCGCGGAAAACGACCCCAACACCGCAGCCCGAACCCTGCATAGATGGATCTCGGACAGCACCAACACCATAGCCCCCCTCAAGAAAAACAATACCCGCGCCAAGAAAGCCAGATGGTTTACCACCGAACTTCGAGAGTCCAGATGCACATGCCGCCGCCTCGAAAAGGCCTGGAGGAACACCAAATCCACAGAAGCCCACAACAACTTCAGAGCCGCCACCAACGCCCACCATCAACTCATCAGAGAAACGAGGAAAAAAGCAATTGAAGACAATCTCCACCCACGCGCACAACAGCAAGGAACTCTTCAGCATCATCAAGGAGTTCGCCCAATCCACCAGCGAGTCTACCGACCTCCCTCCCCCACAAGACCTCTGCGACAAACTCGGCACCTTTTTTCCACCACAAAATCAAGAGCATCTACGACAACTTCGACGAAGACAACCAACACAATGAATCCTCACCAACCACCCCCGACACCCGGAAACCAGCTATTGACGACTGGACAGCCCTCACCACCGAAGACACACTGAAGACCATGAAGTCAATCCACTCGGGGGGCCCCCCACGGACCCCTGCCCCCACCACATCTTCAACAGAGCCACCGACACCATCGCACCCATGCTCCGCCACACCATCAACCGCTCCCTGGCGACCGCCTCGTTCCCCGACGACTGGAAACACGCCGAGGTCAACCCCCTCCTAAAGAAACCCTCAGCGGACCCCACCGACCTCAAACTACAGACCCATCTCCCTGCTCTCGGTCCCAACGAAAGTGATCGAGAAAGCCATCAACAGCCAACTCGCCACATTCATTGAAGAACACAACATCCTCGACTCCTCCCAATCCGGCTTCAGATAAAACCACAGTACGGAAACCGCCCTCCTCGCCGCAACAGACGACATCTGCACCCTACTGGACAAAGGGGAAACAGTAGCCCTCATCCTCCTCGACCTATCAGCGGCGTTCGACACAGTCTCCCACTGCACCCTAATACGCAGACTCTACGACGCAGGAATCCAGTACAAGGCCCTCGACTGGATCCGCTCCTTCCTCTCCGGCAGGACGCAGCGGGTCAGACTCCCCCCTTTCCTCTCGGACCCCACACCTACCACCTGCGGAGTCCCCCAGGGCTCCTCCCTCAGCCCGACGCTCTTCAACGTCTACATGGCTCCACTCGCCCCCATCTTCAGAACCTACGGACTCAACATCATGTCATACGAGGACGACACCCAGCTCATCCTCTCCCTATCCAACGAGCCCAACACCGCCAGACGCAACTTTCGAGAAGGCATGGAAGCCGTCGCGAAATGGATGAAAAACAGCTGCCTACAACTAAACACCAACAAAATGGAAGTACTCATCATGGGCCCAAACCCCGACGCCTGGAGCGACACCTGGTGGCCCACCGCCCTCGGAAACCCGCCAACCCCCACGGACCACGCACGCAACCTGGGAATCATCCTGGACTCCGAGCTCAAAATGGACCGCCAGATCAACTGTCTCGTCTTCCTGCTTCCACACCCTCCGCCTCCTTCGTAAGACCTTCAAATGGATCCCCCTCCAACACCGAAAGACAGTCACTCACGCCCTGGTCACCAGCAGACTCGACTACGGCAACGCACTCTACTCCGGAATAAACAAAAACCTCACCCGCAAGCTACAGAACATCCAGAACGCCGCCGCAAGACTGGTCCTCAACCTGCCAAAACACTGCCACATCTCCCAGCACCTGCGCACACTCCACTGGCTCCCCGTCGAGGCGAGAATCACCTTCTAGATGCTCACCCACGCACACAAGGCCCTCCACGGCACCGGACCAGCATACCTGAACAGCCGACTCAAATTTCACGCACCCCAAAGGGCCCTACGATCAGCCCAGCTCTCCTACGCCGTGGTCCCCCGCACCAGAAAGACCAGATCGGGAGGCCGCTCCTTCTCCTTCCTCGCGGCCAAAGCATGGAACGCCCTTCCGCTCCACCTCAGACAGACAACATTGCTCCCCATCTTCGCAAGAAAACTCAAAACCTGGCTCTTCGACAGACCCCCTCCTTGATGGAATGGAACCTGCACCCCACCCCTAGCGCCTTGAGACCCTTACGGGTGAGTAGTCGCGCTTTAACAAACCCCTGATTGATGGAGTCTTATTTATCACACTGAAAAGCACTACAACTGAGAGAACTGTATAACAGCACCTTCTTTTTTTTACCCAGCACTTTAGGAATGCTGAATGCACTTTCATTGTAATATATTGTGGAGTCTTAGTTGAAAAATCTGGAATGGTCAGTAGTGTAATGTGTTAAGGAGAAAAACGGAAAGTGTAAAAAAATAAAACAAAGTTCTCGTGTTAGCACACCAAGAAGGCCACATATCAGTTGAGCGTTTGTGAGCACCTATACACTTCCCTCATACACTCAAAATGAGTTACCCTAATTTTCAGGAAATTCAATTGAAAGAAGAAGCCCTGTTTGATGAGCTTTATACTGGCATTCATCTCTCTACTCTCTGATCTCCTTATAATACCAAGCCTCTCCTCTATCTGTATTGACTTGCCTTCACCTCAGCATTGTAAACACTGTTATAAATTACAGGATTACGAATTGGGCACTAAAAATTGAGCACAGCATCTTGTTTCTTTCAAAGACCTTTCTTTTTAATGGTGAACTGAATTTTAATTTTTCGAAAATTTAACTCCTAACCACACGTGTAGGATACTTGGGCGTGGCCTGAAAACACAGCAGACAGGATAGGAGCCCTCGAGCTCCTGGCCAGCCACTACTCCTAATCCTGCCCACATCATAAGGGATATCGGCGATCTGTCGCAGTTGAGCAAGAGCCTTACCTGGTGCAGTGCAAAAACGGAGAGAAACTGCTGTCGAGTGCTCTATTTCGACATGAACAGCTTGTACTCTGCCTGGGACCCAGATGCGTCCTACACCACGCTGCATGGCGACCTGCTGCAACATTTAGGTGCCAGCGGATATCGACGAATAGGCCCTGAAGACGCTCAGAGTTTCCGGTGGCAGGAGGAGCCCTAATCATCTGTGGTCCAGAAGTGCGCAGGCCCATCCCGAACATCACATCATGGGTAAGGACAAGCCAGCTTGCTCAAACCCAGCGAATACCATAACCCAATATAACACACTGCGCCACCCTTCCCAAAGAAAAACAAGGCAAACTGGGATGAACGACACAGGACACGCAATGGAGGGTGGCACTGAGCCCACCAGGGCTGAATTATTGGCGGTGATTCAAGGTTCCCGGACCACACTTGAACTTAAGATAGAGACCGTGTCAATCAATGTTAATTTCTTGCAGGCAGACCTGAGGAAAGTTGCGGACCAAGCCATGACCACCGAAGGCAACATTGCAGAACTGCAGGTCGAAGTGGTGGCCCTCAAACATCAAATGGCTCCGATGACTACCGCCACAAAGGAACTGGAACAACGTCCGGTTGATGCAGAGGGCCCCTCCTGGCGCAGCAATATTCGTGTCCTGGGGTTCCCTGAGAGAGCAGAGGGGGGCTCCACCAAAAAGTTCCTGTAGGACTGGGTGTGGACTGAGCTTAAGCCGCCGGGCCAATCTGACTTTTTTTGTATTTGAAAGAGCGCACAGAGCACTGGTGTCACCAACACCGCGAGAGCCATTATAGCCAAAATCCTCAACAACAGGGAGAGCATCCTTTGTGCAGCCCGTGAGCGGTCAATCCCCCTCTTCGGCAGCAGCAAGATAGCAGCCTATCCGGACTACACTAAGATGCAGGAGCAGTGCAAATCCTTTCTCGAAGTTTAGCAAAAACTGATGGTGCTCCAGCTTCAATGTATATTTCTGTATCCTGCGAAACTGAAAATCGTCTCGCAAGGAAAGGCACATTTTTTTGACCAACCTGAGATGGGGTGGGAATTGTTGGAAATCGGAGGTGAGGCAACACCACCCCCGCTTGGAACACAGTCAAAAACAAACCTGGGGTACCCATTTCATAGGGGGGTCCAGTTGAGGCAACTTAGCCAGGGACGACCCCAACACTACCCTGCTGGGCAGCCGGAGGATCACGGTCAACGAGGACGGCACCATGTAGCTCAGCGCCTTGGAAACGCAAGGCATGGAGCAGAACGCTAACATGCTCCCAGCAGCTGATGGAACTGAGACTGGGGCCCGAGCTTTGTGCCTCACACCTTTGTCGCCCCGGAGGTGGTGAGTGAAGACGACTGAATGGGAGAGTTGATGTAGGTACTTCTCGGGTAGCACAATGGAGGTTTGTCTGGCGAGTGATTTGAGGGGCTTGAAAGTTGCTTGGGGTGAGCATGGAAAACTGGCTGTGCCGTGTAATAATAATGAAACATTTTATATAGTGCATGGTTACACCCAACTGTGTGTCCCAGTGCTAAGACTTGACCAGAAGAGATGGGGGGGAAGGGGAGGCTCACCAAGCGTGTACTAGCGTGACACTTAGCTCCATTGTGCTGACTACTGGGATACGAGCATGTACAGCCAAGACTAGATGTGGGATGTGACAGAATGCTGGTTGAGCATGCTATGGGATGGATGGCACTAGTTATGAATCAGCCATATGAGAGTGGCTGGCTGGGAAGCTAACTGGTGGAGTAAGTTAGCTGGTCCCTGTTGGATCGGCTGTGATGCTGTGCAAGTCCTGGAATACGCATAGTGTGGGCATTAACAGTTGAAAGGTTGAACTATGTCCGTGTGGGGGGAGGGATGGGGTGGTATCTGTTATGCATTGAATGATAGTGTTTATACTTTTGCAGCAGTTAGCAGGGGTTCAGTCATGGGAGGGAGGACGGAGGCTATTTCCCGAAATAACAAACTATGACGGGGGCTGACCTCAGAATCCTGACATGGATTGTCAGAGGATTAGGGACATACACTAAGAGGTACAGGGTACTCGCCTTCCTAACACAATCACTGTAGCCTGCTTACAAGCCGCGTGTGCCACAAATCTAGCCAAGAAATGGCTGGGACAAATAATTTACTCCTCTTACTCTACATACGCCAGGAACAAACTTGGGAGTGCTGGATAGTATCATTGGGTGTCAGTGACAGTTGCTAGTGTTCAATGGTAAATAAATGGCTTCTCCAGAATGACTCGTCATGTATTATGTACTGTGCTTTGTGAACTGCTGTATTGGGTTTTAGAATTAAACATGTGTAATAGAACAATAACTCTTTATTTTAATTGATCTCGATCTCAGGATTACTGAGAGAATTCCTCACCACATGATGGCAATGTGGATGAAAGGTTAACCGGATCCAGTCAAAATTTGCCCCGAGCACTTTCAAACAAAGTTGAACGTCCACATCCTTGTTTTCTCAGAACATAGCGACAGTAACCATGCATTAGGATAGAATCAACAAACCTAGAATTTATCAGTGTCTGCAAATATTAAATTCAGTGGTTCTCTGAAAGCAGCAACAAAACAATGGAAAATCATAGCTTTGCTCTTGGGTGTAAACATGGTATGATATAAAAGCTACCCAATTCAAAACCGATTTAGCAGTAGTAAATGTGATTTCACAATCCCTGCCCAGCAACATGTTTACACAGTAGAGGGTTTAAATTACAATACACACAAAAGGCTGTACCTCCCTCTTTGTGTACTAGAGACAACATGCTTCATAATAATTCCTTGCACAACCATTCTTCTTTTTCTGGTCTTGTCTACGGACAGCTTTAACTGTATGTTGTGGAGACCTGCTGTGTATACAGTAACAACAATACAAAGAATGGGCTTTGGTTCAGCCCATTGTTCATTATTGCATAGCTTTTTTGTGTGTCTCAGTTATATTCTCTAGGTTCATTGGCATTCCTTTCTTTCTTAATTTTCTTGTTTTGTCCTCTGCTTGGAATATTTCTTCTTTATTGTACTTTTGACTGCATAAGTTGTAATTTCCATTGTTGGCATCATGAAACTACTTTTTAGTTCTGGCCTTCCGATAGCTTTTAGTTGGTTCTTGTCTTAATGTGGACAAAACCAATCACTACATTTAGTCTTTGGATCAGCCGTTTCTTGCCATAGGTTGGATTTCTTGTGAGCCGTATTTGCTTGCTTCTCGTTCAGTATACCTCCCTTGGAACATAGCTGCTTTTTCTTCCCTTCGATTGGGTGATTTGTATCCTTCCACTTCTCACATTGAGGAAACTACTTTTCTTCATTGTCATACACCACTCCATGGGAGTGAGTTTTTTTTACTTGCTCTCTGCCTTGTGTGCTGTTCCTTGTGTGGAACTCAACTTACTGACCTTCACACGTTGGTTTACAATACAATGACACAACATAGTAGAAGTAGCCATGCGCAGTTGGGCTTCATATAAAGTTAACAAATCACATGAATTGAGACGAGGAATACAATGCAGAAAGAAAATGATATAAAAAAGCAGCTGTTTGTACGAAACTACAGCAGCAGTAAGTAAGCCTTTCGAAAGCCAAAGTTGCTGCTATAGGTCTTGCCATTTTTAGTGACCTGTGGAAGCCAAACCAAAGCATTTCTCTCTTAATAAGACTGCATTGAGGTTTAGCATCCCGAAAAAGTATGCCTTTGCTCGGCATATGTGTGTTTTCTAAAAACTAGAGTTCACTGTTGTTCCTGAAGGCAGACTCTTTAGTAGAACAATGCTGCTTTCCTCACCACTGAAGTTGTAAAGCCTTTTCTTTGGTTTTGTGAGGCAGGCTGGGTTTAACACTAACGTGCAGCTCATCAGAACACTGTTTTGGATGGCACCAAGCTTCCATTGGTACTTGTCAGCAGGGAGATGGCTTTACAATGAGATAAGGTCGGCTCCTTGATAGTAGAACGGCTGCAAATGGCACCTGATTATCAGATTCTAAATGAACTGCTGCCATCAGCAAAACCAGAAGGAAAGCTTTTACCTTTCACCCAGAATAAGGATGGCCCTTTTAAAAATACAACCAATCATTTGTTTTGTCACTCGTATGCCAAAGCCACGATACTGCAGTCTATAGCTTCTTTATGTGAGGTGGCAGCTTCACGCTTCCAAGGTGGCAGATGCGTGCCCACAGTAGAGCACTGAAGTCTCGAAGGCACCCTCAGTCCCCTAGAATGCACCAGAGAACACGTTGTAAATACCAACATGGGATGACATAACATTTTGTTTATAATTTTTTATTTAAATAAAAACTAGGGGCGTTTCACTCAATATTGCAGCTGGAAAGGCACATGAACATTCTTACTTTGTATATGACCAGCACAAACCTAAGTAATTTATTATAAAGTCGCTAAAAATAGTTTTTAATTAATTACAATGCCCTTTCAGAATATCCAAGCAAATAATCTCATTTTGTGGAAATTCCGATTTGACCGCTTAAATTTGCCAACCTCCCTTCTCTCCAAGATGATTTTTGATGGCACGTTTTGATATTTTTTATTTTGCTCTCTTTAAAATTCACTTTGCTTATGGGAAATTCTATAGCGTTACCGCCTTCTGGATTCTGGGCCTAAATAGCAAACTGTCACATTACTGTAACTTAACTTGGAATAGACACAAACCATGAGCTCACTACCAATTTCTAGGGAATGTGAAACTTTTTGTTATAGACAACTTTACGAGAAATAAAAATTTCACAAAAAAGTACATGAGTGCTTCAAAACCAACTACAAACAAGCATTGGCATAGCCAATAGGTCTCGCTTTTGGGACCTTATAAGTATTTGGTTAAGCAGCACAATATCCTTGGTGAAACAACATCAACTGTTGCATGACTAAACACTTATAAGATTCCAAAGGCGAGACCTATTGGCTATGCCAATGCTTGTTTAATTTGTCGTTTCTTTACATTTAGCAAGAGCAATTGTAACATTTTGAAAGGAAACCTCACCGATATCACTCTAAAATGTCGCCCCTGTTGAGTCATAGGCCATGTATAGTCACATCCTGTGATGTCATCCAGTTGGTTTCAAAGCACACAGGATATCACTCCTAATGAAACTAGTAATTTTGGTGCAGTAGTTATGGCAGTCTAGAGTGAAACAGACAGATTGGACAGAAGTCTACTTTTGGGGAGGCTGTCTGAGGGAAGAGACTCTTGCGTAGAGCGAGGCTGCCATCTCCGAAGCATAAAGAAAAGACTGGCCAAGGTCTAAACTAGCAGTCTGGATGGAACTTGGGAGCGAAGCAATGGACAGCCTTTACGAAAGGCAGCTTAAAGTGAGACAGACAAACAAACCCTGAAGAGACAGAGGCTTTAAGTGCGACACAATGCGCAGAAGTAATTGCCGAGGAGGAGGGCGGCAGTCTAGCGGTCAGACAGTCTGTGGTTACGCTCACAGAGAGACGGGCAGTCTGAGGTGAGACACCAGGACTGCTCGCGCAGAATTAGGACATCAAGCGCCCTTTGTGCTCGAAGTAAAACCCAGATGTGCGCCTGCTCAGATACAAGCCGGAACAACAGTGTGTCAACCAGACTCGAGCAGTGTGTACCAGTGTACAGTGAGCAACCAACACCGTTGTGTGGGCCCCATTTGAGCCATACAACCGAAGAACAAAGTATGCGCAGAAAAGACAAAGGGTACTGACGTAGAACTTTTAGGTGGGCATTCTATACTATTTTATATGATGTCAGGGCTAGGTTCCGACTGGCTGCACGTTGTGCCCAGAGACATTGCCGCCACTGCACAGATAGCTAGATACAAGCCGCTCTCACGTTCACATCAAAGGAAGTCCTCAAGCCCCAGGGGACTCCAGCGCTCCTCTGCTCAATAAAACTGACCTCCTATACAGGAGTCATCACAGCACGGGTGATCTCTGGCACTGGAATGATAGTAGTCAATGGTACTGGCTTTATCGGCCTCTCAAGGATAAAAGGCTGAATGAACCCCGACAAGATTCAGAGCTATGATCTGCATATTACTCAAAGATCTCTACAGAGCCGCTCAACCCACTGGGCTATTTAATATCTGGTAAGGCTCACCTCCTCTACTTTCTGACTACTAGTCGCCAAGTTCTGGAACTTACTACCAGCCAACATCTAGGACCATATACTCTTCAGAAAACAGTTGAAAACATGGTTATTCCCAAGATGCCTACATCATTCCAATATACCTACATCACTCCACAACCCAAGGTCAGATTCCAGAAAGATAATTGATCCTTCAAGTTCAATTTACAGCTTATAGACAACAAGCCCACTACTTTCTATATCCATGCAAGGTAAGAATGGCTACCCTATAGTTAGCCTGGATATTATATAGAAAAGTCAGTTCATATGTAATACCAATACTAATACCATAACACTCCGCAATCGGCAGCCAACTATAGCTTAATCCTCTTTCACTCGAAAAAAGCATATCTGCTACAGGTCCCATCACCAACTTAATGAACAGACATGGAATAACTGAAGAGATCCACCACATAAGGCTGGCCAATGTGGGGACTCTAATCTAGTCCACAACTGCAGGTCCCAACTAGCGACACATTATGACTGCTTCTTCACTTCTCGCAATGACATTCAGATATAGGAGGAAAGTAACAAAGCCCATCCCAGCATATCTCCCCACATTTTCTCTCTCCAACCAATGTCTGCTCAGGATTATAAACTAAAAGTATAGGGTTGAACAACCCAGGGCAGTAACCAGCTAAGCAGTCTATGGTTATATGAAATACCATAAAAAGACCTGAAGAGCTGCCAGCCTACTGAAAACCATAATGCACTTCTCTCTCATGCCTCTTCATCCACCACACTGCGAAGCACTACGTCACATGGCATAAAAACCACACTTCTCTGGTCATCATGCACGATGTGGAAATACTTCTCACATAGGATTTTTTTTTAAAAGACAACATCCTTCCAATCACACCCCGTACCCGACGTAGCTTGTTGTCCATGTAGGCAAGCAATTCAGTGCCCCAGATATGGCTAGAAAGCATTATATAAATGCTGCAATTCAATACAACGAAACATCTGCATTGCCATTAGAGCCCACCCTACAACCAGCCACAGAAAAAGTAAACAAATGTATTATAGGACTAAAACCAGAATAATGTTCTGACCTAAAGTGCACTGTGTTAAATGTAGTGGGAGTCCTCATCCACTTACCAATTATTATGTGAAACGTCATAAGCAAAAACTAAGCCTATAAGAATAATCAAAAAATGTAATAAAATACTTCTTTGCATGATTTTTGGCTCCTACTTTTTGCGAACAATGTGAGCTGAAACAGCAGTGGAGATAGGCACAATAGCACTAAAAACGCAAAACAAATCTACTGATGGTTTAGGGGGGCATTACCACCAAGAAAAATGATAAAATAATAAAAACTAACCTTTGATAATGCTAAATCAGGCATTCTATAAAAATAAATCATGCCAGCCTGTAACAACAATTACACAAAATCATAAAAATGCAATCAATTTCCTAACTACACCATTCGGCCACTGCCTGCAGTTTTCTTGCTGCAATGCAAACATGACTCTTTTACCAAGTTACTTTTCAGGACCTGTGTGTTTCCCCACCCAAAGGCATGCAACGAAAGGAGAAGTAGCTATGATTAGTTGATGCAAGCACCATAAGTTGCCAGGAACTTCTCTCTGAATTACAAGAACTATGAGCGTGCAGTAAATGAAAAACACTCCCTTTAAACTGAGAATCTGTTGGGAGTGTGCCCAAGCAGTGGTCAAGATAGGCAATGAAAGAGGCAGTGTTGACAGCCGCAGGCAAAATGAAGGATGCAAGCAGAGGGCAGTAAAATTCATCTGTTTCCAGGCTTTTATAGACTCTCCAAACAAAAACGGCAAAAATTGAAGGCAGATAAGGAATTTTTCCACTCAATGTTACAGCATCCTTGTGGCATCCAGGCTGACAGTGAGAAGGGGTGGCAAGATACATGTCTTTACCCAGGTAGAGGCATTCGCATGGGGTGATGGCACGGCTGATCAAGGTTGACTGGCACATTTTTCGTTGCTGTTCATTGCTAGGCTGCTCCATTTCTGGCTAGAGATGCCTGTGACTTGATTTGGGATTCAGAGAGGTTCCCCCTTCGCATAAGAAAATTGTTCTAGTATGGTATTTTAATTTTTTTCTATAGCACTTACTACCCATGATGAGGCGCTATATAAAGTGTTTACAGTGAGAAGCAGAATACTCTGCAACCGAAGGTTAGTGGTTAAATCCAAGGTTTAGTCTTGTACTCTCAGGGAAATCATTCTAGGCATTTACATTCAATTTCTTCTATGGTATATTCGACTACTAGGGGCTTTCTGGAATAATGCAAGTTAATAGGTGGGATTAATATAGAGCTAGAACTAGTCAGGTATTCTTGGGTTTAAGGAAATGAGAGGTTGATCTATGAACAGAGTCACGGAATTATGCGATTGTGCGGCCGCTGCGTTTTTCGCATAGTTATGGATTTGCCACATAATCCATCAAGTGCTGCATAAGCTGAAGATTTACCCAAAACATTGTTTCTAGCTCAAACGGTTCAAAAGTTACTAAATACGCAGCGACACATGTTACTGCGCAGTGGAAGGTTCTTTGCCCTTCTGTTGCTTATTGCTATATTTAGATGTTAATGTGGTACCAGTGAGGTGCAACCTATGCCCAGGCAGCGTTAATAAGTGTAAAAATGACAAAATAAGGAGAAAATACTATCACAAAATGTGCTGCATTATTTGCCTTTTCTTGCTGCATAATTTAGTCACACCTTGCCGGAAAATGTGGCCCTTCCCTGCCGCATAATTACAATGGCCCGGTCTATGAATATGGGATGGAGGCAGTTCGCAGAGATACACAACAGGAAGTTAAGGCAAATAGCTAGAAATCTCCCACTTCTTCCTCCTCTCTCTTCCCGTCCTAATTACGGGTAGTGGGACCCTTACTCTGCATAATACGTTTGAAATAGGAGGTTTTTCCCCCCTAAATAGGGCATTATATTACATGTATGTCCTATCGCGAGATAACAAGCGTTTAATTGTAGAACTGCATTTAATTCTTCTGTTTTCTTCCTTAAAATATTAAATGAGACTTTACAATGGTGCCCTCTAGCTATGTTGTTTTTGTAAACGGATACCACCCATAAGACGGATGAGCATACAGGCGTCAACCAAGACAACCCTATTCCCCACGCTAACAAACACAGAGATGGTATAATCTAATAAACAAAATATTTTTAAATCTGAGAGAAAAATCAAGAGTATATCCGAATAATGAGTTCAGAGAAACACGGTCGCAAAAAACAGTTGCTTTGAATTGGTGGGAGTTGCATTATGTAAAAAATACAAGGGACAGGGCGCAACTCCACAATAAGGACTCCAAAGGGGTAAAGAAGGAAGGCGCAGATAATAGAAGCTAGGGGCAAGGAAAGAAGTAAAGGCAAAGCACTGTTTACCAGTACTATCGCCTGTCACCTCAGACTCACCAGCTTGGTGGCACGGTAGGGTCCGGGTCCAATAATCTTATGCTCCATGGCTTCCCAGCGCTGTAAGCGCCCCTAACCCCCGTAGTTGCCCCTGCGGGCCTTCCCATGAAGCGAAGCGCACAGTCCCCGCTGCACCCCGGAGATGGTCACCAACACCAAAGGCACTTCCCTACAGTAGCAGCGGTGCCAGTTTGAATCAAGTGCCTGTAGAATGCAGAACGCTCATTGGTTGCCTTGGCGACCACGTGACCAATATACCTCCATTCATGGAGGTGTTTCTCCCCAGGGTGAATTAGTTCACCGAAGAGACGCGACACTCTAGTCTTTCTTCTATTTTTACTGCAGTATAGGTGTGTTTTTTTTTCAGTGTGTGTGTTTTTTACGAGCTGGGCAGCGCAAGTGCGGTATGCTTTTAGTGCAGGTGCCTACAAGCTGGACGTACGAATTACGATCCTGTTTCGCTTGTTTGAACTTTAATAATTTGTATTCTCTACAATACATCAGGGTTTTATTTCATAGGGCGAGTAAGTGAAATATATATGTTGCCCCATATATACTTCTAAATATTTTAGGTGGCCTTTATTTTGAGGACTGTCACTATGGTGAACCGTAATTGTCCTATTCGGGAGGAGACAACATGGATTTATTTTCGAAGGGCAGCCTATATTTAGGCTGAGTGGAATACATCATGTCACCAATCCTTTTAACAAATACAATTTGAAATAATTGTATTTGCATTTCTATAGTGTTTCGTACATCCCTCATTCGTAGGCGTCGAAGTGCACTATCAGACAGGGTAGTGCTTCGCTGGAAGCGTTTTGTAAACATGGCAGCTTCTTAAAACAAGAGAGGAGCGGGGGCGAGCGAGCGCGGCAGCCTGGAGAGCTGACCAGACGCTCGTGCGTCGTGGCCTTTGCCTGCGACATGCGCGCGGCAGACATGTGTTTCCAATTATCGCGCCCGCGTCTGGGCACGATAATTGGAAACACATGTCTGCGGCGCGCGTAACCACAGGTAAAAGGCCACGACGCACGAGCGTGTGGTCAGCTTTTGAAACCCCCTAACATAAAGTCTTCGCCTAGCAGCGCTTGCGCGCTACTCGAGGCTCGACCTAAAAAGGGAAAGGGAATCCAAAGTGCACAGTCTAAATAGTAACTAGCCTAAAAAGTCCCTTGCCCAAAGGAAATAGTACTCCTTTTATGGGAGTCAGAAGAATGCAAGTTGATCAGCCTGCATTTGAAATTGACTGATAGCACTTTCAAATTCAAAATAGGCTTTATTCGATCCCTTCAAAGAAAAAGCATTCACTTACGTAAAAAAAAAAAAACACATTCATTTATAAAAAGATTAAAAACATATTTTATTTATATATATATATATATATATTCAAGAATAAACACTCTGGGACTTTGTAGCTCCTTACATTTTCATATTAACAGGGAGTTTCTAAGTTTGATCACAGCTCTTAAAAACCTCTACATAATGTAACCAGTATGCACAGAGGATAGAGACTGTAGAAATAAGAATGCAGGCCGATATTTTTTAAAACTCTACGACCTCAACTGTGTTCAAATCCAGCACTTTCTCTGATCACTACAAAATAAGACAATATGCATTGTTGTCTGTAATGACATATCGTAACAAGGACATTTTACTAAATTTGGAGATTAATCATTGGAAAGCTAGTCAAATGATGGAATATATCCAGCATAAAGCAAGTTAAGACAAACCTATCTTGAGCATTATAGAAATTTTTTAAATCCAGTTGCATATCTAAGAAAAACAGCTTAATTTGGTTGTTATGAACGCTGGGCTTCAGCAGTTCAGCAGACAGTCTTAATTCCTCAGGTAGTGACTGTTAGTACGTATGTGACTGCAGCCAATTCGTTAACGTCTTCAGCGCTTTTGAAGCCTGATCATTGAAGAATATCACAGATTGATACTTGGAAGAAGAATTGTCAGTCTTCTTGACCCACAATCCAGTAACTAGATTTTTACAAATACTACTGATGTGGGTGTATGAGTTTACTGGCGCTCTGCATGGAATACACCACATGCTATTTAATTCACTTAATTTGTGCGGTGCTCTTGAAGGGGAGATACACCCCACTCCTCCCAATTATCAACCCCAAAGGATTGAATCAAACAATGTAACCAATACAAGGCACACGCAGAACACAATTTCAACTAAAGTTTGTAGTTATCTAATAATGACGATACTGTGATTCTTATTCTTCTCTTCTTTCTTTATTTCTTTTTTTCTCTTTATAGCCTTGCGCCAACGCGTTTCGTCGTAGTGGGAATGTATCCCTCACGACTTCATCAGGGCTACAAAATACCAAAAACAACTCCATTGTAATATATACATCCGGACTCATAGTCCATCTTCATCACTATAAACACCCAGTGCAAAGACAACAATGAATATTCATAGAAATTCAATTGTGACTTCCACAATTGAATAAGAATCACAGTATCGTCATTATTAGATAACTACAAACTTTAGTTGAAATTGTGTTCTGCGTGTGCCTTGTATTGGTTACATAACTAGATTTTTACATCTCACCACGAGACAGAAAATTATTTTGGCAATTGCGTTGTGGGTTTTTTTTTTTTGCAATCATTTCCCACATTAACAACCACTTCTTTTTTAGGTTTTGCTTGCCGACAGCATATGGGCTGTCTCTGTGAGGGGCACTGTTTAAAAAGAAAGGGATTGCAGCCCACCCATTGCTTACAATTTGTTGGCTTAATTGTTCCTCTTCTTTGCTGCCTCCTAATTGGCCAGCACTTGCCGGGATCACTTCCTTTTCTTTCTGTGAAGCATGGAACAAGTACAGATTGCTTACTCTTGATTAGTGTCCGTCGACTGAGCGCACTGTGATTGAAGTACTATTTCTTCTTCCCCCTACCACCGAGCCCTTCTCATATTGCTGCCTTCTTCTCCCACCCACCAACCCCTTCTCAGTGTTGCTCATGGTGTTTCTCTTCCTTGCCCCAACCCCCAATAAGCTCAGCATCATAATTTCACGACCCCATTCATCTGCTACCTCCCATCTCTCCCCACCCACCTTCATTTCTCTCAGCGGGCGCTGGCAGCTGCACACTGCTACCTGCCAGGGGGAGGGGGGGGTGGGTGTGTGTGTGTGTGTGTGTGTACATATACTCACACCCTTTTTTTATGCTAATAAAGATGACCAAACAATCTTAGAATGGTAAATTAAACGTAAACTAAAATTCCAACATGACTGCGAGCGTGACACACTCATGCAAATGTTGCCATATTGAAATGATTTTGGATTGAGAAAACACTATTTCAAGATAACAACTCTGAAGTGCATATATATTATTACATCACACTTTAGCAGTCCGCCTGGATGAACATTCTAAAGATGTGCACATTGAATTTCTCTGAAGAATTACAAAATAGCTGCAAAACACTTGTTGACAGTTTAGGATTTACATTATTAGAACATTGGAATGTTGGGAGCTCCATTGAATACAATGGAGTGCTCCCTGCTTCTACGGGCCGGTAAAGGCCCGCAGAGCAACATTCCAATGTTTTACAAAGCCTCTCGGAGTTCGAGGGGATTTAAATCCCTCGAGCTTCGAGAAGCCTTTGTTTTATTTGTTAGAACATTCTGCCCTCTAGTGGCAGAATGTTCTAATAGCCTTATAGCCCTTTGTAGCAGGGCTATACCGGCTATTAAAGTCCCAGTCCCTTGCTAAAGTCCTTCGGCTTGGGCCTTTAACGCGGGAGCGGGCCTTTAATAGCCGGTATAGCCCGCTACGGCGGGCTATAAGGCTATAGTAAGTCACTGAAGTGAGTTTGCTTCCTCTTATCTAAAAATTTAATTTTGAAAATGGATGACAGTGGGTTCCCATTGTCCTCGAGCATATATAAGAAAGAACGTATGTGAAATGAAAATAATATTTTTGGTGCTGCATATAGTCGTTTTGTCATGTTCAGACACTTCCTTAGCCATATGTCATCTGAGGTCAGATGTTACTCCATGAAACAACCACAATAGCTCAGATGCTTCTCCATGCAACCATCATCTTGGCTCAGAAGCTGTTCTGTCCAAATACTAAAATTAGCTCAGAAACAGCTCTTTCTACCCGTCACCTCAGCGTATCAGTTGCTCTATGCTACCAGCACAGCAGCTTAAAAGCTGCTTTTTGCAAAAACACCTAAGAAGAAAAACGACTCTCTGCCCCCATCACCTAAACTCCGAAGCTACTTAGTGCGAGAACCACAGAGACCAAGAGCCATGTATTCACCTGCTAAGCTCAGCTACTAGTCCAAACACAAGTCTCCTGACCTCAGAACCTTCTATTTGAATGCACAAAATTAGCCCAGAAATTAAACTATGTAAATGCACTCAACCTCGGACTCTGCTCCATGGACCCGTAAATGTTATTGAGTTGTCAACCACTTCATGTAATCCCCAACTAAGGTCCGAAATTGCTTAATGTAACATTAGTTCAAGCTGGTCTCTATAACCACCCCACTGCACCTATATTCTTAGCTGAAAAGCTTCTCAATGCTCCCATCAGTTTAACTAGGATGCTGATCCATGCATCCAAGAGCTTGGCTAAGAAGCTGCTCCAAGCAACTTCATACTTTTTGGAAGAAGTTTTCTTTTTGCCCCAGACACCCACCACTTATTCAGATGCTGCTCTTATGTACTCATTACCTTACTAGGATATTGCTTAACTCGCTTGCCCCCATAACTCAGAAGCTGCTCTCTTCACCCGCAACTTTAGGGAGGTTGATGCATGCACCCACCATTTGTCAGCTAAGTGACTTGCGCCCTCTCCATGGTCGTGTGAGAATTAAGACCGCAACAGTCATTTAATCAAACAGTTGCAGTGTTACTAATAATGTGTGCCTTAGTTGACAATACGATCAGACTCCAGCTGGAAATTCACACTGCTTTAGGGCAATTTATCTCTATTACATTGAATGTGTCCTTTCTTCACACTCCTATAGAAATGAAAAATGCATATACAAAATTAACTTACCCAACAAGATTTTTGTTGTAGAAGTTTAACAGATGGTATTGGAATAACAGTTCTAAAGATGCAGGGTAGAACATGCTTCTGGCATTGGACAGAAGAAGCCCTATGGCATTCATGGCAAGATATGACTGTACGGTTACAGAATCCAGAAATTGTCCTCCTTTTGGAATAGTTTGATCGGTTCTGAGAACTAGTCGGTGATTACGTTTCCTTCCCATTCTCAATTTACAAAGGGCAGCCACCACACAAAACCCCAGTATTATCTATAAGCCTGGTGATGCCTTGAAATGTTAACATGAGGTTGTAGGTGTTTTTGTTATTGATGATGATGCTTAGATTATTTTACTCCACATTGATAAGATTGGTTCATTTCCTTCCCTGTAAAAAAAAAAAACCCACACCGACCAAAAGTGGAGGTTATTCACCAACTGAGAGCTTTCCTTACTGCAATGGCATCATACTGCCCTCTCCAGCGTCTTCACAACGAGAGCTACCTCTGCTGGAATCCTGTTGCATGGGAGCTGCCTGTACTGGAGCATTTTATAGTAGTTCTGTTTCATTACCTTTTCTGGTGGAACGATTTATATGTGAATTAGTTTACCTGTATATTATGGTTATATGGTTTGTAAGAGACATCTGCGGTCAGTGGTGAAAATTAGTAAACAGACCATGTTTTCTTTGCTGTGTTCATAATTTTGTTTTATCATATCTAGTATTCATCCCGAGGTACAGGTTGTTAGTCTCACTAACCTACAATTCCAATCCTATCACTTTTGGAAGGATGGTGGGAAATAAACAGAGCAGCAGGCCTACTGCTGCATCATCTTAGCTTCAGGAAACCTATGGTTGTAAGTGTGCTTTAGAAGAAACACTTCACATTAACACCTGCTAAGCCCCTGTGAGTCACATTGTCATTTCTCCCTTTGACAGAACAGCTCTCTCGGCTGGCACCGAATGACTGTCCGCATCTAGTGCTCCAGGCTGTCTCTGGACCATTAGCTGCAGCCACAGCATCCACTATCACCAACCCTATGGATGTGATCCGGGCAAGGGTGCAGGTAAGTGTCTCAGGGGGCAGTATTCCAGGCAAGGCATTGTTATTTTGCATTTGCACTGTAGAACACAGCCAAGCATTTCTTTTGAATCTGTATTAGTAAGTCAAACACCTCTTTTGTGTATTCAAGAAAGAATAATTCTTGCAGGAAAGTTTAAACTATCTCTAGCAGCCCAATTTTTTGGACAGTGTCGGACACTCCAGTCTGTATTGAATTTGAAATCAAAAAAGCAACATTTTCAAATGATATAGAAGTTATGAAACCGTCCTAGAACGGTACAATATTCTTCGTCTTACCTCTAGGGATGTAGTTTCAATTAGCCTAGGAGCAGATCAATTTGAATTGTGATCAATAATTGTTACTTAACTATAATCTTAGTTCCCTTGAATTGTCCCACCCATGCACGGGATCTCGAACACTTTCATAAGATACATATTTTTTGTTTTTCTTTAGAAAAGCCTGTTTACTCAATGAAACATATTTTAGCATCCTATTTAAAGGCAATAGTGGTGAAATTCAAATTATATTCATTATAAAGAATATAAGAAGATTGCGAAAGTAAACCAGGTGACAAGTAAAACGCCTTTTGACCAAGTTTATTTTTGGAAGAAAATGAACAAGGAAAAACTAAGCCAATGTATTAAGGTAGGATGCTGCCAGACAAGTCAGAAAACTGATACTGCAGCCTTCAAGGATGCCTACCCATCACAATCCCATTGTGTCCTGTCAGTGGCAGTTGCGCTAGTTATTTATTTTTTCAAATGAAGATACAGGATGCTACCATGGGAGCCATTAACTTGTTGATAGCCTAACAAAAGGCAAGACAATATCCATCTAGAGGTATGGTACTTTGAAGTAGCTGAGCCTGCCCATAAGGGGCCATAGTGGACAAATAGGTGTTCTGCTTTCCTTTGGTTTTGTCTAAACAAAATCTCAGTACCCCCATGGCATCCACCGTATGGAGGGATCTCTCCACCGGAGAGGCCAGATTCTAAAAGAAGGTTGGTAAAAAAAAAATGGATTGATTAACATGGAAATCTTATATTAGCTTAGGAGAGAACCTTCAGTGCACCTACATGCCCACTCTGTCCTTTTGGAAAATCATTGAAACATGAAACTTATTTTTCACTAGCCCTGTATGCTGAAAGTAATAGGTATGAGAAAAGCAGCTTTCCATGGTAGGTGTTGCAGGAAACTTGTCGAAGTGGTTTAAGTGGATGACCCATGGGCTTGACTGCGTGGTCGCCTATTGGAAAAAGAACACTTTACTATCCTTTAAAAAGCTCTTTATGACGAACACTCTGTAGAAAATCCCCTTCACAAACCTTTTTGCAAACCGTAATAGCTAAGAGAGGTGCCTTTATGTGTTAAAATTGCAGCCTTGCCCAGGCCAAATAATAAAGTAAGTCAGTATGATCTGATAAGCAATTTATAGTGCGCGCAGCTACTCCAAGAAGTATCCCGCGCAGACGTAGAGAGGTTGGCTGGGTGGACATTAGACTTGCACAAAGAACCAGGTTTTCAGTTTCTTCCTGAACAGCAATGAGTTACTAACCGAGCGTAGCTCCAACGGGAGCTGATTCCATGCTGATGCACCCAGGAAGGTAAGTGATCTACCTCCAGATCTTTGATGATCACAGCCAGGAGTTCGCTGGTAGATTGTAAATGTCTAGAAGGGTTGTACAAGCTAAATCTAGCTCCAAGGTATTCGGGGTCAGTCTGATACAAGGCATCATATCATGTACCAGTGTCAGAGCCTTAAATTTGACTCTCTCCCTAATGGGTAACCAGTGATGTCCCCGCAAATATGGGCTGATGTGTTGCCTTCTTGGCACATTTAGCAGAAGGCAAGCAGCTGTGTTCTGGATCACCTGCAATTTATCCATTCGGTATTCCGGTATGCCCATGTATAGAGCATTACCATAGTCCAACCTGGATGCAAGTAATGCTAGGATGACTGTTTTCCTTGCTGAAAAAGAAAGAAGGGACAGACATTTCTTTTTTTAATTTCTTTTTTTTTATTGTGGATTTTCATAAATGCATATACAGTTCACATTTGAGACATGAAAGCATTGTGAGCATTGTCAATAGCAAAAAAAACATTTCAAACAATAACCCGTGGCTATAAAATACATATATCGAAGTAGATTCCAGATCTTTGACATTACAGTTACAATCATCACACAGTATATGGATTGAGTCTGAGCATTGTTTCTACAATCACTGGATCTGGGGAAGTAGGCTGAATATCCGTGCGTACGTAAGACAGTAAAGGCTCCCAAATATCATTCGGTCGGGAGGTCACCGGCAATTCCTCCGCATATAGCAGTAAGTTCTCTCTTCAGTATGTCAAGTCCTTGAGCCATTGGTCAGCTGTAGGGCTCCGCTTGCCACCCATACTATTGCTACTTGCCGTTTGGCGATGAGCAGTGCCACTCTTGCCAGCTTACCCATCGCTCCTTTCAGCGAAGGGAGGAGACCCAATAAGCACACCTGTGGCGAGCAAGGCAATTCCACTCCAAGGATTTTGGACAGCCTAGCAATCACCTCGGTCCAGTATGCTCCCACTCGCCCACAGGCCCAGGACAGGTGCCAAAAGTCTGCACCCAAGGCGCCACAGCGTGCACATGCATCTGTGTCTCGCAAGCCATATTTAAATAATCTTTGGGGTGTATGGTAGACTTGATGAAGAAATTTAAAATGTATAATACGCAAATTCCCATTGGAGGTGAGGGCACCGGTCAGGCTACAGCAGCGCACCCAATCGTCATGGGAGATCTGTGGGTCTAAATATTCGTTCCATTTGGCTAGACTCTTAACGCTAGGGAGGGCCCTATCGTCTCTAGCAGCTCTATATAGTTTAGTGACAAGTTTGTGTCGGGTGGGACTAATAAGTAAGGTGTGCAATGCAAGGGACCCTAGAGGTTCTGCAGGGAACGTTGGATAATAGGCCTGTGCTGCTTTTTTTAATCTGTGTAGCGTGAATTTGAATAGCAGAGTCTGATGCTGAACATAATCGACGTCCGCGAATGTCAGAAAAGTGCCATTAGGGTCCAAGTCCTGCATTTTGTCAATGCCCGCCTGAGCCAGTATGCGCATAGCCCCCATCTCATGTGTCACTGACATGTTCTCATGGTAAGCAATAGGAAGCAGAGGAGAGTACAATGGCAATTTCCCGGCCAGTCGGCCCAGCGCCTGCCATGCTGCGATCGTCGAGTTAATAGTGTTGAATGTGGCCCGGGGCGTGGATCTACACTTATGCGTTAAAATGGAGCTTAAGGGGATGGGATGTGCGTCCCAGTGCTCTACCGCCACATGCGGGATAAAGTTGTGAGCAGTAAACCAAAAGTGCACGTATTGCGCATGTGCGCATAAATAGTATACGTAATTATCTGGAACCCCGAATCCCCCGTGTTTGTAGTCCAGGGTTAGAGTGCGCGAGCCCACACGGGCCTGTCGCCCCAATCAGACAGAGAAGCAGCGAACGCACTGTTTTAAAAAAGTGTTGCGAGAGAGGGATCGGTATGTTATTAAAAAGATATAAAAATTTAGGCAACACCACCATTTTTATTAAGGCGATACGATCTGCAAGGGAGAGAGGAAGATGGATCCACCTGTCAACTTGTTGCTTCAACAACGTTACCGCAGTGCCATAATTTTCACGGAGGACTCTACCAGGATCACGGTGCACCCAGATGCCCAGGTACTTAACCGGCTCCGTTGTCCACTCGAGGGGGAATTCCAGCTTGTGCGGGTGCGTGGATATAGTCAATGGTAGCACCACCGACTTAGACCAGTTGATATGTAACCCAGAGAATCTAGCAAACCGAATGTACTCACGCAAAACCGGCGCCAGATGAGTGCGGGGTTCTCGAATAAAAAGCAACATATCATCTGCATATAATGAGATAAGTGGACGGTGATGTAGGTTAAGAGCCGCGTATTTATGACATTGCCTGATGAGGCAGGCCAGCGGTTCCAGCGTCAAGGCGAACAGGAGTGGCGAGAGGGGGCACCCCTGCCTGGTGCCCCTAGTAATAAAAAAAGGTTCCGAGGTGTGTCCCCCTACTCGGATCTGCGCCGTGAGGTGTGCGTAAAGGAGTCGCACCCAGTTTATAAAAAAGGGGGAGAATCCCATTCGTTGGAGTATGTAGAACAGGTATCCCCATTCGATTGAATCGAACGCTTTGGCAGCGTCGAGCATGACTGCTGCCGCCGGATGATCAGGGGAAAGAGTGTGAAAGAGAGCAAATAGTGTACGAAGATTGTGGGAGGTGGACCGTGTAGGGATGAACCCAGATTGATCTGGCAACACCAGATTCTGCATGAGTGGTTGAAGGCGGGTGGCCAGTATCTTCGCTAAAATTTTTACATCTGTGTTAATGATCGACCGGGGGCGGTACGAGTCGCAATGAGCAGGCGGTTTGTCCTTTTTTAATAAAGTAATAATTAGTGCCTCACAAAGGGAAGGGGGGAGAAAGCCTGTATCATATGCCTCCGCATACATTTCTAGCAGGAAGGGGGTGAGCTCCTCCGCATAGGCTTTGTAGAACTCGGAAGGGAAGCCGTCCGGTCCGGGTGCCTTCCCATTAGGAAGGGAGGCTATTGCCATGCGAATGTCTTCCTCCGTAATAGGCTGACCTAGGTGATCTCTCTGCCCCTCAGACAACCATGCAATAGCTACCTGTGATAAATAGGCATCCAGTTCTTCAGTGGCCATCTCACCCTGCGATGTGTATAATTTAGCATATGTTTGCCTGAACTGTTCCAAAATGTCCGTGACACTAAAATGGTCGTGTCCCAACCCATCAGTGATCTTAGTGATTACGTCTTGAATTGTGCGATTGTGTAATCTTTGTGGCCAAGTGGTGTCCCGGCCTCCCACCCTCCCCATAAGAGCGAGCCACAGCATGTCTCGAGATATAGCACAGCTCTTCGTCTGCTAAGCTAGTATGCTCAAGAATGGCTTCCTTAATGGATGCCAGGGTCGCCTCACATGGCACTCGCTCATAGTCTCGTTCAAGGTTGGTCAGTGTAGCCTCCACTTTAGTGATTTGGCCCCGTAAATCCTTTAAAATACCAGCCGATGTATTGATACAGGCACCCCGAATGGTGGCTTTAAACCCCTCCCACAGTATCCCCGCACTATCAACAGATCCCCTATTGTGGTCAAAATATTGAATGATGGCCTCGCGAATAGTTTCTAAATGGAGGGGGTCTAGCAGCGCCGCAGGGCGGAGGCGCCAGGTAAAGGCTCGGGGAATCTGCTGAGGAATACAGAGAGTGAGCTGAACGGGACAGTGATCAGAAAGTGTGCGCGCTAGGCTCTCCACATTCACCACCCAGTCCGCCACCCCCTCACTTATCAGCCAATAATCAAGGCGAGACCAACTGCCATGAGCTGTGGAGATGTGTGCCCTCAAGCGTTTCTGCATGTCTATGACGCCATATGTCCAGCAATCCAAGTTCTGCCATCCCATCATTAATCGCACAAGCTGCACCTGGGGAATGTCCCTCTTTACCGCTAGACTTATCTTTGCTGGGGTCCGGATGCGTGTTAAGGTCTCTTCCCCCCTCCCCCGAGGATTGCGGCGTCAGGCCAATCACGCAGTGTCTCAATAAGGTTCCGAAATAGCCCAGGGTCGTCTATATTAGGACCATAAGTGTTCACAATGGTAACTGGTTTGCCTGCCAATGTCCCGTGTACCATAGCATAACGACCCGCAGAGTCAACATGAGTGCGATGTACTGTAAATGGGAGTCCCTTCTTCACCAGGGTGAGCACCCCCCGGCTATAGGAGGAAGCCAGGCGGTAGCCAGCCCAGCGGGCCCCAACCAATTTATCTGTAAACTTTGTAAGATGCGTTTCTTGCAGAAGGGCAATGCCGATTCTATGGCGGTCTAGGTGACCTATCACCTGTCGAATATTTTTGGGGGGGTTAAGCCCCCGTACGTTCCACGTGAGGCAAGAAATTGTCATACCCTTACTGTGCAGCCCAATAGCAAAGCATGTGGAAGGCGGAATCAACCTCGAATCCAGCACACGAGCAGAATGTGTGAGTAATATCTAGCAGGATAGGAAAAATATTCAGCGACATGAACAAACACCATAGTAACACCCTCCTCCCTCTTTTTGGTGTATTAACAACCCCTACAACACCCCCCTCCCACCAGCCCCCCCCACCCACTTCAGCAGCCCCAACATGCCAAAGCCTTCCCAAACCCCCAGGAACAAGTCCCAAGTACACTGCCAAGGGAGTAACCAGTTGTGGGGAATACCCATAAGGGGGGTGCCTGAGCACAGTATCCCTCCCGGTGAAAAAGGAGGTGGCCAAGCCATCATGATAGCACCATCTGGCCCACTGTGGAGTTAGCAGCGCCTGGATAGAAAAAACTTCATCAGCGCAGTGCAAGCAAACATCAACAGGGTTATCATTATAGCAGTACATGGCAAATATCAACATCACTGGCGTTTGAGTTCAATGCAGCAATGCGACTGATGAACGCCACCCCATGCAGGAAATTGACGCAATAAACTGAAGTGGAGTTATCACATGCAGACTTCAGCCATTATCACTCATCTGTCATTGCACTAGGTCCCCCGTCATCACTCCCCGCTGCAGATTTTGGGGATCGACTGCGTCTTGTAATGTTCTTGGCAAAATCCATTGCTGACTTCGGGCAGGTGAAGATCTTGTGCTTTCCATTGTCTTCTATTCGCAGTCTTGCAGGATACAGCATGGCGTAAGGTATTTTTGCTGCCATGAGGAGCTTCTTTGCTGGCTGATACTCTCTCCAAGCCTCCTGCACCGCCACCGTGAAGTCAGGGTAAAAGGCAAGGTTATTCCCTTGATGCGTGATGGAGCCTTTCTCACGAGCCAGCCGGAGCACAGTGTCACGATCTCTGTAATTCAAAAGGCGGGCGATGATAGGGCGCGGTGGCGCACCCGGAGGCGGGCGGGCAGCCAGAGAACGGTGGGCACGTTCCACGATCAGGACCTGGGACAACTGCTCCGCCCCGAAGATCTCGCGTAGAAGATTTTCCACGTACGTTTCTAGGCGGCCCGTGTTCGTGGACTCTGGTAGGCCCGTAATGCGCACGTTGTTGCAGTGCGATCTAGCCTCCAAATCTTCATTACGGGCCTGTATGACTGCCAGCACCTTTTCCATAGACGTCGCTTTTGCATTAACTTGTTGCAGGCCGTCCTCTGCGTCCGAGATTCGTGTCTCCGCTTCCCCCAGGCGTTGCGCATGTTTGTCCAGTTTCGCGGACATATAATCCATGCGTAAGTTCAGATGGTCAATCTTCCCATCTATGGACTGGAGGCTAGCCTGGACCGCGAGAAGGGTTTTGTCAATGTTGGTGAGATGATCAGCGGGAGCGTCTGCCTCCGAATCGGAGGCTGCATGTTGAGAGGCCCGGCTGGTCTTGCGTGGCTCAAACGTGAGGCGCGGCTGCCCGCGTTTGGATTTGCCCATGATGTTGTCTCAGCCTGTGATGATCGGAGCTAGGCCCGGACAGGAGAATTAAAAGTAATTCAGTCCCTCTCTTCCAGCCGGACCGACACAGGGATATGAAGAGATGGCAATAGGAAGGGTGCACAGAGCAGTCCACAGCACCAGGGTTTTGCAGTGGTCCCACAAACCGCCTCCAGTATCGCCAGCCCGGCACGCACTCTGGGAGAATGCCAGGCAGACAGCAGGACTCGGATCAAAGCCGGGCCAACAAGAGAAATGTAGCCGCTGTCCGTGGCTGGTGTAATGGCACAGCCGCACAAGGGGGAGAGCAGTGCAGCATAGACGGCTAGCAAAGTTGAGGCAGTACTGGGCGTCTAATCATTAAGAGGCCGTCAATGGGCCGCAGGTGGAGGCCAGGCAAAGGCAGCAGTGTCTCGGCTAAAGGAGAAGCAAAAGTAGGGGGGGCTGTAGTCCCACACAATATCACCTCCACAAGGCTGAGGAGAAGGGGGGGCAGCCGATCAGCCCCGCAACTAATCAGCACTTCGCAGTGCCCCACTGCACTTATGTTCGGGGCCCGCAGCGTCACCAGGCCGGGACACCACAGCGCCGCAATTCTCAGGATCTCCAGGGGCAGCCCGACATACACTCACTGCGCCAGCTTGGGGTCCACAAGTCGCTGCAAGCACCGCACAACGGCACTGGCGCCGTACGCTCCTTGCACTTCACGATGGAGCCGCGCCGGGCCGAGAGCAGACGGCGTTCAAAGGCACCCAGCAGGCGGCCGTTCCATGCAGCAACGGGCGCCGTGCCTCCCAGCGGGAAGGTAAATCCACGGCTCTGATATCCTGGGGCCGCAAACCGGCCTCCCAGCACCAACTGCAGGCAGCCCCACAGAGACCCGGACACCGGCCACGACCGGGGGAGGGCAGCACAGCCCAGCCACGCGCACACCCGCACCAGTAGGGCGCAAGGCAGAGGCCTAAGGGCGGCCCGCTCCCTCAGCGCTGTGTACGCGCACAAAGGAGGCCCCCAGCCTGCACCACGCAGTCCCCCGGGCACAAGTCAAGCGCCCCCCGCCCCGACCACAGGCCAAAGCCGGCGCCCCAGCGACCTACCTTAGTTTCCGCTGCAAGGCCGATCCCGTCCCTCCACGTTGCTGCTGCAGGCCCGGGACTTCACTTGCCCGCAATTAGCTTCCAAGGCGTCTCCGCAGTTGCTGGTGAAGTGTGCCGCATGAACTCCCCGTACAGGACCCACCAATTTAGCAGTGAGCAGAGCCAGATGGTGAAGGATATTGACCGGATGATGGGCTCGGCCGGCGGAGCTGCTCTACAGAGCGGCCATCTTGCCGTGCGCCCTCTAGCGCCCCCCAGGGACAGACATTTCTTAAGGGACCTCAGAATTCCAAAGCATGTACATACCAGCCTTTTGACTTGAGGACAGAAAGATAGTCTATTGTCAAAGGTTATTCCCAGGTTTTTTACAGAGTCCTTCTGAGGGACAGAAGGGGCGGCATCGTCTGGTCTAATAGTTAGCCCGGAGTTTGGTGCGAATGTCTTAAAGAAGAGGATTTCTGTTTTTTTTCCTCATTGCATTTGAGTTGAGCTTTGGCTAGCCCGTAGAAGATTGCGGTTAGGCAGTTTTTAATCTGTGTGCCCTTCGGCTCAGATCTCTTGCTCCAAGAAAAAATCAATTGAGTGTCGTCTGCATAGGATAATATCTTCGCTCTGAATTCTGCTGATAGAAATGCCAAGCTTGCCTTTTGTGCAAGCTTAAAGGTCTCTTCATCGGCTGAGTTATAATCCTTCCTCAATTTATGCTCTAGTGTCCTACAATGTTTTTTCTCTATTATGAGATCTGTCTCTATATTGGTAGCGTTGACGTTCTTCCGTACATATGAAATGCAAAATGCCTTCCATTTTAAGGCATGAGTCATTTGTAAAGAAACCAAACATCAATCAGAGCTTCTTATCAGTGCTGAGGAAGATTCAATTGCCACATTGAATGAAATAAGGAGCCAAGCTGCCAAATTCAGCAGTGCTAGGTTGGAGTGTTAGATCTCGCTCTGAACCTATAAAGCTGATCTGGTCTATATGGCAGAGTCCTGTGTAGGGATTCCAGCAGGTGAAGTAGATTAGTGTACCAATTTTGCCATGTTCATTTAGTTGGTAAAGTGAAGTGCATTAGTCTGCAGTTCGTGATTGTGGCCCACTTCAGATTGACAGCACATCCTGGGGCAACACTCTGGATCTTATCCTTCTTTCACTGTTCACATAATGGGTGGTAGTTGTCCATATAAACGAGAGGTTGTCATGAAGGCAGGTTGGAATGCTTTGAGAGTTAGATGCATAGTTCTCTGTTTCAGGAACATTTGTGATAAGACATCTTACTTTGAGACTACGTCCTCTGTATAGGACGGTGGGCTGTGTGGGCTCCCCAGCTTAGCATGCAGGTAACGACTAGTAGCGTTGGTTATAATTTCTTTATGGAGATCCATTCTCGTTAGGAGATTCTCTGGTTGCCACTAACGCTGAAGAGACTGGGTTGCATATAGAGACAAAATACATTTATTCCCCCACTTTTCGCAGTATTGGCACCATTGGTCTTCCATACATTATTGTAATGGTCTCATGTGAAGATGTACTTGTGGGACCAGGAAGATGCAGGGTGCCATTAAACCTAGAAGTAATTAAATCTGATTTGCCATAAGCTGTTTCATCTTCAGAACATTGAAGCCACTTCAAAAGGATCAATAACTGTCTCTCTTCTGAAGGATAAACTTTTCCCTTTAGTGCATCCAAAACCACTCTCAGGTAGTGTGTGGATTGTACCAGAGTTCATGTTGACTTTTCCTGATTGACTTGTCGGAAGGGGATGTACAAGAAAGTGTTGTGGCATGACTCATTCCCAGCAGCCCTGATAAGTCCAGAAGAAGATCCAATGTGAGAATAAAGGGTTTTTCTCAGGAGGTCTGTACTTCTTTTGAACGAATGCTGGGAGCTTCCTTCATAGAAGTAGGAGCTAAAAGAAAGCAGGCACTAGCGCACTTAGAAATTTTGGAAGGGGTGATCTGATTGACAAACGCTGATGTAATGTGCCAACTATGCCTGATATCTTAGAAGTGGGATTCAAAGGAATGCTAAGTTTGTTGGCTCCATCGATCAGAATGCCTTGGAAAGTTGTAGAATATTTTATTGTTGGCCAAAAAGAGTAAGAGAACGGCAAAGATAAAATTTGTGTCGTAGTAGGAATGCTAACAACGTTTTTTAGTGCACCTCAAAAGTGAGCTGTCGAGATCAAATGTCCGTCATTAATTCACATGTTATGTAGCAAGACTTTACATGGGAAGTCATTGCATCGGAAGTACCTTTACATCGCAAATTTTTTTCTCTGCATGGCTTTACATATGAAGTGCCTTTACTTACGAGTGTGGGGGGGGGTTGGTATACATAAATATATGTATATGGCTTCTATTTATTATATAACTATAAATTGTAAAACGTTTTAAATTTAATTTTCTTCATTTGTATTTTTTTAGATGTGTTTTTAGATTACATTATATTAAGTGAATGAATAATTTAATTGCGCTTATTTTAATTATAATAATTACATTTTATATAACCCATCCATCCCTGAACATTGAAATTCCCTTACTAACCCATACGCTAACCGTCCTGGAACCCTAAAAAGTCCTTACTGTCCCTATACACTACCCATCCCTGAATTCTAAAACCAACTTACTACCCAAATACTACTTCTCCTTGAACCCCCCTTGAAACCGTATCTTAAATTTATAAAAATGTTTTCACCAAACACCTATATATTTAGAATATTCTTAAATTATTTAATTTTAAACTTTTATTAAATCACTTTCATTTTAATTAAAATATTACTTTAAGCTTATACACATAATTTAATAAATAAGTTCAATTATTTGTAAATTATTTAAATTCAAACGTGTCTGTTCCATATACACCCACATATAATACACTTACGATGTGAAAGCCCATGAAGTAAAACAATTAAAACGTACCTGTTATGTAAACACTTCTGATGTACTTGCAATCCATTTATAAAGGGTCATGGTAACATTCTGTCTAGCTCAGTGCTTGGACTGCTCTGAGATGAGATGGATCTGCAGTCTTTGAGATCCTACATCAAGGGTGGTGATGACTTGATTGTTGGACTACTAGAGGTGTCCCAAGGATTGGCGTGGTAGGAGAACCTGGCGGGGAAATAAATCTCCACTGATGCTGTTGACTGTGGGGGGGAAGATTGAAGCCTTGGCAACTGTGAATCTAGAATTTCCACCCGTGGTACCTCCGTGAAGGAGGAGTATGCTTGTGAGAAATCAGATTCTGAAGCAGGCGGAAGCCTTTCAATGCGAGTTTGTGAATCCATTCAGCCGACAGATGAAGAGTAGCAATTGATTCGATATTTTTTCAACGTTTAATGGTGCCACAATGCTGTAGACTTTCTTGGTGTTAAATGTCTAGTAGTTCGATATTGAATCCCTCCTCGGTGGCTAAATAACCCTCGATAGGGAGCTACTTGTCACTGTAATTGCCCTCATTTTTGTGGCTGTCAACTTTGAGTGGAAGCAGCACCTTTTTTCGTTGTGGTGTATCCTTCTGGGCCTCCACCTAGAGGAGTCCTTGGAGATTAATTTGGAGCCCTCTGAATGCTCAGATACTCATTTCTGCATCCATAATATTGAAGACCATGGAACAGAATCTTCTCTTTGTCCTGTAAGGTGTGTTGGACAACTTCAGGCACTACGCAAACAAATGATGGATGAAATGCTGAATAAATCATACATTCACCACCAGTCAAGAAAACTGGGTTAAATCCAGTGTTCTTTTGCTCACTATGCCACCCCAGTTGAGAGCCAGCCATATGCAGATCAGTCTTGGCCCTGCTCCACAGGGGACCAGTCCAGCCCGAACTGCCAAGCCAGGTCCTCCCTGGACCAGAGACCAGCATCCTGGGACCAGTTTCTGGGTAGTACCCATCATCAGCCAGGTTAGTTTGAATCCAGTGGCACATTGAGCAAGTGACCCACGTTTGGGCATACCCATCCCACTTAAGGCAAAAAGTACTACGCAAACAAATGGACTGAATGCTGAATAAATCATACATCCCCCCCACTTCCTCCGGTCAAGAGATCTGAATTAACTCCATCGTTCGGCTGATGAAACTGGTCCCAGGATGCTTGTTTCCGGTCCAGGGAGGACTGGCTTGGCAGTTCGGGCTGGACTGTTCCCATGAGAAGCACATATGGCTTGGTCCAAACTGGGGTGGCATAGTGAGCAAAAGATTGGGTGATTTAACCCTGATCTCTTGACTGGGGGTGAATGATTGATTCATTCCGCATTCTGTCCATCATTTGTTGCCATAGCACAGACAACTTCAGGCAGCACTGGTACTGTTCAAGATGAGTTTCCAGGAGGTAAACGGTGAACAGTGCCTATCTGATGCGACTTGAAGGGCACCTCACAAAAAAGATACAATTTTTGTGAACGTGTTTTTCTCTGTCAGAAAACGAAAGTGAAACACTTAAAACATCAAAGGACATAAAGTGAAACTTCTTTAAGGGAGGTGAGCAAAGATTCTAAAGAGGTAAAATCTTAGTGCTCTAGCATTGAGAATAGAGAATTAGATCAATGCCACTGACAGGAGAGGGTAAAATACGGACGGAGTGGGATTGCTAAAAGCTGCAGTGAGGGTGTGGCAGCAGCCTGCCTGGCTACAGTGTCTTAGTATTTCCCTTATTTTAAGTTAAAAAGGTTTATGAAAAATGTTTGTCGCAAGGTGTACCTTGCAACTTTTTTAAATACAAAACTGAATTTGCCCAACATAGCTTTTAAATAATAGGCTGCTAAAGTATGATTTTAATGAGTAAATTGGCCTTTCTAATGAAAAGCTAAAAAAATATGCATATTAGGAAAAAGCTCTGGTATCCCTCATGTGGCCAGGACAGTTCAGCGCTTATAATTATGACTGGAAATTTCCCAGGAAAAAAAAAAGCATAGTTCAAGTGTTGTAAAAGGACTCTAATGATTTAGATGGATAAGAATTTTTATTTTCCATTCAGGAGAGTCCAATGTCCCATCAGATTTTAAGCTGCTACAAGCATACTAAACCAAAGGGGATGATGGATGGAGTGTTGAACATTGCAAGCACTCACCCCCAGTCAACTGATCTGGGTTTAATCCATCATCATTCTTTAGCTCACTCCGCCACCCCAGTTCAGACATGGCCATATGCAAATCAGTCTGACCCTGTGCCTCATGGGAACAGTCCAGCCCGAACTGCCAAGCCATGTCTTCCCTGGACCGGAAACAAGCATCCTGGGACCGGTTTCTGGCTTACAGCCGTCTTCAGCCAGGCTATCTTGAATCCAGTGGCAAAGTGAGCAAGGGACCCACGTCTGGGCATACCCTGCCAACTTAGGGCGAACAAAGCGATACCAAAAGGGGTGATGGACGGAGCGTTAGAGCAAATCAAACACTCACCCCCAGTCAACTGATCTGGGTTTAATCCATCATCATTCTTAAGCTCACTCCACCACCCCAGTTCAGACATGGCCATATGCAAATCCGTCTGACCCTGTGCCTCATGGGAACAGGGAATCCTACGCTGCTTGTGCGATGCATTTCTTAATTTGGAAAACAATTGTCACTATACAGAAACAAAGGCTTTGTAGTTTCATGCCCTTGTGTTCAACAGGGTCATTTTTGTGCTGGACTCTTGAACTGTATAGATTTCTCTCCTTTCAGGAATGTTTGCTTCAGCTTATATGTATTAGTAGCTGATCCCGCTCGTGTCACATTGACTTATTGTACTTTGTTTGGAATACATTCCTTTTCTCCTTTTTTTTGTTTTGTTATTAACTGTCATTTAAACGTATATCTGCCGGTGGGGAGGGAGGGGGTCCTCCTTAAACTTGGAAACAGTCTCTAGCGAAGCCAAAAGACCGAACTTTTATTAAAGTTTGAGTACTGCGCCATCCTTCGGGACAGAGGGGCAGATGGGGTTCTTATCCAACTCTGACAATTCCCTATCTTGTATACGTTACAAAGAGGCCTAAAAGATACTGGACCTCACAAATGGAAGTTCATTAATAAGAAATGAATGGAAGGTTCTGACAAAGCCGACCAATCCCCCCCATCCCATCCCATGTAAGTACATAAGAATTTGAGACCGGCTTTTCCTCCTGGGCAGTGACTTAAATTGCAGGACTACTTGCATGTTAGACAGAGGCATTTCCAGAACACTGCTCGATGAACTGTCTTTCCCCATAGCGTTTTCATGACTGACTGGATGCACCGGATTGATATAAGATGTTTGAGTTTCTTCGAGAAAGAGAAGTTTTAGGTCTTGATGACTTTGCTTACGCACTGTGTAAAAGGCACATTGCACGGAATCCTTTTGAGCTTTACACTCCCTTTGTTAATCCGTTTCCGGTCTGTCTTGGTGCGAGCAGTTATTTTGCCCTTAATGATCCCCAATCTGTGCGCCACGGCACCCCGGTGCGCCATCAAAACTATCCCGGGGCGCCGCACACCAAGCACATAGTTCGGGAACCACTGCGTCATATTCCATTTATGTTGGAAGAGAAGGTTTGTCTGCGTGTGTGGAAGTGTATTTGTATGTGTGAGAGTTTGCCTGAGAGTGTGTCTGTACCTGTGTTCTCTCGTTCGTGAGAGAAGGGGAATGGGTTTGTGTGAAGCAAGTGTATAATGTGAAGCATGCATGCATGTATAGGACTCCAGTTGGGGATATTTCTCTTAAAAGGATTAGCCACGTGCAACTTTAGATCACAAAGCTCAAACTCTCAATAGAGCGCAATTTTATGGCATACAAAGAAACAGGAACTTCTGTTTTAAACCGAAGTGGGAATACGGGAACGTGCAGTGAAGTGGCCATGTTAGTAACACTCCGTTGTCTTCAGGTCTGCGTCAGTTAAGGCAGGGGAATGCTATGTAAGTCGTGCTCGTGCATTCTCTGAGAAGAAATATTAAACAACATTAAATGATGCTTCACTCTGTGCACACCGATCTGGTGTCAGTAATCCTGCGATAACACAAACCAGTCCAAATCATGTTGCTGATAAAATGATTTTCTCTGTGCCTTTAACAGCCTAAATCCGTGGATTCATAGATCCCATGCAGGGTGATTTTATCACAGTTGTACTTGCTTGCAAGGGCACTGCCCGGCTGAGCCTAGCTTCATTGGGAGCTTCCCCTCCTGGGAGGACTCGGAGTCCGTGCCCGGCTGCACAGCATCTACACTGTGTTACCAACACATTGAGGCAGGCGGCTAGTGTTTGAGGAAGGCTGTTCAAGTGTAGGGGGACATACAGGGAGGTGGCGGCCTGGAAACACTGCAGGGTAAGTGCAAAGCCTTCCTGCAAACGCAGTCTGTGCAAGGAAGGCGTTCACGCCATCGGTGTATGATTAATTTATTTCAGGTCTGCAATAACAAATGCCAGTTTAACTTTGTTGTCTTTATTTATCATAGTTTAAATATTTGCAAAAAAACTGAAAATTTCAAGCACTGCATTGAAATAGCCCAGTCCATACTTTCACTCACAAATCTTACATTTCCTGCAATTTCCTCCATTTTCGTTTCCCTTCATTATACTTGCAAGTGACTCTCTCACTGGGAAAGTCCCGGCAAGCCATTTCCTGTGGTTGCCGTTTAAAGTATTTTTTTCAAGTCTGGCAGGTGGGCTCATATTTCATGTGTGACACTTTCAGTCAGTCCTGTCTCTGGACCCATACTGAATTTAGGGGTCGTAGTTTCACTTTATCACAGTAAAGAAATTTCCATAATGCAGCTGGCTTCTGGCCTCCCGCTACATGGCAATGTGCTTAAATCGAAAGGTGAGTGCAAGTTGTCTGCTGTTTTAAAGCCAGTGCACACTTTTAATAATACAAGATCACAGCTGCGGACTATCACTTAAAAACAAATCTGTTTGTTTGCGTGAAATGTCGTGCTGTGAGCGCTAACTATGTATCATTTCTGTTTGTGGGTTTAAAAGATTGTTCCTTTACAGATACAGACTGGCCACTGCTGCAGCTTTAGAACATTAGCAAAATGGGAGTGGTCACGAGGCCAGGCTTACATTCCCCCACCTCATTAAAAAAAAAAAAAAAAAAAAAAAGTAACATAATGGGGAGCCATGGCCAATAGGTCAAGGGAGCCACTGGTCGAAAAAGTTTGGGAACCACTATGCTGTTTGACATGTTCTTCCTGTATCTCTCAGAGAAGGATATCACTTTTGTTTAAAAACAAAATACCAGCCAAATTAATTTACCAAAATTCTTAACAATGCTTCCATTGGAAGTGCAACACAACATCTTCTGCTACAGTTCCACATCCTATCATTCCTTTGGCAAATTCTTGGGAAATTAATGTCAATTTGCCACCTAGTAATTGAAGAATAAAAAATAAAATCCACAGAGCTTGTCCTTTTTCACTTTCCCTCCTCTCTTCCTCACTTGATTTTTTTTTTCCCACTCGTGTTTTCTTATTTATATCTCGAATTTTTTGGTCACTCAGTCCCTTTATTGCTCCTTTCTCCAGGAGCTTTTATGTAGATCCTCCTGTGAACACTCTCTTCATGGTTTCCAAAAACTTTTTATACATTTTTTCCTCGGTCTCCCTTTACCGTCACCCATTCATTCTCTAATCTTTGGTTTTTCCTGTTACCTCCTTTCATGCTGTTTGTTGCCTTCTGTAACAAACGTTTATTTGTGCATTGTTAAGGGAGATTGATTGTTACCTAACTCAGTGGTTGTCAGGCTGAGTGGCATAGTAGATTTCAAACTTGTGACACATGGTGAACATTGGATGCATTACTTAAAGAAAGGGAAGTTACTCTGGTGAATCTAATATGACACTGTCTGGGATGTACCCTCCATATTCTTGCCCAGATCAAAGGAACCTATGCAGGAAATGGAGTTTGTGACACTGGACTGCATAAGAACATGGTCTCAACCTGCTTTAGAACAACAAAATATAAACTTAACTGCAAGACTGTTTTACAGCTGATAACTTACGGTGGAGGGAAGTTGAGATTTTTTTGGCTGAGGAGAATTTCTGTTATTGATACCCCTCAAATACAATGCAAAGATATTGCTCCAGTTTACAGTGACTAAACTTTAGTATTTTGTGTGGAATGTGATATGTGGGTTCTTGTTTTTGGTGGCATGGGATGGGGCAGGTGGCGGACATCCAAAATGAGACCAGGCTATGCTAATTTTATGCACCAGTTTATGGAGCTGCGCCAGTGGCAATAATCCTTGCTTAGAAACTAGACTCCTTTTTAGGTCTCGCCTGGCGTTGCAGCGCAAAGCGCTGCTCGCTCGGCGAGAGATTTTGTGAGAGCATATTTCAGAAGGGGGCTTGAAGCCCCGCCCATCATTTCCATTGGCTTGCGTCACCGTTTATGCTAAACGGTGGCCTGCCATTGGAAATGGGGTTTTGTAGCCGCTGCCCTTTCGCCTTTTTGTCCGGCCCATCCGGGTGTCTCGTCTGCTTTGCGGCTGTCGCAAAGCATTTTCGTATCTTTGTCGGGGCCATCTGTTTTCACTCGGCCCCGCCAAGCGGCTGAGTGAAAACAGATGGCGAGTGCTTGTTTTCTAAAGTTACCGATTTGCATTTCACACATGCTGCTGACGGAAAGATTTCCATCTTTACAACGAGGAGGTTTGTTCCCAGATAATTAACTCGTCTTGGTTTCCTTGAGTCCTTGGTTTCTGTGGTTTTTAACACTACTGCAGACTTTTAGGCTCCGTTACTTTCTAGAAAACCAATGTCAATAATGTAGGATTTATTAATTCAGCTACATAAGCCAGGGTTACAACTACGGTTTTTGTTATCAAACTCCAAACCGTATTGAAATTTCCAATGTTTAAGGGTAAATATAACATTTTGCACAAACGTGCCTCCAAATTGCTGCAGGAGCTGTTATTTGACTTAATCTTTAAACAACATTTATTTTCTGTGGCTCTTGCACTCTTTAACTGCTTCAAAAGTTCTGGCTTGTTGTAGTTTTATTAACCTCCCCAGTATAAATCCCGGAATGTCGCTTATTGTGCAAATGAAGTACAATCATTGACATTGCACCCACGTCTTTGCAGCATGTGCTCAATCTACTGAGCTACCTTACTAATGCTTGTTGCTTTCCGGTGTAGTGTGGGGCTTTATCATTTATTTTTAGGTACATTAAAATGCTGTATTTCACAGTACAATGCGGTGTGCAAAGACAGAACGATAAACCTCACGTGAGAAATATTGCTGTGCCCCCGATGCTTGTGGAAATACTGAACAACAAACGTCACATTACAAATGGGTTTTGAAAATGCTTCTGCGCTACCCCTCCCCCCCCCCAAGCAGTGTGCAAATGCTTTGTTGACAATCTTTTTTTTTTTTTTTTTTTTTATAATAATTTGATTTCATTTGTTTTCTCCAGAGGCGGTGTGCAAATAATGATCAACAAACCTCACGTGGATATGCGGTTTACAAATGCATTTTTCTTTTTTATTTCTGTTCTCATGATGCGGTGTAAAAATTATGAACAATTGACTTCACGTGAGAAAAATGCTAACCCCCCATGCGGTCTGAAAACGCTTTCTCGCTAATAAAGTTTTTAGGCCAATTAGATTGCTAGTTACTTTATCGAGCAATAAACCTTATTAAAGGATGCGGTTTTGAAATGCTTGTGCGTTACTTTGGTTTATTAATGCTTTTGATGTCTGGTGTACTGTGGGGCTTTATGCTTTATCTTTCGGTAGGTTCAAATGCTCTATTAATCATTACAATGCATTTTCTCCTTTTATGCCTCTAGGCACAGGAGAACGGTGGCCTACGGCTTCGCGCAGCAACACATTCGAGTTATGCTGGCATATAACATCCAGTGTATTATTGAAAATAAGATCAATTAAAGGCAAAACCAGTGCCTTCATTTTATCCCAACATAGCATTGCTTTTATTGAGGAAATATAACTATAAGATTTTACTCCAACATCAAAGTATAGTCCCGTAAAAAACGATTTTTAGTGGTCCGGGGAATGGGCCAGATTTTCCATGTATTTTCATCCCCTCAGTTACCTAATGTAGCGTAAAAACGATGTGTTTTTTGTTGCTTCTAAATATCTACTTTTGGACACTTGGTTATGTTTTTTAAAATGCCTAACAAAAAAAAATGCTCGGGAGCACAGCTACAGCTTTTGTGATAATTATTATGTGGCAGTGCTCAACCACTAAAACTACTGGCTTACATTTTTAGCTGTACCTCAGTGTTTTACTTTTTAAATCTGTGTCCAAAATACAAGTCCAAACATTTTTCACACTATGCTACATATATTAGTTTTAAACGGATAACATAGATTAATTGTTTTTTTTATATACATTATCAAAGTTTTATGCCTTTGGATACACGGAAAACTGTAAATGTGCGTGGTCACAAATGCCCTATTCGTGTTTACTTTTGAAACAAATTAAGTACCGTAACTGAAATTATTTTAAAGCTTTAAGTTACTCATTTTTTCCCTTCGTATAGCAAACGCCACAAAAATAGTGCACAAAAAAAAACAGGTGTACTTTTGCCGGACAAAATGCTAAGCTGCCATCTTGTAACCCACATTCCTGTCTCTAATTTTAATTATAATTTCCAAACTGCTCGTGTACCTGTGCATAAAGTACACTTAACCACCAATTGCTGTTTGTTAACATTTTAACACGCATTTTATACACAAATGTTACACTCTCATACTTCACGGCCTGTGTGGCATTTATAAAATCTATTGTAAACTTTGAAATACTTGTAACTGTGCGCTCTGTTTCAAAGATTTAATTTTTTAAGTTTCACCTGTAACCTACAGTTGGTTTCGCAATTTAGGCATCCTGCTGTTTGTTTCTCTCAAGTTACTTATCTGCATTTCACACATGCTGCTGAAGAAAAGATTTGGATCTTTACAACTAGGAGCCATATTGCCTAACAATTCACTCGTCTTGGTTTCCTTACACAACTGTAGGGGATATTGAGAATTCTAACACTAGTGCAGACTTTTAAGCTCCCTTACTTTCTACAAAGCAAAGGCCACTGATGTAACTACATGAGTTAGCGTCCAAACTACGTATTTATTAAACTTATAAGACTATTCATATTATGTCCATTTTGGGTAACACCAAAAATTACGAGTAATGTGGCTCCAGCCGCCGCCTTGATGCTTAATTGGTACATATTTAACTGCTGCGGCTCTCATTACGCGTGACTTTTAAATACCGTTTTATTTTCTCTTGCACTGTTGGAACGCTTTTATTATAATCCTGTTTGTAGGGAATTTTTAGCCGGTGCCACTGTTCACTTACACGGGAGGCATTGTTTTTTAACTTTGGTACCCCGTTAATATTTGTCGGCTATAAATGCTGTTCGGTTTGTTACTAAACAACAAACCTCGAGGGAACAATGCGGTTTTAAAACGCTTATGCTTTACTTTAGTTTTTATGTCTTATTTATTCTATGGCACTTTTCAACGATAAGGGAAGGCTTACAGTACCAAAACTTTAGTATCCCGTAAGTATTGATCGGGTATCTATGCAGTTCACTTTGCTTACTCAACAACTAACCTCACGTGAAGGGAACGGTCTTAAAATGCTTGAAGCCGAATCACGGTTGAAGTGCAATTGGAGCCTGTGTCGCATTTACTTAAAGGGAAGGCTTCCAGTACCAGGACCGTGGTAACCGGTAAATAATAGTTGGCAATTTAATGTTAATACTCTGTCTTTTTAGAGATGCACTTTAACGATTTATTTGCAAAAAAAAAAAAACTTAATCAGGCCCCCATTTTGTTCTATGTGGTATGTAGGTTCAGTGTTCTCTCAAAAAACTTTTATTAAAGCGACATGTTTACAATTTAATATAATCTCTGTGCAATCCGGCTGCTTTTGGGGCCCAGCGTTTTACCCTACCAGGAAACTGGCATGTCAAACATTCAGCCTTCTGGGAGTTCATCTACATTCACAGTATAAAGCCTGGCACATTGTCGTGTGAGATCACCATCGCTGCAGATATAGGTGTGAGATCACTATCACTGTAAATATAGGTGTGAGATCAATATCACTGCATATATAAGTGTGAGATCACCATTACTTCAGATATAGGTGTGAGATCACTATCACTGCAGATACAGATGTGAGATCACCATCACTGCAGATATTGGTGTGAGAACACTATCATTGCAGATATAGGTGTGAGAACTATCACTGCAAATATAGGTGTGAGATCACCATCACTGCAGATATAGGTGTGAGATCACTATCACTGCAGCTATAAGTGTGAGATCACCATTACTTCAGATATAGGTGTGAGATCACTATCACTGAAGATATAGGTGTGAGATCACTATCACTGCAGATATAGGTGTGAGATCACTATCACTGCAGATATAGGTGTGAGATCACTATCACTGCAGATATAGGTGTGAGATCACTATCACTGCAGATATAGGTGTGAGATCACTATTACTGCAGATATAGGTGTGAGATCACTATCACTGCAGATATAGGTGTGAGAACACCATTACTTCAGATATAGGTGTGAGATCACTATCACTGCAGATATAGGTGTGAGATCACTATCACTGCAGATATAGATGTGAGATCACCATCACTGCAGATATAGATGTGAGATCACATCACTGCAGATATAGGTGTGAGATCACATCACTGCAGATATAGGTGTGAGATCACATCACTGCAGATATAGGTGTGAGATCACATCACTGCAGATATAGGTGTGAGATCACTATCACTGCAGATATATAGGTGTGAGATCACCATTACTTCAGATATAGGTGTGAGATTACGATCACTGCAGATATAGGTGTGAGATCACCATCACTGCAGATATAGGTGTCAGATCACCATCACTGCAGATATAGGTATGAGATCACTATCACTGCAGATATATAGAATACCTACGTGTTCGGTATACGAGAGTTTAAGCTATTGGCATTGTAAATGACAATGCCTTGTATTTATGTTTTAAAAACGAAGACAAAAATAAAAGGCATTGTCATTTACAATGTCAATAGCTCAAACTGGGGTAAATGCGAGACCTATTGCATTGCAAATGCTTGTTTGCCTAGCAGTAAGGAGTTTTGATCTCACCACAGGCAAGATTATCTTAGTGGAGAGCACTTTGTTGAGTGAATGCTGGGCAGTGAGGTGGCATCAGTTTTAGCACTTAAAGTCACGGGCAATGTTCTAAATAAATGGGATATCGTTATAAGTAAATCAACGTGAGCTCCTAGACAGTATAACATCTGCTTCTTGTAGATTACTCGAAACTAAACAGTGAAAATGATGACTAAATAAAGAACGAAGTAACCACAAATAGTTCAAAAATAACTCTCTTGATTTGAAGAAAGGCTTTCACAAATGTGGCAAACCACTTTTTTTTATTATATAAAAGGAAGACTGAAACAAACAGATCAAGGCTCCTCCCTCAGCCCAACGCTGTTCAACATCTACATGGCACCCCACGTCGCCCGACAGCACAACCTCAACATCATCTCCTACGCCGACGACACCCAGCTGATCCTCTCCCTCACCAAAGACCCTCACACCGCCAAAGCCCACCTCCACGAAGGAATGAAGGCCGTCGCCGAATGGATGAGGACCAGCCGCCTGAAGCTGAACTCGGACAAGACGGAGGTCCTCATCCTTGGTTCCAACCCTTCAGCCTGGGACGACTCCTGGTGGCCAACATCACTGGGAACAGCCCCGCCACCCACCGACCACGTACGCAACCTAGGGGTCATCCTCGACCCCACCCTCTCCATGACTAAGCAGGTCAACGCCGTTTCCTCATCCTGCTTCAACATCCTCCGAATGCTCCGCAGGATCTTCAAGTGGATCCCCACCGAAACAAGAAAAACAGTCACCCAGGCCCTCGTCACCAGCAGGCTGGACTACGGAAACGCCCTCTACGCAGGAACGACGGCTAAGCTCCTGAGACGGCTGCAACGCATCCAGAACGCCTCTGCACGTCTTATCCTCGACATCCCCCGACGCAGCCACATCACACCCCACCTGAGAGACCTGCACTGGCTCCCTGTCAACAAGAGGATAACCTTCAAGCTCCTCACCCACGCACACAAAGCACTCCACAACTCCGGACCAGCCTACCTCAACAGACGACTCAGCTTCTACACCCCCACCCGCCAGCTCCGCTCGACCAGCCTCGCCCTCGCCACAGTCCCCCGCATCCGGAAAACGACCGCCGGCGGCAGATCCTTCTCCCACCTCGCCGCCAAGACCTGGAACACCCTCCCCACCAACCTCCGACAGACCCAAAACCTACTGGCCTTCAGAAGACTCCTCAAGACCTGGCTCTTCGATCAGTAGCAGCACCACCCCCCTCTTCCCCCAGCGCCTTGAGACTCTCGCGGTATGTAGTGCGCTTTATAAGTGACATGATTGATTGAGATCATTAAAATGTTTGAAATTGGTCACATGATATTTTAAAATGGTGGTGGAAGACTGTATTCCTAGGGGTGAATGATGGCCCAGCACTCGCACACAAAGCTCTGAGCGCAAAAATCTGCCAAGTACTATGGAATATTAAAACCTCCTCCAGAGTTATCCAGCAGTATGCCTCAAAATAAAAATTATAGATCTACATGTCATGTCTTTTCTTAAAGCTGGTAAGTTGACTGGCCAAAAATGAAAATAAACTAATTGTATGTGAAAACAAGAAAAATGCAGTTTAAAAAAAAATATATAATAAAAGAGCTCATTGTTATAGCATATATTCAAAGAGCACAAGCAGGTTCTGCCTCATGAAACTGACAACTTCAGGAACAATAAGATTACAACAGATGTATTCAACAGCATCAAATGGGATGCTTTATACTCCGTAAACTAGAAGGCATCAATCAATTAGGGAATTGTAAGCGCGCTACTCACCCGTGAGGGTCTCAAGGCGCTGAGGGGGAAGGGGGGGGGGGGGTCCGCAGATCTGTTTAGCCGAAGAGCCAGGTCTTGAGGGTCTTCCTGAAGGTGTTCATGGAGGGGGCGTGTCTGATGTCTGCCGGTAGCTCGTTCCAGGTCTTGGCTGCAATGTGAGAGAAGGATCTTCCGCCTGCTCTGTGGATGTGCGGGGTTTCGGCCAGTGCGAGGTTGGAAGATCGGAGGTTTCTTTTGGGTACGTGGAAGTTGATTCTGTCGTTGAGGTATTTGGGTCCGTTGTTGTGTAGGCATTTGTAGGCGTGAGTGAGGATTTTGAAAGTGACTCTTTTCTCCACGGGGAGCCAGTGGAGACTTCGTAGGTGTTGGCTGATGTGTTCGTGTCGGGGGATGCCGAGGACGAGTCTGGCGGCGGTGTTCTGTACTGTCTGGAGTTTACGGAGTAGGGACTTGTTGATGCCGGCGTAGAGTGCGTTTCCATAGTCCAGTCTGCTGGTGATGAGCGCGTGGGTGACTGTCTTCCTTGACTCAGGGGGGATCCACTTGAAGGTCTTGCGGAGGGTGTTGACGCAGCTGGAGGTGACGGCGTTGACCTGTCGGTTCATGGAGAGTGATGAGTCGAGCACGATGCCGAGGTTCTTGGCGTGGTCTGATGGGGTAGGTGGGCTTCCGAGGGCGGTCGGCCACCAGGTGCTGTCCCATGCAGAAGGAGTGGTACCGAGGACTTCTGTCTTCTCGGCGTTGAGCTTCAGGCAGCTGTTGGTCATCCAGACTGCGACGTCTTGCATTCCTTTCTGGAAGTTGAGTTTGGCAGTGGTGGGGTCTTTGGTGAGGGAGAGGATGAGCTGGGTGTCGTCGGCGTAGGATACGATGTTGAGGCCGTGTTGTCGGACGATGGCTGCGAGGGGGGCCATGTAAATGTTGAAGAGGGTGGGGCTCAGTGATGAACCCTGTGCGACTCCGCAGGTGATTTTCGTGGGGTCGGAGAGGAAGGGTGGGAGTCTGATCCTTTGGCTTCTTCCGGTGAGGAATGATCGGATCCAGTCCAGGGCTGTTCCTTGTATGCCTGCGTCGTGTAGTCTGACGACTAGTGTGCGATGGGAGACGGTGTTGAAGGCCGCTGATAGGTCGAGTAGGATGAGGGCTGCGGAGTGGCCTTGGTCCAGGAGGGTGCGGATGTCGTCTGGCGGTGAGTTGGGCGGTCTCTGTGCTGTGGTTGCTTCGGAATCCGGATTGGGACGGGTCGAGGACGGCGTTCTCTTCAATGAATCGTGTCAGTTTCCTTTTGACTGTTTTCTCTGCAACTTTGGCTGCGAAGGGGAGGAGCGAGATGGGCCGATAGTTCTTGAGGTCGGTGGGGTCAGCTGTGGGCTTCTTGAGCAGGGGGTCTGACTTCTGCGCGCTTCCAGTCGTCTGGGAAGGTGCCTGTTTTGAAGGTGGTGTTGATGGTGCGTTGTAGTTCGGGTGCGATGGCGGCCACGGCTCTGTGGTAGATGTGTGGTGGGCAGGGGTCGGTGGGGGACCCCGAGTGGATGCTTTTCATGGTCAAGGCGGTGTCTTCGGCCGTGATCGGTGTCCAGTTGGAGATGGTGGGCTGGCTGGTGTTTCTGGGGGTCGGGGGGCCGTATGTGGCGCCTGGTGGATGGTCGATGAAGTTGTCATAGAAGTTTTTGATCTTGAGGTGGAAATAGGTTCCAAGCTTGTCGCAGAGGTCTTGGGATGGGGTGATGTCTGTGGCTTCGCTGCGTGGGTTGGTGAATTCTTGAATGACACTGAAAAGTTCCTTGGAGTTGGTGGAGTTGGCCAGGATTTTGTTGTGGATGAAGTTCCTTTTGGTGGCTCTGATCTGGTTGTGGTAGTCCGTCATGGCGTCCTTGTAGGTGGTGTGGTTTTCGGTTGTCTTGGTGTTTCTCCAGGCGTCTGTAGGTGCGTCTGGCTTCTTGGAGAGTGGTTGTGAACCAGGCGGCTTTCCTGGGTGCGTTGTCTGTCGGGGTTGCGTAGCGGGGCGAGCTCATCTGCGCAGTTGGAGATCCAGGTGTGGAGTTCTCTGGCTACGTCGTTTGGGTCGGGTGCCCACGTGTGGTTGTCTCAGTTGAGGGTGGAGTTAAGTTGCTCGTTGGTAACCTTGCTTCAGTTCCTTCGTGGTGGGCGTGGGGCTGGTTTGGGTGCCTTGGGTTTGTTGATGGCGAAGTGTACGCAGTGGTGGTCGGTCCATGGCGGCTGCGTTGTGTGGCTGAAATGGACGCTGTTTCCTGCCGCGAAGATGGGGTCGAGGGTGTGTCCTGCTCTGTGGGTCGTTGACGAGTTGTTTAAGTCCGATGCTGGCGAGGTTGTCACGAAGGATAGTGGAGTTTGGGTCGCTGGGGTTGTCTAGGTGGAAGTTCAGGTCTCCAATGAGTATGTAGTTTGTTGAGGCGATCGCGTGGGGTGCGATGAAGTCGGTGATGGTGGCGGCGAAGGGTGTTCGGGGGCCGGGGGGTCTGTAGACGAGGGTTCCTTGGAGTGTGTGGCTTTGGGGGTGGTCTGGATCTTGAAGTGCAGGTGTTCGGTGGAGGGAAAGGTTTCGCTGGAGGTGGTGAGGCGGAGGGTGCTCTTGTGGGCGATGGCGAGGCCCCCCGCCTGGGTGGTTGGGGCGGTCTTTCCTCTGGATCTTGTATCCGTCTGGGATGGCGGTGCTGATGTCGGGGGCGGAGGATGCGTTGGTCTAGGTCTCTGTGAAGAAGGCGATGTCGGGCGAAAGAGTCGAGTAGGTTCCAGATTTCCATGGCGTGTTTGTGTACGGAGCGTACATTGAGGAGGATGCATTTTAGGGTGTCGGCGGTGTTGGAGGCCGGGGTGGCGGTGAGGGTCTGGCGGCAGTGGAGGCAGGAGAACTGGCCGTGGGTCGTGTTCGGCGAGGCCTGTTGGCATTCTCGAAGTCTTCCAGGGTTGAGTGCGAGGAGGGTGGTGGTGTTGTAGCGATGGGTAGTGGGAGGTCCAGGGTTGCTGGCCGCGGTCGGGTCGCAGACGGGCTTGCCTTTGGCGCGTCCGCTGCGCGACCGCGCAGCGGCCGCCATTAAGTAGGGGAGGTGGGAGGGAGGAGAGGCTGGGAGGCGGGAGCAGGGGAATTCTGGGGGGAAATTCCGGGGGGGGCAGCAGCGGCGAAAGGCAAAAGGAACAGGCAGGCAGGAGAAAATAAAAACAGTGGTGGAATTAGAGCAAGACACAGATGGGCACAATAACAGTGGCACAACAGGGAAAAAATCAGGAAAAAAAGCATCTGAGAGAGGTTACGGTGGTTGGAGGCAGTCTGGTCCCAGTTGGAGTGGGCAGCAGCCTCGAACCTCCCAAGGAGGAGGTCGGGTTCTGGAGGCAAGAGACGGCACAGCGGAGCAGTGGGGAGAGAGTGGACCTAGACCGAGGGTCGGAGGTCTTACGGAGGCATGACAATCAAGCCTTCAATTCACAAAGGCAACATATTCAAGAAAACATTAAACACAACTATTAACGAAGGTGGACTACCAAAGAAGAAACGCCAATGAAATTGTTTAATACATGAGACCATTAAAAATATCCCAATTCGACCAGAAAGGACAAACTGGCTATGCAGACCGTGGATTATGATATGCAAGCAGCACAACAAAGTAACTTCTCTCATCCGCTGAAAATTAATGTAAGCATTATAGCACTGCGGCAACAGACATCGAAATCATGAGAAAACCAGAGTTACCAACACAAAGAAGTTACAATAACATGGGCCTTCCTCATTTAAACAAAAAAATTGCTTGTTTGTCCAATAACAGGTAGAGAAGCTCGCAAATATTGTCATGATTATTGAGATTTTGACCCTGTCCTATGCATGTACAGGCACAAGATCGTGAAATGCTTGGAGATGGAATCTGGGATTAATCCAATGTGTAACAAAGGAACAGAAAAACTTCCACTCTTCATAGGTGAAAATGTATAAAGACAAGTGTATAGGGCAGTTTAGACAAGCTGTTTTGAGAATGATGGCTTCTCCCTGGAGTGTGTATGTCATGTAGCACCGTGCAAGCATTAAAAACAGCACAAGCAGCTAATGGAAGATATTAATGTTGTGCATTATCCAAACCAGTTGTGATAAATGTATTCTTGCCATGTATGGAACGCTAAACCCAATATGGAGACACTGCCCCTGAATATTACAAAGGTGTTTACAGCCCTTACTTACTCATGGTCATTCGTTGCCTACCAATAACTCTTCCATCTCAAGGTGACTTTTTTTTGTTGGCCACTGCTAAATATTTGCATTTTCCCATTTAGTTTTTCGACTGAGTGTGCTTACTTTTTCTCTAATCCAAATTTCAGAATATTTTGCTTCCCAACCATTAGTGTACACCAAATAATTATATAATAGTGCATACCAAATAAAATAATGTTGTCTTCCCAGGCCCTTAAAGAATGTGATAGATCAAAACTGTCCGATACATTTGAGTGGTTTATAAGAGGAATTGCATTCAGATATATCCTGTATAGTTAAAAATAATTGTAACTTTTCCCAACCTCTTATCTTGAAGTTGCTAGAATCTATAAACTATTTGTGATCCATGTGATAGTTTAGCAAAACATTTGCACTACTTTTGCCAATCTTTGCTCTAGAAAATAAAATTAAGCCATTGCTAACTTTCTAGTCCCTCCGATCAGTCTCAGAGGTTCTAGCAAAAACATAATTCACAAGAGTGTTGCAGCATGAATCTTAACCACGGTTTACAAGTGCTGTCACTGCAGGAGTTGGAAACAGCATCTAAGTTGTTCCTGAAGTCCATCATCAATGGATCGTACAGGGAATTTTATAGTGTGTCGGTGGTGATTTTGTTTTTCTCAGTGGAACAGTGATTAGTTTGTTTTCGTTGGTGATACTGACAGTAAATGTCCCCCCCCCCGCCTTGAGACCCTCTCTGGTGAGAAGTTGCGCTTAACAAAACCCCTGATTTGATTTATACAGTGAGATTTGATAGTGCTATTGGTGAAGCACTCTTCACAAAGGTATTTGAAAAATCCTCTTGCTTGCCTCAGAAAACCATCAACACTGAGTGGAGGTGCGGCTTAGCAAAACGCCTACAATGTAAAACGGTGTTCCCACTATTCCCCATGGAAATCCTGCTAAAATGCATGTTGTGAATTAAAAATAAAACCGCTATTAAGAAACGCCTACAATGTAAAACGGTGTTCCCACTATTCCCCATGGAAATCCTGCTAAAATGCATGTTGTGAATTAAAAATAAAACCGCTATTAAGAGAAAGTGATTTTGTTGCTAAAGAGTGAGAAAAAAATTGGTGTCTCTGAAACCAGCAAGCAGTTGAGCCACATGAGCAGGAGGTGCCTGTAGAACACAATTGATGAGCCAAAGTAATATTCTAAGAGCGGGCAGGATGCTGAACCTGCAGATGCCAAAAATAACTGGACTGCACACAAGTGGCAGTGGAGACCTTGTGAGGTCTGCTGTGTCTCCTGCCAATGATTATCTCAGGTGTTCCGACTATGCATGGCTCCTCTGGACTGTGCTACTGAAACAGTAGTCTCTTGGGTGGCCCGAAGTCGAGCCACCACTGGGCAGGGGAGGGGGGCGGGGGGAGGAATCAGAGGCCCTGCTTGGTCTGGGCTTCAGCCCCATTGACTTAGTGGGCTGTAGCTATTGGCTAACCTTTCCCTGTGCAGGCAGCAGCTCCAATTGTAGGAGGCTTTTGGAACCTGTTACAGTGAACAGATGTAGTCAAGCATGGATGTCTGCATATGGCGGAAACCGATTGAAGAACACAAATTACATTGTGCACCGGTGCATTCTGCATTATGAACAGTAAAATAGGTACGTAATTATCCTGAGATTCAAGATCTAGCTCGGTTGGTTCTAAGTAACCGTGCTTGAGGAATAAACATATGACCATTAAGAGTCTAGTGAAAGCAGGATGTTGGCTTTCAATTGCCCTCAGTTGTCTCCTAGGGCATAGGCGCTAGGTACTGCGACAAAGAAATTTGCATGGTGTGATTTCTAGGTGTACTGAGAAGATATGTAGTTGGGAAATGCATAAAATGGCAATTAGCTGGGCTAGTATGGGGTAAGATGAAGCCCACCAGTGGGTAGGTAGCAACATAATTGATCAATACACTGGCACAGTGAATGAGAAACACCAACACAAGAAGCAAAATTGGTATAAATACACAGAGGGCAAAGGACCCTCAAAAACAGATCACCTAGCAGCAATTACATAGGCGACCACCGCAGTGGAAAGCAGGACCGCTTCAGTTTGATTGAAACTAATATTATACATCTAAATCTGAAGAAAGTTGCAGGAAGGGCATTGCAACGTGAGGCTGTGGTAAAACGTGTCAGAAAATGTGGGAGAGCTACAGAACCTGGTTAACTTGATGGGTTTCACTGGAAAGCCGACAGCTAGAAACAAAGGCACTGAAATGAGGTCTACGCAAAATAATCTGAGGAACACTAGGTTTCCGGAGCAAGTGGGTGGGGCTCTTGGGAACTGTTTTAAAAAAAAAAATATATATATATATATATATATATATATATTTTAAGAGATTGATTGGATTAACAAAGTGATCCAGGCTGAGGTTTTGTCATCCTCTTTTTCAGTGGAGTAAGGAGAAGCATGGTCACTCCACACAAACAACAGGCTTGTCCCAGAGCCATATCAGCAAAGCCCTTACATTTTCTTAACAGAGAAGCACTTGTACATGTCTGCAGAATGAGTTCAATCACCTTGCGGGGCTTCTATATCGTGAATCTCCCAGGTTAGGCTCAACAAGTGCAAAAACCAAAAACTTTGAAGCAGTCGGGAACCTTTTGAGAGATAACCAGTACACGTTGCTTTTCTCTGAAAAAATGCAAGCAATCTAAGACAAGAAGCCCAAAGTCAGGACGACACCACAGCCTGTGAGCAGAACTGTATCACTTGAAACTGCAGTATATGGAGGTAATACTGGTGGGTCTGGAGGCATGTTATGGGAGACCACGAGGGGAGTAGCACTGTTAACTCTTACAGCCCCCCCCCCCCCCCACACACACATTTATTTATTGTTTTCCCACGGTTTATGGTTTGACCCAACTCGGTTCACTAAAAGGGAGCCAGAAAAAACAGTGAAATATAAAGTATCAATTTTGAAGATCATTAAGAAGGTGCTGGTTGCCGGGGTGGAGTGCATTTTTTTAAATTTTTATTTAAATCGAAGACGTTCAAGCTTATTTTGGGGGATTGATTATGTGAACAGGGGTTTTGAGTTACCCTTTGGATAGTTTACTAGATATACAACTGCCAGATGTAAACCCCAGAAGAGGTTCGAGGGAAGCAGCTCTCGGATACCTCTCCTTTTATGCAACGCAACATGTATAGTAGTAGGATTAATTATTTGGTAGCAAGCATTTCTCGACGATTCTCAGAGATGTACTATGTGGAAATAACCCTTTCTGAGCTATTACAATTGACTGCAAATTATTCCTAGGGTGCTCAAGAACTAATATTCTCTCATTGAAGTAAAACGTGGAAGTCCTTCAGGATATAGCGTTTCGGTCGGAGGTTCGAATGGAAGTGGCACAGTATTCCATAATATTTTATCGTCAATTTGGGTACAGCAGGTTTCTGGCAATGAGTGGAAATAATGAAGGCGGTGTAAAGGTGTATGCTTGAGTTAAAATATGAAGTTAGACTTCAACTGGAAAGAGTAGTGAAAAGGTATAAAGTTAATATCCCCCAAAATTATTACTGTTCCTGCATCAGATATGGGGGATGTAGTGGGATAGATCGTGGGATTATTAATGCAGGCAAGTGGCAGCTGAGCTGTCTTGGCAAGCAACAGTTTTCATTTTATTTATTTTTTAACTTACTGTTTACTGCTTTGTTTTGCCCTCTTCGCCTCGCTCTCTGGTCCATTATGGCTTTGCCGATTGTTGTGGAGAGAGCAGGCGAAATTTTCCTCACTTCCGGGATCTGGGGGTTAACGGACTAGCTCCCTCACACCATTTCCTATATTTAGGAGATGGCAGCGCTGACGCGCAGCGGACGCACAACGACAGCGTGCCAAAGGCAAGCAAGTCTGCGCCCGTCCGCGCCAGGCCGTCAGCAGGAGCCAGACCCCTGTATCATGCCCCTCAGAAACAAGAAATTATGTCAAAATCATCTACTCAGCAGAGGAATTGTTCAAAATTGGTAACTATACTAAGAATTCCCTTACCTATTCACACTGTCACACACGAAGTCTAATAACCACCCTTGAAGGCCCTTTCTCTTGTCGCGAATGCCGTTTTCAAAGTCACAAGCTGACTAACATTGAATCTCTTTCTGTGCTCACCAAGAACTTTCCAGTTCTCAAGGCTAACCCTACTCACAAAGGCCTGTCTAACTTCAATATTGCATCTACAAATGCATGGAAATGCCTTCTTTGCAATGTTAGATCATTGCCTAAGCACAGAAATTGAAATCTGGGACATGTTTGAGTCTATCTCACCAGCTCTGGGGTTTCTTACAGAGACTTGGCTCAAACCTCACTCCACCCCCGCTATTGCTATGGCCTTACCTTCTAACTACAACATACTAAGATTAGATAGGTTAGGTAAAATGGGTGGAGGATAAGCAATTATTTTTAATAATTCACTTAAAGTCACGATTACCGAATCTGTCTCGGAGGCATGGGCTGAGATGTGTCTTTAAAATTGACTTCTCTCCCCAGAATAGTTGGAAAGGAGCTCTTGTCTACCGTCCCCCTGGCCCCTTGGGACCATTTAGTCATAAACTTATGGAGCTCATTGTGATATAGGCACTGTCCTCTAATACCTTTATTCTACTCGGTGACTTTAACGTCCACATGGACGATCCCTCTAACTCGGAAGCACAACAGCTCTGCTCTGACCTGGCCTCCCTAGGTCTCAAACAATGTGTTATGAGTTCCACTCATACTGCTGGCCACACGCTAGACTTGATCTTTACCAATTCCCCTTCATTGTCCTGTGAAACCCCTTGTCCTCTTGTCTGGACGGATCACGCTCTAATAAATTTTCATATTTCAGTGTCTCACATGGTCGCATCCTGCAACAATCCCCCCTAAGCCAATCTATAGTAGACAATGGCATAAAGTTTCTCCTGATGCTTTTACGAAAGCATCTACTACCCCTAACATAGAGAATGCAATAGATATGCAGGAAGCCTTCAAATTATTCCATACATCTCTCAATACTGCCATTGATATTCTAGCACCTGTAAAAATTCACTCCATCAAGATTAACGCCACATGCGTCCTGGTATACGCCGGATCTACGCAAAGAGAAAACCAAATGTTAAAAGTTGGAAAGACAATAACGAACTACTCCAATACCAAACAATCGGGAAGCTTATAAAAAATCCTTAGGGCATTATCACAGCAATATTAGGAAAGCACGGAAAAGTTTTATTGCTCAGCAACTTGAGAGAGCTGGCAATTCCTCCAAGGAACTCTTTAAAACCCTTAATTCCTTCATCAATCCTCAGGCCTGTAATAACAACATTCCCCCTTCGCAACTTTGCGATCAGATTGCTGATCACTTGGAGGACAAAGTAAATTTAATTTATAATAATCTCGCAAATTTGACACACAGTTTCAACTTGGAGCCCATGTATGGCGGTAGTAAGCAAACTTGCCCTTGCACTTTCGAGAAGTTTGCTCCTTTCAGTGTAGAGTCCACTCAACTTGCTCTGAAAGCTGCCAAATCAGGTTCTTCTCAGGATCCTATTCCAGCGAAGAGAGCAGCCATGCTGTCTCAGCAATTGGCTCCGCCCATTAGCTCCTTGTTGAATCTTTCCTTGAGCACGGGCGCAATTCCAGAAGAGTGGAAAGCTGCTCAGGTTATTCAGATCCTGAAAAAAAAACAACCTTCCTACTACAGACGTTTCCAACTATCGTCCTATATCACTCCTTCCCTGGGCTAGCAAAATATTAGAAAGTAATATCAATAAACAACTGATGGACTATCTTGAGTCTAATAGGATCCTAAATTCATCTCAGTCAGGCTTCAGACCTATGCACAGCACCGAAACTGCACTCTTGGCTGTCACAGACCATATCAGAAGCTGCCAAGACAAAAATCTTCCATCTATGCTTGTGCTGTTAGACTTGTCTGCGGCCTTCGATACCATAGCTCATCCTAGATTGATACGGAGACTGGAGGAGATAGGTATCCGGGGCCTGGTGCTACAATGGTTTAGAAACTATCTGTCTGACCGAACTCCGACCATTCATCTGGGACCTTTTCGGTCACACACCATGATAATAAACAAAGGAGTGCCCCAGGGCTCCTGTTTGAGCCCCACACTGTTCAACATATATGTCACTCCTCTTGCAAACATCATAGGAGCCCATGGTTTCACGCCTATCTCATACGCGGACGATACCCAACTTCTGTTAGCCTTTGATAAAGACCCGTCTGAGACGAGAGTGCATTTCATTGAAGGCATGAAAGCTATTACAGCGTGGATGGCTGCTAACTTTCTCCAACTAAATGGTGGCAAAACTGAAATCATGCTTTTCGTTGCTGCTCAACTGTTATGGTCTCCGGAGTGGTGGCCGCCTGAATTAAGACCACCACCTACTCCAAAATCTTCTGTTTAGAATCTGGGTATAAAACTTGATCAGAAGTTAACCATGAAAGACCAAGTGACTTCCACTACTGGCTCCTGCTTTCATGTTATGAGGCTATTACGAAGAGTCTTTCCAATGCTTCCATTGGCAGTACGTAGACCCTAGTCTAGGCACTGGTGATCAGCCGCATGAACTATGGAAATGCTCTTCTGGCTGCGGTCAACGAATCTCTCCTGGACAAGCTCCAGGTAGTTCAAAATAGAGCGTCTTTTCTAATTCACAACCTAGCAGCGAGATCTGCCTCTGTCCCTTTATTACATGCACTACACTGGCTGCCAGTGCGGAAGCGTATCGCCTTCAAAATCTGTTGCCTAGTGCACAAAGCACTTAATGGTAAGGGACCTAGCTACTTGAAGGAAAAACTTATCCCCTATCGACCTACAAGATCTTTAAAATCTGCTAATAAGTCTCTTCTTATTGTACCACGCATTAAGAAAACACGTTCAGGTGTCCGTGCTTTCTCTTTCCTAGCCCCCCATTTTGGAACAAGCTTCCCCATCACCTACGAGAATGCACCGCTCACTACAATTTTAGGAAAATATTAAAAACTGAATTATTTTTATCTTTTAGGCACTTCGCCTTGCATTTTTGATCCCGCTGCGCCGAGATATCCCTTCGGGGATGATTCATGCACATTACAAATAAAAAAAATAAACAAGCTGTATGAAGTGTACGGTGTGCTCAAAATGATACTGCACGTAAATGCAAGTGAAGGTTACATAAAGGAGAAGAGAACTAATTAGCTTGGTTCCTTTTTAAAAAAAATAAAAAACTTTGAGTAAAAATATCCACATTGTCCTTAATGAGAGGCTAGAAACTGAGAATAAGCAGGTATGTAATCATACGTGGGATCTGCACTTGCAGTGGCTTCCTGAGCATTGTTCAAGCCCTCCTGTAGCTATTTCTCACTGAGTCTTTTCTAATGATGTTGACACTGGCTTGTTGGATGCTTTAAAGATAGGTTTAAGTAAGGGTCCCCAGAATGCGACCCTTCCATGTCCCTGCGGACCATTGTTTTGGGACTTTGACCTGAAATGTTCTGCGCACTCCGCCTGAACACATTTAGAGGATGCATAGTCTGGGTGACTCACACAGAAGGACAACGAGCTGCAGTCAGTTTTGGTGGTACACTCGATCCATTGAGTCACTGGCACCATGCATTGAATCTGAATCCATTGCAGCTCTCTTGAGGACTGGTGTGAGGACCGGCTTGGCAGGATGAGCCAAAGGAGCATACGAAACAACATAGGTTCTGTGGGACTCATCCAGCTTGCTACCTTGCATATTATAATTCCAAGTAGTGTGTATGAATCAAAATCACTAAATGTCAAATAGTGTGCTAAACAGATGTGAATAATTGAGACTCAGACACATCAACTCCCGTATGTACAATTATTATTCGTATAGTAAAGCATACAGGTGCAAATGGACAAATGATGTAAGTGCAGATAATGCAGTGCTTGTGAAGGTGGGATACTTAAAATGATAAATAAAAACAGAGAATCTGAGCCTATAATATCAGAGTGATCCAATTTCAACTAAATCGTATCTTTAGCAAGTGATGCGTCTATGGTTCACAGTTTGATCTATGCCATCGGGCTGAGATCGCATAGATTTATCTTTGGGTCCAGATTGATTCCTGGGACTATCAATCATGATAGCATCCTATGTAAAAGCTAACTCTGAAATCACTTTTTGTGCATTTGACAGATGAGTTTGTCTTGATAAGACCCGAATGCTCTCCTATGGGTCGAAACATAGACAATCCACCCGATCCGATGATAGGGCTTTGTTGAAATTGGGTCACTTTGATATTAGACTAGTATTCTTTGTCCAGTACAAGGATACCTAAGCAGGGTATCCTTCGGTGTTTTTGATATATCATGGTTTATATATCACATCTTCAATAGTCCTGTCTCATCTGCACTTATATTTGTTGTTCACACCGGTATGATTTACTATATGAATTGTACCTAGCTTAAAGGGCTACACACGTCCCGACCACTGCCATACAGCAAACAAACAACACCTACATGCAATAGGACCCAAACTATGCATAGTGCCGCTATGCTCTCTCGAAAATTAGTTGTGTAGTATTGTGTGGAAGAATCAAAGCCTAAGTCTCTTGCACTTAGCTTGAGTTACTTATTTCTTAATGTCAATAGCATTCTTAAAGCAACTTATGTAACTTGTTTCAATGCATTGATAATATCACACACTGCAATATAACAAACATTAAAAAAAATCTTTAACAAACAAGTTTGGAAAAATGATTATATGAATAATTGTTCATTACTTCTTAGATGGATAATATAGCAAAAATGCAACAAAGTTGTTTATAAAATATATATATATATATATATATATGTAAGTAAACTTTTGAAAAGAGAGGGCTTAATGAATCGGATTTTGAATCCTATTGTTTGTTTGCTGTGCCATTTAAACATTGCATAGATTGGTTCAGTGAGGGATCACGTCATTAGTTTGCTCATCGAAGGAAGCCTTGGACTGGAATTGTTATGTTGGAGAACCTGTTTTGATTAGGGGAGCTAAGCTACTTGACTGGCCTATTTAATTCGACGCATGTTCCACAGCTGCTTGCACAGTCATTAAAAAGGAGGAGTCTGGAAAGAGCCCTTCTTTAAGGAAAATGAACAATGAAAGTAACAAAATCGAAAGCAGGTTTTTTCAAAATTGGTGACTTGGTACTGTAATGGTAAATTCATTAAGTTTTAAGAGGTCACAAAAAAGATCTGGAGTACTTGAAGTCAGTTACTTTAACTGGCTGATTAAGGTGGCTTGGTAAACCTTGGGTAATTTTGAAGACGTACAGGTAGAATCAAACACGCTGTAAGCAATTTGCTGGTAAGTGTAGGTAATGGACCAATTTCAGCTGTTGGCAGAGCACTGCAAACTGATAGACATCCCCTGCTCACACTTGGTGGTAATAATGGGACACTGATTTCGAAGTGGGCAGATATAATAGAGGAGGACTGGAATAAATCCTGTTTACATATCAGAAAGGCATTAAGTATGGCTATCTGCGCAGGAAATATCGGACTCATGTCATTCTCAATTTAAAACAAGCATTGGCATAGCCAATAGGTCTCGCCTTTGGGACCTTATAAGTGTTTAGCCATGCAACAGTTGATGTTGTTGCACCAAGGATATTGTTCTGGATAACTAAACACTTATTAGGTCCCAAAGGCGAGACCTATTGGCTTATGCTGTAAAAATTAAACCTGCTCCATACATGAACCGATTGCAGTAGTGACAGCAGAGAGGTGTACGTTTGGGGCGTTTACGAGACCTTTGAGCTTTACCAATGCCCACCTAATGCCCACTAGACCACCCTATGCTGTGAAAAATGTAGAACAAAAACAGACTCTAAAAGTGCGTGCCCTTTCAGTTTTAAAAGAGGCATTACAAGCGAGGATCAGCAACACTCACTCTATTTTTAATTTAGCACGCACTTTAGCTGCAGTAAATAAGCATGGAAAGCAATGCGCCGCGTTGCCTACCAGGGGCAGAAACTTAGAGCCACTGCTTTCTCCTGGACCGTGGCCATAGGGGTATCCAGCAGTGTGCTCGGCATAGGTTGCACGAGTGTCTCTGTTACGCCTTAGGAGAACCCCTGCAGAGCGCGCAGGTTACATTGGAATAGAGCAGCAGAAGTGGATGATTTTACTACTCCCAACACTTCAGTCCTTGGCTGGAGGAGGTGTTGCCGTCTGATGTCATCTTGGCAGTTTGACTATGCGGTGTGCTTCTTTAGAGCAGTGACTCAGCCCTGGTTTTAACTGTTATCTATTAATAAATAAAACAGGCTGGGGGAAGGTGGGGTGGCGAGAGGCCAGTGTTTTCTAATAAAAAAAAGTTACATTTATTAAAAATAATTCAAACAAAATGCTACGTGCACAGAAAAGGGAGAGGAGGAAGGACGAGGGAGGTGGTCAACACAGCTAACAGGAGGGGGGCTGGAGCAAAGTCAACACGGACAATCTGTGAGGCTGAGAGCAGAGCTTAGAATGCAAGCAGGAGCAAAGCCATACCACCTTCAAGGCGGCATCGGAAGGCAAGGGTGCAGAGGGTGGGGAAGGTTAACCTGTCCAATCAGCACAGGAAGCACCGGCAGCAGGCTCGTTAGGGGGAAGGTGGGGCCGTGGAAGGCCCGTGTATTTTAATGAAAAAAAGTATTATCCCCGGCTGCCACCCTGCACAGACAGCGAGCGCCTCCCGCCCCTGAGGTGGAGGATGCGGGGGACTCTGGCACTTCAGCTGAGGGCCCAGGATGTGCGCCTCGCCTCCTTCACACCAGGCCTGTTTTGATCCCGGGCCAGCCAGCGGGGCAGGAGGATGTGGTGCTTCATGGCAAGGTAGCTCAGTGGGCTATGGCACCTGTCTGTAGAAATCTGCACTTAACCTGAAGGCCACACCTTTTGAAGCCATTCTAGGCCACACCGTTTGAAGCCTTTTAAATGAGTTCCATTGTTAACTGCAGAAAACTCAGACCTCTCCCCTGCACCTGAAACATACCACACTGCCAGGGTTGCCACCTTCCCAAGAGAAACATACCGGCCACTTGTTGTCGGGTTAGGAGTCTGTAAAGGCCCGGGCATGATACTGAACAGGACTTTAAACAAAATTGTATATATTTATTAATAGCATCACTTTACAGCCTTCGTTTCCTTTATTAGCCCCGGACCGTCAGCACCTCTGTAAAACACATTTAAAAGTGCTTTCTAGTCATGTTTGCTGTTTGAAGTATGTACAGGCAATGGGGAAAATACCGGCTTTAGGTGATTTTGCTTTTTTTTGTACCTTCCAAGACGTTAAAATTCCGACGGTGGCTATAGAAATTGTCCCGGGGGCAACCCTACACACTGCCTGCTAGATGAAGTGACGGCTTGATGACCTGTGTCAGAATCGTCACGTATGTATTAGGCTGTTCTCAAAGCTATCACCGCTAGCATGGGTAATATCAAACATTTGGTTTAATATATGTGTGAAAAGGGCAGCATTGAGGTTTGGGTGGAAATGTTCATATTGCGAGTGAAACGGCGGCTTCCAAATAAAGGATCACAATTAACAACTAAAATTTCGAAGATAAAAAAAAGTAAATCGCGCGTACGTTTCACAGTAGGGGCCACCCACTCTGCTGGAGCCGTCCGACACGTACAGGGCAGTGTTGGAAGAGAGTGCCCGTTGCTAGAGCACTGTAACTCAAACAAGAAGCCATAAGAAAAACAAGCGCGCACACCTCAGCCGTTTATGAAAGAGTGTAGCGGAAAGGCAACAAACGGAAAAGCGACCCTAGAAAATAGAATCGCAACCCCTTCCTCACCTTGCCAATCCACCTCTACAACTTTCACAGCAACGGATCCCCTTTCGTCGCGTGCAGCAAAGATGAAAACTCCAGACAGCGGAAGCAAAGACTACGATGCAGTGCGCTTGAATTTTCTCGCGCCCGCTTGTTATTGGCTACTGGCATTTACTAAACCCCGCCTCCATAACTACCGTAAATGCAACTGGTAGAAATGAGACGCCTTCAACGTGCCCAGGCCTCGTCCGCTCCTTAGATTGAATGGCTTGGTGTTCAGACGGTAGTAGGCTACACTGTACGGGCCAATGGGTTGGAAAGAGAAGTGTTTTTAAATGGTGGAGAATTTACCAGGCAGGTATGAACGGTTCATAAAACTAGCGAAAGAGAGAGAGTGCGAGCAAAAGAAAAAGAGTGCGAGCGAGCGAAAGAGAGCGCGCGAACAAAAGAGAGCGAGAGAGAGAGAGAGAGTGAAGGGTTGGCTTGCAGATGGGGATGCGAATATGACATCTGCTTCTAGTCTGGCCATAAGAAGCCACCGACATAATTGGAAGCATTTACCCTGCCCCAGTCAGTCACATTAATTCTGGCGAGGAATGAAGTGGTAGGAGCTATATTTCGCACGCATGCTACCTTGTTGGAGTTTTAATGATGCAGAATTATACAGCAGAGGGCAGACAAAATCGGCATTTACAAAGTTTTATCTATGTGAAAGTCACTTTTATGTGCTGTTGTTCACTTTTTTAGAGTCACAGTTCAGCAACCCAACCAAAAGTGAGGTGTAGCGTCACGAAAGCGAAAGAGAGAGACTGCGAGCGAAGCCAAGAGACCGTGCGACCTAAAGTATGAGAGAGCAAGAGAGAGTAGGGTGGGAATGCAAAAAAAAAAGCACGGCCCGCGCTGTAAGCTGAGCCCAAGTGGGGGAGGTGTGCTGTGTCTGCCTGCTGGAATTTGAAGCACTCGTGCTTGTGCTGGCCTCCGCCTTGCGGAGCGAGGAGCGGCGGCGCGAGAGCCATATGTTTGCAATTAGCACGCGCGCCGCTGCTCGCTCCCGCAAGGTGGATGCCAGCACGAGTGTGGGGAAAAGGAGCAGACCGATTTCTAGAGGTCATCTCCTAGAGCAGCGCATGCGCGCTGCCTAGGCGAGACCTAAAAAACGAGAGAATGACAAGGCTCTAATCATAGGAGGGGTGTTCATATTCCTGGCACTTGGGAGAACAACAAAGTGAAAGAATTTGTTATTGGACCATGAAGGTTGCAGCTTGTAAAATGGCAATGCTGGACTAAAAAAAAAAAAAAAAAAAAACCTTCTGTGATTAATGGCAAAGACTACAGAAAAACAGTTTAGGCACAAGTTAGCATTGCTGAGATTGCTGTTGGCAACGTTGAGCCTAGCCGATTATTGCTCAAAACTTCAAGAAAAAGTTGCCTGAGCTCAAAGACATCACAAGAATGGAAGCTTGCATATCAAAAGCTAAGCTGGAGGATGTGAACAACAGGCAGATGATTTGACAGACTGGAGGTATATAAAGCGATCACTCCTCTTTCTCCCAGACATTAGACCACCATCGCCGATCCGTTTATTAGACGGCATACTGTAGGGAGCTATGAGTAACGGCTATTACAGCAGTGGGAATAAGGAGACAAGATAACCCCAAGATGATACATCGAGAGTTGAATACTGTAAAATTTAACCAGAGTTTGTACTTTGCTAATTAGATGATTTTAAAACATCTCTTGTCCCTCTGTACATTTCTAGTGTTGTTAGTTGTCCCTTGGCCATCCTAGCATTGTGGAACATTCCTAAACCATTTCAATAAAAGTTCAGAAAAGATTGGACTATGAGCTCCCTAAAGATAAGCCCATCCCTGTGGTACAAATTTGTTTCAAACGTCCAGCTCTTTAAAATACACATTAATCAAGTTATTTTTATGTTTATAATCTGTATGTAAGACGAGCTGGTTTCCAACACTAACAACCCAGGTCATTCCACTAGGGAACAGGAATGTTGTGAATATTTAACCAGAATCCCGTATTTCCAAAGAATTAAAACGTATCCTTGATTTTAATCCCAGTGCCTCAACCCCACAGTACTGGATCTCATTTAAGTTAGAAAATGTTTGGATGGAGACAGAGTTTTGCGCTTAAAAAAAAAATCTCCACAACGGGAAGACATTTTTTCCCCCATGGAAATCTTTGTCCACTAAACACCCCCCAATTTTGTGGGTCTTCTAGTCAGTTTGACTTCCATTCTGGAAACAGATTTACTTGCGATTGTGTAAACATTCAACAGGTTTGACAGTTTTCGCTCGCTCCTGTGAGCAGGCTTTTTCTCATGGAATACTGAACCAAACTGTTGGTCTGGATCATGTGCGGAAATCCATTTAGAGTGTGTATTCTGCATATTAATGTGGTGGATTTCGATCATAAATAAAAATATATATGAGTTTGAGAATTGGATCCCATGTAAATTCCATGCCTTGCTAATATCACCAATTCCTATTGTTTTCACTGTATGCCATTTTACAGTTCTTTTTCTTCCCACAGGTGGAAGGTAAGAGTTCCATCATAAACACCTTCCGGCAGCTGATGGCAGAGGAAGGTCCTTGGGGCCTCACTAAGGGCCTGTCTGCTCGCATTATTTCTGCCACTCCCTCCACCATTGTCATTGTTGTTGGCTATGAGACCCTGAAGAAGATCAGCCTTCGTCCTGAGCTGGTGGATTCCAGACACTGGTAACAGTCTTTGAGAAATCATACTTGCACCCTTCTGTGTGATCGGCTGTAACGGTCAGAAACTTCTAAAAGCTCCAGACTTGGGACATTCTGGTGAACTAGTTCTGGCGGGATTCATTGTTGCCAAAAATGGAGCCATCTTCAGGGTCTTGCTGCACACCAGGTTTATAAGAGACAATCTTCCACATGATGGTGATTGGGACATACAGTGTCACTGTCTCACTCTCGGCTCCATGGTGGACTTGTTGAAAGAGTGCAAGTATTGGCCGCTGAGGTGTGTGGATATACATGGCACGGCTTCTGGATGACTGGCAAACTACTGATCGTTCCAGCTCTACCTGTTCTTTATCCTTTGAAGGCACAATCAAGCGAAGCACGGCTAACAACATCCAAGCCATGTGCCATGTTTGTTTTGTATTTTTTATTTGTATATCGCCAAAACTCAGGTGTGTAAAACTGATTTGTTACCCTTGTGTATAAGCTTATGTAATAATGGCTTTAATCATGTGAGGGCTGCGGTGATGAGGAATTTTAATTGAAAAGTGGGCATGAGTATTGAGGGGCTCCTTCAGAGTTATTCATATGTACACTGATACATTTGAAGAATCAAGCACTGAACCAAACAAGGACATAAAAACTGCAATTAGAGAAAACTATTTTGATAATTAAATTAAAAGTGACCGAAAGGCATTTTTTAAAAAAACTAGATCAATACATTTTATAGAACCATAATTTTACATTAATGGGTCACCTAAATAGTGCCCACAAGTGCAAGCACACTGCTCATGTGAACATGCAGGATAGAAGTGCTTCACAGAACATTTTGGCTGGTGGCAAAAGTCTTCAGAAAAGCATTGTAAAATGTATGAATTGAAACATCAGATTAAACAAACATCCAGTGCAAAGCTCTAATTAATATGATTCGACCAAAGGAATCAAATTTGGCTGGGTCTTCACCAGGACAAAGTTCAAAGGACATGTACAGATAGCAGCGTACTTCCGCCCAGAACTGCATATATCTCCACAAGACTGAAGGTCTGTTTTGGGGAACGGTACAAGCAGAAAACTACAGTGCACTTATTACTGCAGGTAAAAAGCACTGTAATACATACGCAATGCGGTCAAGGCAGGATAACATTCATATCTTCAGCACAGCAGGAATTTGAAAGTTGTCACACTGAGGGAAAGGAAGAATTCTTAGAGAAGAAGCTCTCCAGGGAGCAGATTTCCTCCAAAGACCTAGTAACCTCACCACAGGAGGTAAGGGACCTGTGTTTGATAAGTGTGAGGACTGTCCCTGATTACAAATGTAGGAGGTGTGCAATGTGCTGCTAGTAGGATTGGCAAGTGAGCAGTCTGCCCCACAGTAGTGAGGGTGTTGATGAGGATTTTGAATTGGATTGCTGTAGGATTGAACAGTGTGTACCCACCATGTGTGGAAGGTGATTAGATTATTGTGTGAATGATGACAATATCTGAATTTCCTCCTCCTCCCCCTCCCTTTCATGGTGTGCTCCTTGGATCAGGGTGATTGGTTCTGCCGTTCAGAACACAGTTGAGGTTATTGCAAGTCCCAATAATTGCACAGTTGTAGGTCAGGATTCTGAATTATCTCAGTGACAAGCTCCATCTGTTACAAGAAAGTATAACAGTGTAATCTCTCATGTTTTTTATATATGTATGTATATATAGAGAGAGAGCGACACACTATCACTCTTTCTTTGTGGGGGGGGGGGAGAAATACATTGCGAGAGGTGCACACACTTTCTCGATTTCACCACTGGATCTAAAAAGCAGAAGAATCTGCCCGCAATGTGATGTTGCATGTGAGGGATAGTTATATCCTCATCATTCATAAATTGTGGATGGTGATTGGGTTAGTCTTGTTAGCCCCAATTTATTAGTGTCACTTCTGGTATATTCCCGAATCCCTAACAAGTAAATAGTGACCTTCTTGGAGAAATGGGACATAGGTAGGGTTTTTTCACTCGTGGCTCCTGAGTTATGCTCCTGCAGTGAAGCGTGTTAGGCTTTAGATAACCCTGTCCAGGGTCTCTTATCTAAAGAAGATATTGTGAAAAGCTGCACTCAAACCACAAAATCAAGACATAGGAGAGGTTTTTGATAGCTATATCAATTATTAATTTCTATTCTGCACATCCAATGTAAACAGAAAATAACTGTTTAGAAACTACGCAAATATTGTTAGATTGTATGTAAGATACATTCTAATCATGGTTCATCATACACCACTCATCTATTAGTCTAAAAGCCCTATCTGAGGTATTAATGGCTAATAACATCCACTAATCTTTGTGAATATATGACAAGACGTGTCTCCACCCCCCCCCCCCAAACCCCCTCCACAGCTTGCACCTTAATGCCATTTGGGCCTGCAGTCAGGAAACTACCCAACAGTATCCCTCGTGCTACTAGTCCACCTGCTTGTCTGACCCTAAATACAAATATCGGTATTTTTTAATACCTTTCTGATACATAGTGTTCTATAGAGCAAGGATGGGTTTACTGCTAGCTCCTACTTTTGCTACACAAACTAGCAAAAAACAATGCTTTTGTTCTTACTGAACGAAATCTGAAAGCTAAGTTGTATTTCCTCTGGTTTCATATAAGAGGAACTCCTGCCCATATCAAGGCCAATCTATACTGAAACTCTTTTAATCAGTTACTGAGCAGCACCTAACTGCTCAAACTGGCATTCTGACATGAGGAACATGAAAACTGAGCACGTTTCTTTCTAAAATGATGCACTATAGCAAGTGCTCATTAACATAGGCCTGAAACAAGCTCGCTCATTCAAATGGACAAAACCATGTTGACATACACCCTGGCAGTACCATGAGTAACATTGCCCAGGCATTCTGGAAAATAATCACATGCATCTTCCAGAGCTTATGCAAGATTATTACATTACAAAATCTTATGCCCCCATGTCGTATGAGAATTTTCATTTTTAATTACTATCATTAGGTTGTGGTTTGTGTAAATGTAGCAGTAGCTTAAGGAATTGCTGTAATCCTTTGTCTCAGATCTATTACCCAGTGCTTCAGACCAAACCTTTTCACTTGGTGTTCTACTTTAGTGAATCACTTGAACACGCACTGAATTATGTCCAAATGCATATTTTCATTTTCTTGTTCCTAGAACCTCTACACAACAGAAACGCTCATGCATGCATCAGTCTTTTTATTATGTTGACTGATTGTATCAATACCATGGTTATCTACACACTATTGCTTCAGATTCACACATAAACACATCTTCAGTCTACTAGTTTAAAAAAATAAAGTGTTTCCTTCATTAGTAATACCATTAGTAGTATTCTACCATTTAGGATTATTGGAGCCAAATCTTGAGGGGGAAAAACAAATGCAAGTCATCTTTCTGTCTGTGAAGCGGACCCTAAAATGTATTTGAATGTACCCAATAAACATTCACTGGCTCGCTTAGATATGAAACAGTTCATGTTGTGTTGGAACAATGTAAAATTGTTTTGTTTCAGCAAACACTAGCAGATAATCCACTAGTAAAATCTGGGTTACGTGTAGCACTAGGTGACACTTGAGTGAATAGTAGTCACTTGCTTCTTTTAATGCTATAGCCTACCTGAATAACAGTGAAGCTACACTGGCTAATTGATCTGGATTTGCACTGAAGAACTTGTTTGTGTTAGCCCAATAAAGTTACATACTTGCCTCTAGTGGGGGTTGGGGTATAATACATATCCACAACATTCAATTACTTACAGTAACCGAGTAACCAATAACACCAGAGACAGCATGTTTTTGTAAAATTGACTAGATATCTACCATTCTTCATTAACCCTTTGGGCGCGGCCGTAATTTCCCCCGCGGTGCGGGAAAATTCCACGCGTGCGCAGATCGGACAGCTCCCGGCTGTCCGACGCACACGCCCACTGTGACGTCGGATGGCTGGGGGCCGTCCGACGCATGCAAGGGGTTAATGTAAAGATGTTTGTTATGGACTACTGTCTAGGTGGTTCAATTAATAAGCATTTGTGCATTTAGGATGCAAAGCAATCTATTTCTAATTGCCCAATGGTTTAATATACTCTGCTGCACCCGATTAAACTGGTTGCTCTTCTAACACACAATGTACTAAATATGGTAATTGCCATTGGGGAATGAAAATATATATATATAATAATGAACAGTCTTCAAATCATGGCATAGTTTTTATGATGAAAAAAAATCCTATGAATTAGCCAGGTTATGCGAATGTTAATCGGGGCAATTCAAATCCTTGTACCAGGAGAAGTTTGCTTCGAGAATCTCTCTTACTTAATACTGTTAAGTATTTAAACCATAAGGTTAAACTTTGGTTTATCAATTAATATATTGTGTGTAACATTCTATGTGATACTTTAACATCTACAATGAAGATTGATTGTACAACCAACATTGCTCAGTATTGCATCAGTTCTGTTTTTTAATCGTGAAGAGTTTCCTTTACAATCTTAAATGCTGACAGCATTAATTCAGAAACTGCACCTACTTTTTTCTTTCAACATTCTACGGTCAACATCTATTATTCTAAGTGCGCCTATTACATTGTTGTGTCATTAATGTAGTCAGTGCAAATGTGATTACATCTCTCCCTACATTTTGGCCATGTGGGATTATCGCTTACATTCATATTTTCATCAAATGATTCTAAATATTGTGAGAATACAGCTAAAGGATGATATCTGTGCCATATCTGAAAAAATTTGATATATGCTGTATATCATTTCACCATACCAAAACTGGAGTATACTTAATATCATTGGGGCCTGCAAATCTTTTATGGCATTCATTTTAATACAGGTTCCAAATGTATGTATCCTTGGATTTGTCAGTCAGATCTTACAAGTGCCATTTGTAATTAAAGCATTCATTTCTTAGTTTCCCAGTGCTCTACCCTATTTAAAAGTGATTAATTCATACCATGTAGGAAACGAAGTGTCAACCGATTTGCTAGTGCTTATTTCCCACGCTCAAAGAATGGAATTGCTTCGCCCCCCCTTCTTTCCCCAATGAATAAAAAAAGTTATACTTGCTGATGTAGGAACTTCAATGAACAGATTTTTGCGTTTAGAAAAAAACACACGAAACATAAGAATAAGTCTGATAATAGAAGTAGTACATGTCTTATTCAAAAGTCTGTTTCAAAGAAGCTTTCTCATTCTGGCAAAGTAGGATAGTGTGAGTAATCCACCCTTGCAGCAATAGATAGTTGAGGGGGAAAAGAAGCAGTTTGAAAATGTGTTATAGCAGATCAGCTCTTTATAGCGGTTTTTATTCATACAGGGATCTACATTCTGCGAAGAGGTGTGGGATTGTATATCTCCAAGGAGATTTGGGGGCGTTTTTTTTTTTTTAAATCGCAGTCACTAGTACAACACAGGTATACAACGTCATCTAGGACTAAATGAAAAATATGTGCCTGTAGCACGGTTTGACTGTATGGAATGAGCCAAGTGCTATGCTTTCACTGAGTGGATCGATACTTGCCTCTTCTTTTTCTTCCGGGGAGTGAAGGCAGTTATCACGTTTCTTGTTCCCTCTCATGTATCACTGGCACATGATCTCTATAGAGGGTTCCAAACTCCCCTCATCCTTTCAATTCAGATACCAACTTCGCTGGTACTCTACTCGCACTTTGTCAGGTTGGCTATAAATTCTATAACAGATCAGTATGTTTGATCAGGAGGATCTTTACCCCCAGGAAGCTAAGGAGAGTACATGTTTGTGCATATATCTGTGATTTAGCCAAGGTGCACTATTACCCAAGACCATAGAAAACAATGCTTATTTAAGCATGCAGTTGCTGCTCTCTACCACCCTATTAATGTTTGGTTTAAAGAGATTGGAGAATTGGAGGTGTAATCCCACTTTAATATGTGCGTCTACCAATAGTTTGGAAATAAAACATACTGATTGTCCTGATAGAAAGTATGCGCTCTATCCTTCATTACTAACCACAAGTCTTTTGTAACTGTGCAAGCCAAAGGTTGGTGTAGGGGCCACGTCCACATAAAGCGACTACTGGAATCTTTACGAGAATATATGTATGTTTATTTATTAACTGGAACAGACCAATGTGAACGATATACATGGTAGTGCTACTTTGATTAAATGCATTTGTGGAGGTTTTATTATCAACAGTTTTGTTAATTGACAGATTGTACACTGTAGTACGTACTGCATTGTGGCTTCTTCCATCCGCGACCACTAATAGCATTCCCGCAAAATATGTAAAGTTGCAGATACTCCGTCATGTACAACCCTGATGAACTTTAGTCTGGTTAATTCATTTGTAATATCTCAATATCACACTCTTGGTACTGTACTTTTAGGATGCCTTCTTGTCCCCATGAAGTAATTCTACCTCGCTAGAACACATTAATATGCATGTGAGATCACCAATGATATGTAATCAAAAAGGACTGACCTATTTGTGACTGGTTTAGGACTCAGGACTGTATGAAGAAGAGGAAAAAACATTTAGTTTTTTGTAAAGCCCTCACCCACCAACCTAGTTGGTGGCATGCTTCATCATCGGGCCCACCCAGTGACACCAAATGCGTCCCGGGTGTGCTACAACGCCTGCATTTACAGCGGAGCTGGTATATTGCTGAGTGTGCAGTGTGAGTGATGTGAAAGTGAGAGGTTAAAAGCTATACAGTGGTCCCAGTACCCAAAGGGCTTAGCATTTAATATCTGGGCCTCTGTTAGCGTTTAAAAACAAGGCATGTTTCAGCCAGGCCTATCATTAATTCTGTCTCCGGAGATCCGCGACAGCAGAACAGGTTTCCTACAGGTCCTGATCCACAAAGGCGGTCAGAATCTCTGCCGGATTTCTCTACAGGGGCATATGCTACAAAACGCTAGCTATTGCTTGGAGAGGGAATCCCCCTCCCACATATAAGGCACCTTAGCGCGTGCAACACATTTTAAATCACACTCACAATAAGTACATTACGCACTTACACATACCTTTCGGTCCTGAGGAAAGCCAGAATTAATGATAGGCCTGGCTGAAACATGTAGACCACACCCTGGATGTAGGAGTTCTTAACACTCGCTCCACCAGCATCCACTGCCTTGTTTTTAAACGCTAAAAGAGGCCCAGATATTAAATGCTAAGCCCTTTGGGTACTGGGACCACTGTATAGCTTTTAACCTCTCACTTTCACATCACTCACACTGCACACTCAGCAATATACCAGCTCCGCTGTAAATACAGGAGTTGTAGCACACCCGGGACGCATTTGGTGTCACTGGGTGGGCCCGATGATGAAGCATGCCACCAACGAGGTTGGTGGGTGAGGGCTTTACAAAAAACTAAATGTTTTTTCCTCTTCTTCATACAGTCCTGAGTCCTAAACCAGTCACAAATAGGTCAGTCCTTTTTGATTACATATAATTAACCCGGGGATACGGACTGGCTACCCAGTCCTCTCTCTCTCCTTGATAATTGCAGATCACCAATGATGTCACATACATATCAGATGTGCATTGGTGGGATTCCCTAACCCCTCCCAGATTCATCCAATGATCAAGCTGGTGGTTAGGGCTATCGGAGGGATTAAGTGTAGCTGTTACTGCCCTAGCTTTTCCCTATTCATGCCTACCAGCTGAAACATTTTATGTTGTGGGAGCGGGGATAGAGGACAGGAGGACTAGCCCAGATCCTTCCATCCCAACAACAGAGTAATTTAACCATGAATTGGGGATTGGAATGGGAAGGGCTAGGATTGTTCTTGTCCCTCCACTTTCAATCGCCACTTCCTGATTCAATTTCATACATCTCGTTTGTTACACAACGCTTCTCTAGCCTGAGAAGCATTGTGATGGAAAGGAAGTGTGTATCTTGCCCAAGCACAGAGCCAAGCCCTGTTTTTGATGTGTTTTAGCCCAAGAAAAAAAATCCAAAGTGTATGACTCAATTCTGTTGCACAGACACGCTGTTCTGTGCCTGGGACAGGAAAGACACAGGACTGCAACCATGGAAAGCGTAAGAATTAAGCTTGGAATTCGTTTGATTTTTAGGATTTAGGGCGCCATGGTTTTTGGTCCTGTGGTCATACGGCACTTATGGAACCCTATAACATCCAGACATTTTAAAACACAAAACACCTGCAGGAAACCTGGCTGGTGTGGCTTGCGTGGATGCTACCACTTTTTCTTACCCTGAATACCATGCACAGGTCAAACTGGTTAAAAACCAGAACATTTCTTTGAGGAAAATGCAGAATCTGCGGGGGAATCAACAAAACTCTCACCATCAAGTGTTCCTAAACTTCAACCAATAAAAAACAGTAGCACCCGTGTGGGTGAGTCTATTGTAACAGCCAGGAGCAGGCCAAACCTGTGACCATGTGAAGCCAATGTAGCTTCAATGTGGATCACAATTGTGGCCTATTTTTGTCACATGCAAAAGGTCCACCCATAATTACAGGGTATTGTTTTTTAGGTAACTCCACCCAGTGTATCACCCGTGTGCACCTTAGATCTATGGAAAAGCCATACATACCGAGCATCCCACACACTCAGGAAACCAAGAGTAACAAAGCTGGGTGTCAAACTTTGGCGCAGATATGTTCCTCAGCGAGGAAGACAGGAGTGATTGCTGTTTTGGGGGAACAAAATTGCAACCCAAAAAAAAATTAAGACAAATGCCATGTGTAGCACGTTCTACCATCCAGCCATTCCAGGCAAGGGAGTTGGTGCAGATTAACAAATATATATCGTTTTTATAATATCCATATAGTCCCGAGTCTGAGATGTATGATTCTGCCACATGGTTGAGGTCTATTCTAATTTTTGCACAGTTGTGCAGATTGGATTCCATAGGAAAGTCCACAAACACCTGGCATTGGCAGACTCCAGCCCTACAGGGCAACAGTTCCTTCGTCAGCGTACCAGGATTTGACAGTACGCTTCTGTGTTCCTGGTTCACGGTTTCTGGTTCCTCTTATGCCTATGCAGCCATTGCTTACAGAGACTCAAAAAAGGTTTCTGTGGTACTAGATTAGAGATGTGGATATATCCTTTTGTACTTTTAAGCACCTGTCAAACATCAATCTGGTTTGTAAAGCGCACTACTCACCCGTTAAGGTCTCAAGGTGCTTGGGGGGGGGATTACTGCGTCTCCGTTGGGGTCATCTGAAGAGCCAGGTCTTTCGTGAACTGGAGCAGTGTAGGGCTTTGCCGGAGGTGGAGGTTCTAGGTCTTGGCTGCGAGGTAGGAGAGGGACCATCCATCTGCTCTGGTCCTTTAAAAGCGTTGGATGGTGGCCAGGGAGAGGTCGACTGAACGGAGGTTTCCCTTGGGGGCGTGGAAGGAGAGACGGTTGTTGAGGTATTGTGGTCCGGTGTTGTGGAGGGCCCTGAATGCGTGTGTGAGCTGCTTGAATGTTGTTCTTCTTTCGACGGGGAGCCAGTGGAGATCGCAGAGGTGTTGGGTGGTGTGGTTCTGCTGGGGGATGTCGAGGATTAGTCTGGCTGCGGCGTTCTGGACGGTCTGGAGCTTGCTGAGGAGTTTTTTTGTTGATTCCGGAGTAGAGGGCGTTGCTGTAGTCCAGTCTGCTGGTGATGAGGGCGTGTGACTTTTTCTGGATTAGGAGGAGATCCATTTCAATGTTTTACAGAGTATGCGGAGGGTGTTGAAGCAGGCCCAGGAGACGGTGTTGATCTGGCGGTTCATCGTGACCGATGAGTCCAATATGATGCTGAGGTTACGTGCATGGTCTGTAGGGGTGGGTGGGTTTCCGAGGGCGGGGCGGCCACCACGTGTCGTTGCAAGCTGCGGGGGTGGAGCCGAGGATGAGAACTGTTTTCTGAGTTGAGTTTCAGGCAGCTGTTCTTCTTACAGGTTAAGACGGCTTTTATCCCTTCTTGGAAGTTGTGCCTGGTGATGTTGGGTTCCTTGGTGAGGGAGAGGATGAGCTGGGTGTCATTGGCGTAAGAGACTGTTGAGGCCGTGGTTTCTGACAATGGTCACTATCCAAGATCTGTTTGATAGTGTAACATTTTCTACGATGCATCCAGTTTAATCTTTTTGTGTATTAAAATTTTTAGGCTACCAGAAGAATGTCCCACATTTGGCACCATGTTGTGTTAGTGCCAAATTATTTTGGCCACGTCCAGTAGTGTACCAAAGCCCCCAAAAGTATTTGTTATCTTTTTGGAGAAAAGTAAAACTGGCAGATGGCTCACACCCTCCACTGAGCAATGCTCCTATGGTGAGTTGTGTTAGGAGTTAGACAACCCTGCCAGAGGCTTCTTATATGCAGTGGAGTCCTGCTGTGAACCCCAAAAACCAGTACACACAAAGACAGTAAATAATAAATATTAAGTTTGCTATAAAGCACAAGTTACTTACCTTCGGTAACGATATATCTGTAAGAAACATTAGTTCGTGATAGATTCCTTACCTTAGAATTACCCCCAGGCGTCAGACTGGATCCGGAAAGTGTTCGTCAGCAGTACCCCTGCGCGTCGCAAGGTGGCGTCGTGCTGCTCCGCGTCCGTTGTTGGCGTCGTGGTCGCCGAGATGATGTTGCAGCAGCTACTTAGACGCCGCCCTCGTGCGCTGACGTCAGTTATCAGTTCGCAGAACGGGGAGGATGGGTGGGGCGGTAAGGAATCTATCACTAACTAATGTTTCTTACAGATATATCGTTACCGAAGGTAAGTAACTTGTGCATCTGAAAGAAACACGTTAGTGATAGATTCCTTACCTTAGAATAGATAGCCCAGCAATACCAACCCGGGTGGTGGGTGTGCGAACCAAGATCACACCAGGAAGTCCCGGAGAACAGAACGGCCAAAGAAGCCGTCTCTCCGGACTTGGCTGTCCAGGCAATAGTGCTTAGTAAAAGTGTGCAGCGAGGCCCACGTAGCTGCCTGACAGATGTCTTGTAAGGGGACACCACGTCCCAACGCCGTAGTGGCAGCCGTCGCCCTGGTTGAATGGGCGCGCAGCCCCAACGCAGGCTCCTTCTTTGCTAGAGAATAACAGGCTTTAATACACAAGACGACCCATCTGGAGATAGTCCGCTTGTGTACGGCCCGACCTTTCTTGGCGCCAACGTAGCCAACAAAGAGCTGGTCATCCACCCGGAACTGTTGTGTGCGACTCAGGTAAAATGAGAGTGCACGTTTTGGGTCCAGACGGTGGAGCCTCTCTTCCTCTCTGGAAGGAGGCGGAAAGAAGGTGGGCAAAGTGATGGTCTGCCCGATGTGAAAGGCAGTAACCACCTTCGGCAGAAAGGATGGACGTGTCCTGAGGACAACCTTGTCCGGATGGACAGACAGAAAAGGAGGTTTACAAGAAAGAGCCTGGAGCTCACTCACTCTCCTAGCAGAGGTGATGGCAACCAGGAAAGCAGTCTTCAGAGTTAACAGACTAAGAGGACAGTTGTGAAGAGGCTCAAAGGGAGCGCACATTAAGTATGTGAGAACTAGGTTCAAGTCCCACTGTGGCATTACGAAGGGAATAGGTGGAAAAAGGTGAGTAATGCCTTTTAGGAATCTGTTAACAGGGGACTTGAAAAGAGAGGGCTGATCAGGGAGCCTGAGAAAGGCCGAAATAGCAGAAAGGTAGCCCTTGATAGTGCCCAGAGCAGAGCAAAAGAAAGAACAGTAAGACCTCAGAAAGGGGTTCCACAGCCTTTGCTGTGCACCATGCCACAAACTTGTTCCACCTGCAGGCGTATACCAACTTAGTGGAGGGACGCCTGGCTGCCAGAATGACATCACAGACTTCAGGAGACCAGTCGAAAGGAATCAACTGCCGCCGCTCAATCTCCACGCAAAGAGGTGGAGACTGGACAGGTTCGGGTGGAGGACCGTCCCCTGCTGCTGCGACAGAAGATCCTCCCGAAGAGGCAGTCGGATCGGGGGATCGATGGTCATACTGAGTAGCTCGGTATACCAAACTCTTCGAGCCCAGTCCGGAGCCACAAGAATGACTTGGGCCCGGTTGCACCTGATCTTCTTCAGCACTCTGGGCAGAAGTGGTATAGGCAGAAAGGCGTACAACAGACCGCAACTCCACTCGCGACGAAAAGCGTCGCCGAGCGAGTGCCGCCTTGGAAATTCCAACACGCAGAACTGCTGACATTGCGCGTTCTCTTCGGTGGCGAATAGATCTAACCAAGGCTCTCCCCACTGTTGAAAGAGACCTTGCGCCACGTCCGAGTGAAGACGCCATTCGTGATCCATCATGCACCTGCGGCTGAGTTTGTCCGCCCTGGCGTTCAGGGAACCTGCCAGGTGTTGAACCACCAGGGAAATGCCCTGATGTTCCAGCCATGTCCAGAGGCGCAGAGCCTCCTGACATAGGGTCCACGACCCCACCCCGCCCTGTTTGTTGCAGTACAACATGGCGGTGGTGTTGTCTGTGAACACCTGCACTACTCTCCCCTTGACAGAGGGAAGGAATGCCTTCAGTGCAAGTCGGATCGCCCGAAGCTCCAGAAGGTTGATATGGAGCCTGGACTCTGCCGGAGACCAGAGGCCTCTGATCTCCGCCTCTCCTATGTGGCCGCCCCATCCCAGGAGGGACGTGTCCGTCACTACTGTGTGCTCCGGTTGGGGAAGGGAGAGGGATCTGCCATTGACCCAATGCCGGTTTGTGAGCCACCACTGCAGCTGTTGTGCAGTGCCCTCCGAGATCTGGACATAATCGGACAGGTTCCCCTGATGCTGCGCCCACTGGAACTTCAGGTCCCACTGCAGAGCCCGCATATGCCATCTGGCATGAGTGATATGCAGGAGGCCCAGCAGCCTCAGGGTCATCCTGACCGAAACCCAGGATAGAGGCTGAAAGATCAGAATCAGAGCCTGAATATCCTGGACTCGCCGTTCGGGAGGATAGACCCGAAAGTGCGTTGTATCCAGAACCACTCCGATGAAGAGGAGCTTCTGAGAGGGAATCAGGTGCGACTTCGGCACATTGATGGAGAACCCCAGCAAATGCAGGAGGTCGGCCGTAGTCTGGAGGTGGGAGACGACTGTCTGGGGCGAGCCCGCCTTCAACAGCCAGTCGTCGAGATAGGGGAAGACTGGAACCCCTGATCTGCGCAGATGAGCTGTGACCACCACCATCACTTTCGTGAACACCCGAGGGGCGCTGGTAAGGCCAAAGGGGAGCACGGTAAACTGAAAGTGCTCGTGGCCTACCGTAAACCGCAGGTAACGCCGGTGGGCCGGCAGGACGAGAATGTGGAAATAAGCGTCCTGCAAGTCCAACGCTACCATCCAGTCTCCAGGGTCGAGGGCAGACAAGACCTGAGCCAGAGTTAACATCTTGAACTTCTCCTTCCGGAGGAAGCGATTGACGTCCCTGAGGTCCAAGATAGGACGCAGGCCCTTGTCCTTCTTGGGCACCAGAAAGTAGTGGGAATAACTACCACGTCCTACTTCTGGTGCAGGAACGCGCTCGATGGCCCCCTTGGCCAAGAGGGCCGCGACTTCCTGTTGAAGAAGTGCCAAGTGATCCCCCGACATGCGGTGGTACTGGGGTGGCATGGCTGGAGGGGTAGTCTCGAAGGGGAGGGAGTAGCCCCTTCGGACTATTTGTAAAACCCACCTGTCCGAAGTGATGGTGCGCCAGTGGGGAAGGTGATGGCGAATCCTGCCGCCCACTGACGTTTGATGGGCCTGAAAAACCGGACTAGGAAGGTTTGGAGGCAGTGGTGGCCGGGGTGGAGGTGGACTGACCCGCCCGCTGGCCCTCTGACCCGCCTCGGCGGGTCCCACGTCCGCGCTGAGACTGGTGCTGCGCAGGCCTGTGGCTCTGAAGCGAACGTGTCGGGGCGCCCCTTCCGTGGCCACGAAAGGAGCGAAAAGAAGAAGGCGGAGGAGGGCGCGTGGCGGAAAGGCCCAGGGACTTGGCCGTAGCCCGCGAGTCCTTAAAGCGCTCCAACGCACTATCTGCTTTGTTGCCAAAAAGGCGAATGCCATCAAAGGGCATGTCCATCAGGGTGTTCTGGACATCCCCAGAGAAACCAGTAGTCCTCAGCCAGGCGTGGCGACGGAGCGCCACTGTCGTGGAAATCGCCCTGGCCAGCGAGTCGGCGGTGTCAAGGCCACATCGAATCGTGAACTTTGCTGCATCTCTCCCTTCAGCAATAGCCTGAGAGAGCACTGTCCGGGCCTCCTCCGGACACTGAGGCAGCACTTGCGTCACCGTATCCCACAGAGAGTGGGAATAACGGCCCAAGAGGCATGCGGTGTTCACAGACCGCAGCCCTGAACTGGCGGAAGAAAAAGTTTTCTTACCAAATTGTTCCAGTTTCTTGGATTCCCTGTCCGGAGGTGCGGTAGGGAATGCGCTCGGGGACGCAGAGGCTTGGACAACCAAGCTCTCTGGGGTGGGGTGTTGGGAGAGGAAAAGGGGGTCGCCCGGGGCCGGGCTATGGCGTCGGGCCACGTTCCTATCCACAGGAGCCCCTGTGGTGGGCCTGGACCAGGTGCCAAAAAGAACGTCGGAAAGGGCATCATTAAAAGGCAGCAGTGGCTCCGCAGAGGTAGCCGCCGGCTTAAGCACTTCTGTCAGGAGGTTAGTCCTGACGGCCACTGTAGGGAGCTCGAGGTGGAGGGCCTCGGCCGCCCTACGCAACACCACTGCGTAACTTGCACCCTCGTCTGTAGCCACGGTAGGAGTGAGCGTGCCATGGTCAGGAGAGGTATCAAGACCACTGGCATCCCCCAGCTCCTCTGCCCAGTTCGGGTCTAACTCACATTGTGCTGTGAGAGGGTCCTCAGACCCCTCCCAGTCCTCCCCTTCCTCCGAAGGCTGATGAACAGGCCGAAAATAAGGAGGATGGACATAGGGATAGAAAGGTCCCGTCGGAATCGGCGTCGAGCGACGCCGTTCCGGCGCCGTGTCCACTTCGGGGCTGAAACCGGGGGCGACGTCGTCCGGTGGGACGGGCGACGTCGGAAGTGGTGCCGGAGGAGTCGACGTCGGTGGAGGTGTCACAAGGTCAACCGGCGTCGACCGGGATCCAGGCCTGGATCCATGGGGGCCCTGCGGCGCCGGGGCCGACAACGATGCCGGAGCCGCCGGCAGTAAAAGGCAAGGACCCCCAGTCGGACCCGCAGGTGCACCGGCGGGGCCCGATGGCCCAAAGAGGCGAGCCATGGCTGACAGAAATTCCTGCAGCTGGGCCGGAGTCGCCGACGGACCCGGGAAGGGCGGGTAGGCCGGCGGCGGCTGCATAGGCTCTGCCGGAGCCGCGGGGTGGCACCACCCGCACCCTCAGCCGCGAGGGGAACTCGGAGAGCGACGGCGCTTCTTCGACTTCTTTGAGTGCTTCGTCTTACCTGACCCAGAGTGCGAAGACTTCGATCCCGACGAACGATGGTGGTGGCTCCGCGACCGGTCCCTCGACCTCCCACGGGACCGGGACCTTGAGCGGCGCGGAGCCGACTGCCGAACTTCAAGCAACTTTCGGTGACCGCTCCCGCAAAGTTTTCGGTGCCATGGCCCTGCAGTCGGGGCACAACTTGGGGTCGTGGTCGCGCCCCAGGCAGTAAAGACACACGCGGTGCGGGTCCGTCACTGACATCATGCGATGACAGTCCTCGCAGGACTTGAAGCCGGGCATCCCAACTGCACCAGGAATCGACTCGAAAAATAGAGACAAAAAGGCCTCGAAAAACTCAGTCAAAAAATGACTCGGGGTACCGCTCTCTCCGGATCTGCCCTTGCTGGCGCGGAAAAAGAAAGAACTGACGTCAGCGCGCGAGGGAGGCGTCTAAGTAGCTGCCGCAACGTCATCTCGGCGACCACGACGCCAACGACTGACGCGGAGCCGCACAACGCCACCTTCCTGCTGACGAAAACTTTCCGGATCCAGTCTGACGCCTGGGAGTAATTCTAAGGTAAGGAATCTATCACTAACGTGTTTCTTTCAGATATACCTATGTTCGAGGCATATGAGCTGCAGATTGTACACTGTGCATAGATCGCCATCTGGTGTTGGGCACGGATGCTTGCACTTTGTTGTTGTCTTGGAAGAGTCTTTTGTAGTCACGAGATAGGTGACTCCTCCTTTGGACGATAGTGCGCATGGGCATCGACTCCATCCTCAGATTATTTTTTTCTGCCATCAAGTTCGGATGTAATTTGCTGCGCTCCGGGTCGACATCGATCGGTTGCCCTTCGATGCGCTAAAAACTCCCACCGTTCGACGGTATTGTTTCGATCGCGATCCCCTCTCATCAAGTATCTACTCTCCAAGACATTTTCGAGTCCGGTCGTCGACGTGGGCCGTTGGGCCGATCGGCGCCATCAACCAGCATATGGAAAGGACTCCATTTAAAAAATGCAAGTGTGGGGCTAAATTCCCACACACAGATCTCCACGAGGTCTGTAACCTTTGTCTCTCGACAGACCACGAGAGTCGACACTGCCGGGCCTGTGAATCCTTCAGGTCTAAAAAGACTGTACGTGATCGCCGGGCCCGACGACACGAAATGTCCAGATCAACCGTTCCCGCACCGGACAACATCTTCGACACAGGCTCCAACAACCCAGACACCGGAGATCAACAACCCGACACCTCCGGAGCCGAAGACTCGGGGTCGGACGACCAGACCATCACGCCAGGTCAACGTACTGTGAGTACTGACGTTGACGCCCCTGCCCCGAAAAAACAAAAGGCTACGGTCACACCTTCACCTTCGGGTCTAGGTCGGCACCAAGACAAGACTTCAGAAGCCCCGCCTTCCAGCTCGGCTCCGAAGCATCCAAAGCCTTCTGGCAGCTCGGGATCGAGCCAGCCACATCCCGGTGCCCAAAAACACTTGCCGGCACCCAAGCCCAAAACTAAGGTCCCGTCGACATCAGAATCTTCGGCACCGAAGGCCAAGGTCTACGACACTTCGACACCGAAGCCTACCAAACCTTCGGAGCCGACAAAACCAGCTAAACCGTCGGGGTCGAAAACTTCACCACCCCGAAAGGAGACCAAGCAACCTCGTAAACATAAGGAGCACCACTCGGAACCGAAATCTTCGGTGCCGAAAAAAGACACTAGCTCTAAAGAACTTTCTATTCCAATGGATCCAAAGCAGAAAACTCTGCATATTGACCCCATTACTGGACAGGTCCAATCTATACGGCCTGACAAGAGGAAGTTCGACGCACCAACCACACCTGAGCCACCTCCCAAAAAGAAAGACTCTTCTACATCACCCATAAGGTCTTTCTCTCCACCTCCACAACCTTCCACCCCTATACAGTCTCCAATTCACTCTCCTGTGCCTTTCTTTTCACCACAAGGGGATACAGGGGATGATAATAATGATGATGACATACAGTCACCTCATAACACAGATACTGATGACGACCTTCACAGTATCCCACCTCAGGACCCCTGGGACAATTATGATCTCCCAGATATACCCGTCACTGAGCCATACCCATCCAAACCATCCCCCCCAGATGACGCTATAGGGTTTGCACAGGTTATAAACAGAGCAGCACAATTCCATGGAGTCAAATTACACTCAGACCCCCTGGAGGAGGACTTTTTATTAGAGACTTTTGCTCAGCCTCCAAAAACTACACACACTCTCCCTGATTAAAGGGATTATTAAACATGCCCCTGAGGTCTTCAAAGACCCAGTTAGAGCTAGGGTTATTAATCCAAGAATTGAAAAGAAATATAAGCCTGCCCCTACTGACCCAGCTTACATTAAAGGTCAGCTCCCTCTTGATTCATTAGTAGTAGCTAATGCACGTAAACGAGCAAACTCACAAACTACTGGTGAAGCACCACCACCAGACAAAGAGTCTAAATTGCTCGACGCATCAGGCAAGAGGGTTGCGTCTCAAGCAGCAAACATGTGGCGCATCGCCAATTCACAAGCCTTACTAGCAAGGTATGACAGGGCTCATTACGATGAGCTAGAAAAGCTCATTCAGTACCTTCCAGATCAGCATAAGACCAAAGCAAATGATCTAATTCAAGAGGGCAAGTTAATTACAAACACCTCAATAAAATGCGCCCTTGATGCAGCAGATACAGCATCACGCACAATAAATTCAAGCGTTTTGCTACGCAGACACGGGTGGTTACGCATATCTGGTTTTAAGCAGGAGGTGCAATCTACCATCCTCAATCAACCCTTAGACCAGGAACACTTGTTTGGGCCCACTGTGGACACTTCTCTAGAGAAGATGAAAAAAGACACAGCCAAAGCTATGGGGGCTCTACAAGCAACAACTAGTAGAGGTTCCTTTCGTCACTCCTCCTATAGAGGCGGCTCCAAGACCACTGCGACAGACACTACCTCTGCCACTTATAAAAATCCCACCCAAACCTCCTCTAATAGAGGTTACTCAAGAGGTAATTACAGAGGTAACAACAACAGGGGTAGAGGACGTGGGTTTAACACACGCAGCTCCCCTACCACAAAACAGTGACTTCCCTCCGTTTCCCCCCAATCATTCCACTCCAGTCGGGGAAGGCTATCACAGTTCCTACCTGCATGGAATTCCATCACCACAGACAGGTGGGTAATACAAATTATCCAGTATGGTTACTGCCTGGAACTCACTTCTACTCCCCCAACATACCACCCAGACAGCGTCCCATGTCCACACAACATCTGACGCTCCTCAAACAAGAGGTTCTCTCCATGCTCCAAAAGCAAGCAATAGAACCAGTCCCTCTAGAACATCAGGGCACAGGGGTTTACTCACTGTATTTTCTAATCCCCAAAAAGGACGGTTCCCTCAGACCAATATTGGACCTCAGACCCCTCAACTATTACATTCACTCAGATCATTTTCACATGATCACTCTTCAGCAAATACTTCCACTCCTCCAACAAGGCGACTTCCTTGCCACATTAGATCTCAAGGATGCCTACTTCCATATTCCTATACACCCTGCGCACAGGAAATACCTAAGGTTCACAGTGGACGGACAACATTATCAGTTCAAAGTCCTGCCATTTGGAGTAGCAACAGCACCAAGGGTTTTCACAAAGTGCCTAGCAGTAGTAGCTGCACACTTACGAAGGCAACACATTCATGTGTTTCCGTATCTAGACGACTGGCTAATAAAAGCCAAGTCACACAAGCAGTGTGTACAGCACACCTTCCAAACAATTCAGCTACTACACAATTTGGGGTTCACAATAAACCACACCAAATCTCATCTCCATCCCTCCTACATACATCAGTATCTACGGGCCACAATAGACACCTCCAAAGCTCTAGCATACACCAATACTTCCAGGATAACCAGTATGCAAGCCCTCATCAAAAAATTCCTGCCTCAACACTCCCTTCCAGCTCGGGTGTTTATGCAGCTAGTAGGAATGATGGCCTCGTGCATCTTCATTGTCCCTCACGCACCACTTCAAATGCGTCCCTTGCGGGAATGCTTAGCACAACAGTGGAACCAAGCTCAAGGCCAGCTTACAGATCTGGTGTTGGTGGACAGCCGCACACATCGCTCTCTGCAGTGGTGGAATACACAAAACCTTTCCAAAGGGCGGCCGTTCCTAGAGCCAATTCCACAGATGGTACTAACAACAAACGCATCTCTCACTGGGTGGGGAGCTCACCTCCTCAGCCATACAACGCAGGGCAAGTGGACCACTCCACAAAAACTGCTCACATCAACCACCTAGAATTACTAGCAATATTTCTAGCGCTAAAGTCATTCCAACCGCATCTCATTCACAAGACTGTCCTAGTCCAAACAGACAACATGACAGCAATGTATTATATACAAAAACAGGGGGGGGACACACTCTCTGCAGCTATCTCAACTAGCGCAAGACATATGGAGATGGGCCATTCCTCAAAGCATATACCTCCTTGCAGAACATCTTCCAGGTGTTCACAATCAAATTGCGGATCTGTTGAGTCGACAGACACAACAGATTCACGAATGGGAACTGCATCCGCAAGTTCTTCGACCCTTTTTCCAAATGTGGGGTCATCCAGAGATAGACCTGTTCGCCACACAAGAAAACACAAAATGCCCAACCTTCGCTGCCAGGTTCCCACACCCATCGTCCAAGGGCAATGCAATATGGATGAATTGGTCAGGCAGATTTGCGTATGCTTTTCCGCCTCTCCCACTCATTCCCCTAGTAGTACGCAAACTCAGGCAGCAGTCTCTAACAATGATCCTAGTTGCTCCCATATGGGCAACACAACCATGGTTCACAACACTTCTCGAACTCTCAGTGGTTCCCCACCACAAACTGTGCCTCTCTCCAACCCTCTTAACCCAGAACCATGGAGAGATCAGACACCCCGATTCAGGTCAACTAAATCTGGGGATATGGCTCCTGAAGTCCTAGAGTTCGGTTACCTTAACCTTCCACCAGACTGTATGCATGTTATTAAAGAAGCCAGACGTCCTACTACCAGGGCTTGTTATGTAGCAAAATGGAAGAGGTTTGTTATTTACTGTAATAACAACATCAACCCACTAGATGCTTCAATACAAAACATCATCTGTTACTTGCTGCATTTACAAAGATGTAACCTAGCATACTCATCCATAAGATTACATCTTGCTGCTCTAGCCGCATACTTACAAAACAGACAACACTTGTCACTGTTTAGAGTACCTGCAATCAAAGCCTTTATGGAAGGCCTTAAAAGAATCATTCCCCCTAGATTGCCACCATCTCCAGTATGGAATCTAAATATTGTCCTCACCAGGCTCATGGGTCCCCCATTTGAACCTCTACACAAATGTGAGTTACAATTTCTTACATGCAAAGTAGCCTTCCGAATTGCAATCACCTCTCTCAGGAGAGTCAGTGAGATTCAGGCTTTAACCATACAAGAACCATTTTTACAAATACATCGTAACAAGGTGGTTCTCACACCAAACCCCAAATTCCTACCCAAAGTAGTCTCTGCTTTTCATCTCAACCAATCAATAGAGTTACCTGTCTTTTTCCAAGACCCAGACTCTGTAGCAGAGAGAGCTCTACACACACTAGATGTCAGAAGAGCTCTACTTTATTACATTGACAGGACCAAACCTTTCAGAAAGACAAAACAATTGTTTGTAGCTTTCTCCCCACCACATAAAGGTAACCCCATCTCAAAAGCTGGGATTGCTAGATGGATAGTCAAATGCATTCAAATATGCTACCAAAAGGCTAAACGCACATTAATAATTCCCCCTAGAGCACATTCCACACGTAAGCTAGGGGCTTCTATGGCATTTTTAGGGAACATTCCCTTAAATGACATATGTAAGGCAGCAACATGGTCTACACCACATACCTTTACCAAACACTATTGTGTTGATGTACAGGCAAAGCAACAAGCTGCTGTGGGCCAAGCTGTTCTTAAGACTCTTTTTCAAACTACTGCAACCGATACAGGTGACCACCGCTAAGGGAGACACTGCTATACAGTCTATGCACAGTGTACAATCTGCAGCTCATATGCCTCGAACGGAAAATGCTACTTACCAGTATGCATCTGTTCTTGGCATGTAGAGCTGCAGAGTTGTACACGCCCACCCGCCTCCCCGGAACCTGTATCTGTTCCAGTATTATCTTAATTAGATACATTCACATGGACATCTCTTTCTTCTTACTGACTCCATCTTTTCCCATCATGGCGAAAAACAATCTGAGGATGGAGTCGATGCCCATGCGCACTATCGTCCAAAGGAGGAGTCACCTATCTCGTGACTACAAAAGACTCTTCCAAGACAACAACAAAGTGCAAGCATCCGAGCCCAACACCAGATGGCGATCTATGCACAGTGTACAACTCTGCAGCTCTACATGCCAAGAACAGATGCATACTGGTAAGGAGCATTTTCCTTTCTTACAGTCATGTAAAATGATCAACCATAATAGTGATTAGAAACTCACTTAATATTATTAATTGTATGCAAGATACAGGCCAATCATGTTTCATCACACATACCTAAGATATTGGTATAAAAGCTTTACCTAAGTTACGGATGGCTAATTGCCACCACTATTCTTTATGAATACATGACCAGTGTCACATTGACATACCATCATGCCCGTAGGCCTGCAGTCAGAAGGCAGTTCGACAGTATCCCCTGTGCAACCGGCCAGTCTGCCTTGCCCCGACCTACATATCAATATACTTTATATCTCTCTGGTACTTAGTGGGTTATGTTGCGAATAGGTGTTTCCTGCTCACCTCCAAAATGTGCTACACAAAGTAGCAAAACAAGGCTTACATTCTTGCTGTAGGAAACACAGGCTCTACCATATGTTGAATCCCCTCTGATTTCATATGGGAGCAACTGCTGGCCTCATCACATATCAAGGCCACTCTATACTGGAACTTTTCCTCAGTTACCAGACACCACAAAACTTCTCAAAGTGGAAAAATCCCTTTCCTGGTTTAATATGACTTACAAGATATCTATGTAATAAAGTATCTTTACATCTCTAGAGTTCAACACTAAAACAAGCTCACATTAACACAACCCTGAATCATTCAAATGCATAAAACATGCGCACGTTGACAAGCAGTACGACCAGTGGCCTATGTAACATTGTCAAAACACACAGAAAAAGCACACTGCACACAACCGTTTTTAACATATTTTAATGGGAGGAAATCAATCTTGAACTCTTGGCGGAGGGGGGTCACCTTTAACAATTATTGGTTTAATCTCGATACACATATCTTTCCAGGACACTGAAAGATTGTGATAGTGAATTTTCAAAATGAGCTTTTTCTCCTCTGCCTTATGCAATATGTTTTTTCTTTTTATTGTGTGTTAAAGTGGTTCTGTGCCTTTCTACCTATTGCATCTCTGGTATCAATTTGAATCTTTTTTTCAAGTGTAGACACTCTTGTTTGGTTAACAAATATTTCCAGTATCAGACCAGATTCCCAGAAATGTAATGTTTTGAAGACTAAGCAGAAGCCTCTATTTGCAGGATTCCTCTGTGAATTTGTGGGGCTTAAAGCGATTAACTGTGACAAAAGTGTGGGTCTTTAAACAATGCTAGAGTGTTTTCAGATGTACACTGGTTTTAAAATAATCCCTCAAAAGACTGCCATTTGGTAGATATTAAGGGTGGAGGCTGAGTCAACAGAGTACATGTTAAAAGTGAGAATGTTTTGAGACACGGCCTGTACTTTTTGTCTATCTCAGATTACTGCTTCAGGTAGGCTGATGGTAGCCAGGTGCAGCCATCTCACAGGTGGTTGTGCTCTTGTGTTGGATAATTCTGCTTGGAGCTATCACCTTGCACAAAAGCTGTGTCTTGGGAGCAGTCAGAAAACCGCATTTGAAAGCAACCCAACCAAAACAGTTTTTGAAATCTTAGTGTATCCCCGCTTCCTGTATGGAAAGGAAGTATAAAACGTAGAAACCAAACTACTACACTTTATTCCAGTTCCTTCTTGACCAAGGAAGGAAATCCTCTGGAGAATACTCAGAGCTGCTGTATGACCAGGCATGGTTTCTGCATGATAGCCAGTCTCCAAGGGAAGAGGTGACATCCCCTGACATCTGAACTTGCTGGAGAAGATGAAGATGTGCCTAGAAGCAGGGCCTACCTTAGGCTTAAGCAAGCTGGACCCAGGCAGCCTAGGTTTAGAAGTGCACACTGAACTGATGACTGTCATTTTTTTAAATTTAAGGGAGCAAGGGTCAGTTCAATTTTTCTCTAAAGCTTTGCGTTCCATTTGTTTGTCGCCCTTTCTCACCCTCTCGATCCCTCTAGTTTAGCAGCTTAATAGGTTATTCGGGTCAGGTGGGAGGAGAGAGGGCATCTCTGCTCACAGGCTGGTCACTGCTAAGGTAATCGGACAAGACCAACTAACCTGTGAACCCAAAAGTGAAACCCACCAAGACCATTGCAGCAGCAAGGGAGGATAGTCAAGGTCCGGAGCAATGAAGGTGCAGGCAGCCAAGGTCTGTGCAGGTAACAGCGGTGGGGCCGTGTGGGTGGGGGATTTCGAGGGACGATGCAGAGGGAAAATTAATTATTTAATTTTCCCTCTGCATCGTCCCTCAAACCCCCCCCCCCCACGCCGCCCCACCGCTGTTACCTGCACGGATCGCGGCTGGGTGCAGGGAACAGACCTCTCAACACTGATTGCCCAGATTCTCCCCCCAGGTTCGCTCCACAAGCCCAACTGCTGGTGATTGTCTTATAAAATTAGTGTTTACAACTAGAGTAGCACCAGTGAACTTTTACCCATGAATTAATAAATGTATAACATTTTAAAGCGCACAGTTACCCTCTGGAGGGTGTCCTGGCGCAGTGCAAACATAGTGTGCACAACCTACAGCTGTCTTACACAGCAGAGCAACCTTTTCTCATGGTGACAGAAATAACACAAAAGCATCACAATTAAGTTGGGTCATAGTAACGGCTATATTATTCAGCGTTTAAAAAAAGGAGAAGCGTAAAGGTGGGGGAGGGAATGAGAAGCCGCGCTAAATTTGGTTTTGCCCAATGTGCTATTTGGAAAAGGGCCTGTGCTGTGGGTTTTAGTCTACTATATTCAGCTGTGTTTTTTTATTATTCATTTTCTGTTAGTTATGTAGCTAGTAGTGTTTTATTTCCATTGCCTCCTATCCATGTTGCTGGGCAGCATCTCTGCATTCCATGTGTCATCCATGACAACACAATGGTCTATTCTGTCCAGCTGCACCTTTGGCAGTTGGATTTGAGCTGCTGCTTGGGCTGGTGGTCTGTATCTGCGCTCTTGAATAAAAACCACTAAAGAATTGCTGAATGTCTTTTGGAACTTTTAACACTGGCGACGAGTTGTACCTGCGAGGGGACAGGCATCTCTAGACCATCAGCTTCCCCACGGACCCATTGAGGACTGCAGCGCTTACTTGGCCATGGCTTGGAATCTCCTTGGACTGGTGGAGATTCAGGTATTTTGTGTGTCTTGCTTGAACCATTTCTACATGTTGGATTGACTAATTTTGGGGAAAAATCCTTCTGTCATTTCGCTGCCTAGCGGTTACACTTTGAAAATCGAAGGCCTGTGGTAACTGTAATTCCCCTGCTCGAATGTACTGAAGCAGTAGGCCTTGTGACGTCGCTTACCTTGAGGCCTCTTCGTGATTTCTCTGTTGTGCTGTCTCCTTGGCAACTGAAGGCACGCGTCTCTTCATTATCCTTTGTTGGGGATTTCTTGACAGCGCGCTGAGCACCATTCCAAGCTGTTGTGCCCACAGCTACTGTACTCACTACCTGCGAGGCACGGTCTGGCCTCATTTCTCTCCGCTGCTGCAGAGATCGCCGGACGTGTGCGGGGCATGCGCAGTGTTGCGCTCACTCAATTCGTCGAGCATGCGCGGTGATGCGCACACCTTCCTCGGAGCATGCACGGTGATGCGCACACCTTCTTGTGAGCTCGGAGCATGCGCATTGTGGCATTTCCTTTTGCTGTGAGGCTCACACTGTATTTTCAGTCCAGGATATGCGCGGTGATGCGCACACCACTTGTTTGAGGTATTTCATTTCTGCAGCATGTCAGTGATGCGCTCACTTCTTTCTGGCATTATTTGGATCTTGGTATGTGCGCAGTGATGCGCGCACCTTTCTCACATGTCGGTCAAGTCAATTTTGGGACATATCAGTGATGCGCTAACTTTCCAGAGATTACTACGTGTTCGCTGATGCGCACACCATTTTAGCCTCTGCAATTTTAGGTTGTGCTGTGTATTTATTTCAGTGTCTTACCATTGGATTCGCAATTGCAATGCCAGGTACTGTTTTAATTCTCTTTTGTGGCATAGTGACGCGCACAACCTGAAATTCTTTATTCTCTTTTTGTTTTTTTGTTCTCATTTGTTTTCTTTGCTATTGTTACAACTATTCATCCTTCTTCTTCATCATGGCCTCATCTAGCATGTCTCAGCCTCCACAATTTCTATCCAACAAAGGTGACCCAATTTTACCTTGGAACAGGTGGAAGCCACTATTTGATTCTTATCTACTGGCTATTGGGGGCGAAAAATTCTCTGCTTTAAGGAAGCAAGCTGTATTATTACACAATCTGGGGGTTGAGGGTAGGCATGTGTATGATAGTTTAGATGAAATTGTTTTGGGGTGTGGAGAAGGAGAACCTGACAATGTTTTTGACATGTCTGTTATGATGCTTGAGAAACATTTTGGATCTATAATTAACGTAGTTTTGGAACGCCACAAGTTTTTCACTAGAGTTCAGGGCAAGCAAGAGAAAATTGGTAGTTATGTGGCAACTTTGAAAACGTTGGCCCGCACTTGTGAGTTCGAACAGCTTACTGATTCTCTTGTTAGAGATCAAATTGTCAGGTGCACTAATGATGTGAAGGTTCAACACAAACTTCTTGCCAAAAACCCTGATCTTAAAGAGACTTTAGCTATTGTAGAGAGTATGGAGAACACCAACATGTGGGTGCGTGAAATGAGTTGATAAAAGCAGTGATATTTCCCTGGAGGAGAAGGTGCTTCATGAGGTCAAGAAAGAAGGTGCCAAGGGGAATGATTTTTTAAAAAGTATTCATAATGAGGGGGATAAAAAATTGCCCGATTCTGAGCAGGTGGGTTCCAGGTACAGCAAGTCTGGCTTTAAGTGTTTTAGATGTGGGAGTGAAAGCCATTTGTCCAATAGCCCAATTGTTTTGTGAGGTCCGTCACCTGTAATAAGTGTGGCAAAAAGGGGCATTACACCCGTGTATGTCGTGGTGCTAAGAGCCAAGCGGTGCAGTGTGTTGGGGAAGAAAAAATATATATGTTGAGCGTCAGAGAAGATCGTGTTGTGGATGGAGACAAGTTGGAGATGCCCGAGTGTGAGGTGTTGATTGATGGTAAACAGTTCTCAGTTCTGGCTGACTCTGGTTCGCCTTATACCATGGTTGGTGATGCCAATTGGGAAGTTGTGTTTGGTCAAGACAAGGTCGAACTGTCTCCACCGGATATCAATCCTGTAGGCTATGGTGGTGTCAGGATTGATGTTTTGGGTTATGTGGTCAAAAGAATTCAGTTCAGAGACAGGGAAACGGTTGGGAAAGTGTACGTGGCTAAAAGGGGTGATAACCTTCTTGGATGGAGACACCAAAGGGACATGGGGATCACTTTAAACCCCAACTGACTGGAAAAGGTTTTGCTTCTGTCGTGTGGTCAATTGTCTGTGAATGCGAGTTCTCAATTCCCTAAAGTTTTCAGCGATGGTCTGGGTTTGCTCAAGAATTTTGAGCACAAGATTGTTTTGAAGCAGAATGCCCAGCCGTTTGTCAGCAAAGTGAGGAAGGTACCTCGTGTGAGGATGGATCCTTTAGGTCAGGAGCTGAAAAGGTTAGCTGCTGGCACCATCGAGGAGATTGAGTGTTCGGAGTGGTTGGCCCCGATTGTTATAGCATCTAAGGATGGGGCAAAGGGATCCACATGTGTGTGGACTTGTGTGGCCTGAACAAGCATATTTGGGTCGACAGGCAGCCTTTGCCGAACATCTCCGAGACTCTTGCTCTTATCAAGGATGCTAAATGTTTTAGTGTCATGGATTTGTCTTCCGCTTACCACCAGGTTTTGCTCCAACCGGATTCAAGGCACTTGACATTGTTTGCGACTCCTTTGGGTGCTTTCAGACTCATCCGCATGCCTTTTGGTCTGGCATCTGCTGCTGCCTGCTTCCAGAGAGTCATGAACAAAGTACTGGATTGGTTGTCTAAAGTTCTCATTTTTCAAGATGACATTCTTGTTTATGGGAAGGATCAACAGGAACATGACAAACAGTTGTGGGAGGTTTTGCAGCGACTCCAGGATGCTGGTCTTGTGATCAAGACAGAAAAATGCAAATCCCAGGTGTCATCTGTGAATTATTTGGGTCACACGATTTCTGGGGAAGGGATCAGTCCCAAATTAGATCTTGCTGAGAGCATTGTAAAGGCACCAGTGCCTGTAAACAGACACCAAGTACGATCCTTTCTGGGGTTAGCTGAGTTCTGCTCTAAGTTTGTTCCCAATTTTGCTTGTGTGTCTTCTCCATTGAGGTTATTGCTCAAAAAGGGTGCCGGGTTCTCATGGTCTGATGAATGTACTCTTGCTTTCAACACCATCAAGAATTTCATTGCTCGCATGCCTACTTTGGGACATTTATGATGCTTGTAAAAAAACTGTGTTGTCCACTGATGCTAGCATGTTTGGGTTGGGTGCGGTTCTCTCACACGTTGTGGATGGTGAATCCAGCATTGTTGCTTTTGCTTCCCATTCACTCAGGGGAGCGGAAGAGCGATATTCCGTGATTGAACCAGAGGCATTGGCGGTTTCCTGGGCTATTCGTCATTTTAAATTTTATCTTTGGGGTTTACCTGTGGTGGTCAGGTCTGATCATCGTCCTTTGTGTCAAATTTTTACTTGCAGGGAGGTCGATCATCTTTCTCCAAGAATCAAACGTTGGATGGAAGGGTTGACTGAGTTCAATTTCACGGTTGAGTATGTGCCAGGCCTGAAGAATGTTGTTGCCGATTGCCTGTCTAGGATGCCTTTGGATCAGTCTGGTGTGGAAGTTGAGAATTCTCTTGTGGCGTGGGTGCATGAATCAGCTGTTAATCTGGAGGAGTGGTCTTTGGCTTCTCATAGTGACAAGGATTTGGAAATGGTCAAAGAATATACTGTGAAGGGTTGGCCAGCGGACAAAGATGTGCCTGAGTCTTTGAAATGTTTTCTCAATGTCAAGGATGATTTGTGTGTAATTGATGAGAAGTTATTGAGAGGTAATCGGGTGATACCTCCCAGTGATCAGAGGTGCAAACTCATTAACTTGGCCCATGAAGGACATCTGGGGAGGAACCTAACCAAAGCTAGGGTTTGTGAGGGGTATTGGTGGCCAACTATGGATCGGCAGATTGAAGATGTAGTGAAGGACTGTTGGGAGTGTGCCAATAGTGACAAGAGCAAGAAGACACACACTGCACCTCTGTCGCCTGTGGAGATTCCCGCAGAGCCTTGGTCCAAGTTGGGATTGGACATTGCTTGTCCTTTTGAACTTTTTGCTCATGATGAGAGTTATGTTTTGCTGTTGGTGGATTACACTTCTAAGTGGGTAGTCACCAAATGTCAACACCAGAGCCGTTATTGAGTGTCTTTCTGAGGAGTTTTCCAGGGAAGGCATTCCTAAGCATCCCATCACAGATAATGGAGTTCAATTTGTTTCACGTGAGATGAGTTTGTTTCTTAAAAAGTTGTCCATTACAAGACGGCTTTGTATTTACCACAAGCCAATGGTTTGGCTGAAAGTATAAATAAATTGGTGAAGAGTTGTGCTCAGAGGGCTTTGCCGACTAGTTCCTCTCTTAAGAGGATGCTCAGAGAGACGTGGTGGGCTCACCGCAATACACCCAATTGCTTGACCTCGGTTTCCCCCTTTTCTATCTTGAGAGGTAGGAAGCCTCATGGTAAGTTAAGTCCTGCGTGGTTGTGACTGTGTGTGGATGATGTAAGAAGGAATGAACAGTTTGTGTCTATACGGAGACTTTACCAAGAAAGGTATAAGAACAGGTTTGACCAAAGGAATTGTGCTCTTGGCAAGGTTTGGTGCATTGGTGATGAGGTACTGATTAGGAATCCAGGACTCTTGAAGAAAGGTCGTTCCAGGTTTATGGGCCCTTTTGTTATCAAGGAAGTGAGAAAGAATGTTGTTGTGTTGAACTCTGGTGAGGTGTGGAGCATGTCCAGGCTGGTCAAGTGGAGTGGTGGTTCCAACGTGTCTGAACGTGGTCATTCTGATGTGCCTGAGCGGTCGGGTCCTTGTGAGGTTCCCGATTCTAGTATGCCTGATTCGGGGAGCTCCAGGAGGTTGAGATTTAGACCGACTTGACCTCAAGATTATGGGATGTTCTGAAATTCCCCATACTTAGGGGCACACGGCAAGGCTGTACGCTTTCCCCCTCCTATTTGCGATTGCAATGGAACTGCTGGCGGTTCGTCTTCGTAAAGAGGGGGAGAGCTGGGGTAATCCGATCGCGGACACTGTTCATGCGGTCTCCTTGTATGCGGATGACGTGCTTATCTATGTCCGTGATATTACGTCGGATCTCACTCCTATACTCAATTCTCTCCGGCAATTTGAGGCAGTGGCAGGACTTAAAGTCAACTGGTCCAAGTCGACAATATATCCGCTTTCCGACAGCCTTCCCCCCCCCAGAAATTACGATTGGGCGATATAGAGGTATCGTGGAGCACCCAGGCGGTCCGTTATCTTGGTATACGATAATATCACACGCCGCAGGACATATATGAGGGAAATTATCACAAAGCAATGGCTGGAATCCGGTCTTCCGTGAACTTCTGGAAAGATCTTCCTGTGGCTACTACAGGGAAAATCTCAGTTGCCAAAATGATTTTGGTCCCCAGGTTGCTAGATTATTTCACTAATCTTCTGGTTATCCCCCCGCGCTCCCTCTTCCGAGAGTTGGACACCCTCCTTGGCACCCTAATCTGGGGATCGGGGCGAAGACGCATTGCCCTAGCCAAATTGCAGCTACCTATGAACCGGGGAGGGATGGGTGCCCCATCCTTTGAAGCATACTTCCTCGCAGCCCAACTCCAATGGGTGTCAAGATAGACGGCGGGTCGAGCACTGGGGGAAACAATCATAAACACAGGACCAATTCCAATTCCCGCTATACATCGCATGTTGCTGCCCAAGGCGAAACCCTTACAGGTATCTCCCCTCCAAGTGACAGTAGCGCGAACCTGTCTGCACCGCATACACAGAATAAAACGCACAGCCTCCATGTACACCCACAACTTCCCACTGATAGGATTCCCTAGAGGTAGGGAGCACTACACGGAGCAGACACTACAAGTGTGGACGGCACATTCAATCATGGAGGTGGGCTCACTTTATGCGAATGGACACTTACAGACATTTGCAGACATGGCCACAGACCCAGGTCTCCCTAGAGGGCAATTTCTGCTGCATAGGCAATTACTGGAGGACTGTTGCCGGATGTGGCACACAGTCGAGATGGAACCACCCATACACCCGGTACTACACACAATATTGCAAATGGGCCCTGGGCGACACCTGGTGACCTGGATATATAAAGCAGTGAGGGCGCTGAACCCACCCACATTGACGCCCCTCCATGAGAAGTGGGAGGCAGAGATACAGAGACCGCTACACGATAAGGAATGGGAGCGAGCGCTCGGTTCCCGAAAAAGGTTTCCCGCAACTACTGATTCAAAAATATACAACTGCACATCTTACATCGAGCCTACTTGACCCCCGAGAAGCTACAACATTACTACCCTGATACGCCATTCTCCTGCCCAAGATGCCTGGAACCCCAGGCGTCTTTCCACCATATGTTCTGGGGCTGCCCTAAGCTCCAAACCTACTGGACCACAATACATGCCACCCTTCGCACTGTTACAGGGCTTACAGGCATCTACACATGGGAGGCCTGCGCGTTAGGCATCATCAAACACCACAAGCACCACAAAGTGGAGGCGCGATTCACGTCCTTAGCGCTCCTTCTAGCTAAAAGGGGCATAGCGATGCACTGGAGAGCACCGGAGGGACCACCGATTGGGGTCTGGAAAGGGGCAGTCAATAAATGGGGAGCCGCAGAAGAAGAAGCGCTCCGATCAGAAGAGATTAAGGGTACCCCTAAACACCACATATCCATGCAATGGGCAATGTTACTCCATTCCTTTAAACAAGAAACTGAAGCGCCAGCGTCGCAGAGTGTGGAGTCCCCCACAGACGAGGTGCACCACGACAGGACTAGACAAAGTTCTCCAGTAGAGTAGACCAACAGCAAAGCGAAACCTACAGAGTAGAATATGGGACATGTAGAGCACTGCCAAACTGACACTCCCGCCCTGCACTAATGCTGGAGTAGGTCATGCACCGCTTAAACAGACTCCATAGCCCGGCCCCACGCGATGCTTAATACCCCAAACCCAGTTCTAGTTATCCCAGTTGAAGAGTTTAGTTCCATGCTGAAAAACAGGTAAGTGTTATACCGCAGTATCAGCACAGCAGATGTAGACTATATGTACAATAACCACTATAGGCATCGATCCACGCAGTCATGAGCTAACAGGCTTTACACTTTCATGGCGACAAAGTCACCTAAATACAGAAAAGATTCCTATGTTCTGAATGTAGCAGCTTGGCGAGTACTATATTGAAACTCCTTGTGATATGTACTACATGATTGGCCAAACTAGATGTGTTGTGCAAAAATGAAAAATGCCAATAAAAAAAGTTTAAAAAAAAAAAATGAGATGTTCTGAAATGTCAGTGACCGATTTGGCACCTGGTTCTCAATTATTTTTGCATCTTCACGATGTATCTCAGAACGTTTTTCTTTTGCTTATTCTTTTTATTTTGTGTGGGGGGGGGGGAGATGTGCTGTGGGTTTTAGTCTACTATATTCAGCTGTGTTTTTATTATTCATTTTCTGTTAGTTATGTAGCTAGTTATGTTTTAGTTCCATTGCCCCCTATCCCTGTTGCTGGGCAGTATCTCTGCATTCCATGTGTCATCCATGACAACACAATGGTCTATTCTGTCCAGCTGCACCTTTGGCAGTTGGATTTGAGCTGCTGTTTGGGCTGGTGGTCTGTATCTGTGCTCTTGAATAAAAACCACTAAAGAATTGCTGAATGTCTTTTGGACCTTTTAACAGCCTGCCCTGCCTAGAAGCCTGCCTTCCTGTTCAGAGAGGGGAGAAGAGCGTCTGGCCCTGCAAGACAAGATTCGGTGAAAGTGTAGAAGCCCAGTCATGTTTCCCATCATGTAATACACCCAAAAGAGGCTGACTACCCGTGAAAGTAAAGCTAGGACATGACCAGTGTCACAAGGATTCCCGGTCTCCAGAGCGGTTCCTGTTGTGAAATGCGCCCAGACATTGAAATAAAAAGCAACATCTTGCACCCCGCCGTATGCCCGAACTACCAGTGCTGCCATTGCCTGGCGCTGCCTCACAAGAAGAGCAGGTGTCGCAGACGATGTAGAAGCCCTGATCAGCCAAACATCAGCTTCAAATTAAGCAAGGAGGATTCACCTGCCGAAGTCAAGTACCTGTCTGTGTCTGCCCTGGGAGGCCTCGACTGCTAAAATTGAGTCTGTCGTGCAGGTTTTTAACTCAGATCCCAGAACAGCAGTCCTGCCTCATCAAAGCTGCTGCAGGAACGAGTTCACCAAACACAACCACCAGCGTCGCCCAATAGAGTGGGACTTAGCCGTGAGACAGTTAAATGACTGCATGCCCAGATGTATATCCGCCGCTAAAACACTGGACTTTTGCCCATATGGCAAGAACTGTTGAGTTAATCCAAGCGTTAGCCAGTGGAGAAATCCAGAGTGAAATGCATCTGTGTCTAATACTACACGAGGCAACGTAGTCATTAAGAGAACTCAAAAACAGGGAAGAGAGAATGTCACAAAGAAGTTTGTTACCGTCCAGCTCAAATTTTACTGGCCGTTCCGTCACACATTCACCTACCTTACACTATCAGCTACTGAAGTTTAATCCGCTTGAAACTATAATAGTTCCTAACTTCCCACCATCTAGCGGAGTGTTTATAATAACCTCAGAGGCACGTGCGTACTTCAAAGCCAATAAGCACATACGACTTTTGTGCAGCAGCGTAGGATTGGCTGAGGTGCCGAAAATGATCCAATCTCGTCTCACTTTACAGATTACGAGTCTCTGCCACTCTCAGGCGATTTCCAGTATATGTTAAAGCGTGGGATTGGCTGTCATGTGATCCGGAAGTAGCTACGAGTGTTTTTACCCGCGGAGCACAAAGTGAGCAAGTCGAAATATAATGTCAACACTTCTGTTTAGGGGGCGATCCGCATCTCAGACTGCATAACTTGAGGTTTACATAGCACCCCAAGAAATTTAGCTGATGGAGGAGGAAGCGCCCTCACTACGGGTCACGAGGAGCACCCCAAAGCCCCTTGCTGATGGGGAGATCAGCAATTCGAGGCCCACAACCCGAAGTAAGAATAGCGCTTTGACACCCTCTTTGGGATATGGCAGCACCCCCAGAACTAGAATCCGGGTAACGAGAGGCACCCCGGTAGTCTCCGTTCAGTTTGAGAAAAAAATGCCGAGGCACCAGTCCATGGGTAAGGGAGACTCTACGAAACCTTCAGCCGAGGGTGAGTATGCAACCCCAAAACCCTCCAAAAGGGGAAAAACTGAAACTCCGAAATCTTCTACCCAGGTGACTAGTAGAAGCCAGGAAAAGGATGCAGTAGTAGGTACGCCGAGCCACGATATCACATCTGCAACTAGGTCCTGGGGGCCTCCAGGCTCTAATGGGGTAGGTGATTTAGTAATCTCAGCCCCTAGGGAAGTAAATGCTTCAATGACCCCAGGCTCTAGTGAAGTAGACGCTTCTGTAGCACCAGGCCCCAGTGAGGTAGATGGTTCAGTGCCCCGAGAGCCTAGTCAAATAGTAGCTCCAGAGCCCCAAGGGCCTAGTAAAGTAGGTGCTTCAATGTCCCCAGCCCTCAGTGACGTAGATACGTCAGTGCCCCCAGGCGCTGGTGAGGGAGAGGCTTCAGTGCACCCAGTCTCCAGTGAGGTGGGTGCTTCAGTGCCATCAGTCCCCATTGTGGTAGGTGCTTCAGTGCTCTCAGGTCCCGGCGAGGTAGATGCTTCAGTGACCCCAGGCCCCGATGAGGTAGATTCTTCAGTGTCCCCAGTCCTCGTTGAAGAACGTGCTTCAGTGCCCCCTTGGCCTAGTAAATTATGTACCTTGGTGGCTCCATGTCTAGATGGGGGAGGTGTCTCGGTCACGTCGTGCCCAGCTGAGGTAGGTACATCAGAGGCCTCCTGTCCGCTTGATGTATGTGTCCCTGACAGTATATTCCAGAGTGAAGCTTGTGCCACACTGTCAAAATGCCTTAGCGAGTTAGGTGCCTCGGTAGCTTCTTGTCCGCCGGAGCATGGTACCTCAGAAGCTCCTGTAGCAGCTGAGGGTTGTGATTTGTTGGTTTCTGCTAAAGAGGGCACCTTAAAAGCTGAAGGCGAGAGGGATCCCTCGGCTGGCTCAGCTGTGCATGATGCCGGAATGTTGCCGGGTACCTTGGCACATCCAGTAACTGGAAAAGAAGATACTTCAGGGTCTCCAGTTCCGAAAGAAGGGGCTGCCTCACAGACTGTTGAATGTGCCGCAGTGGAGCAGAACTGTTCTAAGATTGGTGCCACGAGAGACCGGCCGAGCGTGGACATTTTCAATACGACAGTGGAGACTTTTCTGGAGAAGTTGGTGGAGGCAGGCAGGTGAGGCATTTTGCATTATTCCACGTCTTGTACTTTGATGTTACCATAACAGTTGAGTAGAGGGCTCCTAACAATAATTAGATGCTTACTGACCCCACCAGAAAGTCATCTGACTTAAAAAAAAATTGTATTGTTGATAAACTACTGGACACTAATTCCCTCTTTTGTGACAGTCCATTGGATTTATTATTCTATGAATCATACATTGTAACACCCTATGTCATACTGCACCTATTCAATCAGCTAACTCGACGTTTGTCTGCAATACCTCATTGGAAAGTTGACTTTAATTCGTTTAGCCATTGAAAGGGCGGTGTTTTAAACTGTTCCAAGGCAAACACAAGGAGATGATGGACGGAGCGCTGAAACTTTTCAGACACTCACCCCCAGTCACAGATCTGGGTTGAATCCATCATCGTTCTTTAGCTCACTTCGCCACCCCAGTTCAGACCCAGCCATATGCAAATTAGTCTTGACCCTGTGTCTCATGGGAACAGTCCAGCCCGAGCTGCCAAGCCAGGTCTTCCCTGGACTGGAAACAAGCATCCTGCGTCCGGTTTCGGGGTGACACCCCTCATCAGCCAAGCTAGCTTGAATCCAGTGGCAAAGTGAGCAAGGGACCCACGAGTGGTAATACCCTGCCAACTTGGGGCGAACAAAGCAAACACAAGGAGATGATGGACAGAGAACGGAGTGCTGAAACCTTTCAGTCACTCATCCCCAGTCACAGATCTGGGTTGAATCCATAATCGTTCTTTAGCTTACTTCGCCACTCCAGTTCAGACCCAGCCATATACAAATCAGTCTGGACCCTTTGACTCATTAGAACAGTCCAGCCTGAACTGCCAAGCCAGGTCTTCCCTGGACCGGAAACGAGCATCCTGGGACCGGTTTCGGGGCAACACCCCTCATCAGCCAGGCTAGCTTGAATCCAGTGGCAAAGTGAGCAAGGGACCCACATCTGGGCATAACCTGCCAACTGAGGGCGAACAAAGCGAGATGATGGACGGAGCGCTGAAACCAGTCCTCGGATGCTTGTTTCCGGTCCAGGGAAGACCTGGCTTTGAAGTTCTAGCTGGACTGTTCCCATGATGAACTTAGTCAAGACTGATTTGCAAATGGCTGGGTCTGAACTGGGGTGGCGAAGTGAGCTAAAGAACGATGATGGATTCAACCCAGATCTGTGACTGGGGGTGAGTGTCTGAAAAGTTTCAGCACTCCGTCCATCATCTCCTTGTGTTTGCTTTGTTCGCCCTAAGTTGGCAGGATATTCCCAGACGTGGGTCCCCTGCTCACTTTGCCACTGGATTCAAGCTAGCCTGGCTTATGAGGGGTGTTAAACTGAAACCGGTCCCAGGATACTTGTTCCGAACCAGTGGAGACCTGGCTTGGTAGTTCGGGTTGGACTGTTCCCATTCTTAGTATATGTGACAAATTGGGCTTCTGTTGCAGTATCCCCCCCCCTTTAATACCTGGCTGTTGATGTAGCTTTGAGTTTAGAGTACTTGGCCCCTGCTGTCCAGGTTCCCAGTAACAGTGTTCTTTCTCTAAAACATGTCCACACTAGGTACTTCTCCCCCCCTGTAAGTCCTTGGTAAGGGGTATCCTGGGTTCATAGGGCCTGGAAGCTGAAGAGGGCCCCCTCGGACCCTCTCACTTTGACCATGCCACTGCCCCTGCAGCTGGCATGCCTCTTTGAGCTGAACAAATGACCAAGTCAACACGGCACATTGCTGTGTGCCATGCCATCTAGCACTGCCTGAGATAAAGGTAAGCCACCCCTCTAACAGGCCTTACCAGCCCTAAGGCATGGTGCACTGTATCCCAGGTGTGAGCATATCTGCATGAACAGATATACCCCTATAGGTTTAGGGTCTATTCCCTAATCTTGTAAGTGCCAGGGAAGCCATAGAGAGTAAACAGGTTGGGAACTTGACACCTCAAGTTCCACAGCACCATAATGGCTTCACTGAACCCAGGAATGTTTGGTACCAAGCGGTTCTTTGTAATAAATCTACTGTGATGCCAGTATGAGATTTATTAAAACACATACTCAGAGGTGCCCCCTGGAAACCTAACAACCCTGGTGTGGTCTCTGGCTGGCTGTAGACAGCCAGCTACCACCAGACATGTTTCTGGACCCCTGGGTAGCGAGACTCTGCTCTATGGGACCAGAAACGATGCACATCCTGGGCAGAGGTGTCACACTTCCTCCTCCAGGATGGGCCAGTGCTTGAAGGGAGACGCTTCAAAGGCCTACCGCCTTTGTAATGCGATCCCCTACCCTCTGCTGCTAGCAGCAGATTGCAGCCCCCAGTTTACTCCCCCACATTGGGCAGGAAAACCGTTGGGAAAATTTAGAGACTAGGAAGTGCGCTCACCTCTGCCAACTCCACCCCTAAGGTGGGGGAGGCGAGGTGAAGCACATCTCTCAGTCCCTGCCATCTTGAAGTTGGGAGACCCCTACAATTAGAGGCTAGGTCTATGCCCCCTCCCACAGAAGGGTGGCATAATAGAGGGTATAGTCATCCCAGGTAAGGTGCCCATTGTCCCTACCTGCTACTGCCCTTAAACGCCCCTAAATTTAGTATCTAGGGGGCTCCCCCAGACTAGATCTGCGACGACCTAAGAAGCAAGAAAACGACTGCCTTGGCCCCAGCCATACAGGTCTGTCTCTAGCTTCTGCGAACCTGTGACCAGTCTTGCAGCCAGCGACCTCTGAAAACCCTGGGAGGACTGCCTTCGAAAAAGACTTCAGTCTCCTGTGGACAGTGGACCTGTTCAAGAAGAAGCAAGCTCCAAGGACTCCGGATGCAAGCAGACCTGCATCTCCTGCCCACTCTGCACTGGACGCCCACAGACTGAATGAGTGCCTCACCTGTGCAGTTAAGTCTCCCCAGCGATCCTGACCTCGTGTCCAGCATTGGCTGACATCTCCTGATCTCCACTACGGCGCCTGCAGTGTGAATCCAGAGGCTCCCCCTGAAAGCGACCAGCTACAGTAAGAAGACTCCGACGTCGAAAGGCACCCCTGCACCCAAAGCCCCTGAGCCGTGGTGAGCTGAAGTGACGGTGCCCCAACACCTCTACTTACCTCTGCAATCGTTGGTCTTCCTCCTGCAACCTCCGGTGCCACGCCTGTCTGCCTCTTTGCCGAAAGAAGAATTCCCTTTGAAAACCATTGGGCGCCCAACATCGAAATTGCACCCTGCCCCCGTCCACCCCTGTGCCGCTGGTGGTGTATGTTTGGGGCTGCTTTGTGGCACCCCCCTGTGCTTAACCTAACCCCTAAAGCTTGGCCCCCTGCAACCGATCTACTTACCTGCAAGCAGTGTGGCTCCAGGCACCCCCAGTCTTCATTGAAAAGCATTGGGCCGAAGTCTGATTTTTTTTTTACCTCTGCACCCGGTTGCCCCTGTGCCGCCGGTGGTGTAGTTTTGGTACTCACCTTACCATTGGCCCTTGCTGACTTTTGGTTCCGAAGACTGGGGTTGTAAGTGCATTACTTACCTGTTTAACCGCAATATTGTTTTCCCCATATGATAACATTGAACGGTGCTGAAAAGTTTCTAAGTGTCGATTTATTTATTTTCAATTTGAAAAGTATTTTTAATTAAAAACTTACATATTGCGAAGATCTCAGTCTTAAAATAAAGTACAAGCAAAGTATAATTTGCTAAAATTGGTCTGGGTCTCCTTCTTGAGTCGTGTGTCCATTATTGATCACTGTTTTGCAATAACTGTCTTACACTCCTCTGTGTTAGGCCTAAGGCTGCTCGCCCACACTACCACTAATAGAGCACTTTGGGTTTTACATTGAGCCCTGTACAATTTTGGGGAACCGCTGGACTCTGTGCATGGTATAAGCACCTAGTGGTGATACCATATACAGAGCTAGCTTCCTACAGTATATAAAGAAATGTTTTCCTTCAATGACAAAAGTCTCACACTGCTGGAAAATTGTGTCCTCATGCTTATTTCTGCTTTTTCTCATTCTGTTCCTTTTTGTCCCAGTGAACTCCATGTTCTGAGGTCCACTGAATATGCTCATGTCTTTGTTTTCTTCAGGACAATGCCAATTTCTGCTGGCTGGAGGGTGCGCCCAGACTCTCCCTGCACATATAGAAGAGTTTGGCTATTGCCTTTTGTAATAAGACGATAAATCCACAGAGACTCTTTTGAAGTTGACGAGTAGTTTATTGGAGCATCCACCTCCTGAAGAGCAGCAGTGTAACTGAGTTAGAACTGCTCTTCAGAACGTGGAACAACAACAACATATTCAAAAGATACAGACAGAGCATTGTAAGTACAACCATGGTAATGGAATACAGTAAAGAGAACATTCTACTATCACATACCTTCCTTCCTTACAAAAGAAAAGAAAAACAAAAATAAACAAGAAGGAAAGATATCATTAATATCAAAATGTTGAAATTTTTTAGGTAACGATTTCTGTCTCGATGATGCAGCACGTATGCGTGAGACGTAGTGAAGGCAAAGTCAGGAAGACGTGCATGGAATCGAGAAGGCAGAAGGAAATCAGCGTGACGTGCGTCTGATAAAGAACGTTGAGAAGATCGTTGAAAGTAAACAGCGCAGACTCTTCCCAAGCCAAGCTTGCGCGCGTGCAGCTCGAAGGCTTGAGAAAGTCAAAATCTTCAGAATTGAAGAAAAATAGCCTTGCGTTTCAGGAACAGAGGCAGCGGTGCGCAATCAGAGTTACACAAAGGCAGGGGCCCAGCAATCATCAAAACAGTTGGGCACTCGGTAACATGGGTTACGTAAGCGCACACTCTCGCTCAGGATTGATGAGCAAAGCAATCTCAAAGAAATTCCTCCAACGACAACTTCTGGATGCTGGCAGATACACAGGAAAAGCCAGTAAAATCAACGGCAAGGAATAAATTCAAGAAAGGTGCGCAAGTGGATGCTCCAGCAGATATTCCAGCGTCTTGAAGCAGGTAGGAAAATCCCACCCTCGTCGCCAATATGTAATAAGACGATAAATCCACAGAGACTCTTTTGAAGTTGACGAGTAGTTTATTGGAGCATCCACCTCCTGAAGAGCAGCAGTGTAACTGAGTTAGAACTGCTCTTCAGAACGTGGAACAACAACAACCTATTCAAAAGATACATTGTAAGTACAACCATGGTAATGGAATACAGTAAAGCGAATATTCTACTATCACACCTTTTGACAAGATGGTTGAGGACTGATAATTGGTCGTGGCTAAGTATTGAATAGTGACAATTTTCCTCCTGAATCTCCTGGGGAGAAGCCATTAACCCTATGCATTACTTTGTAAATTTACTCTGTCCTCCATAACTGGGTTTCCTAATTTGCGTGTCCGTGTGAGAGACATGTAGGCTGTGGTGTCCATTTGCAAATACTAAATGAATTGTGTCTACCTCAAACAAACGGTGATAGCAGCACAATGGAGAACAGCGTCATCACACCTTTGTTTTTGTGGATGGGTCAAGGTGAAGGGCAAAGTCCTCCTGCGGGGCCATTAAGCCTGTGCCTAGGATTGTTGGGGAATCCAAGCCATGCCTTATGTCTGCCGAAACAAAGGATTAGTGAGAATTGGCTTGGCTACCTGGGGCGCTCAGGCCCTTGATCTAGCCAGTGATAGCTAACACCAGTTTAAGTTGTTTACCTGAGCCTACTGCAATACAAATCTCCGAGTTCATCTTTGGCTCCATTTCTTATATTGTGCTGTGAAGTACCCAGCAACCAGAGAGACACATTATCTGCACTGTGTCACTGCATTATTTATCATACTGAATAGTTGGTCCTTACCTCCATCTCATTCCCGCAGACAAATGCCCAAGAACAAGCGTGTAGAATTGATGAGCCTGAAATATGACTTTGAGCATTTCCCATCTTTCTATTGGCCTCCACTTCCCACAACAGCCAGCAGTATATTACAAACAACAACCACCTTCAGTGCCTACATCTTGCTTTTATCTTGACTGTCTGAGAACGTTTTATCGGCCCATCTGCAAAAGACTTCTGGCCAGGGCTTCATGCTGCTGTTCCCTTCTAGTCTAGGATGAAACCGAAGGCACTGCGCCATGTCTCCAGCACAACTTCCTGGACCTTAGAAGAGAGAAGTTGTCTTGACCTATCCATGACAACAAAGCTGACCATGTACACTATTTTGGAAAGGACAGGGCATCATTGCGATCACAGCATGGAGAATAGCGAGTAAAAAAAAATGGACACTTACAAAATGAAGCAACTGCATCATACTTTTTTTTGCTATCGTTTTTTTTGGCTGATACAAAAAGTCCTATTGCCTTTACCAATGCTTGCTAAAGTTCTTGTATAGTATTCACTAACCGGCTCACCTGACATATTCTGAAGGCCTACACAACGTGGAAACTGCTGATTAAGCAGCAATTCTTTAATAGCCAGAAAGCTGCTGGGTGCAGGAAGAGCATTCAAAAGAAATATTTGGATCTTCAGTAAGATTGTTCCTTTGCCTGGCGCTGCCATCAGGCAGGACTTGCACTGGCAGGACATGGAACAGCGCCTCACTGCTAACTGCACCATACAGGAGGAGGCACTGCACAGCTTCATTGCTTGAGTAGTAATTCAGGTGGAGCGCTTCCTCAGCTGCCCCATCCCACAGAAATGTTCCCCTTAAAAAGGGTCTTTCATGTATGAACCATCAGAACAGTATTGAGGATCTGGGATCTTCTGAACGAAAGGATTTCAACTGCATGTTTTTTACTAGTTGGAATAGATGATGTGAATTGCGTTTTGAAACTACTTTAGATGTCCTGAGTATATAGACAACATGAAACACCTTTTAAAATTTCTTTGTCGTGTAACTCTTTACAGTAATTCACCTTAGGTAGACTGCCAAACGAGGGGAATTCCAAGACAAATGACTGCTGTGTAACCCCATCAGTCAGAAATGAAGAGGCGGCATGGTAACAGGGAAAAGTAGGCCTTGGTATTATTGGCAGACACAATATGTTACCACATGGTTTGTAATTTGGGACCAAATAACACTCACTTAGCATAAATCCACTAGAAAGTTTTTATGGATTCACAGCCCAAGGGGAGGTTGGCATGGCAACATTGTTGTCTGTTATTGTGGTAAAATATTTTTTGTGTAAATTGCAAGTCACAGGTTTGTATCTTGGCCGATTGAGTCAGTATTTTTGGTTGTTGGAGTGCTTTGCTTCGTGCAATTTCAGGGCCCATTAAGGTGTCTCAAAATCAATACATTTAAAAAATGTAAGGTACATTAGGCTCCACAAGGAAGACAAGCTGGTTACGTTTCAAACCATAAAGCTATAATAAAGGATTAGCAAGGTTACAAATTCACATCATCAAATTAGTTATAAATCAATACATGAAAGCATTAGTCAACGTATGTTCAAAAGTCATGAATGCAAAGACGAACTGTGATACAATTGTTTAAAAAGGAAAGGTAAATAAAATCAGTTCTCATATAGAGAGCATCCGACTCTGATAAGTTGGGGAAAGGTTCTGCTAGTAAGTTGGGAAGGAGGGGCTCTGAATTGTCATCTACCTTGCATTAGCCTAAAATCACACAATTCTAACATTTGATACACCTACACATGGCTCCCATATAACGAACCAAACAGAGTAAAGGCACAAGTAGATAACTAAACACATTATTTTCTCAAGCGTCTACACAATGAGGCTTCAATAAACGTCCTTCAAACTTAGTTATCTGCAAAATAATGAGATAAATTGGAGCAAGTTGTACTCTGCAGGTACTTTGAAGCAGCTCGTTAGTACATTCTACAAGTATCACAGAAAATACATTGTTTCACCTGAGAAGGAAAACAAGGTCTCATCGAAACAGTAACTGTGGAGTCAGCCTCTACTGGAATAAAGAAAGACATGCGACCTAATACAAAGCGGCAACCAGACGTTAGTCATTTTAAAATGCTGGTCTACATTCGCTAAACATGAATAACACACCGTAAGTTTATTTTCACTTGCACATGTTAATATCAATATAAATGCAAACATTTAATTATGAAAAATTGCCTTCAGTGTTGACAAGTACTGTTAATTCATTGCATAGTGCCAGGGGCGTAACACAGGCTCTTGCGGCACAGGACGGGCCCCAATGCTTCAAGGGGCTCCCATTCCTTTATGGAGCCCCCAGTCAGCACAAGGGCTTTTAATCCCTTTGATAAATGGGAGACAGGGGGGCCCTATCACAATTTGCATGGGGGGGTGAGGTGGGGTAATTTTGCGTTACGTCACTGCATAGTGCCCAATATTTACAACATTCCGGAACTGTAAAACTGCTAATGAGTTATTGCACAGTTGTAACTTACGTAACCAGTGTCACCCAAGACGAGGATGAAGCCGAGTGGCCCCAGGATCTGTAGGCGCTTTAGGGCATTTACATGTGTCTGGGAGTTCAGGTAGGTTACTGTGCCCGGATTATGACACCTGGAGAGCTCTCCCGAGGCAGGTTGATGGTCTGCTGTCTTGATCCAGAGTTAGCGTGACTGGTGGTGAGACTTATCAGTTTAGGGGTTTAGTTTCCAGTCCTTATTACTGTATACTGCTTTATGAATTAAATGTTTTATGGACTCATAGTAATTTTGGCAGATCATGACTGCAACGGGTAGGCAATAAAAACCTTGCCTGTGCAGAATTCAGCAATGTTATTCTCAATTAAGTGTTGAATGTTTTTAATACCTATTATTTTTTTCATTTGGATCTTTGTTTTACATAGTTACCAGCGGTTTGCGAAATGTTACTAACGCTTCTACAAATTCCAGCCTGAAATGACGAGAAGTATATATGATCAATTCATATCCCAGCTTCAGACTTCATTTAAGGTAATCCAAAATAACAGGGATTGGATAGTGATAACACAACAGTGAGATTTATATTGTTAATTTTAATATGATGTTATAGCGTGTGTGGTAGCTATGTTTATAGATCAGTCTATTTGTTATAATTAAATCTATCTTGAAGTCCTAGCAACAGGGACAACTGAGTGTATTACCTTTTTATTCATGAGCACAAAATTGCAATCTTTCCATGGGGTGTATTTTGCTTAAAATCTCTTGAGCAAGAGGCCAATGTCCATCAGGGGTTGAACCCTCAGCTCTTCTGATGCTGCCACATGAAGGCAGACTATCACAGTCGAGAGATGATGCAGATAAACTGATACCATACAAATACCAGTGCAAGTCTAGAACCAGTGGTAGGCTACTGCCTTCCATAAGAGGACGTCAAGCTGTACACCAGGTAAAGTAAAAAAAAAAATATATATACTAATTTAGTATGAAAAATGACACAAAAATAAAACAATTTGAAGGTTATAAAGAAATCAGATTTAACCTCATAGTAAATTACAGTGGGTAAAAGGAGTCTGCAGCAGTTGGGAATAAGCGTTTTATCAAAAATGGTTACTGAATAGAAGTAGGGCACCGAGCATGTTCACCAGAGACCTACACTGATAGTTACCTTAGTGATTGCAAACTTCCTCTCAGTGGAAATGTCACACAGAAGAATACAGCACCCCATATGCTGCCAGCATACTTAGTTCCTTGGACTCTAGCTGGCCCCGGTTGCCCCTGCATCAAGTTATTTTCAGCGTCTAGACACATTAGAAGTAATTAAGCACCAGGTTCCAGCAATTCACAGTAGAATAAGATCCTCCACATAATAGGCTTTAGTTCTTTAGGCCAGTGGTTATCACTTTGCATGTCAGCTGCTTCTCAAGGGACTAATTTCTGTTTGGTTTTATTCGCTCCCTCCCTAGCCTGCTTCCTGCTTTAGCATTTTCTGCTCATGTTTCTCCTATTAAATTGGGCATAAAATGGCTGCGCCGGTGGTTTTTGCAAAAGTGCATAGAATATGCCTTTCTTACTACCAGTGGCCACAAGCTTTGAGCGGAGCACCCAAACTGTTACCTCGTGTAGGATGAGTTATTCATGTTTTGGACTTCTCCTTTTCAGTCTGGCATCATGACTTGTCACAGAGAGCCACTTTGAGGTAAATGTCATGTTATACAAAGCATGCAACAAATTTAGTGATTGAGGTCTTAGGAACAGCTCTTCGGCTTCTGCAGACATCAAAATCTAGAGTTCCAAAAAACAACCAACCCAGGGCTTAATGCTAAACTGAATTTCCCATACAGAGTCTGTTTCGCTGAGGAGGGTGCAGCAAGGAGTAGGACGAATATTATTGGTTGGTTGTCTTCAGTTTGTGTTAGCTACTGTGTTCTGTTAAGGGTCTTAACCATTGTTCATTGCCATAAAGTTGTGAAAAGGTACGTTTAGAGCTTTTAAAAATGTTACCCAGAGGAATCCACACAGCTTTACTGTTCATAAACAGCAACTTGTGATGCTCTGAATTAAGGATGATTTTGGAGCCATAGCCAGAAGTCCATGTACTTGCCAGTTCTTTGCCTTTTTAGCTGAATTGGTTGTTTCCACACCTTTGAACACAGTCTTTTTCATAGAGCAAACGTTAGACAGGATTTTAGCCAATGTTACTTGTCAACTCTGAGAGATTCTGAAGCTGTTGGAGTTTCAGTTCATCAGGACCTTTCACATACCTGGCATGTAATTTGCTGTAATTGTCATATTTCCTACTAATAACCAGTAGCAAATTAGATGAGTTTTAAGTGATGAGCCCTCAGTCACATGTCCCTGCTGGTTGTTCAAATCACAAATCAATCAATCAGGGGCTTGTGAAGCGCGACTACTCACCCGTGAGGGTCTCAAGGGGGTGGGGGTGGAGCTGCTTGTCCCTCTGGGTGTGGGATCATTTGAAGAGCCAGGTCTTGAGGTCCTTTTTTAAATTGGATCAGCGACGCTGATTGCCGGAGGTGGAGGGGCAGGGTGTTCCAGGTCAAGGACAAATGGTTGTGGTGTTGGTCTGTATCCGATTCGGATTGTCTGAACAGCTGCTGAAAAGATTTCAGTCATGTGAGAAGTTGGCCTGGTATATGATGTCCACTAATTAAAGTGGGCACCTTGCACCAGTCCAAACAACCCTTATGGTGATTTAAGAGGTCAAAGATAACCTTAGAAAGCTATCCAAGTGGTAGCTGTGGAGAGCAGCCTTCATGCTTAGTCTTGAAGGAATGTTAAGCAGCTTGTTTTACCAGAATGCAACCATATAGTATTGGTTAAATGAAAGAAGAACCACACAGTAGTTATAAAAATATGTATTTATTAATATAACACACCTTAAATACCTCACAGTATCTGCTACACGCAGATAAACACAAAGCACACAATACTGTAGCACAGAAACAATCGTAAGTAGCACTAATACACAGTGGGCTCCAGGGGGAGACCAAACCATATACTAAAATAGTGGTATAAGAACCACGACTCGAGTCAAGACAGTGTCTAGAGGATGTAGAACTGCTAGGACCCCAAGGAACCACCCAAGGTGAGTAAGGAGGGACCCCACGGAGGACGGGTGCAGTGTGAGAACACGACCAGGTGCTACGTACAATTCAATGGGAGAGTCACGGTTGCAATTTTACTGTTTAAGGACCCTTCCCAGGGGATTACGAAGAAACCCTTTGGAACCTAGAAGGTTGGAGAGCCACCCCACCCGTGGATACCGAAGTACCAGAGTTACCTATCCCAGGGGAGCCGGGTGCATAGGGCTGAAGTGGCGTCGGAAACCGCCGTCGTTCTCAATGGGAGTCTTCAAAGAAATGCCACTGCTGGAAAGAAGAAAAGTGTCCGGTGGAATCCACAAGTGGATTCTTGAAGGAAGGAACCTGAAAGCAGAGGGGACAGAGTCTGGGTCACTCAGGAGTGGCCAGGTGCTCGGTAGACGAATGCCCACCGATGTCTGGTACTTCAGGTGTGATGATGGAGACCCTGACTCTACAGCTGCAGAGAGCAGGAGACGTTGAGGATGACCAGGAGCTGGATACGAGCTGTCCCACGAAGGATGTTGAGTGCTGAGGGTTCGGTGTCCGGCGGGAGCACCAACAAGCCTTGGCAGCGACAACCCACAAAGAAGGTCAAAGAAGGTTACGGTCTGGCCCAGCAAGGACCAGAGGACTCACCACAGCAAGGGGAGTCAGGGCCGGCCTGGAGCAACCAGGGGAGCCCAAGTAAAGCAGTGTTGTCCCTCAAATGGACCCACAGGCCAAAGGCACAGGAGCCGCGAGGGTGCCTCGTGGTAGTTTCACAAAGTCACAGCTTGCAGGGCACAGAGTGCGAGGAGGCTGGAGTCCTTTGTACGAAATGTGCGCAGAGGTGGGGGCTATCGATAGCCCAATGCACGAAGTTGGGGAACACCAACAAGCATATGCACTTGCAAAAGTACGCGGTGCACAGGGGTTCAGGTTATGCGGTCCCCACGAGAGATACTGGCCTCAAACTCGGTGAGAGGGCAGCTCGACCTCCAGGAACGTAGGAACCCACCTCCTGTGTTGCTGGAGCCTTTGGAGTCCGCAGGAGCTCAGGATCAGCAGACCGGTCAGTTGCGTTACGGTGCCTGCGAATGCAGGGGAGTGACTCCTTCACTCCAAGGGAGATACTTCAGTTGTCCTTGATGCTCCACAGGTCCTGCACGGAGACTGTATGGTGCATGGGCACAGACGATGCTTTGGACGGAGAGGGAGACGAAGTCGGGCCCAGTCGAAGTCCAGAGTGTCCAGACGGTCGAAGGTCAGTGATTTCTTGTTCAGAATCTTGTCCACGTCGAATCTAGGGTCCTACAGCCAGGTAAGCCCTTGAGTACCCACGGGAGAGGGTTGGACAGATTCAGGGGACCATCCCAGGGGAGGGTCAGGACAGTGGGGAGGTTACTCCCATGTCCTTTGTCCAGTTTTGCGCCAGAGCAGGAGCCAACGGCTCCCAGGACTGGTTTGAACTGGGCTATGCACAGGGACACCAAATGTGCCCCTCGTGCAGACTTTCAGGCACTTTGCAAGTGCACCCACCCAGCCCCAATACACTAAATCCTGTCTGGGTGGTGGTCACACCTCCCTGTGACAGGATGCCTATTGTGCTGCCTTCCTCTGCTCGAGCTTGGCTCAGCAGCAGGAGGGCAGAAATGTGTCTCTGGTCAGCAGCAACCATTTTGTGCTGTCCGGGTCGAGAAGGCTGGTACCGGGAAGACCAGGGACCCACGAAGCTTGCTTCTGAGGGGTGGATTCATACCTCCCACACCGGTTTGATACCAAACATGACATGGTTAATTGCAGCCGTTTTCGAGATAGCATTTTACGCGAGCATATAATGCACCTCTACCTATGTCTGGCTGCGTCACCGACAACCCGGGAGAATGGTCTCCGAAGGCTGCAGGGGTGCTCTGCTCATGCAGGGGCACCCTCTCACGTAAAACCCAGCACCCTGCCTTCAGGATTGTCAAGGCCTGCTATAGGGGTGACTTATAGGTTTTAAGTGTAGTGACCTATAGATATAGTAAACCTATATCTAAAGTAAGTGGTGCAGGCACCATCTTACACAGGCTGCAATGGCAGGCCTGTAGTTCCATTTTGCATGGCCTCTCATGGGTGGCATAATACATGCTTCAGCCCATGGGAGGCCTCTGGGGTACCTATGCCCTGGGTACATGTGTACCATATACTAGGGACTGACAAGGGTACCCCAGTATCCAATCTGGAGTGTACCTAAGTACATGGCATAACATTTTAGGGAGAAAGCAGATAGACTGGGGTCCTGATTAGCAGGATCCCAGTCAGACTAGTCAAAAACCTGCAAAAAGTGGGGTAACCATGCAGTCAGATCCTACCTTCCTACAAGTCCACTGCAGAACATTTGTACCAGATGCTTATTTCCTTTTGTAGACAGAGGAACAGGCTTCAGCACTAGTTTCTGCTGTAGTTCAGGATCCTCTTTTATGCAGTTGTTGAAGATGGCAACCTTGAAACATTTTCAGTGGTATGTCATGTGGAGGCATTTCAAACCTCAAGACATAGCCAGTCTATACAGAATTCAGTACCCATCTGTCTTTTGTAAACCGCAGGAAGGGAAGAGTCACTGCTTCTGTTTTGCATCGAATTGTTCTTCTTTTAAGGGATGTAGTTGATGTTCTCTGTCCTTTAGGTGTTTCCTTGTTAGTTTAATGAAGGCTTATGTGGCTAATGCTGTTGAAGCTGCATAAAGGGCATTGAACCTTTTGTTGCAGATTCCATTTGCCTTCTGATTGGTAGAAATACCCCTGTGAATTGTTCTCTTCTGTACTAGCTTGACAACTTGTATTGGCATCCATGTTAATTTTGTGGAGCTCCTTAACAGCGTGAGATCCTTCTACGTATCTAGCTGAAAGCCAGGAAATTAGAGCCAGACTTGAATCCAAGAGGTTTTCTGCATATATTGCTGGACTGCAATATGATAAGTCAGCCACAGCACTGATGATCTAGTTGAAATGAGACATCCTTTTTTGATAACTTCTTAGAAGATCTGTCTTTTCCCCTATGTTAAATCACATGTGAACCTCATCATTGATAACCAGAGACCTGTCTCATGATTGTCCAGCAAGGCTGAAGCTCTAGCTGCTTTCATTGATGTTAGATATGTCACAAATCTTTGGCTTCTAGCGTCCAGTCACTCGTTCTACTTACAAGAGATGACAAGGTAGTTGGAGGCTGAGGAATGCTATTTTGCATAGCCAAAATGATCAGTCTGGTGAAAAGGTCATACAGAAGAAGAACGGATCTTGGTCTAGTGTTTTATCCTTTTTGTGTGTTCTACATGGAGCTGATTTGTTGGTGGCGGGCATGCTGAAAATGATCCATCAGTTTAAAAAGGTGTGCAGTCCGTGGCAAAAGTTGTTTTGAGGAAGAATTGTGTAGCAACATCTGATATGAAAGATGATTTTGTCTGTGCGATTTGATAGAGGGATGTTCAGTTTGGCTGCCTCTCCAGCAAATACGTTCTTTAAATATCCCCCACTGCCTGCTTATTGTCAGTGGGTGACACTTGTAGGTAATGCTTGGGGGACATGCTGGGGAAATGTGTCCCAATCTGACCGGTAGTGGTGGCTCTGTTTGATGCATGGGAGTGTCTTGGGAAGAGAGAGCGCCTTAATGTGCTTTTACTTAAGTCTTTATCTTGGATCTGCAAAGGGTCCTTGAGCACCTGCAGCATGTTGTGGTGATCATAATCATGATGGAAGAAGCTCTTGAAGTTGTTGGGCTGAAGATCTGTGTTGTCTTACAGAACAGCAAAGCAGCAGATTCTTCTTAGAGGTGACCTGTATTTCTTCGAAACAAGAACGCAAAAGAAGGCATTACTGTTGGTTATATTTCAGGCAAGGATCTACCTGGTACCTGAAGTTTTTCATTTGGAGTGAAATTTTATCTGAATGTAATGAATCTTAAGTCTGTTCTATGAGGATTGTGTCATAGGCGTTCAGCAGCATTTGTTTCAGCAGTTATTTGCGTGCCAACAGAGGTTTTGACGTCATGGACTTTGACATCGTAGAACTTTGACTTCATTCCTTCATGTAACTGGAGATGCATTCTGCGAGGCCCACCATTGCATTGGTACTTTAATGGTTACGGGCAGAAGAATGTTGTTCATGCCATTTCCTTACTATTTTGCTTGCGTAGTCCTTTAACAGGCTAGACTTTGTTGGCAGGCTGAGACTTTTGTGTCCTTTTTTTTTTTTTTTAACTGAGGTTTTCTTCTTTATTCTCCTGACTGAATTTTAGACAAATTCTTTCATGTTCCTTGAGGTTGCACATTGCTTTCTCCTAAGAAATGGAACGATTTTGTGTTGTGTGTATGTCTGCTAAATATACCTTTTACAGGCTTTGATGATTACCAAATCCTTCTTACTACAAGAAGCTCCACCCCCAAATAAAAGTGAAGTTGCACAGAAAATGTTACTCTTTTATTGAGTGGTATGAAAAAGAAGCAAGTATCCCTGTCCAAAATGCTTTGAGGACAGAGCCCAGTACTGCAGGATCCTGTTCAAATGATTTGTTCGTAGGATGAACCACCAAGTGCCAGTGCAGGACATTGTGACACAGATGAGGTGCCTCCTGTAAATCACAAGTACAAATAAAATACAGTTAACGTAGCCTCTATTTTAACACACATAAATGCATACAAACAAATGTATATTTTTCAGAAGAGAGATTTAGCTCCTGCTAAGTGCTCTGGGATCCCATACAGTGGTGAGACATGTCTGTTTAGCCACCAGTAAAGATTCCATGGCTGGGAAAGACACAGCTCTACTGGGGCTTTTATTGTGGCTGCTCCTACTTCTTGAGAATAATTTAATGTTAACTCTTCCCACCGGGTGGTTTTAAGAGACTTTGAACAATGTCCAACTTAATTTTCAGAAGATCATGTACTCAAAGTGCACCTTCTGTTTCAGTAAAACAAATTGTACCTGTACCATTGCCTGCTCTGGTTTTAGCATGTACAGGCTGTTGAAAAAATGTGCACACAGTCTCCAAGTATATGTGTAGAGAATAGCTTTGTTGCTAGCCCCCGTGTAGTTTTAACAAACATGGCTCAACGCTTGGAGTTCCATCCTTTTTTAAATATGCTTATTCAACCCACAAGAAGCTAGACCATTCATCCTTCCCCTGTGTAAACTGTTCTTGCCCAGTGCAGCTTCGGAATTTCACCACAAAGATTTGAACAGGACTGTTATTGTGAGTTTCTCACACCATTATTCTGACTTTGTATTTACTTTCTGAATTGTTTTTATTATAATTAAAGGTTCTAAATAAAGTGACACAATCTGCCCTACTTTGGCCCACTTCTGGTTAATGTACATTATGGCTAGCAGAGGGATATGAGTCGATGGATCTTTGGTCATTTGTCCTCCTACTTCGAACTGCAAGATAGACTTAAAGTAGAAGTCTGGGCCGTATGCGCCCGCTAATGCTAATACTGTTGCGACATGACAGCCGGAGCACGTGCTGCTGGGAATGGAAGAAAGATTGATGCAGTAAGATGGGCACCTCTGAGGGACCTCTAATGTGAAAGCCCCCTCCAGGGTTGTTGGCAGCAGATGAGAAACCGTTGGAATTGGCTGGCTCCCGCATCTTCCGTGCACTGTGGAAAAAATTGGATTATAATATTATGCAACCTCTGCAAGGGGAGTGTGATTAGTAGGTTGAGTCCAATATATACATCAGGGGAATTAAACTGTGGCATCAGTGGGGAGAAGATCTATCAGTTGTTAAGTCTAGCTTTTGACCATGTTAGTTTACTAAACCCCTTTAGAAACAGCTCCTTACTTATCTGTTTTAAGGTGAACTAAGAACCTTGGAATTCCTCTGCCTTGGTTTTGCCCCTTCCTCTTTCATTTGTATGAATTGTATTAAACCCTCTCAACCATTGTAGCTTATTGTTTTCAATTTGCTTTGATTTATTTGACTCCTTACTTTGCTCTGGATCTCCTCGGGTGTGGTCCACAACACCACTGATGGCTAGCTGGAGTGACCTGCTGGTGAAGGGCAAGAGTGAGCTGAATCCTTCTCATTGCTTTGGAGCTGACTGAAGTTGGTATATGATTTGTTGTTTTTTGCTCAAGTCTGACACTTTTATCTGGAGTTTTGCATCAAGTCCAGAAATGCCTTGACCCTTTTGAGTGATTGATTGCAGAATGTAAGAGTGGGGGGATGTTTATACACCCACCTGCCTTGCCAAATATTTCTTTCGCCAATGCAAATTCTAAGGAGACTGAGGGTATGAGTCCTATCAATTTAAGAGCCTACTACCTTGCTTCTGTACTCCATTTTCCTGACCTACTCGTATTTTTCTGCAGATTTTCAACATCTTGGGTACCTTGCAAAGACTTGGAGGTGCTTCAAGTTTTTTTTGTTAAACCCCAAGCAGACTACAAGGTTATGCTAAACTTGTGGTGCACATAACTTATACCCATAGTGGAGGGTGGTTATTGGCATCCCACAGCTATGGGGTGACTGACAGTTGGTGACTGCCAATTAGTAATGCTATGGTGTTCAGGCTTTTTAAGTATACCCATTGGAGGGCGGCTGCTAAAACCCTCATCCAACCCCTGGAAAAATGTTTTCAGGCTTCCTTATCTTCGGATATTTGATTTAACGAGTTCAGCTATTGTGTGCTTACATGTTGTATACATGGAGGACATATGCCCTGAAAAAGATTGCCTCTATAACAACAGTTCTGGTCACCTGCATCATTAGTCAGCCTTTCCGTCACTTCCATATCTTAAGGAGCCTAACTGTGGTCTTGTTTCTGGGCCACAGTCCACATTCAGCTGAGAGACCTGCCTGGAACAATGCACTGACTGAAACCAGCTGCAGATCTGGCCAGCTACACCCCCTCCTCCGTTGAGGTGTCAGTCCTGTGACTTAATTGTCCATGTGGTGCTGACCAGTTGGTGCTCCTCCACTCGCATCTTTTCAGAGTATGAAGCACATGAAAAATATCAGCGAAACTGCTCTGCTGCGGTTTGAGGAGCTTGTTTTTTTTTTTAGTTTTGCACACGATTAGATTGGTCCTAGCAAGCCACCAGAGGCCCAGTTAAAAGCATTACTGTGTATTTGTCTTGTTATTTGAAGGAAGTGATGCAGCATCTGGCCTTGGGTGCTAACCCCTTAAATCATTTAAATGTAAAGTTATGTGATATGGCCGTTTGGCTTATTGGTTTACTAAAGTCTGACCAATCTGTATACTAAGATCCTATTCAGAGTCCAGTTTGGTACCCATGTGCTATTCGTCTACCTAAGGTTTCCTTTCCATTGGTTCTGAATTTTCCTTCTTGGATTATTGTAGCACCTTTTTATCTTGAGAGACGTCTGCTATGGCTACCACAATGGAATGCCTCTCCTATCTTCTTCAATGGTTTAACTTGTAAATGCCCCTAGGAACCTTAGTTTGCAGCTACAAGACAACTTAGAACTGACACCAGGACAAATATCTTAACAGATTGTCTCCTGTTGTTGGTAAACCTTGGATTACACTCTTCCTTTGTGCCGAAATGCTACCACTTTCTAAGCCGTAAATTCTCCAAACCCAGCCCAGACAGCCCTTGGGGATTAATTGGGGAGATTTATCGTATTGGGCTTAATGACTGTCCCCATCTTCTGAGAATGAAAAAGTCTGCTCCCTCATGCATTTACCAAACATGAGCCAATAGATATGATCCACCTAGTATTCAGGAAGGATGTTGTGGTCTGTTTCCCATATGAAAGCAACTGAACTGCAAAGATGAGACACGACCACAAAGCCTTTCATTTTAAATATTTTAGCCTACTTTCATGTCAAATTAGTCTCCTTTTATTCGTCTTGCAGCTATCTGCCCATTAGACTTCCTCTCCTTTTCACTAAACTTCAGACTGATGTCTCTTATATGTGAAGCATGTGTGTGGTATTCAACAAAATATTGTTTGCACGTTTATTACAATTTGATAATGCTTAAGAAGACTCTGATATACAATGCATGGTTTGGCAGATCAGTATCTGATGGATTTAGAGTTACATAAATGGATGGGGTCCCTTTCAGCAGTTGCCACAGTTAGGTTACCTGTTAAATTTATCGATTTTTATCCCCAATCTCCAGTTCATTCTAGGCCCAGTGTTCACCAAATGTGTTTTTCTTTCTTTTTTTGCCGACATGGTCTTGCCAGGATGAAATTAGGGAGATAAAGGAGGAAGGTAACCTTGAAGCCCTCCTCAACTCTTTGGATAAGATTAAAGATGAAGCCAAGAGCCGAGTGCAGCCTGCTTGGTGAGTATGGTGTTATGTGCAGATGTGCACAGTTTCTACACGGGAAGGTCATAGACATTTGGGTGAACTGTGACAAACCTTTAGCATAAACCTCCCCAGATGCCAGAATACTGGGCTATTTTGAATTTTAAATCGGTATATATCTGTGGAGCTGAAATGCAAGACCCCAAGAGGAAATTGAATTTTGGACCCAGATTATTGATTGGGACAGAGCTGTTGGATCCTGAGCATAGCAGTCATTAGTGCAGCAGGAGAAATAGCACAGGGACGAGGCAGCCCCATGCACTATAATTAAGGAGGATTAACCCCCCTCCCCCAAGTGAAGCACCAAGGAAGATAAAACACTAACAAGTTTCTAGCTTCCCACATCAGATATTAAAGTATGGAAAACAACCCCATTTCAGGGACAAGAAAGGTAGCAATTCCGCAGGCTCAACTTGTAAGAATCGTGCCCCTTTGTAAACAGTATAAAATAAATATTTTTCAAAAATATACAGTCAAGCAAGAGAACTTGCAATCTAAAGAAGGCAAAATGAAAATAATAAAAAACCACCCACAGCAATGATCAGGCTAGCTTGAATGCTCAAACTAGACAAATAGAAGCCATGGACAAGTCTGACTACACACTAGATCAGGGATACTTTAAGTATGGCCAATGGACCGCTTGTGGCCCGCGTCACCTTTACATGTGGCCCCATGGGCACCTGTTTACTTAAAAGTGACATTCAGAAAGCTGTTAAACTGGCAAGTATTTATCTACACATTAACAGAAATAAAAGGAAAAGAAGGTGACTTGCACCACTTGCATTGGAAACCCCTTCATTTGAAAGTCCTTATTCAACAAACATATAAAAATATGAGAGAGACTCTTCAGAATTCAAAAAAGTTTATTTCAATAATTTACTAAAGTGTTTCACCTTAGAGCAACAGATTATATCACTGCATTGAAAGGCATATTCTAAAAGTGATAGTTTTCAATCCTGAATTTGTAGACATTCACGCATTCCTCGCTCGGAGAACAATTTCATAAGTGAACAAAGAGGCATGTCAGATGTAATGTGACCCTCTGGGTAGCCTAGGTTTTTATTATGCATGTAACAACATTATAGTTTATTAAATTATACATGAGATTTTGTACAGCACTAGATCATGTGAAATCCATAATTAAATCTTAAACTAATGTTTGAGATGCCTGGAGCCCACTAGTGATCACATTGTAAACAAACAACGTTTAACGAACTACACGCATTACAGGAAACCATACGTAGACAGAAGATATGTCAGGCTAACACAGTACCAGGGTTGCACATCATGTCTATTTAAGAGAAGAGTAAACTAGCTACTCTGGCCAGAGAAAATTCACTGAGACTAAAGGCGACACCATGGCTAGCCACCTTCACTTCATAATAACCACAAACATAAGATTGTGTGTGCTTTGAATCAAAGAAATACATATTGGATCACAGCACCAAGACCAGAGAGACCCACCACCTCCAAGGAAATTACTCAACTGGCTACTGCCGATCAAGAGTGACAATCAAGGGCTTTTTTCTTTTTTTTAGCACCCACGCCTCCAGCAAAAGTGTGGATGCAAAGAAAGAAAGAATTCCCCCAAGCCATCTATCAAAATTTGCAAACACTACACAGTACAGAAGAACGGTGTCAGCACCTGAAAGCAAAAGGCAGGTTCTATATCGGAGGCCAAGCACCACATCAAAGTTGTCTGGAGTCACTCCCACAAACACTTAAACATGATCCAAGTGCCAAAAGCAGATTCCATATTATGGCTCTAATTATAATCCAGTTTGTAGATGAATGACTCTTAAAAAATGTTCAGAAAACCCAGTAGTGTAGGGAGATGGAGAGTGGTGAAAGTGTATGCAAGAACCTTATCATTTACAGAAACCAATGATCCGTCTACAAATCAACCTAGAGCTTGTGTTTTACACACTTCACTCACTTGCCTCCTTGATTGCAGCAACATTCTACATTTCTCTAGTATAAATCTAGGATACCTGCAACCAGAAAATTCTAATATGAGAATTTATTCATGGGGTTGGGGGGTAATGGGTCCGGAGCCTTAGCAGACCTGTAACAATAGAGCTGATCTGGTGTGGTCTACTCGTTCATGACAATGGGAGACCCTTTCCCCATTACTGGTACAGAACTTGTCAATGTGCCCGAACGAGTAAGGAAAATCACTTGTTCTCTGGAACCAATTCCAGTTTATTTCGTAGTGCTTTGAGACAAAGGAAAAACATTTTACAGCCAACACGTGTTTCACCCCCTTACACTGGCCATCTGGCCTGGGGCATCCTCAGGGCTGTACAAATAAGACCGGTGTATAGTGATTGTGTAGTGAGCACATAATAACGGTTACACAGTTCGAGTAGTGCAAAGGTGGAGGATATGTGATTAGGTCCAACCCGGTCGGTGGTGTAAGAAGGGTTTGCAAAGAAAATGAGATAAGATAGGGGAAGAAAGAGAAGGTGAGAGGGAAGAAGTGGAAGAAATGGGAAGTTATCCATAGAAAAGAGAAGAGGCAGAATGAAAATGTCAGGGTAGAAAGGAGTAAGTAAAACCGAAAGAGGGAAAGATAAAAAACGAAAGGAGCATCAGTGGTTGCAAATTCGTTGTTATAGTTTAGTGCATGACAAATAAACGACACAAAAGGTGTGGCAAGAACCGGCACAACAAGAGACAATAAGGCAGTAAGTTATTTACAAATGTTGGGAAAGGAGAAAAAAGGGGAAGCAAGGGAGGGCGCGCATAGTGCAGCATGCAATAATATAAGGCAAGTATATTGACATATTAGGACATGTAAATTTCCAAAAACCAGGTCCATCACAGTTATCATAAGCACACATGGTTAATACGGTCATCATGAGGCATTGATGTCATGTAGGACATCGTAATACATACGGAGTCCAGAGTACAAGGGTCAACATTCCAGGGATGGATGAGCAAATTAAAAGAAGAAATTTATAGCGACAGGTTAGCATACATGGAGGGTGGAAAATGTTACAATATTAACATTGGCCAGATTTTTAGACCTATATGACATAGCTTTAGGTAGTCTAGGTAGTCTGGCCACGGTGCTCTAGGGAATCACAGACTCCCGTGTTGTATTAATTATCTGTGGCCTGCGTGGGTGCGCTCATATATCGTGGTGTAGAAAATCACTTCCAGAGAACAAGTGATTTTCTTTACTCGTTCGGGCACATCGACAAATAATATGAGAATTTAACCTGTGAACGTCTGAAGAAAAAGTGGATGCTCCATGGAACCTGTAAATGCCTTTGAAATACAGTCGGTCTCACAAAGTGGACATAGTCTTATCAAATAACTTTTAAAGCCTTAAAGCAATGACTACAAAATGGGCTTTTTGGCAGGCCACCTGCGTTATGCTTTCGATGTCTTAGACATGACACATACCTAGCAACACTGCAACAACCCACAGTGCCGATCTGTGTTCGGCAACTCCGCGCAATAAATAAAGTCGCCTTCTGTAACTTTCATTAACAGCAGGCAGATATTAGCATCCTGAAGGAATATTTTAGTTCTTTAACACCGTGTAACCAAGACACTTGACTACCGACCCGATCAAACAGCAAAAATCAAAACAATTATACAATGACCAACAAGTGATACTGCATTGAATTTGGCACCTGAAAAGGAAAGACTAAAATTTCAAAATTGGCTACTTAAAAAAGTAGGGGCTGATACATAATTTCATAATTGGGCAAGGAGTTGGCAGTGCAGTGGGCAAAGAGCCCTTCTCTCATAACATCAGCCAGTCAATTAAGGGGTGTATGGTAAGACATACCAAAACCATTACAGCCCAAAGAAAGGTTGTCCTGTTTTTAGTGTTTATATTTTTTGTGGATTTCAGTAGTGCTTCCTAAACCTTTTGAAATCCTCAGTGTTTATTTTGCTGTCTAACCCCCAAAATAGACAAAAATGTGTTTTACCACTGTTTACACATTTTTGCAATGATTGTTAGAAACCACATATTTAAATTAAAGGAGAAATTATGCAGACTATGTAGTGTCTTCCCATTGGCAGTATGTCCAGTAGATGTATACTAGACTGTTTAAGCACAGAAAGCCTGTATATTGCACAAACTCACACTCATTTTGCATTACCCTCACTCTGGCAGGACTGTGCCTGGTTTACAGGACTATTATTGGAATAAGAGGGCTGTATTAAAATGTTTTAATAAACCAGTTCCTCAACACAGTTGGGGACATTCCCTGCTCCTTACTACATATTATGACATTGTAGGGGTGGTCAAACCTGCGAACAGCATAGTACCTTAAGAGCCTGTTGAAGATTGAATTGTAGCATATTAATTAGTAGCTCTGCATTTTAAGTTCTGACTACATTAAGGTGGTGCTGCTATTTTGTGGTCATTCATAGCTGGCAAGTATCCTCATGGCAAATGCCTCACTTTGTCAGCCCTGACCTTTTAACAGAAACCCCATTGAATTGTGGAACATAGTTTGCAGGTAAAATTGTAACTATGGGCTCACAAACGCCAGCAGTAAAGTGCAGTTGGGTAAAAAGCGAGTATCAACTGAAGATATAACCCATTAGAATGGGGCACCTTGCGGCTGTGACTTTTGTTGGTATGTTGAAGGTATTGTCCTGTTTTCACCACTATCCCATGCATGGTGATAGCACTCTTTTCACAGGCACCTGTCACTTCAGCTTGCATTGAATGTTTAAATCCTGTTTGGCTGTTTCGTGCTATCAATGCTGATTTGTTAGAAAAGTGTGCTGATGTATCAAACGGTTTTACTCATTCTGTGTCTGTGGGGAAAATATGATAGTACATATTGGTCAACATTCCTATGCGACAACCATTTCAGCAATCAATGAAAGAATTTAACACTTCCAAAATATCAAATGTGGTTTTATTATTCCCAGATTCTCTACAGTGTGTAAAATAATTAGATCAGACCTAAACCTGTTTCTAAACATTTTGCCTTTAATCCAAGCACACAAAACCTGAAACAAAAAGAAGAAACACATTTTAGTGCATTCTTTAACAAAAATCTCAAGCCGAATACTCTTAAACCAGTCTTTCTTGCTACTACCTTTTATAACAAAGTTACATTGTGTTAGCCCCTTCAGGAAGAACTAGAAATCATTCTCTCCCACTTTCCTTTCTTTGAATGGCATTTAGGTTTGTGGTTGTGGAGGTGTTTATCAGTGTTTGTGTTTTCACTGATGAGGGCTGGTTCCCTTTCACCGGGGTTTAATCAGTTATTATAGGTTGAACCATAAAACCGGATATCCTACACAAACACTATGAAGGTGGCCCTCCTGTATCCCTCACAACAATGCGAGGAGATAACATTAAAAAAAATATAGACAAATGGTTCTCCCTAGAACCAACGTCCATCCATCTCCCCTCACCTTAGAAACTGCCATCTCTATTTTAAATCCTATAGGAACCTAAATGGTGATCAACCTGCACATGGGATCACAGCAACTAACCTATTGATGGGGCCTTGTACAACATCCCCATGCATCAATCCATTCCTACGATATGTGCCCTTGACATCCCAAATTACAGCAGCAAAACTCTTCACAAAGGAAGAGACTGTACTTGCTGAAGCAGTCAATGCTAAGGAAAGGTGAAGTAGACTTTTCCGGTCCTGTCCAAATACACTCCGTTCTCAAATGTTCATGAGACTAGTAAGATCCTCAGAAGGCAAGTAAGACACAAGGTGGTAACTGCAGAAATATGTAGTACGATACAGTATATTGTGCAGTAGACATGCAGAGTTCAGGCTTGGGAGAGGAAATGGAACTGCAGTATTTTGCACTGTAATTTGCATTCATACAGAAGGCTTGTTCCAGTAAGCGGCTTGTCTTTAGCAGTACATATGCTGCTATTCATGTTATTCTTTAACAAGTCTTTTTATAAGTGCTTTCTTGAATTTTCAATGGTCGGGTATTATTACAGTAGATTGAAAATGCTGAACAAAGACCAGGAATCACTGATTTGTATCGATAGCATATGATGAAATCAATCACAGCACCATCCTGAAAAACCAGTGTATGGAATCTCTTGATGGCCTGGAATTGTACTCAGTCGTTCCTCGGCTCTCAGAGGCAGTATTTTGGCATACATCCGCTGACTGAGCTACTCGTGTACTTCAGGGGGACTCAAAGGGTTCTTCCTTTCACCACTGCTTTTCAGCTGGTCCTCCTGCTGGAATCCAAAGCAAGGAGTAAAACATCATTACAAACTGGAATTGGGAGATCATTCTAGGCCTGAATGTCATTAAACTGAGTTTTTGATGTTAACTAGCAGTAGGAAGGAAGAACTCTCTTCTAGTTCTCCTCCCTCCCCATCCTTAAGGGCAGCCCACACTGCAGCGCACTGTCAGAAATGTGAATGTAAACTTTCATTGTCCTTTATGAGATTTTCTTTGATATTCTTACACCATCACCCATGCACAGAGTAATTTGTAAATCAACAATATAAATTACCTTTGACTGAGAGGACAACCCATTTTCTGACAATTTACAAGAAGAAAAACAAAGTGGAAAATCTTGTTGTACAAGGTCAGCTATATTGATCATTTTTCAATTTCTCACAATAGAGTCCCAATTAAAGGTTGTCTAGTTAATACCAGTATTCGTAATAACTCCTTGTTGGCACATATCAAGATTACTTACTGTTCGTACTTGGTGCTATTTATTGCACCTGAGAAATTCTGATCCCTGCATAAATATCGCTTTCGACACAGGTCCATTTGTAATCTGGGTCTAAGATTCATTTTCAGAAGGAAATGTTTGTCTTCATTTATCATCTGCAAGTTTAATCACTTTTTTACTCTTTGTTCATATATTTGTGCATTTTCTGTTTGTTTTATCTGCCAAAGTAAGCCTTTTTTAACTCTTCCCCCCACTACTCTGCTTGCTCAGTATGACAAAATTCCATTCTAATAATGAAAATATGTCCTGAAAGGTCAAACAGTTTGTGTGGTTGGTCTTCGAAACTCTCACTCCCTTAAGGGTTATGATATTTGTTAGGAGATGCCTTACAGGAGGCTGAATAATAAATAGAAAAGGAGCTAGCCTGATGCTAAACTAAATTATTCACATAAAATGCTGTGAAGGAATTCCTCTCCCTCAGAACTTATGGGTCCTCTTTTCAAAGTATGCAGTTGTCGAACCATAATTGAACAATATATTCTTTTTACAGGAAAGACCAACAGAAATAGTGATTTCGGAGAAAGACCGCAAATACAAGCAGAAAGGGCAAAAAAAACAGGGCAAGAAGCAAAACACTCAGGAGCTCCTCAATGTGAGCTCAGGGGAGGGGGGGTTGGGGAATTACAGTATAGCAGTGCTTCCCAAACTGTGTGCCGTGACTCCCTGGGAGCCGTCAAACCTAGCCAGGGGAGCCGCGCACCAAGCACTTTAATGCTTTAATGTTCAAGGGTCTATTGGGTTCAAATAAACTAATTAGACTTAAATGCATGATGTTGATGATTTGAAAGTGACATGCCTAAAGCTGTAAACATAGTGCTTAATTGATGGCATGTCGAGGGAGATTACCTCAATATTTCACTGGATCCCCACGTTTCAACACTCCCAAAGTAAGCGGGAGACTCCTGATTTATTTTGTTAGACTCGTTAATAGTTTCATTTTTTTCCAAATACATTTTACACCAATGCAAGTTAGCAGGAAAGTACAGTTGTCCTGTCTATTAAATACACTAAGTATTGTTAAGTATTGTCATTTGTACTTGAACCATAGGTACTTCTAGTACACATTTCTTTCATTACACACATTTCCAGACAGGCCTGTTCTCTCCTTGAGCACAGGGAAGTAAACCACCATATACGGCATAATGCCAACATTTGGAAGCAAGAAAGAGGGACGTTTAAAAAAAAAATCCCCCAAAAAATCGGAGGAATTTATTTTACATGCATTGATTTGGAGCCAATTTTAGGGAGGAGACAGCAAAAATAAAGCTGTATGTGGTTTAAAAATCGTGAGACACCCTGCTGAGACAGGTGTGATGGCATTTATGACATGGGTAGAAATGGAAGTGCATGCAAATATTCTTCAAGCTCAGAAACACTTTGGCAATGGGGCCTACATGCATAGGGGTGCATTGCCTTCGGGTTGACAGTGACCTGGGGCAAGTCAGCTTATGTGCAGATACGCACCACTCTGGCACAACTTTAAATATTCAATCATGATCGTAACCTAGGGCCAGCAGAGGGCTTGGGACTTAAACATGGTTCCCTTAATATGATTCACCTATAGGGATTTAGATAAAGATCCTCCTTGCCTATCTCCAGGATGGATAGGGCGGCCCTTTACAAAATTATGACTGCCACGTTTGCTGCACATGCTACAGAACTACCCTTACATTCTCCCACCTTAATTTTTTTCTCAGACCTAAAATCAGTGATCACAAAATACCTGTGTGCGGACAAACGTCCAAGAGTATCCTACCAGAAATGCACCTTGTCGCCATATGAAGGTGGGCTGAGTGTTGCCAACCATTGTCTCTACTAATGGGCTGTGCAACTGGTTCCAGTAATCGTCTGCTTGTTTGGGGACAGGCAGAATTCAGCCTTTGGGCTGGAACTGAATGCTGTTGGAGAGCTGAGAGTTTTGCACTTGTTATATAGGGGAGCCCCCGGCCCCCAAGTGTCTGTCCGTCTCTGTCCCTCTCACACACAACCCACCCATCACAGAGTAGTCAGTACTGCGCTTGCGAGAAGCCCTAAAGGACATCTGGGAATTTGACCTATTAAATCCTTCGAACAACTATTGGTAGACTTTAAATTGCATAAGACCCAGATCTACGGATATCTGAAGCTCCACCACAGCCTTAATAGAAAGATGATGTAGATGCAGTCCCTGATTTTTAACCCACTTGAGCCCAAGTTGTTAATAGAGCCGCTTGGCCATAAAGAAATCTCAAGAATTTATAGGTCTTTTCTCCTTCAGTGCTTCATGCTAGCTAATTGGGTTACCAGCCATGTGGGAACAAGAGCTAGGGCAACTGTACGATAGCAAATGGCAAGAGGCAAATAGGGCAGCCCATAGGCTGGCCATCTCTTTCAGTTTTAGGATGGTCCAGTATAACTTCTTCCACAGTATCTACTATAGTTCAAAAGGGCAGAGCAGTTACCCCAGCCTGCACTCGTTGTGGAGACCTTACAGTCTCACTCTTCCACATTGTATGGGAATGCCCACACATTCAACTGTATTGGAGGCTGCCACACGAATCCCGTGCACAGGCCTTACACACACCTACTACTGCTGACCCTAGAATAGCTTTCTTAGGCAAAATGGAGGGTTGGTCTGTCTGGCAGGCACAAAGTCATGGTCGGGATTAGGCTTTCTTTTAGTCAAGAGACATTGCACGATACTGGTGAAAAGACACACACCCTCCTATGAATGAATGGACAAGAGGAAAAAGACTATTGGGCCGCACCAAAAAATTGTTCTAAAAAACATCAGAGGGTCGGAGGCCCCTGGCTATCACGGCACTAAATGCACAATACTGTTTAATGACTGGCATAATATGTACCACCACCTTAAATAGTAATGGTAGGGTCTGATATGCTCTGCCCTTTGGTCTATATGTATCTGTCCTTAATGAAATATTGTACTGTTTTGAAATTAATTAAAACTGATAAAGAAGATATATAGAAATAGAAGTAGATGCCTTTTCATAGAAACACACGTTTTTAGGTCGAGCCTGCACTAGCCTATGCACTCTCGCTTGCGGGACTCTTGCGTCTAATAATGAGCTTGGAACCCGCCCATAGCTTGCCATTCGTTGGCGTCAATGCTCTAGGCTGCCTTATCGTTGGGAAGCCTTTGCCGTGCGTCACTTTTTTTTCTTGCCCTGGTGCACAGACCAAGTACAGATTAATTAGTTAACCATCTGCTACTCGCTCTAGAATTCAGGTACTATTTCTGTTTGTTTCCTCTGAAATGCATTTCTATGCATTTACCACAAGTCTCATTTTGCTGCTAAGCGTCACAATGAAGATTCTACGTCTGCCTGCAGTTAAACATCACCTTATCCTCCCGCACGCTCCTCTACTGTGATATATCATTTGTTGGCAGTCAAAAAAATATTGGATGCATATTCAACCATTTTAGCACTTACTCTTTTGTAAGATAAATTCTCAACCTAGTTGAGTGACATTATCAGCACATGATGTCTTCTATGCTTTCCGTTTTGCAGCTACCGACATGGGTAAGTTAAATGTGACCACTTGAGCGAGTCCTTTCTTAACCAGCTTGCATTACGTTAACTGGTAGACCCACTCTCATAAACGTAAAGGAAACCACTACAAGTCTCTGAACACATTTTTGCTTTTCAATTGCACATCATAGCACTGGAGGTTGATGGGAATGTGTAATAATTACAAAACAGTTGAGCATTGCTGACCATACAGCGCCAGGATAATAGACCTCTTTAATTGCTGCCCCGCAATTTTAATTTTGTAATTGCTTTGACAAAGCCATTTGGAGCGTACCCGGTATCACTTGCAATTTCACTCCAGTAACTTTTCTTCTACCGGTTTGAAATCAGTGTTAGATGCGCCATTGTGCATGTGGACCATGAATTATGAGAAAAGTTTAAATACCAGGACTGCGTGGTTGTATGTCCACTCGCAGGACACCTGTGGCCGGAACAGATAACTTTCTTGGCTATGTTTAAGATCGCATTCATAAAAGTGACTCAATCGTTTTTTTTTTTCCTTCTATGTAGCACCCACAATCCAACTAAAAGTTTAAAAAGCAAAGAGACCTCATTTCACCAGAATGGTGTGACATCTCGAGGTTCAGAGTTCAAACCCAAAGAAAAGGAACTAGGAATCCCAGGTACATATAGTGGTTACTGTGCATGAATAACAGGCATATTTATGTCTTGCAAAAAAGCAAGCAGTCTTTCTTAGCTGCTATTCAAGAAGACCACACTGAAATCTTTGTTCTATTTGGTGTGATCTTTTATTCATGCTTGGCAGTCTTTCATCTCTGAAACTTCCGTAGTGAAGGCAGGTCTGACCATGCTGCCAATCTGGGCTGCCGGCTTACTCAGGGTGGCAGCTTTCAGAGCTGAATGGACTGCATTGACCCAACTATTAAAGGTCCACATGGCCCCATTGTAGTTGTGGTCTCTTTCCATGTCAGTCTGGTTTGAACATTTTAGTCCGGCTGGTTTTGATATTTAGTCTGGCCGTGCCTATACTCTGCTTTCGTCACCACAGTAAATTGGTTCAGTTGGAATATATCTCACTTTTATTTTATTGGATTCACTTAGAACTCTCCGAACTCTGGTACCGTTTGGTCTTCGATTCCTTAAGTTTTTTTTCCTGATTTCTCTACTTAGTGGTGCCAACCTTAATAATGTTCTCTAGCTTGTCTGACCCTTTGATGCAACACATTGAGGTCAGGGGAATAATGCAGGCCACTGCAGCTCCTGGGGTGCAGAGGAACCTCATTCAGCCCCAGGACTATGAATATCAGTGACGCACTCAACAGGGGGTTAGTATTATTTTGCATTACACCACTGATTCAGATACGCACAGTTTTCTGTATAAATCATTTAATATGTTCATTAGGTCAAAGCCTACCAGAAAGCTCAGCTCACTGGTTTGCAAAGACATCCTGGGGACATTCTGAAAGCTTCCTGGGAATGCATTCCACCCACTGCTTACCATTGGCTTTGTGATTTTTTTATCTCCCATTTGCTTACTTTCTATTTGCTGGCTTAATTTGTTTTAGGCTGTCTAGCATTTCTTTGTCCCTCCCGTGGAGTTAAGCCTGTTCACCATCGCTCCTTAAATTCTTCCACAAGTGTTTGCTTTCTGTAAACGGGCCTTTAAGTTTTGTTCTTGTCTTGTCACATTTGCTGTGCATTCAAAGACAGTGGTCTAATGTCAGGCCTGTCTTCCGAGGAAGATTGGTGTTTAATTTTCTTTCTCTGACATCAAAGTGAACGGATTTATGTGACAATCCTGCTGTGTATCCATGTGAAAGGAAAGGCTGTAGGATGTTATTTTTTCAAGCACACAACAGAATTTAAATGTCTGTAAATGAACTGTGCAAATATTTCAGAATTAGGAAAGCACAAATGAAGCATATTTTTTTGTAATTCTGAAGTGTAATGTAAACAAATAATTTAATGTAATAAAAAACAAATCAGTACACTTGATCATGCTATTTCCACACACTATCAGCTGTGCGCTGTTTAGTTTTATCAATAAAATGGTATGTTTGTGTACATATAATGGTAATTTCAATTGAAAATGTGTTGCCTGTAATGGCAGTGTGCTACCACACCGTGCACACTCCACTCTACACCACTGTACTCTGCTCTACTCCACTCTAGTTCACTGTATGACACTCTACACCACTTCACTCTAGGCCACTCTCCTCCACTCTGTCACTCCACTCTATAACACTCCACTGTGAAACATTACTCCATTCCACTCTACGTCACTCTAGGCCCCTCCAGGCCACTCCACTTTCCGACATTTTACTCCAGTCTATGCTTCGCCACTCCATTCTACTCTACGACATTCTCTGCTACACCACTCTACACCCCTTCACTCTACTCCACTCTACGCCACTCCACTCTGACACACTACGTGTTTCTATGCCACTTCATTCTAGACCACTTTAATCCACTCAATGTCTCTCCACTCTACGAATTTCCACTCCACTGTACAATTTGGCTAAAACACATTGGCAAAACCAATAGCTCTTGCGTAGGCAAGACCAATTGGCTTTACCAGTGCCTGTTTCTTCTCTTATTATGAAGCGTGGATGGGGTTGTACTATGAGTTTTTGGGTGTGTTCCCAAGCAGTGCCAGATCTGTTGCTTTTGGGTGATAATTAATTTTAGTAAGACTGCACTAAGACATATTTAAGCCTGAATGAGGTGAGCTGCACAGAGCAATGTTTTTAAACTCTTGTAGCACGAGCAATTAAAATATAACTGCAGCGGACTTCTTATTGTGGCTTTTATGCTACAGTTAAGAACATATCCTTATGAAACGTGCACACCCTAAGCACTGTGTCCCCCCTGTGCGCTTTGAGTGGTTATACACTTTTGCAGATTGAATTTATCCATTTAAAACATAGGTGCTCATAAAGAAGGTAGCAAATATCCAAAACTGAAGTGATTTGTGATTCAGAGCAATTGAATTGAGACCCAGGTGGCTAAAAGCGCAAAATAATGGTCCTTTTTGTGGAATTGTATACATTGTGTAGCATTCCTGCAAACTCTCTCTTTTTTTTTTTTTTTTGTGTGAATGCAAATATCTGTATAAGCGGGAGCGCTTGGTTAGGGATGGCTAGTTAAAAGGATTGCACCTTTCAGTGCTTTGACGAAAATCTTGTCTGCACACAGTTTTTTAGTGAGCTAAAATGAAACCTTTCCAAGCTATCGTAACGGAAAGTTCCAATTCTATTAAGGACTCGGAGGTGTGGACTATGCTATCTTTTCTTCATTTTATTGCTCAGCAGCCATGTTACTTCAACAGTAACAGGTAGAACAAACTTCATTTCCCATAACACTTGGGAAACGAAGTCACAACCCAAGAAGTCCATGTCCAATCAGGAGCCGTCATGGAGTATAATCCTCATAGTCCCCTGTCAGTTGCCCTCTTTCTTCCTGCAATCAAGCCTACTGTGGAAGTTTCTCGCTCCTATTAGGAAGAGTCCTTTCCTGAAATTTAAAGACTACTCATTAACCCAGGAAAAAAATATTCCCTACGATGACAGGCGACATTAATCAAACAACCATGATGCCTGACAATGCAGCAAATCGTTATACAAAACTTCAAACAAACTCAGAAAAAACCTTAATTACTCCAATAAAGAGGTCCAATAACCAGGGTAGGTTATCATTCATAAGAGGGTGGGCTAATAATCGCCTCCAAGTCCTTAATAGAATTGAAACTTTCCGTTACGATAGCCTAAAAAAATGTCATTCTCTGTCAGGCCCTGGAGGTGAGGATTATGCTAGTTTAAATCTTATCCACCACCAAGGCTGCAAAGGAGGAGACTGGTTTGAAATAAAACCTTTTGAAGGTAGAATCCGAAGACCAGTCCGCTGCATTCAAAATATCCTCCAAGCGGGCACCCAATGCAAAAGCTTTTGAGGCCATCGCTCCACGAGCGGAATGCGCACCAAAAACCTTGGTGTCGATTCCCGCCTCCTGCATGATCCACCTCACCCATCTCGCGATAGTCGTGAGAAGATTGCTCGGAAAGGTTTTTTCAATGCAATCAAAAGCTGTTTCTCCCCGTGGAGGTGAAGCTCCACCGCCATTGCCTTGTAGGCTTTGATGCACCAAAAAACGCACAACTTGGGCATCTCTAGAAAGGCTGGATAGGAAATCACCCGGGAATGACTTTTAGTTCGTCTTGTGACGTGGAAAGTAACTCCGTCCGGAGTAAAAGATCTTCCTGTGCTATCCAGGGCTCTAACATCTGGCCAGTTTATCCAATAACTGCTTCCGGAAAAGGTGCCTGTTGCTTGGCCTTGAGGACAGGAGGTTCAAAACTTTTTTCACATCCCAGAGGGCCGAGTATCTAGGCTCTGGAGGTAAGGATAATCTAATGCATCAGAGCAATTTCCTAACCAAACTATGTTCTCCCAATGGGGAACCTGCAATCGCTACGTGGCCTGTGGAAATCGCAGATCTAAACGTATTGTCCGATCTGTAGGCCATTCCCCCTGCCACTAAAGAGGCTAATAAGTTCAGGACATGAACAGTGTCTGCCTCTACGGGATCCAGACTCTGTTGCAGACACCAACCCCCCCCATCGAGACCAGACTGATTGATACCTGTTGACGGTGCCTTCCACCCAAGCTTGAGAGGAGGTCTGAAGCGTCTCTCCATAGGCCAGGGACTTGCCATCTTGACCTGTAATCCTCCATGCCGTCAGCTGGAGGTTGCCGCTCGTCACCAGTTGATGAGGGTTCTCTGACAGATCACTTAGACGGTGAGGATACTGGTGTAGACGTGTTGGAGAAGCCCAAGAAAGTTCCATCCAAACTGGAAACCACGCTTGCGACTTCCATATCGGGTGATAAACACCATGTACGCCTTCTGCCTGCCCACCTGAGCCGTCAGTCGCATGGTCATGGTGAGAGGTGGAAAGGCATATCCCTGCTGAGGTGACCAATCCTGCAGGAACTCATCGGTCACCACTGCCCCCGGGTCTGGTCTCCACGTGAAGTGCCGGGGAAGCTAATGATCTAGTCAGGACACAAACAGGTCGATCGTGAACAGCCCCCAGAGGTAGGAAAGGACCTAAAAAAATCACCGGAAGTAGCCTCCGCAGGCTCGTATCCCAAAGGTGGCGAGAGTATCAGTCTGCCACTTGGCTGGCCGACCCCGGGAGGTGTTCCTCTGTCACCGAAACATGGTGCTAGAGGCAGTACCCCCCCAAAAATTCTTGGCCATATCCGAGAGGATCTTGGACCATGTACCCCCCAATGATTGCTGTGAGCGGTCCGCCGCCACATTGTCCCTCTTCAGCAGGACGCACGATTGCACTCGGTCCCTGGTCCAACATTTGACAGCAAAGGAGGCCACCATCAATTCCAGGCAGTTGATGTGCTGGGACTGCTCTGCAGCAGACCACGCACCGCCGCTGGTGAATTGTCCACAACGAGCCCCCCAATCGGAACCACTGGCGTCGGACTCGATCACCAGATCAGGTTGCGACCCGAACATGGCGCGGCCGTTCCACACTTCCATGTGGGAGAGCCACCACTGAAGCTCCCCCCTGTCCTCGTCTGACAGAGGAACATACTGAGAGTATGTGAGACCACTGCGAAGATGACATGCTTTCAAACACTGTAGCCCCTAACAGAGAAACAATTTGTTGAGAAAATTCATATAGAGATACAATGATGTCTATATTTATCTGTCCAGCTGGACATGATCATTTAATGTAAGAAATTAAAAGAACATACAAGTGGGAACATATACAACATTAAAAAGAGAGAAATGAAAATACATTGCAATACCCTAGCACATAATAATGAGGGGTATAAGGTTGTATCAGAGTGCGAGAAGTCGACGACGTTTCGATCCCTTTAGCACACTACTTGGATCATCTTCAGGACATAACAATTGGTGCATGAGACAGATGCCTGCTAAAGTCACGGGCCTATATTGGACAGGAGCGGTCAAGAAAAAGAGCAGCGTTATGTGCGAAGAAGGCACTGGCTCATAAGCAATGGAGCGAGCGTCATGGATGCTGACCAGAATAGGTGGTCGCGGTCAAGGGAATGATCCACGTTACGGGCAAAAAGAGCGTCACTCAAGGGAATAGTGCCAGCGCCCATGACGAGGTCATGCTGACCGGAATAGGCTGTTGCAGTCTTAGTTGGTGATGGTGTTCACGCGCTGCGACCCACCAGCGCAGCGCGTGAACACCATCACCAACTAAGAAGGTCACTTACACCAACCAAGCGCTTGCTCCTCTGCTCGGAGCACCACTTTCCTTATCTGGACCGCGGAAAATTCCCTTGTCTGCAATCGCCTATTCCGGTTGGAGGTAGAGGTCGACTCTGGAGGTTCTGGGGCCGAATGCCCGGGACGGTCTTCCCTTGGTGCGAGGGGTTGTAGGCACCTCTGTGACAGTTCCATAATTTTCTTCTCCAGAGGGGCCACTGCACCTGAGACTGCTTTAATGATCGAGGCGTCTACCCCGTCGCAGAACTCATCTGTGACCGTAAAATATTCTACACCCTCCTCCTCATAATATTCCCCATACTCCTCCATGGGGTTTGCAAGGTAGGGATAGGTAATGAGTAAGATGTAGATGTATTTGTATATGCTAGGCTGAGGCCACCCACCAGGTAAGAGGGAGGTTGAGTGAGGAGGTGAGCCCCACGAAGCACCCCGAAACTTGCAGTCACCCGTGCAGGACTCTTGTGAAAGGAGGCTGACTAGCAGCTGAAGTCAACAATGGTAGTAATGCTTTAGCAGGCACCAGCCCGTAAAGGTCTGACTCTATGGGACAATATATGTATGTGAGCTGGGACCCAGCAATCCTCCACAGAAAGGAGAGACCCGGCACGCAAACGTCCTGAAAATGTGTAAATCGCGTATATGGAATATGAACTGCAGCCTGGGCAGTCTGCCTGAGAACCAGAGTCTCTGCTCCTAAAAAACGCTTTACCCCGTAGGATGTTCTTGCTCCAGGCAGGCGGTGGCTTATGCACTCGTAAAACACGGGCGGAGGTGCACAGCTAGCTGAGAAACTGACACGTGCTCCGAGATTCAACGAGTCTGGTGAGCCTCTCAGCATGACACAGAAGGAGCATGCGCCCTCTAGCAGCCGGCGGACCGCCGCACGCTCAGGCCCCGCAACCCCTTAATGAAGGGGAATATGACATACAGAAGCGGCCACAAAGGAGCGATTAAGCGTTCCCGCGGCCGCTGAGGAATGAGTTGCCAGCACCTCGCTGAAAACGAGGGAAATCACCACACAACCGAATGTAAACAAAAAGGACCGAAGTCCCCTCACTTAACTTGCACGGCTGCGAGCAGCGATGAAAGAGGGCAACTGGCGGGGGACTGTGAGGATTATACTCCATGCCGGCTCCTGATTGGACATGGACTGCTTTGATTGTGACTTTGTTTCACTAGGGAAATGGGAAATAAAGTTTGTTCTACTTGTTATTGTTGAAGCAAAATGGCTGTTGAGCAATAAAATGAAGAAATGTTAGTATAATCCTCACCTCCGGGTCCTGACATAGAATCAGGCCATTGTCTCCTAATGTGGGCCATGCTTAGAGAATGGGAAATTATTGCTCAAAAGATGCACCCTGGATCACGAGTGTTGTGCACAAAAATGGTGGCGAGGGCCAGTAGCTGCGAAAAAGCCATCAAGCTGTCTCATTGCAAATGCAGCTCTTTTAAATTACATTAACTGCAAGAAGCTACTTCAGTGTGCTCAATAGAAAACTGTAAATGCTGCTTGGCAAATCTAGAAAACACACACCAGGCTTTGCGTTTCAGGCATAGAAGATGCTTAGGTTGTAATGTTAGAGAGCCTTGAAGGGTCAGCCCAGCCCACTACTAGTCATTATTTTCCATCTTGATTTTAAATGTTTTAACAACAACTGGAAAAACTACAGTAAACCTACAAGTGATTAATGAACGAAACTTAATGTTAACGTTGCACATTATTAAATAGTGAAATTTTTTTTTAAACTTTTTTGAGGGCAAAAAACTTGGTACAGAAATTTTCTCGTAAGCTATTTGTAATATGATGAACATGCTGAGTTGTTGTTTTTATTGTGGAAAGACGTGAAATAAAGTTTTTACATAAAAAAAAAAAAAAAGCCATTTGTAAAGTGAAGAACCGGGCTTCATGCTGCTTCTAGCATTCTGTGGCATATCGCATCTTAACAACATGATGTATTAATAATGTCAACCAACTAAACGAGGGCGAATAAACTGTGGAATTGACTCGCTTCCCGCAAAAAAATGCGTATTCTTCTGGTGACAACTCGGTCGCTCAAACAGGCAAATTTAGCGTTTAACCGCAGCGGTTGATAAATACAATTTTCAGTCATCAAGAGTTCCATATTAGGAAACTGAGCTGAATAAAAACATTTCATAATGACTAAAATAAGAATAATTATGAAGATAAAGGACTTGAGAATTCGAACGTCTATGTGTAACTGTTCTTCGGTAGTTGAATATCTGTTTATGCACTGGTTTATTTAAACAAGCATTGGCATAGCCAATGGTCTCGCCTTTGGGACCTTATAAGTGTTTAGCCATGCAGCACATTTTCCTGGGTGTTGTGCAGCCAGGAATTGAAGAGCTATACAACTGAAAGGCTATGCTGAACTCCTGTCTGGGGAAGCTCTCCGTAGCACCGGCTTAAGGCTGACAGGCTAATGGCTGCTGTGATTGGTCACCACAGTGCGCTGGGCTTGTTGGCTGCTGGATCGCTATTAGTAGGAGAGATAGCCAGGACAGCAGGAGTAAAGCGGTGCCGAGTTGCTCTGCCGAGTTGCTGAGGTCAACGGCTGGGCTGGAAGGCTAGGCTGGCTAGCGTGGCAGGCTGGCTTGACCGGCTACAAACACAAGAGTGGTTTGTCTTTTGGGAAAACTGCAGATGAGTGGGAAGGAGGGGGGGCACAGCCTAAGAAAGACAAAGGCTTCGGCATGAGTTAGTAAATCCATTTTAGGAGTCAGAAACTTTGCAGTTCATAGGATTGACAGTCCAGAAATTACTTTACACATCTCGGTCATAATGTCAAACATGTTTTGGAGCAGTACAAAAAGTAAGTCACAGAGGGTGCACTATGTGCTGGCAGGTAATTGATTAATAAAAGGAAACGGGAATGTGCCACCCAAGCGAGTGATGGAAAGTTCGCTTCACTTCAAGTCCAAAAGGCTATTATTTTAGAGAGTAAGATTTCCGGTTTGCGGTGAATCAGACTGTTGCAGGCTCCAGCACAGGGACATTGTGCTTTATCTGAGCTGAAGGGAATGTGCCAGCACTGCAGATTCAAAACGAAAGCATTCTAAGACGACGTGAAAGAACACCATGTATCAACAAGCTTTGGTAAAGACAACAGATCTCGTCTATGGGACCTACTAACTTTGCTAATGCCTTGTAACCATGCTGGACAGAATAGCGAACAAGTGGTTTTTTTTAAAGTGTGGTAACCCGGGTCTGTCATTTTGTAGTTATGTATATGTTCTATTACACATGCAAGCCTACAAAAAGAAGTGGGTGCCATTTTTTTGGGGGGAGCGGGGCAAAGGATTTCAGATTGGTAAATAAAAAACTAATACCACAGGTAAGAGGAAGGGGAAGCAGCACTCTAAGAAGAAGAGCAAGTGGGTGGGGATGAAAAAGTGGCACAAAAGTGAGAAAGCAACGTAAGGAGACACACACACATGGTTAAGCCCAATATGGAGGGCTGGGGCAAGCAAGGGCAACATGGTGAATGGTAGAGGGCGGTAGATAAGGACAAGTGGGAGACCGCAGTAAATCACCCTCAGGGAGGGTTTAACCAAAAAGAAGTGCCTGAAAACAGGGGAGCGGGTGAAAGCACTGCAGGAGAGAGAGGGAGGTGAGGTAGGGTGGGGGAGGGTAAGCTCTTGTGACGCCCTTTGATAAGTACGAATGAGGTGAGAGGTCGCATGAAGTAGAAGTGGTGAGAGCGGGAAGCAGTTACAGTTCTCGATAGGAGAGGTGCAGAAATTGCTCGGGAAGGCAATAAGAGGGAAAACGCCAGAGTTGCCAGGGGAGCGGGTGAAAACACTGCAGGAGAGAGAGGGAGGTGAGGTAGGGTGGGGGAGGGGAGGGTAAGCTCTTTTCAAGCACTCGTACTTGCGGGAGCGAGGAGCGGCGCGTGCGGCCGCTAATTGAAAACAAATGGCCTCGGCACGCCGCTGCTCGCTCCCGCAAGGTGGATGCCAGCACAAGCACGAGTGCTGGAAAAGAACTGACCAATTTCTAAAGGTCATCTCTTAGTGCAGCGCATGCGCGCTGCCTAGGCGAGACCTAAAAACGAACATGCACTAGAACCAGATTATCCAGTGCCGGATGGAACTGGTAATCTCAGATCGGTACAGTTGTGTTGTGTACACAATCATCGATATGAACATTCCTGTTTCAATTTCATGTCTGCTGAGAGCCAGCCCTGAATAAAGAACTCTCTCTTAAAATAGCTAGGCTTTAAGGTAAAGTGAAACCGGGCTCATTTGGAAGAATGCAGAAAGAAATCCGTCACAGCAGCTGAAGTGCGACCAAAGTAAGCATATTCAACAGGCCATCCAAGGTCACTGCAGACTGTCAGAAAATACAGTGTTCCAAAAAAAGAAGAAACCCAATCGAGTGGAAAAAACAGCCCCGTGGGCAGTGGAAAAAGACTAGAAAGAAGAAGTAGTAGTGGCGGGGAGAAGCCCACGAGGGTGAAAATACCAAATGTGAGGGGGCTGCGGAGAAATACAAGAAAGAGAAACGTGAAGCACGACAGTGGGCATTTGGAGGTAGCGCACTGGGGACGCGGTAGAGATCTGGAAAACACATGCACTTTCATGTAGAGCTTTATTGAAAAGAAAAAAAGTTGTTCCCCAAAAGTGATTAGTAGTAGATCTCAAGACAGACCAACCTAGAGGCTCCAAGGGAGGGACAAAGACCAGATCTAACAAGATGGACAAGGAAAGCCATTGAATAAGAAGAAATGTAATGAATGACAAAGCCAGCCAATAGAAAGCAATGGGCGGTCCTTAAGCCCACTTTAAGTTCTTGGTAAGCTCACAACAGGTCTTTTGCCACCAAACAGCTTGTGCTGTCTGGTAGGCTTGAGTGAAAAATGATATGCAAATGTTTCTTATCAAATAGAACCACCTGAAACATAGGACATTCTTTTGTGAGCGGGTTGCGGATATAAGTAAGCACACTTTATTGGCTCCTCCAGTGCTTGGAGAAGCACTGCAAGGAGCAGATGTAGCAATCTGTGAAAAGACATGTTTGGGGAATGTGGCTCGTGGTTTTTTTTTTTTTGGCAAGTTTTTATGAAGCACAGACCAGACCTCCTGTGCATCTGAACTCTGTACGTCAAGGGGAAATGGACTGAAAAGAAACCTGCATTTGAAAATAAGAAAGTATCATAACTGTCATGTGTAGAGGGGCTCATAATAAGGATTTCATCTAATAGAGGTAGTCCCTCAGTTATGACGTAATAACATATACAAATATCTAGACCGTCTAGTCTTCAGTGCCTTATAATCCAGTCTTAGCGGGTGGGGATTAGGAGAAAGGTGGAGCACCCAGTGGTTTTCCAGCTGTAGCTAACGTCCATAGCATTTTGATGTGGATTGAAAGTTAGTGGGTTTAACCCTGGTAACCAGTTCTTTAGTAGGAATGCTTCAGTATCTTTTTGTACATGGCTCTGTTCTTCCTGCTTGTAGGCGTCCCAGCGGCATTCCAGAGGAAGACTTACTGAGCACCTTGGTTCCGTACTATCTCCAGCAGAAAGAATACATGCGGAGGTTGCTGAAGGAGAAAGAAAGCGAGAATGCCAAGCTGGCGGAGTCTGTTCTAGCTGGTCGGGCAAGGATTGCTGCATTACAAGATCAGATACAGAAGCGGAAGGAAGCTTGGAAGGTAACCTCTGTTCAACAGTGGCCATCTAGGGCTAGCCACGTTCAGTAGATACTAGTCTCATGTTAGATGCTCGTGCAACACTTGCCCTGTTCAAGGCCGATTAAAGCTCTTTGGGAACACAGAAATATGGGCATCAGAGAAAATTCTACCTAGATGGGAGGAAGAGGGAACTTGTGTGGTTTTCTGTCAAGTTTGGATCCTGGGGACCAGGGTTCTAATCCCGGACTCAGTACTTGATTAAAAATCGTATGATTCTTGGCAAATTACGTAACCTCCCTGTGCTCAATATTGTGAATATAATTGTGTAATTCAAACATGCTCTAGATAAATGCCAATGCATTCATATTACATACATACATAATATGTCATGCTTGTTTAGCGTTTATGAACAGCAAACACTGTCCGGAAACAGTTGAGACATAGAAGGGAAATCTAAAGAGGAACAGAAAAGGTGGTGCAAGCTATGACTTGCTTCCTCTCTCGACAAAAGCTCTTAAAAACTTGATAACTACCAGAATTAGGTGTTTTATAGAAACTGGACTCTTGAATGCTTACCGGTAGGAGTTAGAAACTAGATCAGACCTTGAGAGCCGCGCCTTGCTCCATTTCGTCTAAATAGTGCTCCAGGCTGGCTTGAAGCACAAGCTTTGCAACTTAATTCACCATGCCTGACAGCGAGTCTCACATCTGCATTTACTGTTTGTGGGACAGTGTTTACTTTGTTCTGGTGGTTGAATCCGGCACTATTTTTTAGGGACCTAGCTTAATTTTTATATGCAGACTTTGACCCAGAGCAAAAGAGAGAGAGGGGCACAAAAGGGAGAAAGACTAAGTAAAAAAATGATATGAAAAAAAGTGATATAGGAAGAAAGCAAAACTGAAAAACAACCTGCAAGAGGGAGAGAAAGAGACAAAGTGTAGGAAGAAAGAGCATGAGGTGGAATCAAAACTATGCAGGCTTGGTATTCAGCAACTCTGCTGGGGTGCTGCGGCGCTTATCATTATTACTATTATTAGGAAGAGGAAGCAGTGCTTGGTAGGCTTTGACAATGCGCAAGAGAGAGTAGTGACAATCATTTACTTTCACTCCCATAAACATGCATATTCTATATAATGGTTGACATTAGAAACGTAAAGGAAGATGGACCTCCGTCTATGGGTCCTATGAGTGCAGAGCCCTGAGCCTGCTTCTTGCAGCTCTGTTGTCTTGTCACAAGCCTTATAATGCTTGTGGTTACCCGGACACACTCAGTCTTTATCGTCAGAGACCAGCCATAGTGGCCCCACATTTGTGAGTTGCAATGAACTAATTCTTCTAAATGTTAACAACCCCACCCCTGTGTGGTCTCAGAATGTGACTCTTGGCTTCTGGCTTTAATTTACCATCGCAATACTTCGACATTTGGAAGATCTGCTCTGCATTCTTTGATTTTGCGGTGCCATCTCCAGTGGCGGCCAGCACAGATCTGGGGTGGTGGGGCGGGAGGGCAAGGGGGTAAGGAAGTATAATTGTAAAAAAAAAAAAAAAAAACATTTGCTTACCTGCTCCCGACTCTGTCCTATGTCGTCTCTCCTCTGCCGAACAGGAAGCAGCCTGGCTCCCCTGAGCCAATCAACGCTGCTATGCAACGATGTGATTGGCTCCCCTAAACCAATCACAACACTGCAATGCAGCGCTCTGATTGGTCTGAGCGCCGTGGTTCAGCGCTCGGACGTGAACTGGGGGCCCGGGCCTGCATGGAGAACATGCAAAGTGTGCCCGAGAGGACCAGTCAAAGCATCATGCCCACTTTAGTGTGCCCACAACTCCTCCCCTACTCTGTCAGTAGAGCAGACCCGCCATCATGCTGCCGCAGCAGGGAAGAATAAAATGATAATAACATCGCGTTATCATTTTATTTGTCCTTTCTTTGCAGTGGGGCAACGCTCCTCCGCCTTAGCGGAAGAGCCACCGGCCATCTCCACGTGTAATGAGGGTCTCTTGAACACCATTCATTCTGTGCATTTCAGGAAGAGAGATTCTGTTTGCGAGACCTGTATATGCATGACAAAAAAGCGAGTGTTACAGCCCATTGAACCAAGTGCAATTGAATTTTGCCCCATTCTTGGAACTTCTCTTTCCATTCAATTGTTTCTGCTACCTGGCCTGAGGGGAGACCCCAGCTTACTCCACCTTGTTGGTGAGGAGTAGACGGGGACATTATTTCTGACATCTAGGCAAATGTTGGCCATAAAGAGAAGGCACTCTGAGTTGCGAAGAGGATTAGTGTGCTGTCCCTTTACTGATGTGACAGTACAAGCACATTGTTTATGCTTTGGCCAGTTGATGATTCTGTTTCATCTTGGAACAGAGGAAGGAGAAACAATATTTCCCAGAAGCCCTTATTCGCTTACAAAGAGCAGTATTTTCCCCTCTACCCACACTCGCACACACTGCAGAATGGCAGGGCCTTGACGTCCGGAGCAATTGGTTATTCTTGGAGTTGAGACTGTCCTTGCTGCTAGTTAGTAGCATGGCATGTAGGCCCAGTACCGTTTATTTGTAAGATTTAACAGAACGGCAGAGAGCGGTCCCTAAACTGTTCTCGAAGTTAGCATTCTTCTAAGTTCACCCTTTTTATAACTAAAGAAAAGCTTCATGTAGCAATAGGTCGAAACAGGATTGCTACATAAAATTCTTTAAACTGCAAGTTAAGTTGTCCAGTGTTCTGCATTTCCTAAGCCTCAGTATTTCCTAACAAAGACGATGTACAGAGATCGAAATTGTGCATGGAACAGAAAGAATATATCGCTCCTCTTGCAGATTAGTTTAGGGTGCTCATCCAGTGAGTTTTTTTGTGTCTTTTTTTTTGATGACCTGTGTCTGGACTTCAGTTGTGGGAAATGCTCTACAGATGGATTTCCATCTAAGCCTGAAATGATATATATATGTTCATAGACTTTTCGCCTTCGACATGGCATCTTAGATTATCTACATGTAACTGTTTGAGCCTTTTATACAGATGAAAGATTTTCTAAATGTATCTCCTTTTTTTTCTTTCTTTAGGCAGTCAGCAAAGCACAAAGAGAGCTGATAATGTCTCTTCAAGAGCCAAAGTCGGAAAAGCTTAGATGGGACCTATAATTTAGAGTTTCTGGATTGATCGAGCAGGGTGGCATCTTTCAGTTGTACAGGCCAAGGTCAACACTGGGAGACCATCCCCACATTCATGCTATCAGTTCAAAGTGCACAGTTCTTCAAAATGTTCATTTGCCTTAATCAGTTTTTTCTATAAAGCTATTGTTGTAAATTGCATTTCTGGTCATTTGATGTTTCCTGATCAGCATATAACATGTTTGCAGTGTATGAATATATATAATAGTTAAATGTGTCTTGTAAAGCTGTTAAAATGATAGCTTGTCCTTGAACCAGACACACAAGCTATTTTCTTAGATGACCAATGCATGAACCCGCTTCCAAGTATGGTTGCGCCCGACTTGAAAGTTCATACAAATTCCTGTCCAGATGTTGGCAGAATGGTGAAAAATCACTATGCGCTACATTGCGAGAGTTTTATTGGCACTGCCGTTTTTGTCCTGATGCTGTATTGAAGCACGTTCAGCACTCTCTGGTAGTATCTTCCACATCATTTGAAACTATAGGGTTAGGGGAGTTGATGCAACTGTTATGTTATGCTTGACTGATTCTGAAAAGTGGGTCTTCTGTTGTGGATCCCAGCTAAATTAAAAGTGAATTCCCCGAATTCCCAATCGCAGCTGGAGTTTAGAGAGGTCTGTCATTTTAAATCGAGCGATTAGCTCCCTGGGGACAAATAAGGTATAGTCTGGATTTGTAGTTTCTCTGTCCAGCTCCACTGAAAGACCTGTTGGGCAAAGGAACTCTATTTCTTCTCCTGTGTCAGGAAACCTCTATTCTTGTGTTGTAGTTCTTTTTGACACCAGTAATCTTTCTTTGATTTCCAAATTCAGCCTCTGATGTAGTTTATCATTTCTGTATGTAAATGGTTTCCGTGAATTCCAGCGGCCGTTAAAGAATTGCCCATTTTCTAAATAAAGTGGCCTGCTATTTATTTCTCAAATCTAGTTTTTACCTTCAGTTTGCTAATCCTTCACAGCTCGGTTGGATGCTCAATGGTGGTAAATGGGTGAATCTCACTTTAAAACACCAAATCAGGCTGTGGTTGCACCAGGAAACTTCATTGATTGATGCAAAACTTCAGTGTTAAATTTTCATGCTTGCATGCTTTCTGGTTATTGAGGGATTCTAAATATAGGTATTCTGAGAGACCTATACAACAACAAAAAATTCTCTACATAGAGAAAGTATATTCTTGTTTGGATTACATGGACTGGTCATACCTTAATACAGTTCAACATTCTCCTACCGTCCCAACAAATGAAATCCATAGTCACAACTGCTGAAACTTCTCCCGGACCATGGAAGCGACTTGACCTCACCAGCATTCAAGCATAGTTGAGGATGATCTAACATAAGGAATGCACTTTTGACTCTGGCCACGTTTTTTAGCTAGTATGTTATAATTTTGAACAATCTTCCTCAATCTGAACATCAAAACTGACACATCCCTTTAGCAAATGAACACCATACCACTGGCCCATTATGTAGGAAGGTAGGATCTGACTGCATAGTTACCCCCACTTTTTGCCTGGTGTTTTGCTGGTTTTTGACTAGTCTGACTGGGATCCTGCTGATCAGGACCCCAGTCTATCTGCTTTCTCCCTAAAATGTATGACATGTAATTTGGTACACTCCAGATTGGATACTGGGGTACTGGGGTACCCTTATAAGTCCCTAGTATATGGTACCCATGTACCCAGGGCATAGGTACCCCAGAGGCCTCCCATGGGCTGAAGCATGTATTATGCCACCCATGAAAGGCCATGCAAAATGGAACTACAGGTCTGCCATTGCAGCCTGCGTAAGCTGGTGCTTGCACCACTTACTTTAGATATAGGTTCACTATATATATAGGTCACTACACTTAAAACTTATAAGTCACTCCTATAGCAGGCCTTAACAATCCTGAAGGCAGGGGGCTGGGTTTTACGTGAGAGGGTGCCCCTGCATGAGCAGAGCCCCTCTGCAGCCTTCGGAGACCATTCTCCCGGGTTGTCTGTGACTCAGCCAGACATATAGGTAGAGGTGCATTATAACCTTGCTGTAAATGCTATCTCGAAAACGGCTGAAACAAAACATGTCTTGTTTGGTATCAAACACCTTGGAATCATACCTCCACACCGGTAACCGGTGTGGGAGGTATGATTCCACCCTTCTGAAGCGAGCTTCGTGGGGTCACTGGTCTTTCCGGTGCCAGCCTTCTCGACCCGGACAGCACAAAATGAATGCTGCCGACCAGAGACACATTTCTGCCCTCCTGCTGCTGAGCTAAGCTCGAGCAGAGGAAGGCAGCACAATAGGCATCCTGTCACAGGGAGGTGTGACCACCTCCCAGAGAGGATTTAGTGTATTGGGGTTGGGTGGGTGCACTTCCAAAGTGCCTGAAAGTCTGCATCTGGGGCACACTTGGTGTCCCTGTGCATAGTCCAGCTCAAACCAGTTCTAGGAGCCGTTGGCTCCTGCTCTGGCGCGAAACTGGACAAAGGACATGGGAGTAACCTCCCCTCTGTCCTGACCCTCCCCTAGGAGGGTCCCCTGAATCTGTCCAACCCTCTCCCGTGGGTACATAAGGGCTTACCTGGCTGTAAGACTTTAGATTTGACGTAGACAAGATTCTGAACAAGAAACCACTGACCTTCGACCGTCTGTACACTCTGGACTTCGACTGGGCCCGACTTCGTCTCCCTCTCCGTCCAAAGCATCGTCTGTGCCCTTGCACCATACAGGCTCCGTGCAGGACCTGTGGAGCACTAAGGACAACTGAAGAATCTCCCTTGGGGTGAAGGAGTCACTCCCCTGCATTCGCAGGCACCGCAACGCAACTGACCGGTCTGCTGATCCTGAGCTCCTGCGGACTCCGAAGGCTCCAGCAACACAGGAGGTGGGTTCCGAGGTTCCTTGAGGTCGAGCTGCCCTCTCACCGAGTTTGAGGCCAGTATCCCTCGTGGGGACCGCATAACCCGAACCCCGGTGCACCGTGTACATTTGCAAGTGCATATGCTTGTTGGCGATTCCCGAGCTTGTGCATTGGACTCCGTGTAGTCCTGACCCCGAGTATTTCCACCAAAGAACTCCGGCCTCCTTGCACCGAGTGCTCCGTGGGCTGGTACTTTGTGATCTTGCTCGAGGTCCCCTCGCGACTCCTGGTCATTCGGTCTGTGGGTCCTCCTGAGGGTCATCTTGAATTCTGTTGGGCTTCCCTGGTTGCTCCAGACGTGCCCTGACTCCCCAGTGCTTGGTGAGTCCCCTGGACCTTGCTGGTCCACACCGTAACCTGCTTGACCTTCCTGCGTGGGTTGCTTTTGCCAAGGCTTGTTGGTGCTCCAGCCGGACACTGACCCATCAGCACTCGAAATCCTTCGTGGGGTAGCTCGCATCTGGCTCCTGGTCGTCCTCGATGTTTCCTGGACCTTGTGGCTGCAGAGTCAAGCATCCCTTCTTCGCACCTGAAGCACCCTATTTCGGTGGGCATTCGTCTACCGAGCCCCTGGTCACCCTGAAGTGACCCAGACTCTGTCCCCTCTGCTTTCAGGTTCCTTCCATCACAAATCCACCCTTGGATTCCAATGGACACTTTCTTCCTTCCCAGCAGCAGCTCTTCTTGGCACCCCTCCATTGAAAACGATTGCGGTTTCCGACACCACTCCAGACCTATGCACCCGGCTCCTCTGGGATAGGTAACTTGGGTACTCCGGTATCCACGGGTGGGGTGGCTCTCCAACCTCCTAAGTTCCAAAGGGTTTCCTCGAAGTCCACTGAGAAAGGTCCTTAAACTTTAAAATTGTAACCGCGACTTCCCCATAGAATTGCACGGAGCCCGCGGTCGTGTTGGTATGCTGCACCCGTCCTCCGTGGGGTCCCTTTCTACTCGCCTTGGGTGGTTCCTTGGGGTCCCAGCGATTCTACGTGTTCTAGACACTGTCTCGACTCCAGTCGTGGTTCTTATACCACTATTTTAGTATATGGTTTGGTCTCCCCCTGGAGCCCACTGTGTATTGTGCTACTTACAACTGTTTCTTTGCTAAAGTATTGTGTGCTTTGTGTCATATCCTCGTGTAGAGGATATTAGAGAGTGTTATATAAATAAATACATATTTTTATAACTACTGTGTGGTTCTCCTTTCATTTGATTAATACTAAGGGTGATATTCTGGTAAAACAAGCTGCTTTACATTCCTTCAAGATTAAGCCTGAAGGCTGCTCTCCACAGCTACCACTAGGATAGCTTTCTAAAGGTTATCTTTGACCTCATACATCATTAGGGTTGTTTGGACTTGTGCAAGGTGCCCACTTTAATTAGTGGACAGCATATACCAGGCCAACTTCTCACACATTATATATCGAAAGCATGTTGCACTCCCTCTAATCCATCACTTCGAGAGCGGGAGCTAAACAGATCTGCGGACCACCCCCTCAGACCCTCACGGGTGAGTAGCGCGCTTACAATTCCCTGATTGATTGATTGATGTTCATGGTTTCAGTCCTCTCCCTTACACTTAGTTAACCAATTTGTGGTCCTGTCTCTGGGCAGTAGAAGAAGATATTTTCTACCAAACTGCACATGCACAACATTCAGATCTAAAATATGGTTCATGGGTTAAGATCTTTAAAGGGACAGTTCAAATAGAATTTCCTCTAAGTAGCTTACCAAGAGGCAAAGTAATTAGCTGGTTACTACCTCAAAATGTGCTCCATGATAACTATAGGAATTTTGTGGGACTTGATCGCTCTTCATCTTCTCTACTACTGATACAGCCTTGCCGTATATACTGTAGTGCAATGCGACTATTCACTAATCGCATGTTCACCCCTTCAGTAACGTTAAAGAGATTCATGCCTCTGCCATTAGTTGGCCCCTTTAGTTGTACCGACCTGATATAGACCATCTTTTGCCATTACTAACAGTTTGCGAATTGTCGCTTTTACAGCTAAAGATTTTATCCTTGAAATGGTCCGTTCAGATTAGGCTTGATTCAGAATGTTCTAAAAATATCATACTTGAAAACTCCATAATTTTTAATAAGCCAAAGTTTTCCTGGGAAAGCAACAAGGAAGATTTGAGTTTCATTCCTAAAGTATTGAGTAAAGAAGAAACAATAAAGGGACTGAACAAATGGTATTTGCAGTTGCAGTGATTAGGCCCCCACAGGTGGTGTCCTATTGGTTCACATGAAGCAGGACTATGTGTATAATGTATTATGAGAGGACAGGGGGATCAGTTTGTCTTGTCTCCTGGGATACCAAGATAGTCTGATCACAAACGAATCCAGCAAATTCACAGTTGGCCAGTTGTCCTATAAGGTCAGCTGCATTCATGTAGCAAACGTTTGTGTAAACAATGGAGTTCTGCAAACCTTTGATTCCAGTCATAGACCTGGAGTCTGCTGAACTTCTAGACTAATAGGCAATTCAGGGACTGGATACAGTTGTTATAGAGAAATGAACTTGAAAACATAACTGCAATGTCCACGAAGCAATGAGCGACCAGAAAGCGAGCAACGGCTGATAATGTTAAGGGTCACACCTTATAGCCACGAATGCTGGTTTGTTGGTGAGCAGCCACTGTGTGGTTTGGATCAACCACCCTTTGTTTAGAATTCAAACGGCAGGGCGGCAACTGTGATGGGCTGCATTATGCCATGTTCCAGTGTCTAGTTCCTCTTCTTGGGATAAATTTGTCGATTTGGTCACAAACCGTGCTTTCAGGCAATTAGGGCCAGTACGACTGGATGAGTTACACTAGGCTGCAACTTTTCAAAACGTGAGCCTTTTGCTTGGAGGAAGAAGAGTTGCAGATCTATTAACAGATTAATTTTCCCAGTAGCAAAATTACTACCATCACCCTCCCCTTTCCTCAAGTACAAACATGCCTGCAGGCGAATGTACAGAGCATCTCCTCCATTGGCCACCACCTTGATAAGCATGTGGGAGAATTGCATTATGAGACATGGGATCAAAAACAAAGTGTGAAAGAGATGGAGGAGACCAGGGTTTAAAAGGGCCCTAGGACAAACAAGATGTTGACATGACTTGTTAGGTCCACCTGTTCTACCTCATTTGTAATCTGATCATGTAAAGACGTATTTGTGTCATCGTGTTTTGCTCTCGGCAGGGCTTGTGGGGTCTGTTGGATCTCATGAGAGCGTTCTTGATGGTATCTGGGTGAATTATAATAAGTATTAAATTAGATGGAAATGTCAAGGTTGGAGCTTGAGTATTGTGTGCTCCAAAGCAATATTTAGTGCAGGAGTGTTTAATATATTGCCAATTTAGGCATCCCAGTGGTTGCTTGTCTCCATCAAGTCGTCTTAAATGTACTACTGTGACAAAGTAGTATTTTTGCTATTTCTCGGAGGATCTTGACATTATGTCCAGTCTGATGTCATGGGATGATGTAAAGGGGTTCCTTATGGCCCTGCTGGCTCTTTGACCGCATGATAGATTTCTTTTTACATTCTTCAACGGTTAGAGAATATTCCATTAATCCTTGTTGTTCAGTTCCGTTTTGTCAGTGGGCAGACAGAATATTCTTTTATTTTCATCAGTCTTTACTTTGGCATATCAGCCATAAAAGAACAGTTTTAAACATGCATTTATAATAAAATGTGTAATAATACAATTGAGCAAAAAATAATCTTAAAACAATTAATAGAGTAATAATTAAAATCAATAATAAAACATATACATACAGATAGTATAAAAACACCAAACATGTGTACCATTCATGGCTCTTAAAATCACTGTGCAAATAAAAGCAAGGGACTGAATAAAAGGAGTAAATATCTGTAACATATTGCCTAAAAATCAATCTGGTTCAGTAACTGTTAACTCTGCTGTTTTGGAACAATATTTATACCCGATTCGCCACATGCAATATAAAAATCTTGAGACCGCAGAGACTAAAGGTCCGCTTGTATCAGATTGCAAAACCCTATAATCTTCCCAATGCTGCCTAGTTCCAAAATTGCGGCATATAGGAATCAACCATTTGACTCTCGTCAACTTATATGCTGGGCGAAAGAAAAAGGTATGAACCACTGTCTCTGAATAATTTCCACAGGATGGGCAAGTCGACTGGGTGTTTCTTGTGGGGCCAGCCCAACCAGCAGTAAATGTATATACCGGCAGGGTCCCAAACTGAAACTTTTCATACAGCTTCCTCGCCTGAGCGGGCTGAATCTCATTCAGGTACTCCTGCTTTATAACCATCCTTCGATTGTAGGAAAGCATCAATCAGAGAACCCAAAGAAGTCCTAGTTAACAGGGTTCTCCGTTTGTAGTGCGAACAATTTCTCTTGAGGACTTTTTTTGGGGTTATTGCAGAAACCTCCCACAGTGCCTCCCACAGACTGTAGGTCCCCAAGACCCCCCAGGGTTTCACCCACATGCTTTAGCCAGGGTAGATTTCTTGACTCAGGTCAATCAAGTATTTCCTCCAACCCTAGTTGATAGGACTCCAATTCAGGTGTGGCCCAGATGCTGCTCCAATATAGGATCGGTCTAATACTACTCCCTTCGGAGATTTACCTGAGCCCCGTGTCCAGTCTAAGACGATGCAGAGGGGGTACTAAATGGGATTCCCAGCAGTTGTCTCAAGAATCGATTTTCTGCGACCTCAAGGGCTTTCATGTCCTTGTGGTCCCATAACTCTGAGCCATAAAAAGCAGCCCCCCCCCCCCGGGCTTGGTGATTATAGAGGTGTAACACTGAGTGGCCGGTCTTGAATATAAGCCCCATTGGGCTTTTAACAGCCCTCCAATATGGAGCTCCAAATTCAATCTGCGTTTTGAGATATGAGAAGCCAACTCCAGTGGCTCTGTAAGAGTGACCCAGTGATACTCGACGGAATGTACCCGCTCAAGGGAAATTCCTATTAAAGTTGAAGTGGTTCTAGTTGTCAGACGAGGGTTAAGCACCATATAGTTTGTTTTTGCCACATTGAATTCTAGGCCCCTCAGCTCGCAGAAGCTACTAAAGCTTTTATTTTTAACAGAGATTTGTATCTTAGAAATTTCTGGTCCCTCAAATGATTAATTTTATGTAGGACCGTCCATTTAATGTTATTTTTCTGGATGTCCTTCATCTCCGAATTGCGCAGCTAATTTGATCATACACTACCCATATCTCCTACTACTCTGGTGTTCCATAATTCATGTTTTCAGATTTCTGCTGGCAGTGCCAGTATCTTAGTTTGCATTTGCATGGGATCTTATAAATAAGGTACTGTTGCAAAAAGTATGTTGCCAGTTTTGCCATGCATTCTGTATTCCGAGATTCAGTTCTTCTCTATGTTCTATGGGTTGCTATTTGCTACAAGAGCCACAATGGAAATTTGTTGTGCTTGTGTGTGTTTGTTTGAGGTTAGCTATGTACGACTTTTTTTTTGATGTTTCTTTATCATTTAAAAGGGAACAGGGGTTTGTATACTGGGGATTCTCGTATATTCGGATTTCAACAGTGTTTGTTTATGGATTTCTTGACTTGGTGTAAAGGGTTGGAGAATTAGTCTTACTTGTGAAATGGTCACTTTTATCTTTTGTATTTTTTTCTAAAAGAGTCTTAATGTTTGTTGTATGTCTTCTTTTATCCGTTGTATGGAATTTTTCTTGTAATTTTTTTCTTTTTGTTTCTTTTTTATGTTTCAGCCTGCTTATCATAGGTAGTGAGATCAGACCAGTTGGCTTATATTCTTTAAAACTAGGATACTGGGAGTTTTTTTTTTTTTTAAACTAATGTATAGTACAATTGAGTCTAAACAGACATAAATACTGAGAAATAATATAGATCCCAAGTCTCTCATAGGACTCATTATTTTGGCGAGGTTCCCTAAGTAAAGCACTTGTGACGGCTATTTCGTACTAAAAATTGAATTATAGAAAACCCTGAATGAGGATTGTGGTGTATTATATGGTGTAGTTGCGGGACCACACTGAATAATACACTCACAAAACAGTCTTGTGTCCAGTCAGACTCGTTTGTAAAAGCTCCTGTTCTACCCTGGGTAGCTGTGGCTTAGAGCAGCAAGGCTTAAACAAAGGAACTAGTGTAAATCATTTAGATGCACCAAACAGAATAAGAAAGCCGTACAACACGAAGAAATCTGACACCAATTCTTGAAAATAGATTTTATTTTTAGGACCTTTCAGACACCATTATGAGCAAGATCCACCAGAGGGTGCCAGAGAAATAGATTTTTGACTATAACCTCAATCTCAGCTTTTTAGTACAAAGTGCAAACAAGCATTGGTAACTGTAAAGTTTGAAAACTTTCAAAAAGTTTGACAGAGTTGTGTTTGGCTACTCCGGCCCAGTTTGAGTGACCAATTCTGACGGAGAAGGTCAGGAGGGCCAGAGAGTAGTATTTGTACAGTTACCTGGTCACCACTGCAGTCGTGCTCCCAGTTCCACACTTTGTTCAAGGACCGCCATAGATTTCAATAGAATGGTCCTGATGTTGAGGATACAGGATGCTGAAACATTCTTTAGGTGCTGTGCGGTCGACAGGGGTCTTCCTGAGGTTGTTCCACGGTTGAGGTTGGGAGACTTTGATTCCATTCCGCAAAGTTGTCTTTGCGCCAGCAGTATCCCAGCGGCAGGTCCATCAGTTTCCTATGGTGAGGGCTAGTGTCTGTTTTTTGTAACCAATCTGCACTCTGATGATTCCTGGGTCTGGCAGACACTGGAGCCACTTTTGAGCACCAAGCGGTGGTATTCTTGGTTGCACGTCGGCGGTCAGCAGCGATTCTTTAAAAGTGGCTACTGACTAACCAGAACAAGCCATTCCAACTTTTATGGCCCTGGTGCTGGAACAGGGAGTCATCCAACTGACTCTTGGATTTCACCTTTTCTGTCTGGGACTCTACAGCGACATTTTTTGGAGCCAGGCACCACAGGCTCACTCCTCTCTTCACTAACCAATGGAGCAGCAGGTCTATTTCAGCTGTTGATGCAGCATCTTTTGCCAGGTCCAGGAGTCAACAGGGCAGTCCTTCTTCGACCCGTCCTGCAGTCCAGATGTTATCTGAGGTCAGGGTGTCATATTTAAGCCCAGAAAGTGCAGGGAGGGCATCATGTTGTCACTATCCAATGGGCTGCCAGGATCCCTCCTGCTTTATGATGACTTTCGGCTATGTGGTGCATCTAACTATCCCAGAGTGCACTTTTCTGCCACTCTCATGAGGTCTCAACCCTTCCTCCTGTTTGAGGAGCTTGGTAGCCCATCCTAGAGGTGTGGATACCTGTAGGCTACACACTACCCGGAAAACTGGTTTGACAACTGTTTTCCCCTCTCTGTTCCAGCTGCCAGCCTGTTTACCTGAACAAAGGGGCAGCCCTCCATGAGTGTGATCACCATTTACCCACCAAAGGCGGCTTCTCACTTTAAAGCTCTCATTTGGGGCCAATACCTCGTGTGGTATCCTGCAAGGGGCCGGCCTCTATTGTTCCTGGGCTTGGGAAGTAGTTTACACAACTCCCCAGGAGGGCAGAAGGCTGTCTGGCGACCAGCAACTGTGGATGGCCACCAGATAAACTGGACAACAGAGTAGCAACTTTGTAAAAGTTGCTTTTCCTTAAAAGAGACATTAAATTAGTCTTGGGCATCAATTCTGATTTAATGCCACGAGTAATTTGATATATTGAAGTACCCATTTTAGTAGTCCAATTAAGAAGTTAGCAGGACTGAGATGTTAGCACGCAACTCTGTACTAGCCAATAGGGCTACTAGCCTTTCCACAGTAAAAACGACAATTTAGAAGTTTTACTGTTAGGACATATTAAAGTGCATGTCCTACTTAATAATATACAGCTCTATGCCATAGGGCTCAATAGGCCTTCCTTAGGGGAGATTTAAATGTATTCTTAAGGGAAGTGGGGGCTTTGCTATTGGTTTAATTGACAGTCGAACTAGCCCTTCCAGAATGCAGTGGCAGGCTGGGAGCCATGTTCTACATTGTCATATTAGGGTGGTATGTATAATCAGTGCTGCAGCCCTGGGTGGACACTAACCTACATGCCCTGAGAACCTCTGGTGCCATGTACTAGGGACTTACTTATAAGTAAGCTATCTTACGCCAATTGGGGGTAGCCAATTTGTTTGAGATTGAGTCTCAAGTTGGCAGCGGTATGCTCCCTGGTCAAGTGGGGACCACAATCCTAGTCAGGGTAGGTCAGATACACACCCTAAATTAACTTGTGCTTACCCTCTGGTAGCTTGATAATGACCACTCAGGCTTAACTTAGGAGGCAATGTTTAAAGTATTTTTGCAACACTTAAAACAGTGAAAACACTGCAAAAAATAATCCACACCAAGTTAAAAAAAATAGAGCTTAATTTAATGAACAAAACAAGACCAAAACAGCAACAAAACAACAAGTAGAACCAGAGTTATGAATTTGTAAAGAATATCTGCAAATATAGTGCTTAAAAGTAAAAAGCACCAACCAAGGCTATCTGGTCGTGCTTGACTGGAGTAAATCCAAAAGTTCAGGTCAACCACGAAGGAGCACGGGTCGGATACAGGGACCAACCTTGTCCCGCTGAAAGAGTATCTTGGTTGGAGGATGAGTCAAGGAGGAGATGCGAGGAGCAAGTAGGTGATGCAATGGGTCCAATCCTTAGGATTCATAGATAATGTGTCTTCGAGCTGCGCACTGGGAGATGTGTAATTATAGAGCAGCATTGGATGTAAGTGATACATCATCATTGAGCTGTGCAGCTGGCAATGCAATGTCCTTGAAACAGGCGATGCATCGGCACCGAAGAAGATGCTTTGGTTCCGACCAGCGCAACAATGGCGATGCATGGCTTTTTAAAGTACAGCACAGACAATCCACTTCCAAGGGCTCAGGAATGGATTGGCACCACTTGGCAGGGCACAACTTCCAGGTGCTGTTGCAGGTTTGCTGGAAGTCTTTGATGTCCCTGAGACTTCAGAACAGGTGGCAAGCAGACAAGCCCTTGGACTCACTGTGAGTTTAAGTGGTGTAGGTCCAGCCTTTCTCTCCCAGGCAGAGAGGGCAGCAGGCAGGTCAGCACAGCAGAAAAGCAGTTCTTTCAGAGCAGCAGTCTAGCAGAGTGACAGTCCTTCTTCCTGGATTAGTATCGACCGGTCCAGAAGTGTACTGAGTCTGTAGGGTCAGACGTCCAGTTCTTATACTCAGCGGTGCCTTTGAAATGAGGGAGGCTTCAAAGAGGGGCTTTGAAGTGCACAGAGATCCTCCCTTCCTGCCCTGGCTCCAGACTTACTACAGGTGTTTAAGCAGTCCTTTGTGTGGGAGCAGGACACAGCCCATTCAGGTGTGTCTGCTCCTCCCGCCCATCCTGCCAAGGATGACTCTTCAGGATGTGAATGGCCCAACAGATGCACATAAGCTGCCTTTGTGTGTGGCTGTCTAGAGGGAATGCACACAGCCCAGCTGTCACCCACCCCAGATGTATATTGGAGGCAGGCACACCGAGCTTGAGAGCACAAAAACGACAACTTTCTTAAAGTGGCATTTTTAAAGTTGTGATACTAAATCCAACTTTACCATTAAAGAGGATTTATCACTACAAGTCCATAGGTACCCAACATGACAGTTCTACACCCTTTTCAATCAGAAATTAGATTTTTTAAATATAATCAGGAATTCCCAATGTTAACCTATGAGAGCGGTAGCCCTCACAGTATTGAAAAACGAATTTAGGGATTTTTCACTACCAGGACATGTAAAACTAAAAAGTATATGTCCTGCCATTTAATTACACAGCACCCTGCCGTATGAACTATGTAGGATCTACCTTAGAGGGTGACTTATATGTAATAAAGGGGAGTTTAAGGCTTGGCAAGGGGTTTTAAATGCCAAGTCGACATGTCAGTAAAACTACACATACAGGCTCTGCAGTGGCAGGCCTGAAACATGTTTAAAGGGCTACTTAAGTGAGTGGCACAATCAGTGCTGCAGGCTCACTAGTAGCTTTTAATTTACATGCCCTGGGCACATGTAGTGCACTTCACTAGGGTTTTATAAATAAATTAAATGTGCCAACTGTGGATACACCAATATTACTATGTTTTAGGGGAGTGAGCACATGCACTTTAGCACAGGTTAGCAGTGGTAAAGTGCTCAAGAGTCCCAAGGACAAGAAAAACTGTTCAGAAAAAGTGAGGCAAAACAGGCAAAAGGTTTGGGGGAAGACTTCCCTAAGGATGACTGGTCTAACAATCCAACATACATTTTGAAAATGGTTCGAACACTGGCACTGAGGTCTGGTTGGCAGGTCTCAGTGCACTCCCAGTCAAAAAGCCAGCAGCTTCAGTCCCAAACTTTGGGGGTGATCATGCAAAAAGTATTTCCTTACGCTGTCTTTTATTAATTGACTTCAGTTGTACAAAACTAGCGTATTAGTTTGATTGGTTCATTCTACTTGTGCCCACTGTCAATGGGTTGACGTTGTTTTATTTGAGCTCTTATAGTCAGGCCCTGCTTGTTGCTGTTCACCGGGACAGCTGTAATCCCCTCCAAATAGTTAGTGACAGAAGCCCCCCGGCCACCCCCGCCTTGGCATGTTTGACCACACTGCGATAGCTATAACTAGATGTTTTACTTGATTCACATGTTAACCATCTAAGGACTTTGAAACATGGGTCGTGGTTTGGCTATTGAAAAAGCAGTTCTCTCACTGCAGCCGAGGTCTTCGAAGCTACACTCTTTCTATACTGAGGCAAAGACCTTGCTGTTTCCATGTAGATAGTTTAGTGCCAGTCTATCCGCTTCCATTTTCGTCTGAACTTATGTTTTCTGTGTACAGTAATTTGGATAAACATTACTTGGCACCAGATGAACGTGTATTTGTGGGTTTCAGCGCACTGATTACCCTGCTTACAATTGCTGCCTGTGGGCTGCCCAGTTTCCTGAGGTTCTGCCTTAAAACCTAGTGTAGACTTGGACTCCAAAGCAATAGTTAGAATTGAGGCCAAGAAGACGCTGAAGTCAAGAAGTTTATCCCCCCCTCCCCAATGAAGGTGAATCTGGCTTTGTAAAACTCTCCATCGCGATTTTGTTGATTGTTGGAATTTTTATTTTGTTCACTTTGATGTTCTCTCTTTGTGTAATCTTCACCGATGTTCATAATCACTGAATTTCTGTCTCTCTCTGTAGAGTGCTGGAGCACATTCGAAAGAACCTTTTTTTTCTAATTACATAAACGTCTATCCTTTAAAACGGGTAATTTCTGCTTTTGTGTGGCTATACCCCCTGAAGGTCCTCTCCCTTTTCAAAATAAAAATGAGCAGCTAGGCAGCTCAGCTTTTCAGAGTGGAAATGCACTCTTTAAGCTAGCCAGGTTGACCACCTTTCTCAGAGAGTAGAGCTGTTGCAATTGCGAAGACATCTCATTCTGAAGCTTTAGAAATGCAGCAGATTCTTACCAGCTGACGGTGTGATCCTCTTTCACAGTTATGAGATCTTCCAGTTTTTTTGCCGCGAGCTGTGTCCTCGGGGCAGCACTTTCTAGAGTTAATAAAATTACTACTTTTCAAACCTTCCTAGAGCACTAGGAAAATGTATACCTTCTCTCCCTTCCCCCCCCCACCAATAACCCAGGAGTGGAGTTAGAATAGTAAATAAACCTCCTGTGATATTTGGGGTAAAGCTGTCCTTTTCCCAAATATTTTAGGACTGGAGTTAGAATAGTAAATTTGACCTCATAGTGTCCGCCACACCCTTTGCTGCCCGGAGGCCATGGGACATGGTAAGCAGCACAAGCGGACCAGTTTTGCAGAGAGGAAGGTGGTTTCTTTTCAAGGAATAAAATGACAAGAATATCCTCATTGAAGGACTTGTAATAAGAACCAAGGAGTGGAAAAAAGAAGAGTGCAAAAAGAAAAGAAACTGCCAACTAACTCAACAAGTTTTCTAGAGACGTGTGCTCTGCTTGGGGATCTGTCCTGGATTCTGTATCTAGGTAGCAGTGCCTTCTAAACATATGGACTCATCGCCTCAACCTGGACATTGCTACGAATGGCCGTAGTAGCTGCTTTATCCATATGCCTCACTGGAAGACACTTGTTGGTTTGTTGATAAATGTAATTATCCTTGATTCAAGGGATATAAATAGTTTGAAAAATGTGTCGTGAATTCTATTCAAAGAAAAAACATTTCCCTTTCAAAAGTGTTCAGAGATTCTGCACCTGGGTAGAGTTAATTAGTGAAGAATCCCGTGATGTACAGCTAGGATTATAAGTACGTGCATCTTCCTTTATATCGCAGTGATCTATTAAATTACTTTTTTGTCTATTAGAAGTATGTTACAAATCAATCTAGCGACAGGCATCCAGCTATTCTACAAACAAATGTGCTGCCGCTCAGTTGAATGTTTGCAAAGGAGTGCTATCTGGGCACAGCGAATCATGCTGAACTTTGAAAAGGTGTATCAATCCACCAAAAGGCTTTTCATGAGTCTAGTTCTCCCCAATACCACCTCAGTCATCCTTGATAAAATTAATTTGTAGTCCTGTTCCCTCAAAGCACTCTCTTCAGATTTCTTACTCTGTTAGCCCTAAGCCTTTTCTTGGCTTTTACGACATTTGTAGCCTAGGTCCTTGGTAAAAAGAAATTCACTTGCTGGTTCAAGTGCCCATAGTGTATTAGGTTATCCCTTTGCTCACCAAAGTTTCTTAATCACATTTTCCCTTCCTGCCGATCAATATGCAATGCAGACCGACAATTCATATGGGAAGGTGATTAACAGAATACGCAACTCCTGCTAATGGCAACGTGTAGCAAGAGAGGTCCTTTTTTGTGATTAGCTTGTTAATTTAATGATTGCATGTCCTGTGTTTTTGTTTAATGATAAGGTAAATTTGTGTAACTGCATGTCACATGTCATGTCACATTCTTGGTCATGCTTTGTTTTTCATGAACTAATATTAGAATTTTAGAACTTATTATTAAGACTAAAAAGTTGATGTTGTAAGGAACATTTTGAGACTGAATGTTGTGCATAAATGCGTAGGAGAAATGTGTCCACATCATTCTTCCTTGTTCATGTTCCTGTTTGAAAACCTCTCAACTTACATAATTCTTCTTCGTGAGACTTTTTCCTAGCATTCTGGGACAGCCTGTGGTCACTGTTCAGTTTTCCGTGTAGGTTTTGTCAGCAGCTGCTCCTCAGCTAAGGCGGAGGAGCATCGCCCCACTGGACACTGAGCAGTTCAAAAGGGAAAAACAAAATGATAATGCAGCATTATTATCATTTTATTTTACCGTTCTGGCTCAGTTGGGTGGCGGGGCAGCGCTGGGCTGTTGAGAGCTGGGGAATGAGTGGTAGGCACTTTCTAAGTGCGCATGGAAGTTTGGCCGGCCGACTCGGGCTGGCGAAACAGTCATGCCCACTTAGCATGTATTGCACAGCCTGGGTGAAGAACATGCACAGCCTCCTATTCCCTCTCTGAGTGCTGAACCACGGCACTGAGACCAATCACAACGCTGCTGTAAGGCAGCGTCGTGATTGGCTAGTAGATTCTGGGAGGCTGTGTGCTTCCTGACCTGCTGCCGGCAAACAGGACGGAGGAGAGGTGGCGACACCCAAGTAAGTCCTTTTATTTATTTTTATTCCCCCACCCCACCCCTTCTCTCCCCCTCCCCCCACCACACCCCTTCGCTCCGCCTCCCCCCACCACCCCCGTTCGGTACCAGCCGCTACTCAGTTTTGTTGTTGACCATATGAATTCCAGGGCCTCAATACAATTCTCCTTCATTGATATTATCAAGTTACTCCTTTTGAGCACTTGACTTGCTCACGAGTTTAACACAGTAAATAACCTCATTGTTCTGTAAATATTTTATTTTCAAAAGAGAAAGGACGTTTGTTAACAGGCTAATATCGAATGAACAGAGCAAAACGTAAAGCTGTAACCCCAAATACTATTATAGCTCCTTGGTGTTACTTAGATTTCTCTAAACATTGGCCCTATAGCAAATATTACCATTTGGGACTGATTCAGTCTGACTCTCTGATCTTCATTCGCTTTCTGGTGATTTGCAAGAGCTTTTCTTCCAAAAAGCCTTAGAAGCCTCAGTTTCCAGTGTATAAAAAAAAGTGGTGCCCCAAACACTAGGCTTCCCAAATATCCACAACCCTAACAATAAGGACCCAGTGAAGTTAAACTCCTCAGTAAGATCTGGTAATCGATGATCACCCAGAGTCCAATCTGTTTGTGTTCAACCTGGTTCTAATGGCAGATGGAAATAGTGGGCCAGTCCTCCTAGTGAGCCTCAATTGGTACCTTTAAAAAAAACATTTATGTATCAGGTTATACAAGTTGAAGTCAAGATTTTCTGGTGGAGGAGCACCTAAGTGACAAGGTATAGTCACTCGTGACACCGGTCCCAACTGGCACCATTTAGGGTTTGGCTTGTTCCACACATCAACCATCAATATTTCTGGACCTGTAAAGGCTAGCCGCGTGGTTCAAAAGGTTACAGACCCTGTGTGAACGTCTCTAGCCAACAGAAGGAATCCCCCACACCCAGGTTGTAGAGACCAACTGCCTGCTTGTCATTATGGGACCGAAAGTGGATACAGGCCCTCAGTGTGAACGAATTGGATCATGGATGGCACAGGATCACCTTCAAGACAGCGGGGTGAAGATACAGCACCACAACCACAGTGGGAGAGTTTTTGCAGGTTTTGTTTCTCCAGGCCAGTGTCAGCAATGATCTTGTGACTCTAGGACCCAGGTCTTCAATCTGGGGAGCCTTAAGTGATCTCAGAGGTTCGCCAGTCTCTTGCCAAGAGAAGCATCATACTATGTTTTAAGTGTTAAAAACATGAGCGGCAGTAAGCCACCTTGTAATAGACCATCACTAACAACCTTTGTCATTTATATCCTGACTGGTAGTATGTGTAAAAAGGGATAACGGAGCTTAAACTGCAGTGTTTAAATATGTTTAGACCGATTTAAACATTGCAATGTAGCAGAATAATTGTGAAAAACAATTTGAGGGAGGGGGGCCTGAGGATGTTTTTTTAAACATGGGGGGGGGGGGGCAGCATTAGGAAGTTTGAAGACCTTTGCTCTAGGATGACATGATTCCGTTGAGAGACTTTGCAATTCAGATCTTACAGTGAGTTTGGCTTTGTGCAGTCCTTGTCCCTTGACAGGCCCAGCCCAGGGACTCGTCTAGAGAAGTGAGCTCGCTGTTTGTCCACAAGTGACGGCTGCAAAGCTTCTCTAACCTTCTTAGAATTTGGGTCCAGCTTTGTAGAATAATCACAGCCATGCAGACAAATTAGATGACAACTGAGAGGGAACCCAATGCTGTGTGAGTGGTGCACTTCTACCTCTCTGGTAGCCAATCCAGGAACCTGGAGCCAGCCAGAGGGACTGCAACTTTCAGAAGTCCATGTGCTCTTCCAGTTCTGATGCAGCACCTTTTAAGTTGCCTGTGAGATTTCATGAGCTTCTCCGCCCTGAGTCTCCACTCAGGCATAATTGCACTGATCCTACGTGAGATCTGTATTATGCCTAGGCTCAGCTAAGCACCTGTTCCAACTGGTAGTAGTATTTGCATTGGGCTCTTACCAGCAATATAATCAATTGTAATGCTACTGTGCTAGTAGTTTTGTTTAATTTGTAGTCATGGTTTCCCTATTTATTCAGGATTGTATTGAGGAAGCCATTGTTCATTTAGAAAAGACTGTACTATCTGCCTTTTGTGCCACACAAAGGCCATACACCCTATGGTTAGGTGCCAGTTTCAGGTGTTTTTTCAATCAGTCCTTTAATCGCACAGGTGTGGTGTGCAGGGCAAAGAGTCGGTGTACAGAGCCAATGCTGGATTTTTGGTTTCAGTGAAAGGTTAGCCAGTCGATCTCATTGCGTTTGTGAGAGTGGCCGTCGGCTTGATTTGACCTCACAGTCCATGTCTGATAGGTCCCTGACTATCTTAACAGAGTTTGATATGCAGCGCATTCATGGGTTGCAGAATCTTCTCTACGAACGATTTGGCTGAAGGAGGAGGACCTGATAAAGCCTTAGTTGTACCTTACACGCTAGGCTTATTTCATCTCCATGGCAACACTGTATCCTTTCAGCCTGTCAAAGCACCACACTCTGAGGTAGGGCAGGGCCAGGTTGATCCAACGACTTGAACGTTTAGAAACCCGTTTCCTGACTTCAGCTCTAGAAAGAATTAGGAACTGAAAAAAGGGACAGTAAGAAAAAATTATTATGCAAATACACAGGTGGAAAGAGTGGGGGTATTAAGAGATGTTTCCAACCATTGCAGTGAAAAGGAAGAATGACTGAGCTGTAAGTATGAAATTTACTTACTTGATTTTTGTTTTCTTCTTTTGTACATTTAATATGCTCTCCTCCATTCTCATATGCAGCAAATAAAGTAATTGTTTGCTGTGTTAACCAAGTTTCAAATCCATCCATACACATTGACGGTGTTCCTTCAAGATGTTCCTGTCATGACAGTACCTGAATATCTGCTTTATTGTGGTGTTTTTTCCTTTATCTGTTATCCCATTATTTTCCAATTATCTGTTACAACTCAGTTTCTTTGCCATCACTCTCAAGCAGCATTGCATTCAATTGCATTGATGAATGTACTTGCGTGTAGTAGTTTACACAATCTGTATTTTAGTGACAATACAAAGACATGGTCATATTCTTTATCCCTTGCATTGCACTTAGGTTACATGTATGAAATGCACGTAAAAGGTTTCTCAACTATTTGTTGCTACTTTAATTTGTAACTTGTGCGTGGACTAAGAAGTCGGTGCACAAATTGCCAAGTTATTGGTATATAGTTTGAACTATACTAATGGGTTTTGTGACACTTTCCGCAGGTTTACTCCCAAGTCTTTGAACATATAGTAGCAGAACTGCAGTATTTGTAAAGTGCATTTTAGGGACCTACAAATATGCATAAATTGCTTATGTGGCACAACATAATTTAGCAATGGTTTTGTTGTGTAATATACATTTGCTCCTTCTAAATCAGGCTTACTGTGTCTTCAGTTTTAGTGTAAAACTGTCTTGGTAAGTTGGAAATTACTCAAGTTCCATCCCCCAACAGTATTTGAGGTCTTTTTACGAAGGCGGAATAACTTTAGATTGGTAAAATATTAACATCAGTGTGTTTAAATGTCCACAGTGCTTCAAGGTAGATGTAAACTTGACACCCACTATAACCAATGATATTTCTGTTACCTATTTAAAGGGGCTATTGCATTCTTTGAAAAAACAGTAGAGCAATAATTTCCTACTTTGTGAGCCCGCTTTTTAACTTTTTGTGCTTTCTGGAATTTTGTATCTTTACACTCTGCTATTCTATCCAATGCTGCTGTTTACACCAACAAAGGAAAATATCGCACCTCATGAATTTATGGTTTCTCAACTTGCTTTCTTCTCCATACTCTTAGACCATTTCCTTTTAACCACCTAACCGAGTTGCTGACCTCTCGCAACCTATTTGATCCCCTACAATTGGGTATCTGAGGTCTGCACTATTTTTTTCTGTCCTCGTTTTCATCAATCTCTTTTAACTCTACTTTAACCCCATATTTTCAAGCTTGGGTCTCCTACTAGCCATTTCCAAGCCTCAGTGCATGGCTTCAAGTTTCGTGTCATTTAACCGGTTTAGAACTCACTCACTTGCATTCCATCTCATTACCCAACACTATCAACACTGCTCTAAACATTCACTTTCTGAATCAAAGAATGGGGAGCATGACCAAGCTGGGCTAAGAATATGAAAGCAGGAGAGATTGTTTAAGAAAAAGCAGGATCCAGTAATAGGTGGTAACCTCTGCTCTGCTAAAACTTGAATACGAAAACATGTTGAGAAAAAGGAAAACCATTTTTAGGTGATTGGTACAAATATCAAGAAATTGTGGCAGCTGGTACGCGAAGGTAGTGAGTCAGGAAAACTGAGATGCCTAGTACGTGAAGATGACTGGGTTAATCATTTGAGTAATATATATATATGGTAGTGATGATCAGGAGGTGGGTCCGAAGAACATTTTTGAGGTAGGCGATGAGATTGGGTTGCATTTCTCACTCACGAGGTTGAAACTATCCATGCCCTCAAGTTAACTAAGGCAGCGGGACCAGACAACCTCCTGACAATAAGAATATTAATAATAAATCAACATGGACTGGTGGGCAAGCTTTTATTATGTCATCTTCCAAAAGGCCTTGGGACGTTTCCCGTAAGTTGGAAAGGTGCGATAATTAGGCCAATCTATAAGAAGGATGATGCCACGTTGCCTAAGAACTACTGCTTAATTAGCCTACTAAATGTGGGGGAGAAACTTTTCTCCAAAGTGTTGTTAGGCCTAATGAAGACCTTGGTGGAAGAAAATAACATAATCCCTATCAAGCAAGGTGGATTCAAGGAAGGCCACTCAACCTTCGTTCACTGCTTTAGTTTATGGGTGATAGCAAGGAGGTCAATAGATCTAAGGGGGCAACTGATCTGTTGTTTTGTTGAGTTCCGTGCCACCTTCGACCTAGTGGACCGAAAGTTATTGTGGGAAATGCTGAGGAGGCTTGGTATTCACAAGGTGCTCCTCTTACTTCTTCAGGAGCTACATAACCAGAATTGGGCTTGGGTGATAACAGAGACTGTAAGGACCATATCGAAGAAAATACAGATTTAGAACAGTCTACAACAGAGTTGTGTTCCTGGCTCCCCTATTGTTATTATTCTTGTTTTTAGCTGACTTATTTAACACATTAAAGGAAGTAAGTGGCTTTTTCCCCAAGATGAATGGTACCCACGTCCCATGCCTACTATATGCCGATTTGGTGATCGGGGACATGACAGAAGTAGGGTTCCAAAAGAAATTGGACACCTTCTGGGATTGTTGTTCAAGTAAAAGTCTCACAGTTAATCTAGACAAGATTAACAAAATGATGTTAGGGAAAGGAAAGGTAGAGTTTAATTGGTACCTGGACGGGAACAAAGTTGAAGTAGTTGAAAAATATAAATATTTGGGCATGTGGTTTGATACAAAGTTAAATTGGAGAGATCATGTCGAATCATTAAAACCAGCCGCATTGGACTTGGTATGGGGCTTAAAACAATTTAGTCGGAAGTACAGCAGGCCCTCCTTACGCCCTATATTGTCTCCTATAATGCAATGGTCTGCCCTCAATTCCATTATGGGGTGGAAGTTTTAACCTTAGGTGGCAAACTGGATTGGAACCTTGAAGAGGGTAACTGTGTGAAAAGACTCCTCACATTACCACCTTCAGCTATGGTTCAAGCCATAAGGGCAGAGAGCCAGTTTATGGCCTGGAGTTATTTGGGGTTTGTAGCCACACTGAGGATTTGGCAGAGATTAACAAGGGAAGTCACCCTCAAAATATCACAACTCTGTAAAGCTGAGGTAGAGAACAGTGAACTGAAATGGGCTATTCAAGTAAGACATATGTTAAATGAAATCTGTAATAGGTTGACAATGAAGCCGGATCAGTGGTAGCAAGGGCTGTGAATCTCCAAACCTGAGCTACGCACTCTCACATCTAACTGTGCTAGAGACGAGAACCTGGGGTATTTGAGCGGAAAACCTTCCACTCAATTTCTTGTAAAAGGTTGAAGCGATGAAGACCGCTTCCCATATACTCAAGCCTTACCCAACCCCAAGCTCAGAGATGCAGTGTTAAAATTTAGGGTCGGGATAAATCCATGTTACGCAGGTAAGAAGATAAAATCAGCAATGAGAGATGAGCAGGGTATGTGCACTTGTGGGATAAAGACAAAATGTAATAGGGCACACATTTTACTGGATTGTTTATGGTTTTTAGATGGGTAGAAAGCATTTTTAAAATCAATTTTTATCAAAATTGAATTATAAATCATGATGAAGCCTTTAGCTTGTTGCTGAACATGAGGTTTTTGAATGTTACATGTGCAATTGGAAGATTTTTAATTGCGATCCGGGGGATTTTAAAAGGTTTGATAGTTAAAAACGTAAGGGATTTGGCGAGTTTTTAGAAGATCCCTCAACCTCTATTTCTTTTACCTCATTGTATGTATTATTTATTGGATATGTCTTTTTTTTTTTACCCTTTTATTGTTTGTATTATTTTAGGATGTATTTATGTTAGTGTTTATAGATTGCGGTCTAAATAAACAAAGCTTTTTGATGGACTGACCAAGCTGGGCACAATTGCAAACATGTTCTGCCAAGACTCCACGGATCATCCTGTCAAACCGTTAATCATCCGGCACATTGGAACAACATCCAACCCCTGAAAACAGTGGCTCCAATAGCTAATGAAGCTCAGGGGCTATAAACATACAACAAACCAAGGGTGCACGCCAGGACAGAAGTAGCCACGGAGAGCTGGAAAACATGGTAAAGGTGAGACTGAGAAGACAGGCAGGGAGGCTGTGGCGGAGGTATGGCTAGAAGCCACACTGAAGATGACTCAGTGAATTGATGAGGTGTGGGTGAGGCCAGGTATTGAGATGAGAGAGTGACATCAGACCGCCTGACTTGAAGGGGAGGCAGGATCACTCAAACAAAAGACCTCTGAGGTAGACACTGCCAGAGGCCATCTGAAGGGAGTAGGGTGCTCGGAGGGGAGCGACTGCGGAAGAAAAGTAGCGAGGGGTCCGGAGTACTCAGACAAAGAAAGAAGCCGGTGCAGAAGACTCTGTGCAAGTTACTAGTGGCGTTGTGTGCCTCTGATGGTGAGTGAGATCTGACCTGACCACAACAATAACAAGCCCTTCCCTGCAAGACCAGTGGTGTATGAGAAACAAGAGACGCAGGCTCTCCCACTGAGGTGGTTCTGTAGGCAATAAAAGACGTTTGCTCAGGCCCCGTAGAAATAGACTGGAGAAGTTTGGACAAACGGAGCCATGGTGGTGCAAGCCTTATGCAATATTGCATACTGGGCACTGAGGTGGAAAAGAGAGTATCTGACTTGGAAGACACAGTAGGATACTTGAAGATGAAGGTAATTCAACTGCTTATGGCCAACAAAACACTGGAAGAAAAAGCACTAGATGGGGAAGAGAAGCCTGGGGAAGCAAGCTCCAAATAGTGGGACCCCTCAAAGGAACAGAGGGCTCAAAACCAGAGCTGTTCCTGGAGAAATGGTTAAAGGTATTCATGCTGATTGAAGAGGTCCCCCAGTGCTTCGGGTGGAGAGTGCGCTTTAGCTCTGGTTCCAGGACCCTGTGAGCTCAATATTGACCTAAGTACTCAAAGGGACACTAGCCTGAGAATGGCCTCAAATAGTAGGAAAGTGATGTTTGAGTCGAATCACATCATGTTCTTCCCAGACTTTACCAGGCAGGCAAAATCAGAGACAATCATTTGAAGAGGTTGAAAAGAAATGTAGGCCACACAGCAACATCTATGATTCTATTGCCAGCCAAAGTGAAAATCATACACAACTTGAAAGCCCTCTTTTTGGACATGCCAGAAGAGGCGTGGGGCTGATTGGCTGAAAAACTTGAGCCTAGCAAGATGAACGACCCAAAAAAAAGCTGGGAGCTTGAATGAAAGAGAGGGAACAGAGAATACAACTCCGTTAGGGTGACATGCGGGACAACGCAAAAGCCACAGTCAGGTTGAATTGCTGAAATGATGTACATTGAATACCATTGAGGGGAGTATAAAATCTCTACCTCTGTGGGTCTGAGGTATTAAAACTGTGTATGAATATGTCAACCTCTATGCCAAACAGTTAACATGAGTCAGTTACCTAAAACATGGTGGAGACACCTTGCATGAGCAACCAAAGGGTCTACAGATGCATCAATTACATGGGCACAGGTTTCTCATCATCAGTGCTTTTTTTGTAGAGCCAGGAGATTACTTTGTATAACTACAGACTTTCATTGACACAAAACTGTATGTCTGTAGTTTAATTCAATAACAATGCTTGCTTTCCCAAAAATTATGTGGAGGGCTACATTCCAGGAGACCTAAGGAAAATCTTGGGAAACTACTTCAAGGTATTTTGGGGAAAACTATGGGTTAGTTCGACAGGCAGGAACCCTATGGCATGGATACAAGTCAGTCATTAGAAGGCAAACTATAGCACAAGTCCATTGTAAGAAGATGAGACTGGAGTGCTGACTGAGGGAGCTAGAGGAGGAGGAGTTCGAGTGAGAGAGTGGGCTGAGAAATCTGCTACAACCACTAGAATAGAGACAGTTAGATTGTGGGTGAACAGAGGGCCTTCTTTTAGTCAGTGAGGAAGCCAAGACACAATACCTGCCCACCTAGAGACAATTGTAGGAGGTGGGAAATAAAGCAGGGAGAACATTAGCATGATTTAGTAAGAGAGACTACGGTGGTTGGAGAAAGTACAAAACCCAGAGAGAATTGAAGTTACTGATGATGAGAGCACAGCTCATGTTTTCGCTACATACTGAGAACTCGTCTAGAGATGTGTGGGAACAAACAGATCTCTGGAAAATGGAAACCAAGGCACTCCATGGAAGTCTTAGAAGAAGTGGGCAGACACGTTAAACATGCTTACGGAGGCCAAAGAGATATGCTGACTATCCAATGACCTCTGGCATGCAACGGTATTGGCCAATCACTAGGAGAGGGAGAAGAGAAAGAAATTATATTTCCTTGCAGAAAAGCAACTGAAAAGAAATTCTTTTCCATAAAACCCTCACCCACCCGGGTTTCCCCTTGGTGGCATGCTTCATCATTGGGTCCATCCTTGCCCTCTACGGACAGGGGTGTGCTACGACCTACGAATACGCAGGAGCACTAGTTTGTAAAATACAGGGTGTCCTTATACACCTAACTGCTTATGGTGAATCAGAAGGGAGTGTTTTTTTTGCAAAAGTAGAAAGAGAGGTTAAAAATACCAGGGAAACAGGTAATTATGCCTAGAGTTTTTCCACACGTCCCCAGATTTTAGTATACCTTTTTGGGGGTAAGAAATAAAATTGTTTTTTGGACCCGCTAATCTAGTATTTTTAACCTCTCTTTTCTACTTTTGCAAAAAAAAAAAAAAACACTCCCTTCTGCTGAACCTAGGGTGACTGCATACCTGGATCGACTAACAGAGAGACATGGAAGGCCCACTCATCTGTCCCCAGATGCAGAAAACTATTACAACGGAAAAGGGTTTGCCTGTATGACCCCACATAACCTCGGCTGTATTCAACAAAACAAAAGGAAAAGAATTGGTATATAAGGGGGATCAATTATAATGAGGTATTTTTTCAACAATGAAATCACTAATTTTCATTGACTTAATCATACATTGCCTGTTAGTCAACACAATTTATTTAAAGTTCCAAACAGTAAATATCTCTACAAATTTCTTTTATGCTTTAAAATCTCTGGATATTATACAGACATAAATTATCATATGTATCACATTTATCCCCCATGAGAAATTTTACACAATATAATTTTGTTCCTTATTGTTAATATATGCATAATGTGTTTATCTAATAATTTTAGTTCATAATCCACCTGGAGGTAGTCACAATGGCAAGGAGTCAAACAAAGAACCCTCCACTTATCTGCTCCTTGCAAAGAAACTTGATTAATCCATAGACCAGTTTGTACAGAAAGGCACCTCCACTTATAACGGTTCATGCGTTTCGGACGTATTGAATCGAGGCCTCCTTAGGACAAAAGAAAGACAAGAAAACTCATACCGCATGAAACCTACTGGTTATCACTAACCAGGAGGAAAGAACAAATCCTCAATAGACGACTTCCAGTACAAAAGTATTGCTTCTTGCAAACATTATTATATAAAGGAACATGAAGCTCTCATCGGAGGGATGGGGGCGTGGCCAAGCCGGCGACTAAAATGGCCGCCTGGCTGTGAAGCTCCGACAAGAGGCCAGCTAAATGCCGTATTCCCGCTGTCTCCAGCTGCTGTAACACCGATCGGCATGGCGCGCCGGGCAGCGGCAGAGACAGAGAACCCACAGACCCAGAAGCGAAGCTGAAGGCCGCCCGGACACATCGCTGGCAGAGCTGAGCGGGAGCCGCGACACTGCCTGGCGGGGGTGGAGCTTCGCGACCGGCCAACTCCTAGGCCGCAAGACCCGTGCGGAGGGGATATGCTTACACGGCCGGAGCGGGTGCTGAATCCCGGTTTACATTCCCGGTAAGGTGGCGCTTCGTCCTGTTCCCCCCCCTGCTCGGCGACACTGTTGCTGCGAAAACACTGGGCACCACGAAACACGCACAGCGGCGGCGGCGTGGCCTATGTGAGACTGCTGCCTTGAACTCCTCTGCGGCCGGCCGGGGGCATACAGGAAAAATACAGTAAGGAGGCACACTCTTCCCAGTCCGGGGCGGCTACTTCGGACGGCCGCGCTGCCCCCTCGTTGTCTCTTCTGAGGGGGGGAGGCCTGCTGCGACGACTCCTGCGCACCCACGGTGCCTGAAAACCTCTTGGCCTCTAACAATGCCACCGCCAAAGCTTTGGGACATCCTGTACGCGCCAGTTGCGGACTGTGCATTCCGCGGTTCGGTGGCGGCCTGCTCGTACCCCCGCTGTGGCCCCCTCCCTCCCCGAAAAGAACTGCAGCTCGACAGGCGCTGGATCTGTCCGCACGGCAGGGCCTACATTGTGTATGTGTCGCCATCACGAAATTGCTGCCCCTCAACCCGAGGATTCGTAAGCAGCCCCCTGCGGCGCACAGCCACTAATATTGAATCGTCAGGTCTGGTTCTGAAGCGCGCTCACAAGACGCAATATCTCCATATCCCACCTGGACCCCCCTGGCCAGCTCCAACACTTAACAGCGCCACCTCTCACACCACTGATTCACGCTCCGTTACCTCCTGCTGGAGCTGAGCCACGCAGCTGAGCACCCCACGGTCGAGAGAGCGTACATCCTACCCGAAGCGCCTGGCAACACTACAGAGCGGGTCACAACGGCTCTGCTTCGCCGCGGCATGGGCCGTAAGGACCCAAAGCAGAAGACACTGACATTTGAGAAACTAGTCGACACTGCCCCACAACAGGGCCCCACCATGGCAGAGTCCGCACAACAAGCAGAGCAAGGGGAAGGCCCGTCAGATGTGTCCACCTCACTGCTACAGGAAATGAGAGCCGGTTTTAAAGCGCTAGACAGCAGGTTCGAATTACTTGACAAAAACATCTCTAGTCTAGGCGCCAAGATCCAGGTACATGACCGACGGCTCGATGTTGTGGAGGCTCGAATATCGGACATTGAAGACGGAACTGCGCAATCGGCTAAACGTCTGGAACGAGTCGAGCGCATCCTGAAAGAAGTGGCCATCAAAAATGAAGACCTCGAAGCACGCAGCCGCCGCAATAATATCCGCATACTGGGCGTTCCGGAGACTACCCCCACTGGCCACATGGACCTTTTTGTCGAGACTTTATTAACTGGGCTGTTCGGCAAGGAATCCTTTACTTCAGGCTTTGCAATTGAAAGAGCACATAGATCGCTGGGACCTCGCCCGAACCCGGGTCTCCCCCCCAGGTCCATAGTGGCGCACATAATGAACTTCAAAGACAGAGATGCGGCTCTCAGGTTGGCCAGGGAGAGAGGTGATGTGGTCTGGCAGGGCTCTAAACTTTCCTTTTACCCAGACTACACGACAATGGTTCAGGATGCAAGACGCAAATTCAACGGTCTAAGGAACTTGGGACTACGATACGGTATGCTCTACCCTGCCAGACTGAAGGTCGACGTGGACGGCAGATCTCGCATTTTTGAGAATCCCACGGAGGCACAAGAATTCTGTCACATCTACATACACACCCATAATCAATCCGCCAGAGTGGAGGCGGGCCCCTCCCCTCCACACAGTGGGTCTGATGCCAGTGCGGATCTCTTTGCCAGCTCTGGCACGGGCTGACGCGGCTCTTTAACTCACATCATTTTGTTCAAATGTGATATTGGGAATACTTTTGTCTCTTTGCATTGTTTTTGCAATTAGCTGGTAGCTTAGTTGGGCGTTGCCGCCCCCCATGGTGTATCCTCTGAGATTGGTTTGGTTTATTCTAGGGTACTGCTTTTTGGGATTATCACTCCAGCGTAAAGTTATTTGGTACTTCACTCTAGCTCTTCGTTTTGGGAATAGCCCTGCCCCGATTGGGGTCTGGCTGGGTGGGGGGAGGCGGGGGGAAGTTCGCATTTGTCCTACGAAGTTATGGCATTGTATAGATCCGTTCACTATTGCTCATCACTGTTTCTTGTCGCTACAATACCAGGTTATACGAGTAATATTATGTAAATGGTCAGGTTTGGTAACGTAGAGGGTCCTTCAGACCTCTCTCTAATGTCTTGGAATGTACGGGGCTTGAATAACACTCGTAAGAGGAGACAGGTTATCCACTATCTCATACGTCACAAGGTGGACATCGCTTACTTACAGGAGACACCCTTCCCTAAGACAGACACGACGCATTTTGGCACTAGCTGGGGGACACATAGATACTTTGCTAATTATAGCAATTACGCTTGGGGAATAGCTATTTTAATACATAAGAGGGTCCCATTCAGCCTGGGCTCTGTGCAGCAGGATGACGAGGGGCGGTACCTGGTGGTCTCCGGATCCGTAATGGGCAGACAGGTTTCACTAGTATGCATATATGCCCCGAACTCAGATGCTCCCGATTTCTTCCTCACCCTACAGACCCAGCTTACCAGGCTAGATCCGCAGACCTTGATCATTGAGGGGGATTTTAATCTACTGCTCAATCCCGGAATAGATAGTACCTCGAAGGCCCCAGACTCCAAGCCACGCGCCCGACGCGCCCTGCTGGACTTTGTGACCAGTTCACTCTGTTTGATGTCTGGCGCAAACGGAATCCCAACACCACTGAATATACTCACTATTCAGGTCAACACAACACATGGACGAGAATAGACTTTTGGCTGCTATCCCCAGACATTTATGGTTGGTGCTCCTCGATCGAATCCCCCCCCCAGGACTTATTCCGACCACTCCCCTGTTAAACTACACTTGAAAGTCCCCCGCCCGGAGGGCTTTGAAAGACAGTGGCGCTTCCCCAGTCGCGCTCTACAAGACGAAGTATTTAAGGCAGAGATACGTGATGCCATTGAGGACTACTTTGCCATCAATACTGGCTCGGTGGCCTCATGGGCAACTCTGTGGGAGGGCTTTAAAGCGGTCCTTAGAGGGGCATGCATAGCCAAACACGCAGGAGTCCTCAGAGACCTCCGGAACACACTGGCCCGTATTGAACGTGAAATCACATCACTAGACCGCTCCTCCACGCAATCCACGTCACCCACACATATGAGTCGACGTTTGGCTCTCCTGGACGAATACAGGGAAACAGCCGACCGGGAAATTCTATATCTAGGGAAATACCACACGGCCAGGAGATATGGAGAAGGCGAGAGGCCGGGCAGAGCATTGGCACAGTTGCTCAGACCGCCCTATCACAAGACTTACATCACGGAATTACAGGCCCCTGACGACCAAACATACACCTCAACAATGGCCATCCGAGACACATTCCTGGACCATTTCTCAACACTATACTCCACCAGACTAGGGAACACTCACGAGGCGCAAGAGGCTTATCTAGACGAGATAGCTCTCGTCTTTCTCGAAAAACACATGCAAGATTTTTTGGCAGAACCCATCTCTGTGGCGGATGTGATCAACGCCATAGAAACTATTCGCGGCTCCTCGGCCCCGGGGTTGGATGGTTTCACGGGTGATTTCTATAAAGAGTACAAAGATCGCCTGGCCCCCAAACAGAGGTGTACGCTGAAGCCCTAGAATCGCAACTCCTTCCCCCTACACTCCGGGAAGCGGTAATAATCTTGCTTCCCAAGCCAGGTAAGGACCCCAAACACTGTGGATCATACAGACCCCTATCCCTCCTAAATTTAGATTATAAAATTCTGGCCAAAGTCATCTCCAACCGGTTGTCCCAACTAATGGAATTCATCAAACCCCAGCCCAGTCTGGTTTTGTACCCCACCGTTCTACCGCGTTAAATCTTCGAACACTTTTTTCAGTTCTACACAGGATCAACCCTGAAACCCCTGCAACGGCTTGATTCATTAGAATGGCCCTTCTTTCTTTCCGTTATGCGGCGCATGGGCATGCCCATGGGATTTATAGCCACAACAGCTTTATTGTACACTAAACCGACAGCTAGACTCCGCTTAAATGGCACACTCTCGCGACCCTTCCAACTCTCCCGCGGCACCCGCCAAGGCTGCCCCCTCTCCCCCCTATTATTTATTCTGGCCATGGACCCTTTGGTACGCCATTTTCAAGAACGTCACCTCCATAGAGGCCTTCAATTCAACACGGGCCCCCTCCTAGTCTCGCTCTATGCGGATGACACGATATTATATGTTAGACACCCCCAAGACAATTTGGACCCGCTGATTCGGGAAATTATTAGATTCGGTGGTTTTTCAGGCCTAGGCATCAATTGGCATAAATCACTTCCCTCTGACAGTCGGCACGGAGCAGTGGGAATGTGAATTTCCCTTGGTGTAGTGCAATGACTCTGTTAAATATTTAGGCGTCCATATACATTTGGACACCGCCCAAATAATAAGTCTGAATTACGGTCGAGCCATTGACGCACTTGAAACACAAATTGAGAGATGGCTGAGACTTCCCCTATCGCTAGCTGGCCGGGTCGCGATTTTAAAGATGGTTGTTCTACCCACATTTCTATATTTCTTTAACAACATACCAATTCCGCTTACCAATACCTTTTTTAAAACGCTTCGTTCACTTCTGATCCGACTAGTTTGGGGGGGGGGGAGGCAGGCTCGTGTCAAGTGGTCAGTCCTCACGTTGCCATACGACAGGGGAGGTTACAGCGTCCCTGATTTTCAATTATATTATGTAGTGGCCCAATGTAGCTACGCTCACTCCCGGTTTCACCCTGACGCCCGCATTCCTTATTTAAGACCGGAAGCAGATCTTGTTCTTCCGGAGAAACTCTCCTCGGTCTTGCCAACCGGCCTCCCCAGAGATCCCCGTGACATCCAAACCGTTTCCACCACGAGTTGGGCATGGAATAAACTACGTAGACTCACGGGAGCGGTTACGTTGTATTCCTCTGCACTACCCATCATTAACCCCAGATGGATCCCAATTACGGGGGAACGCTTAGTACAGCGCACTCTGACAACATTTGAAATTACACGGTTGGGCGACCTATACCCTGGGGGGGCACATTTTTTCGATATCAGAAGATACTCGTTTCCAATCTGGAAACACCATGGACAAGTTTGTCTTGGGCCGCATCAGATCCGCACTGCGTTCCACCTTGCCGTCTTTTCCACTTGAGCCGCCCTCATTCCCCCCCCTCACGAGGATTATAGAAAACACGGATAGTGTTCACTTAATCTCCAAACTTTACAAGACGTGTGCTGCTCTGAGACCGATAAATGACAGAGTCCGTGCCGCACGGGGGGCCGACTTGGGACGACAAATCACTAATGAGCAATGGGCCAAATGCTGCGCAGTCACGCAAGACATTTCACTAAACAGTAGGCACAAGCTCCTACATTTTAAATTCTTGCGCCGTATATACTTCACCCCAGTTATGGTACACAAAATTGACCCATCCAAACCACACAACTGTCGCAAATGCTCTGCCCCTAATGCTGATTTCGCACATCTTACTTGGACCTGCCCAATCCTGCAACACTACTGGGAACGCATACATTGCACACTAGGGCAAATGATCAATATTCCGTTGATTCCCACCCCAGAAGTAGCCCCACTGGGATACACAGTAAACTTCCCCAAGAAGATCAGGAGGTTCGCATCCCTGGGTCTCCTGTTGGCAAAGCGAGAAGTAGCCATCCACTGGGGGCGTAAATCTACCCCCACTGTCCAGAATTGGCTAAATAGTCTGGCCTACTGTAATGTGAATAGCGAAGTATATGCCAGTATGGTGCCTAGTACATCTCGGCCTAAAGATATATGGCACCCATACCGCTCATACATTGAAAACATGCGTCACGCATCTGACTCCCAGCTTGAACAAGGCATAGTCCCGGAGGGAGTGGGGTAAATCTTATCCAATCTTTGTTAAGTATGCTATAGAATGCCCACTGGCCATGCTTCCGGTTGGCCTCAGGCGGCGCACTTGAATATGTGATACAACTGTCGGTGTTTCTGAATGGGTGGGAGAGCACATAGAGGGACCTATCTTGGTTTTATAATCTTATACTGATGTTACAAGAATTACCTGCCTGATGGCTATGATCACGACTGTATTCCACAACTGGTATTGATTTATTGTGTCGATGTTTGACAAATATGCAAGGTGAACTAATATGTATACTGCTCCTTTTGTACTTTAAAAATCTGAAAATAAAGTTTGGGAAAAAAAAAAAAGCTCTCATCGGAGGGATTGTTTGAGTCCTGTATAATATAAATTCATAGAAAGGTGTAGAGACGCAGACATCTCAGTTAAGTGTGCACATTGATGGATTTAGATATGTGGAAATTGAAGAGTCTGGGTTCATTTATTTATTTAGTTTAGCAACATCTGAAGCCAGAAAAATACTAATTCAGATTTGATATGGGACACCTGTGCATGATTTCAGCGTCTATGATGGGCTGTCTTATTTAAAATGATTCTCTTGCCTCGCTTTCTGTAACTTATCACATGCTATAATTCTGCTATTAGTTTATGGATGCTAAAAAGTCAACTTAGAGCGCTGCTGTCGGATGGTGGGGCACACCAAATAATGCTGTTGGCACCCTAATGGACAGCACGCACAGGTCACGATCAATGACTGATCCTTCGCACCACAGGATGAACCGGCAATCAAGGTGGACAGACAAGTGATGGGAGAAAGAACGTACATGCACTACTTACGGAACTGGGGCAGGTGGGTTCCCTACCGCTAGCCCAAAAAAAGCAATCATCAAAGTTTGGCATGTGACCACAGTGGCTCTAGGTTGGAGGAACACGAGGACCAAGAGAACATATTTGTGGCTGAGAAAACTGTCCAGAGATGTTGCACATTTTAAAGATTTCAATGACTGGGAATGTCAACATATCCACTCTTGGAATTGTCTTGGGACATAGGGGTTAAAAAAATATACACAAGTACAGGAGGAATATGAATTACACTCCACATAATATTATGGGTATTTGTGACTTAAGCACGCAACGGGCCCCCTCGAGACAGACTGGATCTCTTAACTGGAAAACTGGAAGTGACACTTGGACCTGGCATTTTCTGCAGGGTTATCCCCCAAATGTTTGCCTTCCTCCTCCTTTTTTTCTGACCTTTTTGTTGGCTTTAGTACTCTGGGCACTTTACCACGACTAACCAGTGATAAAAAGCATTTGCTCTCTCCCCTAAAACATGGTAGGATTGGTTTAACAACTGTTTGGCATATTTGATTTGCTTGTAAGACTCTTGTAAAGTGCTATACCATCTACCCAGGGCCTGTAAATTAAATGCTACTAGTGGGCCTGTAGTACTGATTGTGCCACCCGCTGATGTATCCTTTCAAACCTGTCTCAGGCCTGCCACTGTAGGGCCTGTGCGCGTAGTTTACTGCCACTTCAACTAGGCATATCAAAAGTACTTGCCAAGCCTTAAAACGCCCCTTTTATTACACCTAGGTCACCCCTAAGGTGTCCTGGTTGTGACAAACCCTATTTAGTTTTTCACTACTGTGAGGCCTACTCCTCTCATAGGCTAGCATTGGGAGTTCCCTTATATACTCTTAAGTGGTAATTCCTGATCAGGAAGTAGTGGCATTGCTATGTTTGGTATGTTTAGAATGGTAGTGATAAATACTACTTACTGGCGAAGTTGGATTTCACTTTACTAATCTTTTACAAGTGGGCATTTCTCTGTGCTTATAACTCTTTGTGCTCTGCAGCCTGTCTCCAATAAATGTCTGGGCTGGGCAACAGCTACACTTTGTGCATTCTCTCTAGACATCCACCACACAGGAAGGGCTGTTTGTGACAGGGGATACATCTGCATTCTGCTAGTCTTCCTGGGCAGGTAGTGCTGGTTCACCCTTACATTTGAATAGGTTGTGTCCTGCCCTCACACAAAGGGCTGAGTTACCCTCTACTGATAGTCTGGAGCCAGGGCTGGATTGAAAGGGATCCTTGTGCACTTAGAGTTCTTTTGAATCACCCCCTACATCAAAGGAATTTTTGGGTATAAGTACTGGGGCACTGGCCCCATCTAATCAGACACTGCATGGGACTTGTAGCCAGATGCTGCTGGCTCTACATCTGCATATTGCTAGGAGGACTGCTATGCTGCCAGGAGGGACTGCTATTTTTGCTAACTGCTTTGCTATATTGGCCTACTGCCTGCTGAAGAGCTGAGCTGCAGGAGAGACTGCCACTCTGCAACTTAGGTGGATGTGCTGGCCTTCTGCTTGCTGCCTCCTTTTGTGCCCCCTAGGTGTTCTTCAATGGCTTGTTGGTTTGCAACCTTTTCTTTGGGAATCTCGGGGCCATCAAAGATTCCTCCTTCCAGCCCCTGCATTGGGACTCTGCACCTGGTGAGTCTGGCATGGGGCTTTGGCAAGATCGGCGTGTGGCTGATCAAAATGTGGCTTGTGGATCAACCAATCACTACACTCTGCTAAGGGCCAAGTGCTCATTGTGGGTAAGAGGGAGTGCTGCACCAGGAATCGACATGTCCCTTTTGTGACTCGCGTCACACCAACAGTGCGTGCCGAGCCCACAGTGCTCCCCCATGGATCGGCGAGTCTTCCTCCTTGATGCTAGGCTGCACAAACAGTGCATGCAGATTCAGGAGCCGCATTCCTCTAAAGAAGCGTTGCCGAAGCAACGAGGAGGCACAGTTTATGTCAGTGTTGCTTAGGCCCATCCCCAGGGAACGGCTGGATTTGACTACATGGGCCCCGCCTCTAAGGCCCACTGACTCTTGTGCAACGCCGAGGAGTTCCCTTCCGATTGAATCCCCACGAACAGTACTGTGGGTGAGTGGGACCCCGCGTGAGCAGTGAAGCTGTCTCACGCTCCTTCGCAGGCGGCTCTGTTCTTTGGCTACTGCAATCATGATATCGGACCTCCGAGGTCCCAGTGAAGCCGTACTGTGCTCCTTCACAGGCGGCCCTTTTTTTGGCATGAGATTGAGTCCGAGCAGTCCTGAAGTCCTGGGGTAAAACCTCAGTGAAAGACCCCAGGGGAGGCATGTGACGGCCTCCAGGGACTCACCTGCCCAGACCGGGTTTGTCCTTGTCGATCCCCGACAGGGATCCTTGTATTTGCACTGCCGAATTTACTTTTATGATCCCCACAGAAGCAAGGGTGCTTCTGCACACACTGGAATGGGATACTTTAAAACAGTATACCTGGAAAAGTACTTACATAATTGGTATTGTTTTAATCTTGATTTCTTCACGATAATGAGTACTAAATGAAAAGATGCATATTTTGCAAAGCATATATGGTATTTATGTCATTTCGACCTTAATGTGTTTATAATACACTGAGATATTTTTATAAACCTGTGTGGAGTCTTTTTTTGCTCTATTTATTTTGTTACTGTGTGTATGTGTTGCACAAATACTTCACACATTGCCTCTGTAGATAAGCCTGCCTGCTCTGCACCAAGCTACCACAGAGTGAGCGCAGGTTACCTTTGCTGTGTATCTGACTTGCCCCAACTAGAGTGGTGGTTTCTGCCTGGCTTGGGTGCATACCTCAGTCAACCAGAAACCCCATTTTTAACATTGGTGATCAGCGGTGAGGATAAGACTTGCATTTGTGCAGTACCTTAGTAGCGCATTGATTCACTACAACTCTGCACTAAGACCATTGCGTGTTTTTTCTCCTGTTCTCTCACATTGTTCTTTTTGTTTTGTTTTTATTTACTCCTGCTTCATCTTCTTACACCTGAGACTCTTGTTGTTTGCACCAGTAGTACCTTGCCAGAATGGAGTCAAATTTGATCTCGAATTCCGGTTGTTTTACAATGTAGAGGAGTTAAAGGCTTTCTGCAGGGAAATGGACTAGTGGTGAGTGGGGAATCCGCAAAGCTGGAACTTCAGAAAATCCTGTATACTTTTGAAAGGGTGCACTGGGAAGTACCCTCAACAGAGGACCAGGAGCGTGATAATTCTGGGGAGGACTCTGAAGGGGAGGGCTCCTTTTGAATCCTTAAGAATGCAAAACCTTGCAATCTCCTGGAGGATTACGAACCAGTCCCCAAGAGGGCAGCGGCCCTGAGTAGTTTTAGGAGGAGGAAGAAAATGACTGGGCAGATGCTCTGGCAGAGAGAGGGAACCCCATGGATAGAGAATCCCTTGCTGGGTCTATTGCCAGGAGCAATGTCTCCTCCCACACCCTGTCCCCTGAGGAGCCCAAGGACAGACAGACTGAGAGTGACCTATTGTGTCCAGTGTTAAAGATACCACCCACATACCCAGAGACTTGGTGCCTAGCTTCAAGGATGGAAATGACATACATCAGTGGTTTCAGGAGTATGAGGCAGCTCTAGAGGTGCACAGGATCCCTGAGTAGGACTGGAGAACCGTTGTGTGGAGTCTTTTTGTGTTGTATTCATTGTGTTACTGTGTGTATGTGTTGCACAAATGATTTGCCTGTGTAGATAAGCCTGCCTGCTCTGGGCCAAGCTACCAGAAGGTGAGCACAGGTTATCGTTGGTGTGTATCTGATTTTGCCCTGACTACAGTGGTGGGTTCTGCCTGGCTGGGGTGCATACCTTAACCAACCAGAAAGCCCTTTTTCAACAGACTCCACTAGAGGGTAGGACCCTCACAAAGTAATTTAGGAAATGGATGATAGATCTAATTTATATAACACTCCTAAAAGAAACCCCTGGGGCCCTGCAGGGACTTTAAATAAATGAGAAAGTGACCTAAATACCACGGATGACACTGGCTGGGAGAAGCTCTCCGACACCCCAGAGTTGTGGCAGTCCAGACCAACTTTAGGCTGATTCAGCTGAAAATCTTACAAAGGGCATACTTTTAGCACAGAGGAGGGAACCTGCCTGTATACTATATTAAGCTGCAGAAAAATACAGAACTTCTGGGAAAAAGTAGGAGAGGAGTTATCTAAAAGTATGGAGTTGGAGATGCCAATGATGCCACCTTTCTAAGGGGTAGTGAGAGAAATAGATTTACTGAGGCACAAACTGACCAGTGCACTCAATCAATCAATCATGTGTTTGTTAAGCGCGACTACTCACCCGAAAGGGTCTCAAGGCGCTGGGGAGGAGGGGAGGTGCAGGTTCCAGTCCATCAAGGAGGGGGTCTGTCGAAGAGCCAGGTTTTGAGGTTTCTCGTGAAGATGAGGAGTGATGTTGTCTGTCTGAGGTGGAGCGGTAGGGCGTTCCAGGCTCTGGCCGCGAGGAAGAAGGAGCGGCCTCCCGATCTGGTCTTTCTGGCACGGGGGACCACGGCGTAGGAGAGCTGGGCTGATCGTAGGGTCCTTTTGGGTGCATGGAATTTGAGTTGGCTGTTCAGGTATGCTGGTCCGGTGTTGTGGAGGGCTTTGTGTGCGTGGGTGAGAATCTTGAAGGTGATTCTAGCCTCGATGGGGAACCAGTGGAGTGTGCGCAGGTGGTGGGAGATATGGCAGTGTCTTGGCAGGTTGAGGACCAATCTTGCGGCGGCGTTCTGGATGTTTTGTAGCTTGCGGTGAGATTTTTGTTTATCCCGGCATAGAGTGCATTGCCGTAGTCGAGTCTGCTGGTGATGAGGGCGTGATTGATGGTCTTTCTGTGCTCGAGGGGGATCCATTTGAAGGTCTTACGTAAGAGGTGGAGGGTGTGAAAGCAGGGGGATGTGACAGAGTTGATCTGGCGGTCCATTTTGAGCTCGGAGTCCAGGATGATTCCAAGGTTGCGTGCGTGGTCCGTGGGGGTGGGTGGGCTTCCGAGGGCGGGAGGCCACCAGGTGTCGTTCCAGGCGTCGGGGTGTGGGCCCATGATGAGTACTTCTGTTTTGTCAGTGTTGAGTTGTAGGCAGCTGCTTTTCATCCATTTGGCGACAGCTTCCATGCCTTCTTGAAAGTTGTGTTTGGCTGCGTTGGGTTCGTTGGATAGGGAGAGGATGAGTTGGGTGTAGTCTGCGTATGAAACAATGTTGAGTCCGTGGGTTCTGACGATGGGGGCGAGCGGGGCCATGTAGACGTTGAAGAGCGTGGGGCTGAGGGACTTGTTGTAGCAAAAAGAGACTTAACAAGTGAGTTGGATTTCCATATGTATGTCTAAAGGGATAACAGTACATCTCCTGGGCCTGGTCATCGCTTCATTAGATCCAAATCAAAGATACAAACGCCTTGAAAGACTTGATCAGCAATATGTCCGGCTTCAATGTGCTAATACATGCAAGCACAGAGGCTGTTTACAGGTGTTGCATGCACAGGTGCTATTAAGCATTAAACCTACTGGCTTTTGAGATCTGGAATAGTCTCCAAGGAATTCCAGTATAATCAGTTTCTAGATAGCGGAATAATACATCAAACAGCCAACAGAATAAGGAGAGAGGGGAATATTGCTCTGGGTGGAGCCAAAGCCCACTAGTGCTTAAATTGAGCCGATGGTTGCAGGTGGGGCCGATGGGCAACCATTTTTGGGAACCAAGCACTTATTTTTCTTCAAAAGACTTTGTTCCAGAGTAAGAGAGAAAAAAACACAAAGGGGGGGTGCAGTATTCTGGCTCCTTCCTGTCCCGTGTGTCCAAAGAAGTGAAACTTTTAGACAAAAATTGGGTTAGTGGGCACTATAAAATAATCTTGGTTATTTTGTCAAGAAGGAGTTCATTTTCTTGAAGTGGGCGCTATAGTAATGCTACCATTCAGTTGGGTTGTGTTCCTTTTAGCTGCTCGTTTAACGTGGCAGTGCTTATAACGTGTAAACTTGTAATGCTTTGCAGTCAGCCCTGGCCCTGGCCTGGCTCTCTGGCATGGATAGCATGAGAGAGGATGGAACGCTCCATGCCTGCTTTCCTCTTTGTGGTTTAACATCATCCCTTGAGCAGTAATTATATGCTATTGACAGTGTATGTAGGAAAAAGACAGGATCTGAGTAGAAACCACACCACAATGAAATTACATACCGGTCATTTCCATAACAAAACAATTCAATTTTGTACCTTTTTCGTATCGTTTGGGGATCCAACATGTCTGTCTTGACCTAGCACCTTTTTTTATGTAATGTTTCCGCCACTCAGGAGTCGCTAAATAATCTGAAATGGGCTAAAGAGTGAAAGGTTGAAAAAGTGAGGTGATTCACTCAACTTTTCTCCTTTTTAGATTCAAGAACAGGATCTCCCTCACTTGGGAGCTGGGTATTTTTTTCTGTTTTGATCAGAGACGGTGGAACACATAATTGAATTGAATCCAGTCGGTTAAAATGGCAGGCGCTGAAATTGAATTTTCCGAAAGTCTAATCGAACGCTCCATCATACCTTAAGCCTGACCTCACCACAGAAGCCTAAGGAAGCCAAGGTGTGCATCCTTTCAAATGGTCAGTGCAGCTAGCAGGCTTGCTTATAGAATGTGCCCATGTGTAACCGTGCCCCAGGACAGAGGACCTCCTGCCAGGTAGGGGGTTGTAAATCAACCACTGCGGCGTGGGGTGATCCCATTCAATTTAAAAGCGATGGATAGCTGTGAGATGTTGGATTCCTGGGGTTCCCTAATCACATTTAGCAGGGGCCTCATCACGCCACTGCTAATAGGTACTCTGTCCAGGCTGAGAATGTTTTTGCACCTCCCCTCTAACCCTTCCCAGCTCCAGTTTCTTGTTACACCAGTCAGCTAACACAGCATATGAAGGATATCTGTAGCTTGACCAAAAATGGTCTTTGTAGATAGTCTGTCTTCTGGGTAAAGTAACTTTTGTAGGATATTTTGAGACTTGTAGATAGATATTTCATAATGTATTCAACCTGGTAAAAATAACTACTTGTGCAATATCTAACTGGGTTGAAGTTGGCATTATATAACGGTTGCAAAATGGTGAACGCCCCTCCGCAAAGTGGATATCTGGTTAAAGCATCACTTAGAGGACAGCTATGACCTCTTTAAATCATCGGTTACTTTGTTTTTGGAGGTACCTTCCTAAAGCACCAGTTTTTGTGTGTCACCAATCAACTTAAAGAATCAGCTCTTTATTGACAATGACCTGGGCAAAGCACCAATTGTAGAATGTCTATGCTGCTGCTGAAAGTACCAGCGGTCTTGAGCCTGCACCAGATTAAAGATTTGTGTACAGTGTATTTGTGGTCACAATAAGGTGTCAATTGTCTGATGTCTGTATCGTCAGTAGTACACCAAATGTAAAACGTCTATAATCAGGCTAGAAGAGCACCAGTAGTGTCATGCCTGTAACCTAGTTAAGAGTACCACTTTAGTTAAAAGTACCACTTGTGTCGTGATTGTGACCTGTATAAATTGCCAGTTGTAGGATGTCCATAGACTTGACAAATCATCATTTGTTGGATGTTCAAGCCTGGTTCGGGCACCAGCTAAAAGATCTCTGTATTGTTGAAGCTCTAGCTGCCAGATTTCTGCGACCAGGTCAAAGCACCAGAAGGGGCATGGTTATTTCATGAGTTCACAAAGACCTAAATTGCAGAACTGAGTGGAGATGTGATAGAAATTGGTGAGTGGACAGTGATGCTTCAACAGACATCATGGAAGGCCTCCACAACGTCAAAGGAAATGAATACACAGGGGGATATTTACAACAAAATGTTGGTGCACGGTGTTACTCCGAAATCGGTAACGCTGCGCTCGAACATTTTTAAAACATAGGCATGTGTCGTATTTACAAAAATACGGTGCACCCCTGTGTTTCCCCTAGTACTGGCGCTGCTAAAGCTGCCTAGTGCCAGAGCAGGCACCCTTGCACCATGTTGCAATGGGTGCCTGCGCTGCAGGGGTGAGTGTTTATGTGCAGGAAGGGACACCTTCCTGCACATAAACAATCTTGGAAGAGCACAAAACGAGGAGAAATTAATATTTTCTCCTCGTATCGCCAGTCTAAGACCAGGTATTCTCTGGTCTTAGTTTTTGGCCCTGCCCTAGCCTTGTAAAAATGGGGTAGCGTTAAAAAGCGATGAGTGTTGCAGCAGAACACCCACCGCACGCCCCTTTCACACTAAGTGAAGCGTGAAAAAGGGCCTTATTTACAAGGTGGCGTTAAGCCAAGCTAAGTGGCTTAATGGCGCTTTGTAAATAAGAAGAAGGGGATATAGCCACCAGAACGTCGCTAAAAATGACGTTCTGATGGTGATATCCCCTTGTAAGTATGCCCCACAGTTGTGAATCCAATGGAGATATCTTGGAGTTAAATGAGAGACGTGGGGGGGGATGTAGCAGGGTAGTAGTGAGGTAAAGTTCATGATCAGCAGGCTTAATCGGAGGATGTGCATTGTGCACATATTGTGAGCGCAGACCACTATCAGCACTACTGTGTGTAACAATGTCTACTCAATGATTGTTTGCTCTCCTCATACCTCCTTTCCCTTTTTGTAATTGATGTTTATGACAATGTAGTGGACCCAGGGTGGGTCGCACTGCCCTAGTGGGCAATCTGACAGTACCTGAATTGCTGTTCTCACAGTTCAGTGTGTGAGCCGTTTTTAGGGTCGAGCCTGAAAGAGCATGCGCAACGCATGGGTCTCGCTTGTGAGACACTCTTGTTTCCATCAACGGCTTGGAGCCTGCTTGTTTCTTACCCATTTGTTGGCTTGCTTGGCACTCTACTTTACAGCCTCATAATTCGTCACCTCAGGCCTAGCATCATTTCCGTTCCTCTCAGTTGAGCAGGGAACAAGCACTGATTGATTTTACTTAATCAGTTCCCCTTCGGCTGCTCCCAACGTGATTGAGGTACTACTTTGTTCTTTTTAACTTTCAGTGCCCTGCAAACAGAAGGTGTGTGACTGGCAAAAACGTGCCCAGCAAGACAAACAAAATTGCAAAGTTTGATTTTTCTATAGTTAACTTTCTTTTATGTTGCCATGTCTTCTTTTCTCACTTTGTGCTAATGTTTTCTTTTGTTTATGCTCTTGGGTGCGGTTCTCAAAAGATCTGCCCCATTCCAATCTGCCCCATTCCAATCTGCCCCAATCCAATCCGCCCACTCCAAAACAAAAAACAATCTGCCCCACTCCAATCCAAAACAATTCGCTCCACTCTAATGCTCCACTCCAATCTGTCCCACTCCGATCTGCCCCACTCCAATCTGCCCCACTCCAATCCAAAACAATCTGCCCCATTCCAATCCATAACAATCTGCCCCACTTCAATTCGCCCCACTCCAATCCACCTCATTCCAATACACCCACTCAATCCCATTTCACCCGACTCTAATCCACCCCACTCCAATCCAATCCACCCCACAACAGTCCAATCTAAACCACCCCAATCCAACCAAATCCAATCCACCCCACTCCACCCTCAATCCACCCTACTCAAATCCAATTAATCACAATCCACACCACTCCAATCAAAAACAATCTGGCCGACTCCAATCCAAAACAATCTTCCCCACTCTAATCCACCCCACTCCAATCTAGAACAATCTGCTCTCTCCATTCCGCCCATTTCTATCTTCCGCACTCCAATCTACCCCATTCCAATCCAAAACAATCTGCCCCACTCAAATCCAAAACAATCTGCCCCACTCCAATCCAAAGCAGTCAGCTCCACTCCAATCTGCCCCACTCCGACCCAAAACAGTCTGCCCTACTCCAATCTGCCCCACTCTAATCCAAAACAGTCTGCCTCACTCCAATCCTCCCCACTCCAATGCAAAACAATACACCCCACTCCAATCTTCCCCATACCAACCCAAAATAATCTGTTCAACTCCTGTCTGCCCACTCCAATTCAAAACAGTCTGCCCCACTCTAATCCACCCCACTCCAATACGCCCCACTCCAATCCAAAACAATCTGCCCACACCAAATCCACCCACTCCAATCTGCCTCAATCCAAAATATTCAGCCCCACTCCAATCCATCCCACTTCAATCCAAAAGAATCTGCCCCACTCAAATCTGTCCAACTCCAATCCAAAACAATCTACACCACTCCAATCTGCCCCACTCCAATCCGCACCACTTCAATCCAATCCACCTCCCCCAATCCACCCACCCATAACAATTCAGCCCACCCAAAATCTACCCCATTCCGATCCAATCTACTCCACACCAATCCAATCCACCCCAATCCAATCTATCCAACTCCAATCCACCTCACCCAGATCCAATCCACCCCACTCCCTCCCCAATCCACCGCACTCCAAACCAATCCACCCTACTCTAATCTACCCCACTCCTATCCAAAACAATCTGCCCCACTCAATCCAAAGCAATTTGCCCCACTCCATTCTGTCCCACTCCAATCCTAAACAATCTTCCCCAATCCAATCCAAAGCATTCTGCTCCACTCCAATCAGCAACACTCCAGTCCGGAACAATCTGCCCCACTCCAATCCAAAACAATCTGCCCCACTCCAATCCGCCCCACTCCAATCCGCCCCACTCCAATCCACCCCACTCCAATCCAGTCCACCCCACTCCAATCCAATCCAATCAATCCATACCAATCCAATTCACCCCAATCCAGCCAAAACCAATATAATCCAATCCACCCCACCCCAATTTACCTCACCTCAATCTAATTAACCTTAATCCAATCCACCCACCCCACCCCAATCCAGTTCACCCCACTTCAATCCAATTCAATCTGCCCCACTCAATTCCACCCCACTCCATTCCACCTCACTCCAATCCACCCCACTCCAATCCACCCCACTCAATCCAATCCAGCTCAATCCAATCCAATCCACCTCACTGCAATCCAATCCAATCCGCCCACTCCATTTTATCCAACTCCTTTCCACCCCACCCCACTCCAGCCCACCCCAAACCAGTCCAATCCACCCCACTCCAGTCACTCCAATCCACCCCACTCCAGTCCAGTCCATCCCACCCCATTTCAATCCACCCTACTCCAATCCCCACGTCAGTTCACTCCACTCCACTCCTCTGCAGTCCAATCCACCCCACCCCACTTTACTCCAAACCACCCCACTCAACCCTGCTCCAATCCACCCCACCCCGTTCTAATCCACCCAGTGCAGTCCACCCCACTCAATCCAATCCATCCAGCGAACCACACTCCAATCCATCCCATGACAGTCCAATCCACCCCTCCAGTCCAATCCACCCCACTCCAGTCCAATCCACCCCAGTCCAGTCCAATCCACCCCACTCCAGTCCAATCCACCCCACTCCAATCCAATCCACCCCACCCCACCCCAATCCAATCCACCCCACTCCAGTCCAGTCCAATCCACCCCACCCCACCCCAATCCAATCCACCCCACCTGCTTGAAATCCAATCCACGCCACTCCAATCCAATTCACCCCCCTCCAGACCAGTCCAGTCCAAACCACCCCACTCTAATTCACCCCACTCCAAACCATCCTACTCTAATACAATCAATCCTACTCCAATTCAATCCACCCCATCCAAACCACTCTAATTCACCCCACTGCAATCTACCCCAATCCAATCCACCTCACCCCATTTCAATCTACCCCACTCCAATCCAGCCCACCCCACCCCATCCAGTCCATCCACTCCAATCTGCCCCACTCCACTCAATCCTCCCACTCTACCCCAATCTTATCCACCCCAATCTGCTCCAATCTAATCTACCCCACTACCTCAATCCACTCCAACCCACTCCGCCCTATTCCACCCCACTTCACGACACTGCATTCTATAACATTTCACTCCACAACACACTCTGCCACTGAACCACTGAACTCTACTCCTCTCTACTCAACTCTACTACACTCTTCTCTCACTGCTCCGCTCTACGACACTCTACTCCAACAAATCCAGTCTGCGACACTCTACTCCCCCCACTCCACTCTAGGACACTTCATGCCACGACTTTTAGCCATGCTGAACAGCAGCCACACTGGTGTACTGCACGGCAAAAACACTTTGCTAAAACCAATAGCTCTTGATTAGGCGAGACCTGCTGGCTTTGCCAATGCTTGTTACTTGTTGAAACTCATGCAGTCTTCCATACCTTGCAAAACATCTATACAGCATGTCTTTAGAAGTTCACAGCTGTCCCGATTTTCAGAATGAGTGTAATTTTTTTAATTACCTGATTTGCTAATGAGGGCCACTCTTGTTTTTGTGCCCAGGCCTATTTTCTGTCACAGTCTGACCCAGCATGACTGGAGCACAATGTGTTATCCATGAGCTCTCTGGCTGCTGGACGTAAATGGTAATTATCCTGACCAAAATATGACAGTACCAACTTCTGCATGTTAACGTATTATTGCCAAACATTTCTGTGCAAGCAAAGACAGAGGACGGACTTGGTACTGTGTCTGATTCACTGTGGGGACCTGGTAGCATGCTGCAGGAATCAGAAACAAGATGCAGCTGACCTTTTTAATTCTTAAAAATAAGTACTAACTGAGCACTTACCCCGGAGAAGGGCCCTAAGGGCATTTTATATAACTGGGATTGCAACAAGCAAACATAGGTCTAGCCTATGCAAGAGCTATTGGCTTTGGTAATGTGTTTTAGCCATGTTGTAAACCAGTGTGGCTGCTATTCTGCATGGCTAAAAGTTAGTGGTGTGGAGTGGGGTGGGTCGGGGAGATTGGAGTGGGGTAGATTGGGATAGAGTGGATTGGGGTAGAGTGGATTGTGGGGTAGAATTGAGTGGGGTGGATTGGGATGGATTGGAGTGGAGTCGGGTAGATGGGAGTGGGGGATTTGATTAGAGCAGCATGGTAGATTGGAGTGGGGTAGATTAAATTGAGGTAGATTGGAGTGGGATAGATAGGAGTACGGTAGATCGGGTTAGACTTGGGTAGTGGTTTGGGATATACTGGGGTAGATTTCAGTAGATTGGAGTCGAGTGTGGTAGACTGGAGTGGAATCAGGTAGAGTGGAGTGGGGTAAATTAGAGTGGGGTAGATTGGGTGGATTATAGTAGGGTAGAATACAATGAAGTGGGGTAGTTTGGAGTGGTGTGGGGTAGATTGGGATGGGTGAGGTAGATTGAGTGGAGTACATTGGAGTGGGGTAGATGGAATTGGAATTACCTTGCGGTGGAGTGGGGTAGATTGGAGTGGAGTAGGTAGGAGTGGAGTTGGATCGAGTGGTGTGGGGTAGGTTAGGATGGAGTGGGGCAGATTGGAGAGGGGTAGATTGGGTTAGGGTGGGGTGGATTGGATTGGAATAGATTGGAGTAGGATAGATTGGAGTGAGCCGATTGGATGGGGTAGATTGGAGTAGGGTAGTTTGGATGGAGTGGGATAGAATAGATTGGAGTGGAGTGGAGTGGGGTGGATTGGGTTAGATTGGACTGGAGTGGAGTAGATTTGAGTGGCATGTTGAAGTAGGAAGTGAAGTGGGGTAGATTGGGTAGAGTAGAATGGAGTGTGGTAGATTGGGGTAGTGTGGAATGGGGTAGATTGGGTGGGTAGATTAGAGTGGGGTAGATTGAGACAGAGTGGGGTGGAGTGGAATTTGAGACATTGGAGTGGAGTTGAGATTGGAGTGGAGTGAGATAGATTGGGGTAGAGTGGAGTGGGGTAGATTGGGTGGATTAGAGTAGGGTAGGTTGAAATGGAGTGGGATAGATTGGAGTGGGTTAGATTGGAATGTGGTAGAGTGGACTGAGGTAAAGTGGAGTGGGGTGAATTGGAGTGGGGAAGAGTGGGTAGGGTAGATTACAGTGGGGGGTGGAGTGGGGTATGTTGAAGTAGAGTGGTTAGACTGGAGTGAGGTGGTTAGATATGAGTAGATTGGAGTAGGGTAGAGTGGGGTAGATTGGGGTGGGGTAGATTTGGAAGGGGTAGCTAGGAGTAGGGTGGGTTTGGGTGGGTTAGATTGGAGTGGAGTGGGGTAGATTGAGGTAGAGTGGGGTAGATTTGATTGGAGTGAAGTGGAGTGGGGTAGATTTGGGTGGAGTAGTTTGGTAGATTGGAGTGAAGAATCTGGGGGTCTGGTTCAGTGAGGACCTCAGATTCTCACTGCAGATGAAAAAAATTGGCCGGAGTGTGCTTTGGCACACTGAAATCACTTAGAAAATTTCTGCCGCTGCTGCCCAGATCTGCGGAGGAAATGGTGACTCGTGCCTTTATCCTGTCGCGCATCGACTACGCCAATGCTTTATATATTGGTCTTCCTGGTTATCAGCTGAAAAAGCTACAGATCATTCAAAATGCGGCAGCAAGAGTGCTGCTGGGCATTTCGGGTAGATCTAGTACAAAGCAACATCTCCGGGATTTGCATTGGCTCCCGGTGGGGCAGCGTGTTCTGTTTAAGGCCCTCACCCTTGCCCACGGTGCCTTATACAAATCCGGGCCCTCCTATCTCAGTAGTCGCTTTGATTTCTATGTGCCCCAAAGACATCTGCGATCAACAGCCCAATGCCTCGCAGTTATCCCACGCTTTTGCCTTGTCAGAATAGGGGGTAGCTCCCTTTCTTTCAAGGCGGCCAAAGCCTGGAACTTCCTCTACGATCTGCGAAACACTCAAGACCTTAGGGTGTTTAAAAAGCAGTTAAAAACCTTGATTTTTAATTAACATACAGCCTTTTACGCTCCCCTTCTGTCTCCTTCCAATTGGCTTCCGCGCCGGGACACTGCTGAGTATCCTTGCGCGCTATAAGTGCCGTATAACATAACATAACAGTGGGGTAGATTGAGGGAGTGGGGTACATTGAAGTGGTGTGGGATAGATTGGGATGGTATGGGGTAGATTGAAGTGGGGTAAATTGAAATAGGGTGGATTGGGATGAAGTGGAGTAGATTGGGGTGGAGTGGGGTAGAGTGGGAAAGAGTGGAGTTCAGTGAATTGGGGTAGAGTGGAGTATGGTTCGGTAGATACGAGTGGGGTAGATTGGAGTATGGGAGAATGAATTGGGGTAGATTGGATTGGGGTGGATTGGGATGAAGGGGAGTAGATTGGGGTGGATTGGGGTAGATTGGGGTAGATTGGGAAAGAGTTGAGTATAGTGGATTGGGGTAGAGTGGAGTGGGTTTGGGTACATAGCGGGGTAGGTTGGAGTGGAGAGGAGTAGAGTGGAGTGGGGGTAGAATAGGGTGAAGTGGAGTCAGGTAGATTGGAGTTGGATTGATTGTGTGGTTTATGGTAGGGTAGATTGGAGTGAAGTGGGGTAGATTGGAGAGGGGTGGATTGGAGTGAGATAGATAGGAGTGTAGTAGTTTGAAGTGGGGTAGACTGGAGTGGGGTAGACTGGAGTGGAGTGGGGTAGACTGGACTGGATTAGGTAGATTTGAGTGGAGTAGGTTGGAGTGGAGTTGGATAGAGTGATATGGGATGGATTAGGATGGGGTGGGGTATATTGGACTGGAGTAGATTGGAGTGGAGTAGATTGGGGTAGATTGGAGTGGGGCAGATTGGAGTGGGATAATTGGAGTGGAGTAGTTTGGAGTGGGCGGATTGGAGTGGTTAGACTGGTGTGGGGTAGATTGCAGTGGGGTGATGTGAAGTGGGGTAGATTGGAGTGGAATGGAGTAGATAAGGGTAGATTGGAGTTTGGTTAATTGGGGAGGGGTAGATTGGGGTAGGGAAGATTGATGTGGACTGTGGTGGGGTAGATTAGAGTGGATTAGAGTGAGGTGGAGTGGATTAGATTTGATTGGAGTGGTGTATATTTGAGTGGAGTTGGTAGGTTGGGGTGAAGTGGAGTGGGGTAGATTTGGGTATAGTGGAGGGAGTGTGGTAGTTAGTGGAGTGGGGTAGATTTGGGTGGAGTGGTGTGGTAGAGTGGAGTGGGGTAGATTGGGGAAGTGGGGTAAATTGGAGTGGTGTGGGATAGATTGGATGGCGTGGGGTAGACTGAGGTTGAGTGGGGTAGATTGGGGTAGAGAGGGGTAGAGTGGAGTGTAGTAGATTTGAGTGAAGTAGATTGGAGTGGGGGAGTGGGGTAGATTGTATTGGGGTGGATTGGGATGGAGTGGAGTAGATTGGGGAGGAGTGGGGTAGATTGAAAAGGAGTGAAGTACAGTGGGGGGTAGAATGGAGTGTAGTTGGGTAGATAGGAGTGGGGTAGATTGGAGTGTGGAATATTGGAGTGGGGTAGATTGAATTGGGATGGAATGGGATGAAGGGGAGTAGATTGGGGTGGAGTGGGGTAGATTGGGAAAGAGTTGAGTACAGATGATTGGAGTGGGGTAGACTGGTGTCGGGTAGATTGCAGTGGGGTGGATTGGGTTGGAATGGAGTAGATAGGGGTAGATTGGAGTGGGGTTGATTGGGGTGGAGTAGATTGGGGAGGGGTAGATTGGGGTAGGGAAGATTGAGGTGGAGTGTGGTGGGGTAGATTAGAGTGGGGTGAGGTGGAGTGCATTAGATTAGATTGGATTGGAGTGGGGTATATTTGAGTGGAGTTGGTAGGTTGGGGTGAAGTGGAGTGGGGTAGATTTAAGTAGAGTGGAGGGAGTGTGGTAGAGTTAGTAGAGTGGAGAGGGGGAGATTTGGGTAGAGTGGTGTGGTAGAGTGGAGTGGGGTAGATTGGGGAAGTGGGGTAAATTGGAGTGGTGTGGGATAGATTGGATGGCGTGGGGTAGATTGGGGTAGAGTGGGAAAGAGTGGAGTACAGTGGGGGGTAGAGTGGAGTGTGGTTGGGTAGATAGAAGTGGGGTTGGGTAGATAGAAGTGGGGTAGATTTGAGTGTGGGAGATTAGAGTGGGGCAGATTGAATTGGGATGGATTGGGATGAAGGGGAGTAGATTGGGGTGGAGTGGGGTAGATTGGGAAAGAGTTGAGTACAGTGGTTTGGGGTGGATTGGAGTGGGGTAGACTGGTGTCGGCTAGATTGCAGTGGGGTGGGGTGGGGTGGATTGGGGTGGAATGGAGTAGATAGGGGTAGGTAGGAGTGGAGTTGGATCGAGTGGTGTGGGGTAGGTTAGGATGTGTTGTTACTATTATTGGCAGCATAGCAGGGGCAATGTGTGGTGCAAGCTGCAGTGGCCTCTTGACGAGAGCCCTGCCACTTTCTTTTTGACAAATTAAGCTCTGGACGACACACAGAATACCTTAATCTGACAACTGCCTTGATGCTGTGCAGCCTCTTCATGCTCTGCAGCCTGCCAGGGCAAATGGAGAGGGCAGCAAACCTGAGGTTGACTCTGATAAACACAGGAGGTAGGAAGACGAGTTGCGGGCCCCTGAAGGTGGGAGTGTTGTGGCAGCATGCACAAAACAACTTCCAGGAGCTGCACTGAGACCAATGGTGCTCCCCGAAGGGGAGAAGGCAGGAGTCACCCCCAAACTCTCTTTGGTCCTGGCGGTGGTGACGGTCTTGAAGAACACTGGGACAGACTTGGTGGACCTGGCCCCATGCAGTGCCAGCCTAACTAGGTAGCATTGTCTGCAGGCTCCTACACTATGCCATGCTACTGCGATGAGAGGGAATACGTAGGACGCGAAGGTGAGCGACCATTGGAAATTAGGTGATTGCTGACGAGAATAAAAACCCCTAGGCGGATTGAGGTCAACGATGGGAAGCATCAAGGAGCTGCCTCCTCCCCACTTTTGACTGAGACACTGAGCCAACATTATACTTCACAAATTAGATCATGAGTGGCACAGGCTCCATCCGATGCACAGGCTCCATCCTCTGTTGAGGAGAGCCATGAAATGAAGCACCCCACTTCTGATGAGTAGAGTGGACCTGACTAAACAGACCTCATGGACATTATGTGTGGTAGAGAAGACATTAGCTATATCCATCTTTGCTTTGGAATCCAGACACTGTAAACCCTGGACTGCCTGCAGCTCACTAACAGGTCCATGGCGTGGAGGCTGGCTTCTGTGGTTTACTGCTCGGCCCAGGATTCCCAATGGACCATAAGCTTAGACCAAAACTTCCTACAATGGGAAAAGTGACGAGGGATCCCATGGGGCAAATGGTGACTCGCTAAGGTCTATGGCCTTGAACAAGCCCACAGAGACCAGGTGAAGAGGTCTCTGCCAGGTTCTCATCCTGGTCTGACAGAGATGTCATCCTACAGAAGGCTTGCAGCCTTGGCATGCTTAGTGTGGACAACACTATGCGCTAGCCGGCTTACTTTTTATAGGTGAAGAAGCACCTGAGGGAGTACGGCATCCAACCCATGCTGCTTTTCCAGGCTAAACTAAAGACCATCATAGACGACAATGTTCGTGAGAGCGAAGGAGCGTCGCCCCCCCTAAAAAAATGCTCCAGAAAGTTTATTTATTACCATTTTATTTTGAAGCAACCCGCCCTGAACCGGCTGTCAGGACGGGGCGGGGCCAGTGTTGCCGAGTGGCAGCAGGAAGCTGTGCACGTATGTTTAAAGTGCGTGTGTCTCTTTGGCTGGCCATCTTGCGACAGCCAGCCAGACATGCCCAGTTTAAACTTCTCTAACCTGGATGTCTTAGACAGCCAGGGTAGAGAAAGCGCAGGCCTCCAGTGCTCTTAGGAGCGGTGCGAGTGGGCACTCCCTCCAATCCTGAAGGGCTTCTCATGCTGAGAGATGCGCCAGGATTGGAGAGTGCAGTTTCCTGGATCCAGAGCTTCCAGGAGCGAAGACACCCGAGCAAGGACGTCGTGTGGCAAGTCTGCAAGGTTAAGTGCCTTTTTTTTTTAATGTTAATGCCGCCCGTATGTTGCCCACCCACCACCCTATAATACATGCCAGCCGCCTACGGATCCTAAAGCGGTGTTGGACTGGTTAGCCGAGCATATGACTGGTGGAGACTGTGCAAGATCAGCAGCCCCTCCACCAACACGACACTGCACGAAAAAGACGTTTAAAGGAAGAGGAATTATTTAAAAAACAATGAGCCAGGCTTTGGCGAAAAGAGAGGCAGCTCTGGCATCAGTGTGAGCTCGCCAGCTTGAGGCGGGGGTGGAGGGGTCTCCTCACATCACCCGCCAGACTCCACCAGGCAAACGTCAGACTCTGAACATTCCCAGCACGACAACGAGGTCATTCTTTCCATCACACTGAGGTATGCAGATGATCTGTGACTGAAGTCAAATGAGTTGTTGCCACCAAGACGAAGTTACTGGAGAAAGTTTCTCTCAGTGGTTCACAACTGCCAAGACCCTGAGACATTCAAATAGGCATTTATTTATTTGAGATTGAGAGCGGCTGCAGGGATCGCAGTCACCAAACACCCCAACACAGTCCACACTCCTCGACATGTCTTATTTGACTAGCCACGTTACAGTACCAGTTGTCTGGTACCAGTGACCTAGTTAATGCACCAGTGGTAGGATGCATGTAATTTCGAGATCATGGGATCTAGTTACTTTAAAAATGAGACAATAGCTTTTGTCTCCTTCCAGCTTTCTCTCTGTGGATTTCCTTAAGTGGAGCAAGCCTGTTCCGTGTGTCTAGTAAAATAAAAAAAATTGGTCAATCATGCAGGATACGTTTACACACAAAGCAACCACATGACCTTGGCAGCTCTGGTTTCCAATTTTAGTTGAATCCAGATGGGTTTTTGAGTTCAGTGTTGCTCTTGGAATTCACCTCTTCTCCCTTCTGGGGCGCTGAGGATGTGGGTTTGGCCCTGGTTCAGCAAAGCCAGGATCCGCAATGGGCTATATAAAAGCATCCCGGAGATATGAGACACGATAGTATTTGCAGAAGCGGAGAGAAGCCTGGAAGACAACAAAGAGAAGATGCAGTCTATGATCCTGGCATCTCTGTTGGCACTGGCTGCCCTTAGTCTCTGCCAAGGAGGTAGGAGAGGCAAAAATATTAACCCAAATCCCACCCACATGTCCTTTTCTCATGCAACCCGTTTTTTCAGTCACTGGTCCAGCGTCACGGTTGTGGTGTGGTGTAGTCAGTGGCTGAGAGAAGATGTGATCTAGTAGCAATGATGGAGTATGTTGTAGTGTCAAAGCCTAGATGAGATGTGATGGTTGACACGTCGTGTGGGTTTTGTGTCTCAGATGGGATGTAGTCTAGAGGCGACCTCAAAATGTGTGTCCTTCAATAGGTAAACAAGTATGGTCTGTGCCCTCATGATTAAGATTATGGTCTAGTTGATGATTTGAGGTGTGGTCCAGTGACTGAGAGGAGATGCAATCTTGTTGCTGAGTTGATGTATTTTGCAGTGTCGAAGCCTAGGTGTAATCTAAAGCTTAATAAATCATGAGGTGTTGTCCCTAAGATGAGATGTAGCCTAAAAGCTTAGGCCTTAATTACAAGTAGTAAAGATAATTCTAACCCCTCTGCAAAACCCCTGTTTTCAAAGGGTTGTAATTATAAAGACTGTGGCATTTACCACACCTTGTATTTACTGAGTCTAAAAAGTCCACAACCCTTCAATTCCCCCCAGGTACGCATCGACAGGACAAACATGCCAATATATACCAGGATGAATTGCCCAGTAAATAACGGGTCCATTTTGAAGGGCTAAACTCATAATCGGCTATAATTATTACACTTGATAAATATTGAACCCTGGGGCATCGGATTTTATAAGCTTTGATTATTATCGCCAACCTCTCTCTGGGCCATTTGTAACCAGGGACTTCTTCGAGGTGTGGCCGACTAGACAAGTTAAAGTACGGTCAAGTGGATAAGGTCAGACTTGCCCCGGTGATCAGGATGAGTTGTGATTTAGTGGGTACTTGGGGTCTGGTGCAGTGTTTAAGCTGAGGTAAAGACCAGTTGCTAAATTGACAGGTGATCTAATGGCTAAGGTGAAAAGCGGCCTAGTGCCTACTTTGAGCCGTGATCTGTTGCCTACATTGCAGATTGCAGAGTGAGGAGTTGTAATCTACATTCCCCACTCCACTATTTGTGGTTTCATTTATCTGCTTCCCCCCAAAAAAATAGAGAAGCAAGCTGACCTCAATTCAAAGCACTAAATCAAAACAGGAAATCAGCTTGGGTTTAATAGTCCTGCTAAAATAGGATGTTGCGGTGGGCGTTTCTGCCGCAACACCCATTGATTTTGATGGTGACCCATATTTACAAGGGTGGCGTAAATATGGGGCAGCGCCAAAGTTAAGACCAGGGAAAACCTGGGCTTAACAGGGCGCAACGAGGAGAAATGCATTATTTCTCCTCGTTTTTGCTGATTTTATGTGTGCTGCATTGTGCAGCACACATAAAAACAGCAAAACGCCATGCATGATTGTTTTTGTGCAGGAAGGTGTCCCTTCTTGCACATAAACAATCATTTTAAAAATGACGAGTTGCAACTTCTATGTGTGCTGCACAAAGCAGCACAAATGGAAGTTACAAATTGCCATTTAAGATTGTTTATGTGCAGGAAGGGACACCTTCCTGCACATAAACAATCATTCCATAAACACAGGCAACCTATGCACTATGGTTCAAGGGTGCCTAGCATTGACACTAGGCATCTAAACTAAGCGCCAGCATAGGGGAAAACGCAGGGCTGCATTGTATTGTTGTAAATACGGTGCAGCCCTGCGTTTCAGAAGTGGCGGAACATAGTGTTAAGCCAAGAAGGCTAACACCACGCACTGTCACTTCCTTGTACATATGCCCCTCAATGTTACCTCCAAGGTCACTGAAATTATGTGGTTCTGTGACCGTAGCTTTTTCGCCATAATTATAGCTTTAGTGTACTTGCCCCATCTGCTGCATAATTTGCAGATTTCTCCCCCAAAAATATTATTTCTGGATGAAACATCAAAAGTTTCTAAAAAAAAAAAGCAGAAGGAGGTCTTTTGGAAAGGTTAACTGGAAACCTTTTGGTAGCTGATTCTTGCACTCTTAAGTGAAAATGAAGCTCATTAATTGTAACTTTTGTTCAAACAGTATGAATGAGTGTTAAAATTGCAAAATAGCAAATTAATACTTCTACTGAATGTGCGACATTACGCCACATAATTTGCCTTTTGTTGCCGCATATTTTAGTCAACCAGGCATATGATTTTTTTTCTTCCTTTGCCATGTAATTCCAGTGGCCCTGGCTGTTGGTACACTAAAAACCTTATACTATACAAAAGGCAAAACTGTTAGTTTTACCAGTTGTTTTCGTAGTGTTTGCATTTTGATCAGCTCCAACACCTGACATAGATGTTGGCATTTGAAAGATGCTGCATAATGTGTGGTACTTCTTTGGGGAGGAAACTATCTAGGGCCAGATTGATCAAGGGATTGCGTTGCGTTGCACTTGCGTCATAGTGAGTGTTGCAAGGGTCATGCCTAGGTCAGATTTACCAAGGAACGCAAGGCCACCTGGCGTAGCCCTGCGTTGCTTGGTAAATCTAGAGTATCGCAAGACGCTGCCTTGCGTTACTCTGCCCTGGAAAGGCGGTTCATGGGTGGAGAGTGGGTGTTCCTACACATCCACCCATGGATTTTGATGAATTCCCATATTTACCAACACTGGTAAAACTGAGAATGCGCCAAAATGCCACGCCTTCGCAAGGGAGGCGTGTCTAGGAGAAATATCTTTAGTTCTCCTCATTGTTTCCTCTTTTTAATTGTGCAGCCCACTTAGAAATAGAAAAAATCCTCAGGGGGTTGTTTTTGTGCAGGAAGGTGTCCTTTCCTTCACAAAAACAATCCTGCCTGCAACTCAGGCACTCGTGCACCATAGCGCAAGGGTATTAACACAGGACACACAGGGTATGGGGCATCGGTGACTGCACCTATCCATTAGTTGGGTTAAGGTAATTCTTCTTCTGGGTGCCAAGGACTTGAGGCGCAATACCCCTACGCCCCCTATGGAGGACTCCACAGAATTTTAAACAAACAAAGGGATCCGGCACTCCACTCAATAATATAACATATTATAAGTAACAAAATTTTTCAGATCCAATCAGCAGGTCTTGTGTAACTTTTCTTTATTCAAAGTATTCTTTAAAAAGGAAACGACAGTAGCCAACGCGTTTCGTCCCTAAGGACTTCTTCAGGGCTACAAACAAACATATATGAAAAAAGTTATAGATTATATGTACAATAGTATTTACAAATATATATATATACAGATTTAAAACCACTATTTATGATACAGCTTTGTTTTAAAAAAGATTTATGAATTTTGTTTAACCTGCATTCAATACAGAATAGCTTTATATCTAGTCGTGTGTATTTCAAATGGATATAGACAATAACCAGTTACTTTTTAAGAATCACAACGAAACGGGGAAGGCATAAAAATTCCCTTAATGCGTACTATTCAAACATGACCTGCTGACAAAACACATATCTAAGTTACATCCGGTTTGGTGATTCACATTTGAGGGTCAGATTTCTATTTTAACATTCATATATCAAAAGCACCTTGACTTTCAATTTCACTAGAAGCAGGAAGCACCATGATTTTCAAATTCACTTGTAACCATAGCGCAGGGTTGCCTGCATTGACGCTAGGCAGCAGATTGCGTGCTGGTGCAGGCAGGGAGCAGGAATATGCCATATATTGGAAAAATAAGACGCATTCCTGCCTTCTCCCTTTCATGCAGCGCAGCCAGTTGTCTTGCTGCATTGCATGAAACCTTATTAAATCTGGCCCCAAGTGTAAAATCATTTTATGCCCCATGAAATCCCATTTACAAAGCTGTATCTAATTAGGGAAGAGATGTGAGCTAGTGCTTGAATTGTCAGCCATGAAACTAAGCGCTCTGAAATCTAAACCTAGCTACTTCACTTGAGCACATTGTATGATCCTCGGCAAATCCCATTTCCTACATCTCCTTGAGAAGCACCACCTACAAATGGGCTGTCCTCCAACATTAAATGCTATAAAGAGAAATTGACTTTTTTATTTTATAACAAATTTCAAAGCTAAAAAATGAATCACCTCGTGAACTCTAATGTGGTTGTTGAATCAGACTGAGCCGAGGGTTTCTGAAAAAAAAAGAAAACAGCTAGCTTGTACTCCTCAATGCCAGATGCTTTTGTGGAATTGTCTAACATTTTAGAAACAAACGGGCAAAGCCTATCGGTTTGGCTTTTGTACACCCTAAGATGTTATCAATATTCACAGAGCAGGTATGTCCAGATCAGTAGCAGGGCCCACCACCCTCAACAGAGTGTGGGGCAGGTTTACAAGGACTCGCGCATCTCTGCATATTAGCAGGGATGCGCCAGTAAGGATGCGACACGCAAAAATACCCTTGTGCCACCACGGATGCGTCGCATTTACAATGTGGCGCACCGTGGCGCAAGGATAGACAGATGCGTGTCGCATCTTTTGTCGTAAGGGCAGCGCATTGCTGGAGTCGTGTCGCAAGCGCGACGCAACTCCAGCAATGATCAGGGGCGGCCCATACTTATTGTGCTCCGTCACTCCTTACGCCTGTTTCAAGCAGGCGTATGGTTTTGACGCAGCGGCGTCGTAAAAGTGACTCAGTGAAATCTTGTAGATTTCACTGCACCACTTTTACGAGGCTTTTTTGCGATGGAACGCCCACCCTGCATACATTATACCTGACGCAGGTATAATGTAGCGCAGGGCTTCACAACGTGACGCATCTCCCTAGATGCGTCACCTTCTAAATATGTCGCAACGTGGCGCATTGTTTACGATGCCGCTGCGTCACAGAAGTGACGCAACGGCGGCGCAAATGTGTCGCAAGGGGCTTGTAAATCTGCCCCTGTGACTTTTGATAGAGCAGAAGGTATAGTGGCACCGGGGGCGTGAGAGAACCACTGCAGCTCCAATTCTGCTTCGGTAGGGTTTGGTATCACTATTTATAGACCGCTTACCACCCTGACGAGGGGCGAAGCTCCTTGCAGATGAGTAGCAAGCTACTCTGTTTGATGGTCACAGCATTATTGTTACAGTTTGTCATGCTGTTTATCACACTGTTGCCATGCAGTTTATGGAAGAGTTGTCATGCTCTTTACAAGCAACCGCACAGTTTGGTATGTAAAGTTACAGAATGCCCATTCAGTTAGGTTCATGCGGTTGGTACAAGCTGCCGTGTAGCCTTTATGTATACTGTCAGGTTGCAAGTCCTGAAGAGGGTAAGGTGCTCAGCCATTCATGCATGTTTGAGTGTGGTGGAATTGTAGGTCAACGGTGTGTGTGTGTGTGTGTGTGTGTGTGTGCGTGCATGCGTGTGTGTGTGACTGTGTGTGTGTGTGTTTTTCACAGCTACCCAGATAGTTGTGGTCGAAAGTATTGCTTTCTAATAATATCATTATTATTAGGTGGCTCATCTGATGTTATCCATTTGGCTCTTGTAGACTGATTCCACATATTTCAGACATGTCAGGTGTTGCTGCTTCTGTGGCTCTGTAGCTTATGATTCTTTGCAGCATCTCTTGCTCTCCAGTGGTTCTTAACCACTGGTCTTCCGTGGACGCCCCGTGACTCACTGCTGGAAGCCAGGAACCCCCGCCTAAGCACTTTCTACAACTTGGACCTTAAAACAGTACACAGGAATACAGAGACAAGCATACATCAAACAAATATAGAAATTATGAAATATTTTATTTAATTCACAAACAGAAAAATATGCAAAAGTCGAAATTCTAATGGGAAGGTTGGAGCTTTTCAAAATGTAGTTTTATTTCTAAATATAATGCAATGTGTTAGCCACTTTGCCATTGTGGCTCCTTATTCATGCTTTCTTCTTGTCGGTGCATGCTGGTGCTTCAGGTCAGGGCCAGCTTTAGGGCAGTGCGACTGGTGCGGCCGCACTGGGCGCTGACCTGTGGAGGGGGGCGCTGAGACACTCAGGGGGGCGCTGTGATTAGCAATAACTTATGATAGGAGAGATGAGGGGCACTTTTGCAGGTGGTAGTGAGAGAATCCGAGGAGGCGGTCATGGGACATGGGGACGCCAAAAGTGATTGTCGCACCATGCGCCACCAGCGCTAAAGCCGGCCCTGCTTCAGGTGAGGCATCCAATCATTCACAGTAGTTAGTGTTTGCTGCACTTCTGCTACGTTCACGAATCACAATAAGGATACCATTGATTTAGCCTTCAATTTGAAACAGTAGCACAGCATTTTAAAATGTAAATTTTTTTTATATATACTTTATGAATTTGCTAATATTATTTAAGCTTCTAAACAGTCGGGCCGCCCTGAGAAGATGTCGTGGACCATCAGGGGTCCACGGACCCCAGGTTATGAATCACTGGGTTAGATGATGTTGGAGGCTTGAGTGCTGTAGAGTCCTCACCAGAGGAATGACAGGGCACTATCTTTATAGTACTCTGGTAGGGCCTTCGGGGACCCATTAGGGCCCCTGGCACCCTTACTATGCCACTGCCCCACGACAGATCTGGTCCAGCACAGATAGTAACATGCATGCATGCAACATGGCTTAACTGGCTTTGGAATTGATTCTGTGCCTTCCTACTGGGCTTCCAGATACTCCTGCATATCTGGAAATCTTACTTCCTGCACCTGGTGATTTACCCTGATTTACCACTGTAAGATTTTCAGAGACATCTTTGTGTCTGGACATCTTCAAACTTCGGATAATGACCCTTTCCGAGGCCTGTATTCCTCCTAGACAGCCACATACAGTGTGAGCTTAGGTGTGACTGAATGAGCCATCACTGGCAGGAACATACCACCTTCAGAGACACTCACCTATCAGGATACCCCCTGACTTCTGCAATGTTCCCCATCCTTTCCTCTAAGAGCTTTAACTGCAGGCCTAAAAAAAATCTTGTAGAACAAATATGTATCAAATCAGCCAATCTAAGCACGTCCTTCTTGCATCAGATCTAGCGATTCCAACCTGACCCCTGGATCAGGGCTACCTGAGCTATGTCTATTGCCTCAAGTGGAAAGTTTTAAACAAATGCATGTACCATCACAGACTGAATCAGGATTAAAACGTCCGCCCTTTTAATAAGCTATGAAAACCTGGCACACTAAAGAAGGGCACACCCAAGTGGAGCTGATCCATAAAAATACATTGCATTTTCTGCCAAAAGCATGTAGGGACAGCTTGATTAAAAAATCGTTCAACGCAGAGTAGTAAACAAAGTAGCTGCGCTGCTGAAGGGGAGAGGTCAGTGTAGAACCATATCTACTAACAAAATGCGCCGCTGCTCCCTTCCCCAGCGCTGGCTCACAAACATGCTGCCTAGCGCCTCGCACACACCCTTGCACCATAAAGAAAATGTGATGTCTAGCATTGGTTTTGTACTGCAACGGTGCCTATCCGGCACAAAATAGTACATCTAGGCAAACTTTTATTATTGTCTACCCTCTGGGGGGGGGGGGGGATTTACCATGTTTTCACGTGGTGCACTGCAACAGCCGCAAATGCTGTGCTGAGTGAAAAGGAGAGAGGAGGAGAGCGCCCAATTTACTAAAATAAGGCACTCTCCTCCCCTCTTCTTTGCGCCGGCGCAGAAATCAGCTGCTGTGCGACACAGAGAAACCTTTGCGCTAGGGTGCAAGGGTGTTTCCGTGAGTCTAGCATTGGTTTTGTACTGGAAGAGAACCCTTCCAGTACAAAATACTATGCTTAGACTATCTTGAAGCCTTTTCCCACTATGGCTGTGTGCTGTACAGTGCAGCACACATGCAAAGTTGGAAAAGGAAAGAGAAATGAAAGCATTTCTCCTTCCTTGCGCCTACTTAGAAAGGGCGCAGTTTTCTCACGCTAAACCCTGTTTACTTTGTTTAATAAATTGGGTTTAGCGTGAGAAACCTTGGGGGGTTGCATGGGAACGCCCATGCTCCACCCATGGTACGCCCCCATGGCGCTAAGTAATGCAAAGAAGCGCTATGCGCTGCTTTGCAAGACTTTCCTGTTATTTCCAGCGCTAAACAAGTTTAGCACTGGAAATTAATCGGGGAAAAAAAGATTTTGTGCCGATTTGAGTCACTTTTGTGATGCAAACACGGCACAAAATCTTAGTAAATCTCCCCCTGGATGTGTGGCGTATAGTGCAGCAGACATGCACCCACCCATAGATATGAGTTGCATTTCCTGCCAAAAGCATGTAGGGCCAGATTTATCAAAATAGCGCAACGCCGCAACAAAAGTCGCTGCATTGCAGTAGTGGGGAGAGCAGAGTACAACCATATTCTCTAGGAAAATGCGCTGCTGCTACTGACTCCCCCATTGCTGGCTTAGAAACAGGCTACCTAGCACCACGCACTCACCCCTCATAACTCTGCACCATAATGCAAAGTTTTGTGAATGATGTCTAGCGCAGGTTTTAAACTGGAAGGGCGCACCTCCAGTGCAAACATCAAATTCAGACAAACTCTTAAACTGTCCACATGCTGAATGTGTTCTGTTCAGTGCAGCACAGATGTCATTGGTGAAAAGTTAGGGGAAATTAAAAGATTTCTCCTACCTAACGCCTGCCTCAAAGAAGTATTATTTTTTTGCATAAAGTCCTGTCTAGCAATTTGTGGGCGTCAAAAACCATGGTTAGTAGCGTGGGAACAATCATGGCACGCCCCCTTGACGTAAGTAGTGCAGAGCATTTTTGTTTACTTTTATAGCTACTTTTCAGCACAAAAATGTTTTCCACGGGGCTTTATCATCACTTTGCGTGACTTTGAGGCAGCACAGAGTTTTGATACATTTGCCCTATTTCTATAACTACTGTCTGAGCATGTGCAACAAATATGTGTATGTCCAAGTTATGTGATTTAAAACCGAAAAGCATTTACTTTAATTGCATGAATAAGAAAGCTCAGCGGTTAAATGCACCTGCCTCTGACATCTATGGGGCATATTCTCAAGGACTTATCGCCGAGTTAGCGGCACCTTATCGCAGCCAAAGTGGCGATAAATTTATCGCACCATTCACAAGCAGGTGCTAACAGCCGATATCACCAGCTTTCCTGCGATAGCAGCCGCAAAAAACATCGCCACAAATGATACCGGCAACTAACGCTAATGATATGCAGAGTAGGCGTTCCTGTGCAAAAAGCCGCGAAAACACCACTTCGCAACATTCTCAACGACCAGCCAAATCGGCGACAAGAGTCAAAAACATGCGATAAGGCGCGTTAGCAGCAGGGATCTAACACCTGCTCTTACCTGGTGTTAAGTCGGACGACAACCTGCACCATGAAAGAGAGCCCAGCCCACAGCCACACCAGAAGAACAACAGATGCAATGGAGCTACTGATCATGCAGCTCGGAGCCCCAAGAGGGCCACAACACCCACCTCCACCACACCCAGGCCCCCCACACCACCCCAGGACCCCCCCCCCCGGGCTACCACACCGGCAGTGGGGTATGTGACGTGCTAGGCCCCTTTGATTGGCAGGGTCACATGTCCTGTGACGCCTGTGCTGGATGGGTGTGGTGTGGGTCTGAACGAGCCCTCAGGGAGTGACTGTGGCATGCTGACGACTAGACCAGTGATCAGCAGATCACTACAGGGACGACCTGGGACATTTAGCGTTGTCGTCCCCCCCTGTAAGCGTAAGCGGAGTGGACTGGCCTGGCGTATGGCAGGCCAGCGCAGGGGTGGGAACAATGAACCCGGGGCTCTGGGCGTGCTCCAGTTCTGGGCTGGACATGGAAGTAACTGATGCTTGTGTCCCTGTTGTAGTGACTACGCCACCCGGACCGCAATCAGCACTGTTGCACCCTGTCACTCAAGTTCCACGACATGAACAACATGGACGTTAGGGGGAATCTCTCACCCTACATTCAACCATACTCACATACGTGAATGATCAAAGGCATGCCACATCTGTGCGATTCTGAATGTTTAATTCACATCCAGTGGAGTGTTGCAGCTGGAGCAGTGCACATTATTGGCCCGTGGAGGGCCAGCCAGAGTCCTTCAGGGAATGACAAGTACATCGGAAGGGGAAGAGTTCAGTCCGCAGTCTGATCGCTGTGTCATTGGTAACCAAACAGGAGATGGTAGTCCATGTCGAGGTCCAAGGTGAGTGTCGTAGAGTGTATCGGGGGACAGTGGAAGGTGATGATGCAAAGGGCAGGACCAAGCAGAAACCCGCCATTTTGCGGAGATGAATGCTACTGCCTCCTCCTTACCAGTAAGGTTGAGTCAGCCGCATCTTCGTCCTCTGATGGCACATGTGCCTCACACGTGGGTGGTGGTGGATTGCCTGCCGCACTGTGAGGCACTGAGACATCAGGGGGCGAAGATGTGGATGTAGAAGCTGCAGCAGTATTCATCTGAGCAAGGCCTTGAGGCAGCAATGCCATGATGATGTGCTGCAGGGCATTGAAGGCCCCAGCCACATCCCGCTGGTGTGCAGCCATGGCAGCCATCCTGTCCGCCGTCATCCGCACCATGTTCTCCATGAGCCCCCGCATCTGTCCCAACTCCCGGCAGACATCGCTGGAGCCACTCTGACTGGACAGTTGTTCTTGTCTCAGTATCATGACTCCAGCGATGTCAGCCATGGATCCCTGGAGAGCATGGAGCGGACTGTGGGTGTCCGTTAGGGACTGCAAGTGGTCCCTGATGGGAATCAGACACCCATGTATGGCATCAAGTTTGGCTGCCATGCGGTCGAACCCCACCCGCACCTGATCAGCCACGTTCTCCTGGCACTTCAACACACGGCGTTGGAAGGCCATGTGTTGTTCGTGGGGGTCCTGGGAGTCAGCCGTGGTGGTAGGTGCTTCCTGCTGTGTGGTCTGTGCAGGGGGTGGGGTTTCCTCGATGCAGCTGGGCTGCCCTGCTCCTGGGCGTGGGGTCCTGAGGGTGTTCATGAGCAGTTGGAGGGCGTCGGGGTCGATGGTGGTGTGGTCCTCTTCGTCATCAGTGAAGAGAGGTTGGGTCTGCTCTGCAGGAGGTGTTGGTTCTCCCTCTGCAATGTGAAGGGTAGATGCAGTTTAACATTGTGTTCACATGTATGTTGACGCATTGTACAGATTTACATACAGACTGCATGACAATGTACATTGTGACTGTTTGGGAGGAGCTGCCTATTTGATGCGGGACAGTGGACATTTCGACAACATCACGGATGTGTGTTTGTACTAGTACATTTTCATCCCACGTTTCCCTGCTATGCCAAATGTGATTGGCCATTTTCTACACAAAAGCGGTATCACTTGGGTCCTCTGTTCTGTTGTGAACGTGTTGCAGTTCATACCACATTGTTGTCAATGTTGATGTGCTCTGAATATTATGTGTGTGTGCTGCATTTTGGGAGAGTCGCCCCTGCAGCTCTGATGTGGCTGGTCCTTATCCCTTTCAGGCGGTGTGCCTTGACTTCTGTGCTTCTACAGTGCTGAGATGTTGCATACTTGGGTAAATTGGGCTCTTGGTGGGAGTTGGGACTGTGGGGCATGGTTTGTCCGCAGGTGTGTTGTTGAGGTCAGGGGTTGTTTGTGCAGGTGGATGTGTCAGAGTGTGACCTGCTCCTTTACGGATGTGGTCCACACTCAGCCACCTCAGTGTCGTGGCGTGCAACATGTCATGGTATGTTGACTGCAACCATGCTATTCGTCATGCAGTGTCACTTGCATTGTCAGTGTGGCTCACTGACACGCCGCTTTGCTGGGTTCGGCACATGTTCATGGGTTTGTTGTGAGATTAGTGATGTGTGGGGAGTGCCCCCTCTGTGCACATTGTGGATGGGGGCCCACTTGCTGTTTCTATGTGTGCTGCAGTATGCCAAGGAGATCAGGGGCATGACCCAGAGTCATTGTGGGTGTGCAGTGTGCTATTCTTGATTGTGCATGTGTGCCATTGTGCCCATCTCCCCCCTCCCCCCAGTCACTGGTGGTTACTCACCCTGTTGCTGTTGTGTCCGGTCATGTCGAGCAGTGTCCGGTCCCCCAACTCCTGCCACCGTCTCCCCACTGATGACTGTGGACACCATTTCCTCCATGTCATCCAGCTCCTCCTGTGGCGCTGGACTCCCACCTCAAGTCTGCATTGCTGCCTTCTGGTTGTTCGCGAGTTTCTGCTTGGTTTTGCACTTGACATCATTCCAGCGCCTCTTGACCTCTTCCATTGTCCTCCTCAGCACTCCGACTGCATTCACCTTGTCCAGGATGGACTGCCATGTTGCATTTTTGGTTGCCAATGACACAGTGGAGGTGACGAACAGTTGTTGATGGTGTTCTACCACCTCCGTGATCAGGATCCTGTTTCCTGCGGACTGAACTTCGTCTTCCTCTTCTTCTTGTCCTTGCCCTTCCCTGTCCCCGAGGTCCCAGGCTGGACCTCCGTGGGGCTTGTGGGGTTCTGGCCGTCCTCTGTACCTGCTCCGGCTGCCTCCATTGTGCTTCGCTGTGGTTCGGTTTTTGCTTTTTTCTGCTTTTATGGTGATTTTTCCCGCCTGACGTGTGTGATTTGCAGGCCTGGCGCTGCTTTTCGCTGATTGTCTTATCGCGATTGGGCCCATCGCAACTTTTTTCACGTTCGGCTTTGGATTTTTATCGCCGTCCCGGTGAGTTACTCGCGATCATTTTCCGCGTTATCGCAAAACTATCGCATGTTACCGCCGTGTTGGGAATACGACATTAACACGGGGTTATTTTCCCGCGATAGATGGCGATATGTAAACTTGCGTTAACCTATTTTGGCGATGTTTATCGCACGTTCTTGAGAATATGCCCCTATATGTTGCAGGCTTCATTCCTGGGAGGATGGCCTCAGACATGTATCCTTACAAGGTCAAATAAAGCACTTCCATACCGTCAGGAGACTCTTGGGCAAATTTATCAAAAAGTAGCGCAATCAATACTTTGTGTAGCTTTGTTTGCAGCAGTGCAAAGTTGTAATAATTTGCTCCTTCCTTTCCATCCTTGAGGTTTCTGTTAAGACATTGTTTTTAGGGACAGATTTACTAAATGTCACGCAAGGATGCGCAGTAACCGAAGTTACTGCGCTGTGTTGCTTGACAGGGACAGCTCCACATCTGCCAAGGTATGGCGCTGCAGCATTCTTCCTAAGCGCTGGCGCACAATGTGGATGCCTTACTCCAGGCTAACCTTAAACCTTTTCACACATGGGATGTGGATTGCATAGTGCAGCACACAAGGAATGTGAGAAAAGGTAGGAGAAATAAAAACAGTTCCTTTTTTGTTGGAAAGCCTGGTGTACAAATGTTAGTAGATGGGGCTGTGTTGTACTGTGGGAACACCCATGTACCACACAGGCGAAGTCCACTTACTTTTAGACAACTTTCCAGCACACAAAGTTTTGCACTGGAAATTAACTCACAAATCAACACTGCACCAGATTGCGTCACTTTTGGTGACTTTGTACTGGCGTTAAGCGTTGATTAAACTGGCCCCACGTATGGTAGTCTAGTTTTTTCAGTAAAAGTAAACTGTTATGTCCCGTATAGAGGCCCTAATGTAGACCCGTTCATACATACCCTAAAATGGACATATTCGTATTTGCCCTAATACGGTCATATTCGTACTTGCCCTATTATGTTCAAAGCCGTAAATGCCCTATTACGGTCATAACTGTACATGTCCTATTATAGTCATGATTCCTTATATAGGCATGATCTTTCACCTACATTGGTCCTCGCTAGTACACAACGAGCTCTGAGGGCTGAACGTTATCTAGTCTGTGGTTTTGAATAAAGCAGGTTTTTTCCCCAAACACAGGCCCACACTGTACTCATCAATTATGCATGGCTCTCTAGGAATACACCACCTGCATAATATGTATGTACAAAGTTCACCCCTGACGTCTTCCTCACGTCTAACAAGAGCCAATACAAACCATACGAAGCAACTAGAGTCTTCAGGGTATAAATACACCACATCTTACCCCCGGTAAGACAGAGGGAACCGAGACTTCCATGCTGACACACTGACCAGAGATGCTGAGGCTCCTGCATGCAGTCGCTCCAGCTGACAGCGATATAACACAGCCCTTGCGGGGTGTCCAACTCGAAACCAGGACGGGGTCCCACACTCTCTCTATTCAGTTTTGGGGGTTCGACTAAATCCTAGAAGGATTCTTGGCTCTTAGGCTTTTAGACCTACACATATGCTAGGTACACTCAGGTACATCTAGTTAGGCATCGTAGGAGTACGCACACTTTCATAATGCTTTATATACTCATGTATGTATTCATGATTATTGCAATATGGTAGAACTGTTCTACCCCTTTGCTTTTATCGTACTGCTGATAATATCTCTCTGCTATTGTATGCTGGTTGCTGCAGCACATATATTTTACACTAGAATAACAACTGTTCAATAAATACTTATTGAAACGCCCAGACTGTTTATTCTGTGTAACTCTCTGAGACAAACCGAATAAGTAAGCACGAGTGACTGAGCGAAAAGTAGTACATTGTTTCCACGATTCTGATGAATTAGGGTTGTCATGATCTAAGGTTGCCAGAAAATGATCTCTCCCCGATAAGTGGAGATTCTTGTGGCACTGTGAGCTAGCTAATGCAAATCAGGCTAACATACGCGGTGGGGGTGCACAGAGCCAGTCTACCTCCAATCCCACGGTTTATGTTATCTAAACGCGCAGGTCCTGCATGGGTACTATAGGAACCACACGACAAAACCAGCCTACACCTCCCTGAATATAGACAAGTGTACTAGAGGAAAGGAGACAACATGCGCTGCTCTTGGAATGCATGCGGTGCTTGGGCTACAAACCATACATGAAGAGGCATGCAGAGGGAGATAAATCTAGAACACTATTGGCCTGGTTGATTAGAACTGACTCTACGGGATCTCTGATCACGAGTATGTGATTTAGACAGACTGAGATTGTTTGTACACAGTATGGGAACCATCAGAAGTTTCTTGAGTACCACACAGAAGGCCATAAAGAGAAACTATTAATGGAACACTGGAAGTGAGTTAATTAGATCCTACACAATTGGATTCTGCACCAGGGGAAAGGAGGGTTTAAGTAGAAGCTACAGTACCTGCTCTGGATATCAGGGCTGCAATACCAGGAATACCTAGGAGGAAGGCTCCTCGGATAGAAGAACTAACCCTTTAGTTTTACCTGATCTATACGGATATACGTGGCCAGAACGTAGAGATAGTCATTAGGCCGCAAATACAAAAGGTGTCCTTCTGCCCTCAACCAGATTGTTGCTCTCTAAAAACCTGGATGGAAACCTCAAGATAGAACCTCTCAAAAGCCTTTGTGGATGTTAAATATTGACTACAAAATATTGAGCAGAGTACTTGCAGGATGATTGCTAGAGCTACTACCCACTCTAGTCAGTCCAGATCAGTGCAGGTTTGTACCATGACGTAACATCCCTCTAATATTAGGAGACTCTATGTCATGGAAGGAAACCTAAGTCTACTCCTCAACACTGGCAATAGAAATGGATTTAGAGAAGGCCTTCAACACAGTTAGTTCAAGATATCTCTTCATGGTACTGAAGAAACTAAGATTAGGTATCGCTATGATGAAAATGGATATTGTTATTATAAGTTCAACTAGTTGTAAGAGTTGATAGTTGACAGGAGATCTATTAGGAAATCTGTGCCTGCTGTGAAGTGTAGCATATCTTTTTAGATGATTCTTCCAATGTCTGCGTTGGGAAGTATACTTCTGGGAAAGTTGATGATACTGCTTCGGTTGCTATAGTATTTTACTACTCTGCCAGTGTGAATACATGCAAATTTGTTTGAAGAATTGGAGTCATTCTGCTAGAGCTGAGAAGGGCATAGGCTGGCTCTGTGTAAACTCCCTACAGATGAAGGCTTAGGTGTCCCAGACAATAAATTCTAACATATAGCAGCTCAACAACAACGAGCGGCCAGAGGATTCTTTACACCCCACCCCCTGAAGCAGGATATATAATGACCAACTCCCAGAGAGGCAAGCTGATTGGTCTACTGATAAGACCAGAAAGACCAAATAAACGAGATGGAGAACCGCTAGACTTCTAGGTGTGGAGACAACACATTGTCACATCATTCCAGTTCAAAGCCACCCTGGGCCAAGTGGGCCCAACTGGCCACCTAGGTAAGAGGTTTGGATCAGGAGCATGATCTAGGCAATCGGGGATCAGTACGCGATTGGCATGCTTAGGTTATTAAACAGTTCATTCTACATATTCTATAGACCACTGAGCCAAGCAAGAAACATGCAATTTTTCGAAAACAACCTGAAAGGCATGGCCACTTGAATGAAAAACATACACCAAAAGCAGAACAAAGATAAGATGGAGGTACTGTGTTTTGGTGCATCCGGTTTCATCTAGCCAAGTTCCTGGTAGCCTCTTGTCAATAAGTGCTATACAGACCCAATAAATTGGTCTTAACACAAATACAGTGTCTTCGGCAGCCACCCTGTGGGAAGCATATGAAGCTGTAACCAGTGGTAAAGCCATATCAAATATTACCCACTACAAATGGGTCAAGGAACAATGCATCCTCCTCTCAGAGTAGGAAGTAGTACAAAGCTAAGACACTTGCATTAAGGAACCCTCTGATTTGCCATCAGCTATCACAAGCCAATCTGGGACTTCAACAATTACTACTAGTGGAGGCCTCTCGAAGTAGAATATATGAACATGGGAATAAAGCATGCAACTTACTTCACTGGCTGAGCTAAAGGGAAGAAGAACATTAGCACATACCATGTAACAGAGATGAATGAGGCAACACACCCTTCCTTCTCCATAGATATTTCTGATGCCTTTACAAATTATTATGAAGCCCTATACGCTAGCTGCCCCCTCTCAAAATAAAAAGTAGACTTGGAGGGGTCAAATTTACTAGACCAGCTACAACCTGGCCAACAGTAGGGGAAGCGCTGGGCTTTGTAAGGGCCAGATTAGCTATTCCCACTACATGATAAGCAACAGTAAGGAAAGTATTGTACTTTGGAGGGGTCAGATTTACTATTCCCTCTCCAACATAAGGAACAGCAGGGAAAGTTTTGGATATTGGAGGGGCCAGTTTTATGATTCCTACTCCAACGTAAGCAACAGCAGGGAAAGCTGTGGACTTTGGAGGGGTCAGATTTACTATACCCACTCCAACAGAAACAACAGCAGGGAAGCTGTGGACTTTGGAGGGGTTAGATTTACTATACCCACTCCAACAGAAACAACAGCAGGGAAAGCTGTGGACTTTGGAGGGGTCAGATTTACTATACCCACTCCAACAGAAACAACAGCAGGGAAAGCTGTGGACTTTGGAGGGGTTAGATTTACTATACCCACTCCAACAGAAACAACAGCAGGGAAAGCTGTGGACTTTGGAGGGGTCAGATTTACTATACCCACTCCAACAGAAACAACAGTTGGGAAAGTGTTGGACTTTGGAGGGTCAGATTTATTATTTGCACTCCAACCTAAACAGCAGCAGGGAACGTTTTATACTTTGGAGGAGACAGAAGTACTATTCCTGCTCCATCATAAGTAAGCAACTGTAGGAAAACAATGGACTTTGGAAAGCTCGGATTTACTTTTCTCTCTTCAAAATTTTAAAAGAATTGTAAATAAAATTTCATAAATTTTTTTATCAATTAAAACATTAAAGAAATGGATTTAAAATACTTCCGACCCTTTTACCCAAAAACTCTAACATCCACAAAAACAAATTTAAATAATACTGAAACAAAATTAACAATACACATTAATTAAATAAATACTAATACCATGAAATTAATTATTATATAAAAACACAAAACACTAAATAATTAATTATATAAATTATTAAACACAATTTACAAAAAATATTATCTAGTCACCCAATCAACAACTAAAAAAATAATTACTGTTTTTTAAACCATCTATTAAATAACTAAAAAGGGATTGACAGTTAATAGTCAAATTAACAAATTAAAAATTATAAAAAAAGAAACATTAAAAAAACTTCCCATCCTATTTCTTCATAAACCCAATAACTTGCAATAAAAAATTTAATGTTATTGAAATAAAAAACTTTAAGTATTACCAAATCAAAAAAGTAAAACTAATTTTAAATACTTAACATTAAGATAATAACATTGGGGGCATATCAGCAACAGATGGCGATAAATATCGCAAAGCGCGCTTAGCGCTTTTATATTTATCGCCGTCCATCGCTGGAATTTATCGCCCGGTTAGCGCGATATCAACAACGAGTTACTCCATGGCGATAATAGTCCAGCGCTAACCAGGGAAATGGGCCAACATCGCTGGAAAACCAGCGATGTTGCACTCAAAACGGCGATAGCCTTGGTGATACGACCCTGTGGTCGTATCACCATAATCCACCTCCCATGTTAGGAATGCCTTAGTCAGGAATTTAACAGACGTTAAATTCCTGCGTTAAGGCAGAGTTAGCGCGATGATTATTATGGCTAAGGCTCTTTGCTAATATCGCGAAGCTGCCTTAGCGATAATTCCCCATGTAGTTTTCCCAGCCACGCCTACTTAGCATCTCATTAGCGATGTTTATCGCTGAGATGCGAGGCGTTGGGAATTCGGCAGCTAACATGCGCTAATGCATGTTAGCGCTGCCTTGTTTATAGGGCGATAGGAATCTCGCCGCTTTAGCGGCAAAAAGTGCCGCTAAAGCGGCGATAATGCCCTTGATGATATGCCCCATAGAAACTAATAGAACAATATAGTCAAAAAAACAACAATATTATGTGCAACCATATTTTAAAAAAGTGATATAAAATACTTCAATAAAACAATATTCTTAACTGTAACATTCTGTCCCATGATATTCTTGACATCACAATATATTTGACACAATATTTGTCTCTCTCGATATTTTTAAAACAATATTGTGCTGGAATACCTCATCACAATGGCATTATCATAGAGAATGGGTTTAGGACCAGTGCTGGTAAAACATATTTTAAATCTTGCTTCCGATGAAGGGTTTAACTTTTCTAAGCAGCCTCAAATGGATTTGAGACCTTTGACAAAATATTTTATGTGTTCATTCAGGTGCAGATTCTTAACGAAGGTGAATCCCACAGATTTAGCCTTTTCCAATTGAATTGTGCAATTCCAGGCAGAACGATGGAGATGCAAAAGATCTGAAGAGGAGAACTGGATTGCATGGGTTGATTTGCATGTGTTTATTGATGCCTTGAGTTTGCCATGTCTGCTTATGTGTCGTGTTACCAGAAAACCTGCTGTGGAGCCCTGTAAGTGTTTAGTTAATAGAAATGATAGAACCAAATCTGAAAATAAAAAAGAAAAGAGATAATGATAAATAATGTCTCAAATATCAAACTTACTGAGCAAACATTTAATGCTATAATTTGTTGACTGGTTCTCCCAACCTTGACTGCTTTTGTTAGATTTGAGATTTCAATTTTCCAAAATGTGCTACTAGAGTGGTAGTTGTTGGCAGGGTACATGCGCATGTGTTTGAGGACACATCAACGGTTCAGCTTTTTAGCAAGTTTGCCAAAGTTTTTCAATATTCCACTGTGAAATGTCCATGAATGGAGATGATGTAAATGAAGCCTATTAGAGAAAATAGTTGCCCATGCCTACATTGGTTAGAACAGGCTTTGGAGTCTCAGCATCTAAACTGAAGGTATTTCTATAAATAGTCTGAACAGTCACAGATGTGGACTAGGGATAGGGAACAGTTAAGCATTGTTTTGCCTTAAAATAGGGATCTCTAACTTTGAGAATAGATGAGGCTCATGTTTGGTAAGAAACAAATATCTACTAGGCAGGCTGTTGTTTGACACATTGGGGCATATTCTCAAGGAGCTATCGCTGAGTTATCGGCACTTTATCACAGCCAAAGTCGCGATAAATTTATCGCCCCATTCACAAGCTGGTGCTAACAGCCGATACCACCAGTTTACGTGCAAAAGCAACCGCAAAAAACATCGCCACAAATGACCCCGGCAACTATCGCTAATGAGATGCAGAGTAGGCATTCCCGAGCAAAAATCCGCGACAACACCACACCCCAACATTCTCAACGACCAGCCACATCGGCGATAAGACCACAAAACAGGCGATAAGGCGCGTTAGCAGCAGGAAATTAACACCTGCTCTGACCTGGTGTAAAGTCGGACGACAAGCTGCACCATCAAAGGGAGCCCAGCCCAGAGCCACACATGAAGAACAACAGATGCCATGGAGCCACTCACCATGCATCCCGGAGCCCAGAGAGGGCAACAACACCCACCGTCACCACCCCCAGGACTGCCACCCCCCCCAGGATCCCCCCGCCCCCCCCGGACCACCACAGAGGCAGCGCAGGCAAAGACAGCGGACCTTCAGGAAATGCACCAGCCTCACAGACCTAACACCAGACAATGTCAATGCCCACTACAGGCTCAAAAGGACAACCATCCTCTGCATCCTGAACATCATTGCCCACAGGCTGACGGTACCAACACAGCTGACAACCAACATCCCTCCGCAGACAAAGCTGCTGGCTGTGCTGCACCTGTTGGCCTCTGGTACCTCCCAACCAACAACCGCCAGAGTCGTAGGAGTCTCACAGCCAGCCCCATCCAAGTTCCTCACACCTGTCCTGGATGCCAACATCAGCCTGGTACCCCAGTACCTATACGTCCCCCACAATGCGCAGGAACAGCTGGAGACCAAGCAAGGACTATACGCCATAGCTGGATTCCCGCACGTGTTGGGGGCAATCAACTGCACACATGTCCTACTTGTGCCCCCTGCCGACACTGCACACAATTACCGCAACAGAAAGCACACGCATTCCATCAATGTGCAGGCAATAGTGGACCACAGGGGACTCTTCACCAATGTCATAGCCAACTACCCAGGCAGTGTGCATGATTCCTTCATCTTCCGACAGTCCAACATCAACCAGCGCTTCCAGGATGGCACCTATGGGAATGCACTGCTCGTTGGCAAGTACCAAATGAACACACCACCCACCTCAACTCCACAATCATGCAACCCACAACTCTGGCACTGCACACGTCACAAAATCACATACAACATGCCCAACCACTAGACACGACAGCACAACTTACTGTGGCAACCTTGGTTAGCCATGTACATGAGCCATCAACGGCATGGCACCTCAGCCACACAATAGCGGAATGTGGGGAGAGGTGGGAACCAGGCATGTGCGAAGGAGGCAAGTGACCCATGAATGAGAATGTACACAATGCCAAGTGTGGCGGAGATGTGCTGGACAGACTGCAGTATGCAGACCACAGACATATCCATGTCTACATGCACTGCTGGTGTTTGGAGTGTAGTGGACAGTGGACGCAACCATGTCACCCCAGCCAGTGGGGAAGATCGCGGAAATGTAGCTTGTGACGTCCCCCTGTAAGCGTGTGTGGAGTGGGCTGGCCCGGCGTACGCCAGGCCAGCGTAGGGGTGTGAATAAAAAGCACGTACCTCTGGGCGTGGTTCTCTTCCGGAATGCCCAACATGTCTGCCAGGGTGGCCCCTCCCACCCTGCCACGAGGCCGACGCCGTCGCCTTGAGCGGTGTGGCCTGCGATCCTGTGTGCGTGCTGCACCCCCGGGCCGCTGGTCCCCGAACCCATCATGCCCGCCCCTGCGCAGCCAGGCCTCACTGCTCACCTGCCGACACCGGCGTGTGTCAAAGAGGGCCCACCACGTGCCGGCGCAAGCTCCAAGCCCGAAGCCAGCGACCTTGGCAGCCTCCTCAGACCATCACGGCCTCCGCGACACAGGCCCGCTTTACTCCTTTCTCATTGACGTACTCTACTGCTGCCTCCGGCCTACACTACGGTCAAGTAGGTCACACATTTGGAACTGAGTCTTGATTATGCAGTGGAGTACACACTTTATGGCTGAGTTCATATCACTGTACTCCCTTCGATGTGGTGCCACCAACTCTGTGCATAGCATTCGAACTACACCTGTCTGTGGTCCCTTGCTGACTACTGCCTTCGGCCTACCCTGCGGTCGCGAGTAGGTCACACATGTGGAACTGAGTCTTGATTTCTGCATGGCGGAGTTCATATCATTGTACGCAAGGAGACGAGTAAGAGGAAGACGCGGTTCAGTCCGGAGGAGAAAAGGATCATCGTTACGGAGGTGATCGGACACTGCCGACAACTGCTCTGGTGTCACTAACTCTGTGCATCGCGGGCCAAAGACACGTGGCTGTGGGCCCCTGCTGACCGCTGCCTCGGGCCTACACTGCGGTCAAGTAGGTCACACATTTTGGAACTGAGTCTTGATTATACAATGGCCGAGTACACATATCAATGCAGAGTTCAAATCACTATACTCCCTTCGATGTGGTGACACAAAGTATGTGCATGGCCTCCCAACCACACGTGTATGTGGGCCCTTGATGACTACGCCTTCGGCCTACACTGCGGTCGAGTAGGTCACACATTAGGAATTCAGTCATGATTCATTAATGGCAGACTTGATATCATTGTACTGGCCTCATCGCAGACTGCATCCCCTTTCAGCTCCGGTGCCACTAAGTCTGTTCCCCGACATCCATGGACACTTTCTGGTTGAACTTTGGTGGCGACTGAGTCTATGGACTGGGGGTTGTCTTCATCATCATGTCAGTGATACTGACTTTGTGGCAAAAACGAGGCTGTAGCATTCCACTCCTCCATTTGCCGCTTCCGGCCGGCTTCTGCCCTCTGCATCATGCCCTGGAGGACACCTTCCACTGTCCCCCGCAAACCTCCGCTACATTCACCTTCGACATCGACGAGGACCCGCTCACCTCGCGTGGCCCTATCTCACTGCACCGCAAGTCACCGTCCCGTGGCGGTGTGCCTGTGCCGGCCGCAGTGCATCCAGGGCCACTAACTCTGTGCAGCTCAAGTCATGGCCCCTGTCTGATAGCATATTGGATGGCCTCTGGGACGATGGACTGGGGGTCATCAAGGCCATGTGTCTGTGGCCCTGCGCTGTCCGCTGCCTCCGGCCTCAACTGCGGTCCACCTGGGCTCACACATCAAATCGAGTCCTGACCTGCCCGGACGTCGCATCACCGCAGGATGCACACGCCACCACCGCCAGGACCAACTCCAAACAACAGGTGCCAGAGTCGGAAGTGTCTTACTGCCAGAGTATCAGAGTTGCTTGTGATATTCTGTACTTTTTGTATGTGTGTTTTGCTTTAATTTACATTGTCAGCCATTGTAAGTTTATCTCTTCTTTTAATGCTTCAGAGTTCTGGAACTCTGATTACCAAGCTTCGGCATGGAATGTGTATCTTTAATTTAAGGAAACTGTTATTCTTTTGGATGCCCTGAAGCTGGTACTAGCAGGCTGAAGTGTTACCTTTAACTTAAATAAAGAATCCTTTATTACACCTTGACTCTTGTGGAGGATCTTTACAATGGCGACGAGGATGGGAAGGCTTCTTGTTTGAGCAGCTTTGAGCCTAGTCACGACATTGTTATCATGACTGATGCTAGCTCTGCTGGTTTGGGTGCGGTTATGTTACAAAATCATGGAGGTATAGAGAAAACCATTTTGTTCTTATCCAGAGGTCTAAGAGGAGCTGAACACAACTATTCTGTGGTTGAGAAAGAGGCCCTGGGTATATTCTGGTCAATAAGGAAATTGCGCAAATTTCTTTGTACCCATTTCACTATAAAGACAGACCACAAACCTTTGAGGGAAATTTTTACAAAAAAAGGTCTTGACACCATCTCCTCCAGAATTAGAAAATGGGTTGTAGGACTCCAAGAGTTCAACTTTACTGTTGTTTATGTCCCTGGTGCAAAGAATAATTTAGCGGATTGTTGTTCACGCTTGGTAAACACCGAAAATACCAAGGATGATGAATTTGAGGAGGAAAGTGATGATTTAGAGGACTTTGCTGTCTGTCTTGTCAATGAGAGTATCATCAAGAAGGAAGTATGGGAAAATGAGCTGGCAAATGATGTATCTCTTCAATCTGTATGTAAGGGCATTGCCGGAAATTGGGTCAAGAATGCTAAGGTTGACGAAACTCTTAGTGGTTTCTTTCGTGTTAAGGATGAACTGGCATGTCAGAATGGAATTTTGATGAGAGGCACAAGACTCATTCCACCAACTTCTTTGAGGTCACAACTTGTAGATTTTGCTCACGAGAGCCACCCTGGAATCTCAAAAACAAAAGAGATTCTAAGGCAAACCTACTGGTGGCCTGGGATGGACACTTTTGTGGAGAGAGTTGTTAGAGACTGTATTGATTGCAACAGAAGCGACAAGATTTTAAAACCACGTGTACAACCCATGTCTGTGAGAACTCTTCCCAAAGATGTCTGGGAGGAAGTGGTTATCGATATCTTGGGGCCCATCAAACACACAAGTGTGGATACATTTGTTATAGTTCTTCTTGATGTTTATTCCAGGTGGCCTGAGATAAGAGTTACCAATTCAATAGAAACCAAGGATGTTATACAGTTTCTTGAAAAATATTCGAAAGGGAGGGTTTTCCTTCAAATATACTTTCGGACAATGGAGTCCAGTTCACATCCAAGGATATGGTTAACTTTTTGGATGATAAAGGAATTGTGCACAAAAGTCAGCACTTTAACATCCAGAAACTAACGGTATTGTCGAGAGGTTCAACAGAGTTCTCAAAGAGACTATTCAGAGAGCTCTTTCCAATCATATCTCTTGGGAAGTAGAAATTCATAATAAAGTAAAAAATTACAGATTAACTCCTCATTCTTCTACAGGTAGGACACCTTTTGAGCTTTTTCATAAGCGTAAACCTTCCACCTTGTTGTGTCCTTCTTGGGTACCCAAAGGTTCGTCTCATTCTTTGTGCATGAATAAGGACAAAGAACGTATTGAGAAAGAGGTTAAGAATATGTATATGAATAAAGGTATCTTTGACAGAAGAAATGCGGTTAAAAAAACTATGGTGAGGGTTGGTGATATTGTTAAGATTCGCAACCCTCGTAAGACATCTGTCACTGAGGGTTCTAGGTTTTTACGCCCCATGAGAGTCAACAAAGTGTTCAAAAATGCCATAAGAACAGAAGACCATAGGGTTTGGAACCTTAATAGAGTTGCAAAACTTACCAAAGTTCCTTCTGATGTTTCTCCTAATAATGATTCACAATGTAACAAAGAAATTGGTGAAGAAGATATGGTACAAAAAAAAAGTGTGAGAACACGTACCAAGCCAAAATATCTGGATGATTTTGTTCAATATTAAGTTTTCACTTGTAATGGTATTTAATTGGTGAAGATTATATGGTACGCAAAAGAAGTATAGAACACGTACCAAGCCATAATCTTAATGATTTTGTTTAAAATTAAGTTTTAACTTGTAATGATGTTTTCTACTGTTTATGTTTAGTTATTGAGAGGAAGATGTGTGATATTCTGTACTTTTTGTATGTGTGTTTTGCTTTAATTTACATTGTCAGACATTGTAAGTTTATCTCTTCTTTTAATGCTTCAGAGTTCTGGAACTCTGATTACCAAGCTTCAGCATGGAATGTGTATCTTTAATTTAAGGAAACTGTTATTCTGTTGGATGCCCTGAAGCTGGTACTAGCAGGCTGAAGTGTTACCTTTAACTTAAATAAAGAATCCTTTGTTACACCTTGACTCTTGTGGAGGATCTTTACATTGCTCACACCTGTCGTGGGTGCCATCATCAGCTTGATACCCTGCTCAGCTCTTCAGGTGCCACTAACTCAGTGCACCACAAATCATGGACCATTCTGCTTGCATGTTGGGTGAACACTGTACTTTCTCCGGCTACCACCATGATGCTTCACAGTTGTTCCTGTTTTGCTGGTGTTTTCTGTTTCCGCTTTAATTGTGATCACTGTTCAAGTTGTTGCCAGCACCAATGACTCCATGAGGGCTGGCTTACACTCACCCCACACACATCCAGCACATGCGTCACTGTACATGTGACCATGCCAATAAAGGTGTCGAGCTCACGTGCCCGTAGCCAGTTCAACGAACTATCTGAGTTTGTCCGTGTGCTCATGATGTATGCATTAGGGCCCCGGGCTCTACAACATTACATTGTGCCGTGTACAGAGGACGCAGCCATGTCACCGCAGGCAGCGGGTGAAACATTGCACATGTAGCTTTGTCGTCCCCCACTGAATACATAAGAGGAGTGAACTGGGCCGGCGTACGCCAGTCCAGCGTGGGGGTGTGGATGATTATCCCGTGGCTCTGGGTGTGGTTCAGTACTGGAAATGTGCAAAGGCATGTGTCTCTGTCGCAGTGTGGGTCTCCGTTGGGGAGTGTAGGTGGTCTCTGATGGGACTTAGACACCCACGTATGTGATCTAGTTCGGGTTCCATGAGGTAGTACCCACCCGCACATGTTCGGCCACCCCCTTCTGGCAGTCTGACACCTGGCCTTGGAATGCGATGTGTGCTTCGGTGGGCTGCTGGGAGCCAGCCGGGCTGGTGAGTGCGTCCAGCTGTGTTGTCTGTGCAGGGGGTGGGGTATCCTCGATGCAGCGGTGCTGCCCTGCTCCTGGAGGTTGATTGCCTAAGATGTCCATGGACTGTTGTAGGGCGTCGGTGTCGGAAGTGTGGAGGTCCTCTTCAGCATCACTGTAGAGTTGTCTGGTCTGCTCTGCTGGAGGTGTTGTTTGTTCCTCTGCAATGTGAAGGGGAGATGCTTGTTGACATTGTGTTGGCATGTATGTTGCCGCATTGTTCAAGTTTACATACAGACTGCATGACAATGTACACTGTGACTGTTTGGGAGGGGCGGACTATTTGATGCGGGATAGTGGACATTTGGACTACATGACGTAGGTGAGGTTGTACACGTACATTTGCATCTCACAGTTTCCTGCTATGTCAGATGTGATTGGCCATTTTCTACGCACAGGCGGACCCAGTTGTGTCCTCTGTTCTGCAGTGTAAGTGTTGCACTGTGTACCACATTGTCGTCCATGTGGATGTGCTGTCATTGCTATGTGTGTGTGCTGCATTGTGTGAGAGTCGCACCTGCAGCCGTGATTTTGCTGCTCCTTATCCCTTGGAGGCGGTGTGCCTTTGGCTTTTGTGCTTTTAAGGTGCTGTGATGTTGGCGACTTGGGTCATTTGTGCTCTTGAACGGTTTTTGTACTCTTGTGCATTGTTTGTCTGCAGATGTATTGTTGACGTCAGTGGTTGTTTGTGCACGTGGATGTGTCAGAGTGTGACCTGCTCCTTTCCGGATGTGGTCCACACTCCGTCACCTCAGTCTCGTGGCGTGCACAATGTCATGGTGATTGTACTCCAGCCATGCTGCTCGTCATGTGGTGTCACTTGCATTGTCAGTGTGGCTCTCACATACGCATCTTTGCTGTGTTTCGCACGGGTGCATGTGTGTGTTGTGTAATTGGTGATGTGTGGGGTGGGACTCCTTTGGGCACATGGTGGACGGGGGCCTACTTGATGTTTGTATGTGTGCTGGAGTGTGTCACGGGGATCAGGGACATGACCCAGGGTCATTGTGGGTGTGCGGTGTGCTACATGTCGTTGTGCATGTGTGCCATTGTGCGTGTCCCCCCGTCCCCCCGTCCCCACAGTCCCTGTTCGTTACTCACCCTGTTGATGTTGTGTCAGGTCATGTCGAGCAGTGTCCGGACTCCCGACTCCTTGCACCATCTCCACACTGATGACTGTGGCCACCATTTGCTCCAGCTCCTCCTGTGGCGCAGGACTCCCACCTCCATTCCCCGTTGCTGCCTTCCTGTTGGCAGCGGGTTTCTGCTTGGTTTGGCTTTTCACATCGTGCCAGCGCATCTTGGCCTCCTCGACACTCCGGCTGCATTCATGATGGAATGCCATTTTTCCATCTGTGTTGCCAATGACACGGTGGAGGTGACGGACAGTTGTTGTTAGTGCTCTGTCACCTCCGTGACGACGATCCGGTTGTCATGCGGACTGTACCCCGTCTTCCTCTTCTCCTTGGCCTTCCCCGACCCTGAGGTTCCTTGCTGGTGGTCTGTGGGGCTTGTGGGGTTCGCGTTGACCTGGGCACTCGTTCCGGGTGCATCCATGTAGCTACGCAGTTTATTTTGTTTATGGTGTGTTTTTCTTGTTCAGCTTTTATAGTGCATTTTCCCGCATGACGCATGGGAATTGCAGGCCTGTCGCTGGTTATCGCTGATTTTTGTATCGTGGTTGGCCTCATCGCAACTTTATTCGCGTTTCGCATTTTTGCGGCGTTGCGTTAGTTTTAACGCGGTCATTTGACGCGTTATCGTGGGACTTTCGCATGGTGCCGCCAGGTTGGGAATACTACGTTAACACGGCGTTGTTTTCCCGCGATAGACTGCGATATGTAAAGTTGCATTAAGCTAAACTTGCGGTGGTTATCACACGTTCTTGAGAATATGCCCCATTATTTTTTCTAGGTTTCTTCAACAGCGCTCTGTTGCTTCTAACTCGGTCTATGCTCTATTAATACTCAAACATGCAAAATATATATTCTTTCATACTAAGCCACAATTGTGCAGTCAATCAGGTTCTCCTGTAGCAATAAGTAACCTGTTTCTCAAACTTTCCAATTTCTCAGAGGCTGTCGATTCCAACAGCGTGCCGGAGACCCATCGCTCTGAAGGTTTGTATACTCCTCTATTCATCACATCCATTACATTGACATCTGTTACATAGTAAAGCCTAGCATACTGCAGTCCTCCTCTCCCTCATTCAGGGAGGGAGCACCCACACTCATCACAAATTAAAAGGTGTCTTTACTATCAACTAAAAACAACTTTCTTTTGTGTAATTTTATCCCACCCACTTTGTAAAGGCTGCAATGTTATTGGATCGATTAGTACATCACTATTGCTGTATATCTGCAGGTACTGTTAATGTGTTTTATGCCAGTCATGTGTGGATATGTTATATAACACTTCAATACTGTTAAACAAATTTGTTTAAATGTTAACAATATCTTGTTCATCGTTAAGAATGTAATATCTCATTCTTCGTTCAACTAGATATTTTTTTCTTCAGTTGTATCTACCGAATTAATACTTTTTCGAGAAAGCAAAATGTATCTTATTTTGGGAAAAAAGTGGACAAGAAGTGTTTCAAAATATACAACTTCTATCTTTTGCTGTAAATTTACATAGATGAGAACCCAAACCCCACGTGTAAATTATTCCAAAAACGTATTTTCTCAATAGAGTGATAAAGAAGTATTAGCAAAAAGCACCATTTGATCAGGGTGGCTAAATAAAAGTGGTGATAACCTAGGATGGCAAAATCGCTGTATCCTGGGAATATTAGCCTTACTACGTGGTGCAGTCATACGTTTATTATTTGGCACAGTTGGCTGCCTTCTTTGGAAATGCTGGCCTTATTTTCTAACAGTGTTGGCGTATTTTGTAGGAAAATGTTGGTTATTCATATTTGAGGGCAATTCCCTGCCAGAACTGGCAAACAAAAAGTGTCTGTGGACACATACAGAAACACATGCGTTGAATGCATATTGCCATGCTCACCACAACAAAAGATATTCAACACATTAACCATGGTGGGAGGAGCTTACTTTTGAGGAAGTTGTTTACATGTATAGTGTTTGTCTTCTGTTGTAGCATTCATTTCCAAACAAGACTCTGCAAATGCCTTTGAGAAGAGAGAGAAGAGGAGCATTTACCCTTTCAGGTAATGTCTTTGAATTTCTGAATTGTCATCGGGTCTGGGTGGTGTGCGCCAAAAAGTCTTGGCTCCCCCCCTCATTGGTTATTGGTTAAAAAGTTGATTCATACAATATGCACGTCTAACTCTGGCATATGGATTTATTTGCTTGTCTTACAGCGTTACTGTCGGAATCCCGAGACCCGTTACTCGGGGCCCAGGACATTTGGGTTCAACGCTTGTAACATTTTTAGGGCCCCAAGAGTTGATATCTAGACCAACTCAACTTAATTCACCTCATCTTCGTTTTAACTAGGACTGTAACATAGGATAAGTGGGTATGCTTGAATCAATCTTAAAGGAGCCATCAAATGTAGAGGAAAACAAGGGTTTCTTTACCAACCTCTGTATCACTAACAATCACCAACAGTACTCATTCTAGAATGTTGCTCTGTTTGATGACTCCGTTTGGGTTGTGAGACCTACATTGCTATCATTCACCCGAAGGCCCTTAAACAACTGGGATTTCCTGTTGGGAGTATTCCAATCCACACGGCATTAGCATAAAAGGTATTAACCATAGTCAAATCAATCTTGGCCACATCCCAAAAGGAACACTGCAGCCTGAACTGTTGGCTACTTACCATCTAAGTGGGTACAAAAGCAACCTCAGACATGTTTGATCCTTGCTGTGTCTGTTATGTGCTGCAGCTTGAGTCCCTACATGACAGGGAGCAGGAGGCATTATAACGGATGGAAGGTAATATGTGGCATTCCTATGGGTAGTAATACATTTCCTATTACATAAGGGGAAAAATCAAAAGCAAATGAGTCATGCCACAGCTCCAAAAGAAGCGGTCCACCCTAAACTGCTTGACTAGGTCACCTCTGAACAAGAATGCAAGCAATCACAGAGGTGTTTCAGTCTTCTGTGACCTAACTGTTGAGGCACAGCCTTGAGGGACAATTTGGAGTTTGGAGGGAGGCACTTGCAGGGAGAAAACTCTTGTACATCAGTCATTGATTTTTTTTGGTTTTCAGAAACAAACTCCCACTTTGGTATTTTATTTTTAATAAATAAAAAAAAGTCTGAAAAAACAATGAAGGCAATGGCTAGGTTTGACAGGCGCACTCTACCACACTTATCTTATGGGAAGTATATAGTATTGTTCATTCACAATCCAAGTATCTTCTGGTGCTTCAGGAGGAGAAGGAGCCATCCATTCCTTCTGAGTTGGACAGGCTCCAAAATGTACAAATAACTATGTCTCCAAGCACACAGAAATCCAAAGGTGAGGTCGTAGTTTCAGTTGTATTTTATTCAATCATATTAGACACGTCCCTTCGCCAACACGTGTTTCGTCTATTGCTGTTCCAATCACAGCAGACTTCATCAGGGCTGTGTATCTAAAACAGAGGCATATTCTATTCAGGAGGAGTATCACTATAGTTTCTTCTAACCGTCACCTGGGTCAAATGACCCCAGAGTTTTGCCCGAGAGTGTGGTTTAAATCAATTTAGATCATGCATGATTACTGATTGCTGTGCTTAGTGCCTCATCTATTGGTGAACATCTATTGTTGACTAGTAGGCGGGGGGGGAGATTGGGATTTTTCCCCAATCCCCCCCCCCTCCCGCCTACTAGTCCCTAACCCACACTTGGTTGTAAAATAACAAAATAGATGCACTATACTAACATTATCAAAGAGAATACACTTTCTTGCATGCCACGAAAAGACCTCCCCCTCTAAAACACGAGCCACCGCATCAACAATAGATGTTCACCAATGGATGACCGAAGGGTCACTATACTGAGGACCGTCAGGTCTCCATCAAATATGGGAGAAGGTATTGCATGGCTCAGTCACCGGGCAGCAAAGGGAGACTGGGCGTATCTGTTAGGAATGTGTGATACATAATGTTTAGGGTAAATATTCAGTTGATTCTATTATTATTAATACTTGCTGAGTTATCCAGTGTTATGGTGATAATCCCATCGTATATACTAGATTAGCACATAACAAATACTGGTGATTATAATTCACCTAGGTCTGTATGTGTACTGATTTGAGGCAGTTCAACATGCTTCCTCACCTATAACCTGACTGAGATTCTGTGGCAGGTCTGTAAGATTCCTAACACCTCCCACACTCTTGAGAGTGCAACCGAAGAAAAGGGTAGGGAGTAACTGTCTATCATCCCTTTTTTCCCTAAAGGTCAAGGCTATGCACATTTCTCTGGATGCTAAATTTTTTTTACTATGTGTGACCCTAATAGCGGAGGTTTACAAGAGTATCTTATTGACAGATTATACAGTCATGAATTCTGATGTAAATTTGGCCATCTTGCAAAATGGTATTGTATGGAATGAAAGACAGTGTCTATAACAGATGTATACAGTTGTACTACTTGGCCACAATGATGCTTGTATATGTTCGTCCACTGTTTAATATATGGTATGAGCCAATTCTGTAACCACCCTTTCTTGACACTCTGGGCCTGATTACGATGTCCGCCCGCCACCGACTCGGTCCTGACCGGCTAATTTCAATGCGACCGAATACTCCCATTTCTCAATGGGAGCTCGTGTTATGGCTGTAAACCGGCCGTAACACAAGCTCCCATTGAGAAATGGGAGGTGCTGTTCATCCCTGGATGCCTGCCACAAGGTGCAGGGATCAACAGGGGGCACAATAGGTGCCCCCTCGGCTCCAAACCGGAGGCCCCACGCACAAGGGGGCCCTGCTGGGGTCCCCCAAACATGCTTTCCGACATGGTTTTCATGTCAAACAGGCCGGCATGGAAACCATGTTGGAAACCGTGCGTCGTAATTCCAAGGACAGAAAGGCCCGCCCTTTGGGATTACGAGCTGGCTCTGACTGGCCGACGTGCTCCATGAGCCCGTCGGAAGCCAGCCAGAATGACCAGCCAGTTTACTTTCCGACCACCAGCATTGTAATGCGGCGGTCGGACAGTAAACCAAGCGACCGATTACGATGCAGCCCGGAAGGCTCCAACCGTCGGTCAGAGCCTTTACAGGCCGCATCGCAATTGGCCCCTCTGTAACTACAATAGGATTGGGTATCAAAAAAGTGACAATCAGTGTTAACAAGTAAAAGGAACTGCAAGCAGTTGACTTTTGCAGCTGTTTATATTTAGACACATCCATCTTACTCTGTTTTTATAAATAAGGATCTGAAGATCCGAATTTACTATTAAAAAGTGATTTTTTTTAAAAATTCAGTGGTTGTATCAAGCTTCAAAAATTACCCACAGCTTTCATTTGTCCAGTCACCAACTCCTTAAACCTCTTTTGTCTGTAAATGTATAATTGGTTTTGATGAAATCACAGCTGCTATGTAATCTGCATACATTTTCCTTTCTGCAGGGTTGCCAGGAACCCCCCAGATCCCTTGGAATCCAAACGTGAGGTGTGTGAGCTGAACCCGGACTGTGATGAGCTGGCCGATCACATTGGATTCCAGGAAGCGTATAGGCGTTTCTACGGACCAGTCTAGATCGCCAGAACCAGTTGGCATTCTCTGCTATCATAATCAAATAAGTCAACTCTTCTACAATTGCCAGAAATACTCTAAATGTATTTGCTTCACTGGTTCTGCTAAACCATGGCCAACGTATTAACTTTGCTTATGGAGTTCCTAGTTTGTGTGTGTAGGCCAGCAGACATTTTGAAGAGGGTAAGAGAAAAGAAATGATGGTGCACAACTGCAACAGCTACAGGCCGTTTTACGCACTCCTCTATGCCCCCTGAGCTTTGCAACGCAATGTCCACAAAAAAGCACACTGCGATCCTGTTTGCATAGGACTTTCTAGATCAATTATCTTTGAGCAAAAACTTTGACTTAAATAAATTCCAATAAATTTAAGTATGAGCTAACATGTTTCAGTGTTTATTTTTCAAACTATTATTGCATTCTGTTTCATGTGAAAGTACAATGATTATCCCAAACCACTTGGTAACACATCCTTTACTGCTAAATCAGTTGATTGTCCTTGGTGAATGAAGGCCGCACAACATGTTATTCAGTTAATGTTATGAGCTGTCAACTCTGTGAATCATGAAAAAATAGTATCTTCTTGGTTTACCAATGTACCTCTTGTGATCATTATTGCCATAGGTAAAATTTATTTTCCTTTCAGTTGAGTTGTTTCTAGTTATATATGCTAAGATTGTTTTCAGTTTCTTCAAAAACTTGGATAAATCTCGTCTCCTCGGCGTGGAGGTGTGTTAATAGTACCAATGTATTATTTCATGATTTGGTTGGATGGTCACATATGGTACTGTAACGCTCAACATGATATAAAGATACAACAATATGTAAAGGCCTGTGTGATTCATATTTTAATACAATTTCGGTAAGTACTAGATTCAAATGACCCTGTAGATTTATAGTCCCTGGTCATCTTGTGTTAGTGTCATCAAAGATGCACATTTCTGTGAACTTCACCCTGTTCATTTCTGATGAATGTATGATTGTGACATAATCTATTAATTCCCCTTGTCCTGATGTGCTTATATTAATTGTATTCATACTTGTAAGTTTATTCTCAGCATAGTTAACTTTCCTTAAAGGTTTGTGGTTTTCTTGTATGTGTCACAGAATTTCATAATTTCATAATGATGAGTAAATTCATGTAAAAGGATAGACCGGGCTGGGTTCTTTCACTGAAGTTAACATCCATTGTAGAGCCTGTGATTCTGATGAGAAATTTAAAAATTTACTTGGCAACAGGTAGCTGATAGGCTCGCATGGCAAAACTGGCTGGCTTTTCCACACCCCTACCAGCCTTTCAAGAATCTGATTGTCACATACTCTCTCTTTATCTGTAACAGTGAGTATGTTTAGGTCTTGAGAAGAAGATACCTGGGTAAATATGATGAATTCCCCTACTCTCTTTGTTTCCCATAGTTTTCACATTTACTGCATTCCTGGACTCTGAATTTTCACTAAGTTTCAGCAATACTTCTGTAAATAGGACTGGTCATCTAAATTTTGAAAAGCCAGGTTACTTATCTTGAATGGAAACAAAGTACTTGTAACTGACACATTGTAAGTTAACCATACACAAGCAAGAAGTCTGACTACTATGGTATCAATTATAGCATGAAAAAAAAGCTAAGGTGTCTCCTTAATGAAAAATGTCGCACAATCAGGCTTCTATATGAGGAGGCTGGCGGTCAAACTGCATCCATCTCTCGAAAGGTGTAACATGTAGCTATTTCTTAGAATTCTTTTTTGTGTGTGTTCAAGTAGTTTCTATTAGTAAGAAATACAAAAGATTCATACATTCAGAAATACATGCGATACAAGTAAAATCCATGCAATACAAGATGATGCACATGAGAATACAGTTGATTACACAGAACAAATTGGTATGGCAGAGTCAGAGAAGTGAAACAGATGAGCAAGGACACAACAGAGAGATGCGTCTCTAATATAAATAATCAGAACAAATGTGATCAAGAGCACGAAAATAGCCGGACAACCAGTGAAAACTAAGTATGATGTAAAGCAGTACCAAGAAAATTGACAGTATGTGTATCGCCTATGATACGTAGAAAGCCAGGGGGGAAAAGAGGAAGGAAGGCGGTCGAGGAATAGGTTGGGATGTCTGTCACATGACTCCAGCATGATCCCTAGGACCCTATAGTGGAAAGGGTCAGTGGACCCTGAGAGCCTAGTTCCATGTAATCATCAAGGGACCATGATCCCTAGGAACCAATAGTGGAAAGGGTCAGTGGACCCGGAGAGCCCAGTTCCATGTAATTATCAAGGGACCGCCAAATCCTACTAGAGATTAGTGGTATGGAATGCTTTCCTAAGAGTGACGTATGAGCCCCACGGAGATAAGAAACCCAAGCCCACCAGGTGAGGTATGATAGATTGTGAAAGGACTTCCATTCTGTAAGTATGACTTTAACTGCAATGGTTAAGAGCAAGTCTAACAAGGCCATATCTGTAGAGTCTAAGGGCAGAGCAGTCGGGGAAGCCCAGGGGCCTAGCGTTACCATAGTGAAGGTCAGAGAGATGGAAGTGTTAAGAATAGCTGATACCTGCGTTTGTATTGCTGTCCAGTATGAGCTTAATAGGTGGCATCCAAAAAACATGTGTTGATGTGTGCCAGCCTCAGGTTTGCAGTTCCAGCACTTGTCATTATCTCTTAGTTTCAGTTTGTATAACCGATCAGGAGTCCAGTGTAAAAGATTCATTGTGAAAATTTTTGACTGAATAGAGATGGAGTAATTTTGTTATGCAGGGAAAGTTTACCAATAGTGTGCCATGAGTCAGTTGTAATATGCTCAAAAAGCCCTTTATCAAAATGTTTGGCCCACTTTGTGCAAATAAGTGACTCTTCTGATAGAGGGGGAATCAAATAAAAATGTGTAACTTTTAGAAGCAATATGTCCAGAGCATTGCCAGAAGTTAAGTATCGGATTCGTAACTAGGGCTGACTTATTCGACAACTCAAATTTAGATAATTTGACCTTAATTTGAAGAAAACTGTAAAAGTCAAGGCTTGTGAGGTTATGTTTTGTGGCTAGGGTTGAAAAGGGAAGCGGTCGTGGTTGGTATTATATAGGTCTTTTATTAATCTGATTCCCTTAGAATCAGATTAATAAAAGACCTATATGCACAGTCTTATGGTCAATATTAGTATTGAGTTTAGGGTTGAACCACAGGGACGCCCATCTAGAGGTATTAATGGGTACAATAGGAGGGAGCAGACAGTATTTGACCCAATTTATACTGATGGTATCTTTCTTTTACTTGGGTTTTACTGATGACGGGTACAGCTTCCGGCACCTCCCACAGATCTCCACACCCTATCTTAATTAGAGTATCTTTCACATATCTAATCCATGGGATACTTCTCGATCCCAGTATTCCTGACACTTCTATAAGGCGGCTTGATAGGAAGACAACTCGGGGTAGCCCAAATCCATCAGCAATAAAGAATTGGCCTGATCCCTGCACCCTCAGTAATGGACCTCAAACCCGGATCAAGTCTGAGTGGGAGCAGCGGGGTACTACTAGGAAGCCCTAATAATTGGCGAAGGAAAATATTCTCTGTAACTTGTAGTTTGGACATGTTTCTATAACCCCAAAGTTCAGACCCATACAAAGCAGCTCCCAAGGCCTGCATTTTATATATTTGAATCACAGGAGATACTGGGTGGAAACACGAACTTTGTTGCGCTGTTACTAAGGCCCCACTATGCTGCAAGAGTTTGAGTCTCCGTTTATCAATATAGCAGCTCCAGGCAAAATTCTCAGTGAGTGTCAGCCGTAGGTACTCAGAGCACTCAATCCGCTCTAAAGGAACACCAATAAGCTTGGGGTTAGCTCGCGTGGTGCGGCTAGGATCTAAAATCATAAATTTGGTTTTATCAACATTAATTTCAAGACCCTTCTGTTCACAGAACCTCTCAAAATGACCTAATCCGTTTTGCAAGCCCATGGGGGATTTGGAAATTAAAAGCGAACATTAAGGCCGTAGTCTTAATGTTCGCCAATCTGGGTGCGTCTCTAATACATACATCCAAAAAAGAAATCAAATCATTCACATATAGTGAAAAAAGAGTGGGGGCGAGGACGCACCCTTTCCTGACCCTACAGCCTACAGGGAAGAGGTCTGCAGTTCACCTGACAATCCTCACCGCACTTGTGCAAAATTATCTAGATGTAGTCTGGCTGGAGGGACATCCATGGCGGCCATAACCTGCCAGTTTCAGTCGAGGTACCATGCTGAACGCCGATCGTAGATCGACGAATGCAATGTAAATACTGCCGCGCCCCAAGACCACTGTTTTCCAATAAATTATTTGGAAACTAAAAGGTTGATCAACTGTGCTAATTCCCTCCCTGAATCCAGCCTGTAGGGGAGTTAGAATTTTATGTTCTTCCATCCAGGGATGAAGTCAACCAAGGAGTATGGTACAGAATACTTTTTGTGAGCAATCAATAAGACTGATTGGTCTGTAGTTGCGAGGGTCAGAAAGGGATCCCTTTTTAGGTCTCGCCTACGCAGCGCGCATGCGCTGCATAGGAGGGCCTTTAGCCGTCGCTCTGCTCATTTTCAAGCACACACTCGTGCTTGTGGCGGCATCCACCTTGCGGGAGCGAGCAGCGGCGCGCCACAAGCACGAGTGCAGTGCTTGAAAAGTGAAGACTGCTCTCCTAAGCGCGCGTGCGCGCGCCTCTCTCCTCGCCCACACAAGCTGCATCAACACTTTCGTCACTCCAATGACACTGCTCTCCTAAGCACGCGCGCGCCTCTCTCCTCGCCCACACAAGCTGCATCAACACTTTCGTCACTCCAATGACACTGTGGTATTCAGAAAACAATGCATGCTTTTCTACCCTAATCTTTTATCCCTCCCCCCTATTCTAATCCCACCACTCTTTGGCAGATCATCCTCTCTTTCTCCCGCTAGTGCCTAGAAGCAATTGTTATGCAGTGTGCACTATAGAAACATGTATGATTACACTTCCAAGCTGTATAGATACAGAGCTCAGTACAAACAGCTGTCCCTAATGTTCAAAACCACACTTGGCACGTTTACCTGCCTGGGACCTTTTTTAGGAGCTGAAACGCCACTCCTGCTTGCCATTCGCTACCTGCACAACATACTAAAAACGCCCGCTACCTCAAGATGTTTTGGTCCTTCGAACTCTCTAAACACCACGCACGTTCAGTTCCCTACCTGGCTGGCTTGTGCAGCCCCTCAAAATTGTAAGAATGCATCAGAACACCGCTCCTTAAACTCATTCCCGAGTAGACGTCTTCAGCAACCTCCACTCCCCATCCTGCCCCTCTAGCTTCACTTTGAAATGTGGCCTCAATGGAAGTGCGTATATTTTGGAACACTACTCTACGCACTCTGTTTAATCTCGTCAGGCGCGATACTCTGGCACCTGGCACCACGAAATTCTCCATGTAACCCCCCTTTTGCTTATTTCCCAGTAGCACGGTTTGTCCGTGTAGATTGTTGGGGGCTTCCAACTCTGCAAATGCAAATTAATATTAAACGAGAAAAAAAAAACAATCGGCGGGGTGTAGTCCAACTCACCCACTCGTTCATTGTAAAAAACGCCGCAAACAATTGTATTCTAAGTATGGGGCGCTAAATATTGTGCAGATTTGTTTATTCGGGCCTTGAATAACCATTTTCTTAGCATAATTGGCTACATGGGAGTTACCTTAAGACAGCTGTGAGGGCTTGCTGCTTGGCCGCTAACAACCCATGATTCTCAATTCAAGCATTTTCCTGACCTGCTAACGGGGCTTCTGTCGTGAGGGTGCACACACTAAGAATTGCCTTTTCCGTTGAAAGGAAGTGGGAGGTGTTTAAATTTGCATTTCCAAGGCCCTCCCTTCTTTGTCTGTGGAAGTGCCTTTATAGCTATATTACTGCTCTTCTGGTGGGAAGAGTGGGGTGAGGCCTGGGAGGGGGTATGGGGTGACAGGGGTGAAGACCTCATTTGCTGTCACATTACCAAGGATTAATGCAATCCTACGGGAACAAAGGCCAGTGTTTTCGCCGATTTGTGCGTGCTGTTTCTATACGTGCTCTGTCTTTTTTTGTTGATATATTTTTTTTGCCTGTTATAGGAAGGTGAGCACTGGCTATATTTCCGCTTCACTAGTTTATCAACACTTTCTGAACACTAAAATTCAACGTTTTTGTTTTCAGCACTTAGGTGTAAATGTCTGCCTTTAACAAAAAGTTATCTCGTGTGGAAATATTTGGGTCCTTGGTTATGTATTTGGTAACAAACAGATTGGTTAATGCTATCATTGTGGAGGTTGGGGGCGGGATGTGTTATTGTTCATAGACAACACAGGATGGACTCGTCTTGCTCTGCTTATTGGGGCCAATTTGGCACTTGATGTAATGATGGCAGACTATTCTATAGGTTCAGTGACTTATTGCAGTGGCCGCAAAGTAAGGTTGCAGTTCAGTTGTAATGTAGCTAGTAAAGAATTTGAGTCTGGTTCCTTTTGGTTGATGAAAGCATGGAACTGCTAGATGTGCTAGGTCAAAATGTGCTAAGAGACATATGTGGTTTTTCTACGAGACAACACAAGCCAAAAGAAAGCCGAGCACTGTACATGGTCACAGTTCAGCATAAAGTCAACGAGTGATAGGACTGACTTCTGAACAGCAGCCACACTGGTGTACAACTTGGCTAAAACCAGGGCTTTAAGTTGGCCGGGTCTCACCGGTGCTGAGCACCGGCAGTTTTTAAAAGGGTGCCTCGAAACAGGTCTCTATCGGACCCCTTGGTTTTGTCCATGCTTGTTTATATGTCCAGCGCGATATTCAGTAAGGGAGAGAACCTTTGGAATGCAAGCTTGCAATTAGCAGATTGTTGAATTGCTTTTGTTGTTGAAAAATGAAGCTTGGCTACTTGTAATTAATTCCCCTGGGCACGACTCTCGTCTCTCCACCATCCTGAACAGCTAAGCCATGCCTTGCCTTTTGTTAACAAGAAGAGAAGCAATGTTAGCTAACAAACATTGTCAAAACCAATAGCTCTAGATAAACACTTATAAAGCCCCAAAGGCGAGACCTATTGGCTATGCCAATGCTTGTTATGCATGGGGATTATTTCAGCCCCTGCCCATGTGTGAGGTACAGGAGCTCCATTGATAATGTTATTAAAAATTACCAGAAAGTAAGGTCCCCCTGCATCTAATTCACTCCTATAAAGATCCACAGGGATCTTATCTAATATGTGAGCTTTATTAGCCGCTATCTTAGTGATAGCTGTATTAACATACCCTAGGGTGATTTGGTTTAGATTCACACTGTATGGGCTGCCATCTCCTCCACCCATGGGATTTTCAGCCATCAACATTTGACGGGGGATCGCTACTTCTTTCTGAGAGTATAATGAAGAGAAGTGTGTTACTCATTCTGCCACAGAGACATTAGACGTGGTAGGGCAAGCACCCCCTTTGCATCTCACCGATACTAGATTCCAAAAGCCACGGTGGTCCCTACTCTCCACTGCTGTCAGCATGCTGTCCCAAGGGTCATATTCCCAGTCTTCTTTAGCCATTCTAATAGTTTTTTTATACAAGACCCTCAGGGTTCCGATTTCCCCTCGATCCTCGTTTTCAATTGTCGAAAGTAGGGCAGATCTAACACTCTTGCATGCTCTGTTATACCAGAACTGTGACGGGGGAGGACTACAGAATTTTTCGTTGTCCACATAAAAATAACCTTTAAGATCATTAAACAACTTGTTGTGGATTAAACAGACAGAATTCGAATCAACTTCCATGCCTCAGTCACACCCCAGACTGAGAAGGTCTCCTAGACAGCCAGCTACCAAGGAGTATATTTTGCTCATCTGCTCTTCCAGATCCTTCATGCTGGTCCACTTCACTCTGCACATGTTGCTGGACATGTGTACCCTAGGATCCAGTGGGGGTCCCCCGAACAAAGCTTCAGACCCAAAGCAGAAGGGGCTACCTCAAGTGATAGTGCGTTGTGATCACTATCCAAGCAATAAACAACAGTAAAGTCAATCAGTGATGTCCAAGCCCTGAGATCCACTAAAATGTAATCAAGGAGGCTGGTCCTGGGCAACTGATTAAAAGTATGTTTCCCCTCACTATCTGACCTTGTTCTCCCATTCACAGCCCAACGTCCCAGTTTCATGGGAAAGTCATTGATTTGCAAAGCCAGAGGCAACCATTTCCTAATCAGGGCCATTAACAGCCTAGGGATACCCCATACAGTATCTTCAACATGAGTAAGAGTCGCCTTGACATCATCTAGAGGTTCGAACTGGCAATTAAAATCATCCCGCACAACCTTCGGAATGTCCCCCGAGGCGGCTATCATGTGAGCAATTAACAATTCAATCGTGGGTGACTCATTTGAGAAACCATCTGGCCTAAGGTATATGTTATATAAATACACAGTTGTAGCCAAGGTAAATATTGGGAGAAATATAAATTCAGGCACATGTTCAACAATGGTTGAAAGTGACAGTTGGTTTCTTATCCAGTTATCAGTTCAACTGATTTGAAAAGTTGATTAGCCGCATCCCTAATTTGTTTTGGGCAGATTTTTTTGAATTATTAACTCTGGGCCCCCTAATATTATTTTCACATTTTGCTACATAATGTTATTTAAATATTTATCCAAATTTGGTTTGGATCTTGAAGTTATTTATACCTTTTGACTGTACTGTAGTGTAAAATGCGACACACTCACCACACATAATATAGCCTTAGAGCCCGACCTAGCCTACTCTACCGGCCATTAAAGGCCCGCTCCAGCGTTAAAGGCCCCAGCTGAAGGCGAGGAGGCCTTTAATGGCCGGTAGAACACGATAGGAGGGCTCTAAGGCTATTAAAGGGCAGAATGTTCTAATTACTAAAAACAAAGGCCTCTCGGAGCTCGAGGGGTTTTAAATCTCCTCGGGCTCCAAGAGGGCTTTGTTCACAGCAGGAGCTGTGAACAAAAAAAACTAAACATTAGAATGTTGCTCTGCTGGCTTCTACCGGCCCGTAGAAGCCTGGAGCACTCCATTGTATTCAATGGAGTGCTCCACATTCCAATGTTCTAATTTCCGTTAGTGCATAGCCTTGATGCTCACGCCATGTTGCCAAAGTGTAATTAATACCTTATGGGAAAAACAGTTTACCTTTGATTGCTGGATTGTGGGACATAGCCCATTAGTCAGGATCATGATCGTCTTGAAGACTGTTGATTTTTTTACTTGGATGTGTGATGCTTTTGCTATAACTGCGGCAGGAATGGAAAAATATCATTAACACATTTAGGGAGAGTATATTTATGTTTTTTGAATCCATCCATTTGAAAATGGTCTTGAGAAAAAATAATTAGCCAATGCTCATGAAGAACCTATTACTTTAGAGGTCTGTTTTGAATTTTTGGTCTTTTATTGTTTATGGTTTGCTGTGTGTTGGAAATGTGCTTTTTCTTTGTGGTCACCCTATATTTTTTGCCTTTTTGATGCACCCTATATTTCTGCTGCCTTTAGAACTGTGTGCACTTTACCCCTACTAATTAGTAGTAAAGTGCCTGTGCTCCCCCTTTAAACATGGTTGAATTGGCGTACTCCTAGTTGGTATATTTAACTTACCTAACAGTCCCTAGTCTATGATACAAACTGAACCCAGGGTCTGTAAGTTAAATGCCACTGGTGGACTGCAGCACATATTGTGCCATCCACTGCAGTGGCAGTGCAAATATAGTTTCAGACGTACCAGTGTAGCCTGACTATAGCAGTGTAAGAATTGCAATTTGACCGGTGAAAATAACCCCTTTTGACTGGTCAAAACCTCCCTTTTTGATCTTAATAAGTCACCCGCATTTTGGCCTTGTAGCCACCAAGGCAGAGTGCATAGTATTTAAAAGTAGGGTATGTAGAAATTTAAAGTTAACAAAACCTGACAGTGATTAGCCCTGAAAAGTATTTTCACTGTGGGAAGGCTGACTGGCCCATAGAGAAAACCAGAGAGCAGATTAAATTATTAATACTGTATCTTGGGAATTAAACTAGCTAGAAAATAAATAACTATTTTAATAGTTATTAAAAATCCAATTCAGTAGTGAAGTTGGATGTTGAATAAATATTAAGGAAAAGCAACTTTTAGAAAGTTATCCTTTACCTGTCTGAACTGTCTGAAGGCCAATTAGCCTTATTCCCTGGTATCTCCAAAACCAATGATTAGCTCCTTTGAATAGTGGCAACTGGACCCTGCTGTTGACCTCTGCCTGACACCTTGTGAGTCTCTAAGTGCCTCCCCTGAGATTTTGGGTAGCTTGAGAAGTGTACTCCTGAAGTGGATTAGGATTTAAAGGACTAAGAGAGAAGGTAAATTCTTTGACCAGGTGGAACCTGGTTGGTGTATCCTACCCACGCTCAATCGTGGTCAACATTGAATTGCGCCTAGGTCCTGATCTACTGTGATGAGTGACTATCATTGGAACTTTGTGCGTTTTGGTACTTTTGCTACTTAAAACTATCAAAATTCATATCTCAGTTTGCCGTTATTGGATTTTTGTAATTTTAATACATTTTACTTTATTTTTCTGATTCAGTTTGGGATTTTTACTGTTTTGCATTTTGACTTTATTACTGTTCTGGTACTGCATAAATGCTTTACACTTTTTCCTAAGTTACGCCTTTTTGCACTGTGCCATAACTACAAGGGGTTGAGCTCAGGTTAATTTAGTGACTTTGAGGGTTAACCCTGCCAAGGGTTCTGATTATTCCTTGAGGTGAGTAGTCACCCACCCCAATTAAAATCCAATTTCTTACACTGTCATAGTAAAATAGTTTTGTAATTTAATTTGGAAAATATTACTATTGTAAATCAGGACTTTTTTGTTAGATAGGTTCCCAAAGTAACACAAAGTTGTGCTATGCGATGCTTTGCGTTACTCTATGTCAAGAGGCCGTCCCATGCAACCACTGATGGATTTTGATGCAAATCTCTATCTACTAACATTTATAGACAGGAATTTGCCCCCAAATCGTACTTCTCCTTGAGGTAGGCGTAACAAGGAGAAATGTTTTAATTTGTCCTTGTTTCTGCTACTTTGCAAGCATGCTGCACTGTACAGCACAAATACAAAGCAGGAAAAGTGTTAAAGGATAGTTTCTGTACTGTAAGAATTCCCTTCCAGTACAAAATATTTTTTCTACAGAGCACACACCCCATAGCACTATGGTGCAAAGGTGTGTGAGTTGGTGCATGGCAGCCTAATGTGGACCAGCGCAAGAAGAGAGGAAAACAGCGCCAAATCTTAGTGGGCGCTGTTCTGCTCTCTCCCTTTCACGCAAAGCAGCATCTGTTGTTGCTGCGCTGCATTGCGTGAAGTTTTTGCAATACAGGGCTTTGGTTTGTGATGGATGCTTAAAATAATGTTTGAGTCTTTCATTTGAGACTGTGTGGAAGAACTGAAGCCTGTCTGGGCACTGGGTGATGTTTTTGGCCCTTGGCTGGGCCTGGGCATTTTGAGCTGTGTCTTGTATGTGTGCCTGTGCACATGCATGTCAGGATGTGTCCATGCAGGCGTTATCTAGATAGATGACTGCTAAAAACCTGACATATCAAGGCAGCACTCCTGGCATATAATGGCAGCACTCAAAGTATTCAAGGCACGCCATGAATTACTATATATGTGTGATACAAAAATAGATTTGTACATGGTTTAGAAACATTTTGCATTATTTTATTATCACTGCATTTAATGTTTGCTCCTCCGTTTACTGTTGGTATTTTGAGTTTGCGGTGTCACTACCTTAATGCCAGTATGTAAAGGTCACGTGACAACACTTTCTCTAACATTATCAGGATCTCTATGTGATGTCAGTTCTTGTAATGACTTTTGCTACACCTGCCATTTTGGTGAATTGACGTCCATGATTTACAGGGTTAGTTACACCCTGTGATATTTCTTTACAGTATCTCATTTGCTTACTAGTTAATCTGCAACCCCCCTAAAGGAGTTGCTTCAATTTGTAATTCCACCTTAAATCTTGTACGTAGTTGTCATTTTGAGTATAGTATTTAGTTGTGCATACAAGTGCTTTTCCTTTTTAAAGAAAATACATTGATTGGACACTGAGTTATTGTGTTACTTGTGTGTGCTGCTCAGTTCCTTGTTTCTAGCCCACAAAAACGTCCTGAGTCAGCCTTGGACTGCTCTACCTCATTACCCAGGAAGTCAGGTTTTACACTGTGACCTCGTTGACAAATGCATTAGGAAGGGGGGTTACCTTACGAACTCCATGACAAATGCAAGAGGAAAGGGTTTTACATTGAGAATACTGTGGCAACTATATTAGAAAGAACTTCCCTTTGTGAACTCCTTGTTGACCATGGGCAGGAGCTATACATTGTTTAATTGTTTAACACTTAGACCCATTCTGACAAACTCTCTAGTTTAGGTGGCAACAGCAAGTTCTCCTTTGACTGCTTACATTCACAATATTTGGTTTAATATTTGGTTGTGTGTGAAAAAAGTTATGTTCTTTTAAAAGTAAAAACATTGGACATTTATTTGTTAATAAATATAGGGTACTTTGTGGAGTTCTTTACCGGTTATTTAATCCTTTTGGTTTCTTTAATATGTTCCTTTGGCTTTACTTTGTTTTAACTACACTCTTGATGCTTAATTCCTGATTCAACAAAGTAGTGTTAATTCACACTTTCCCGTTAAACTTCAGGAATGTCTTGTTTCAGTGGCATGTTGTATGAACAATAAGATTTTGAAACTGAATGCTGTTAAATGGAGGTGTTGCTTCATAGTAATCAGCCTTAGACCTGTACCTTTGTTGGTAATCACTTGTTTTTGCTCACCCTCTGCCCCTGCTACTGTGACCAAACATGTTGGTATTACTATCAACTCTGATCTTGCCATCTGCCTGCATGTCAACAACACAGCTGGTACTTGTTATTCCCTTTTGAAGGGCTTCAGGAAAATCCTTCCTTGCCTCCGAGTTGAATGGAGAAGGTTGGTGTTCCAGGCAGCTATCTAACCCCATTCAGATTATAGAAATGCAGTCTTGCTTGGTTTACCTAAATATTTTGGGGCATATTCTCAAGAACGTGTGATAACCATCGCAAAAGTGACTTAACGCAACCCTCAACATCGCAGTCCATCGCGGGACATTTACGCCGTGTTAACCAAGTATTCACAACACGGTGGTACCATGCGATAGTCTCCAGATAACGCGTCAACTGACCGCGTTAAAATCAACGCCACGCCGCAAAAACGTGAAACACCAACGCCAAAAAAGCTGCGATGAGGCCGAACGCGATACAAAAAGCAGCGAAAACCAGCAGCAGGCCTGTAAATCCCACACGTCTGGCGGGAAAATGCACCATAGAAGCAACAAAAACAACACACCAGAAACAATCCAAAGTGCGTAGCAACATGGATGCACCCTGACCCAGCGCAGAGGCCAACGCGAACCCCACAAGCCCCACAGACCACCAGCAAGGACCAACTGGGTCGGGGAAGGCCAAGGAGAAGAGGGAGAGGAAGACGGGGTGCAGTTCGTAGGAAAACAAGACCAGCGTCACGGATGTGACAGAAGACCACCAGCAACTGACCCACATTCAGACCACCTTGAATGCAGCCGGAGTGCCGAGGAGGCCAATGGAGGAGGCCAAGAGGCGCTGGCATGACGTGAAAACCTAAACCAGGCCCAAAGCCGCTGCCAACTTGAAGGCAGCTACGGCGACAGGAGGTGGGAGTCCTGCGCCACAGGAGGAGCCGGAGGAAATGGAGGCCAGCCATCAGTGTGGAGACGGTGCAAGGAGGTGGGAGTACGGACACAGCTCGAGAGGACCGGACACAACAACAACAGGGTGAGTAACCAACAGGTCCTGGGGGGACGGGGGGAGATGGGCACAATGGCACACATGCACACCCACATAACCCAGGGTCATGTCCCCCATCCCCGTGGCACACTGCAGCACACACACATGGCAATGACAGCACATCTCATGACAATGTGGCACAAAGTGCAATACCAACACTGCAGAACAGGGGACACAACTGGGTCCGCCCATGCGCAGAAACAGGCCAATCACATTTGACAGAGCAGGGAACAGTGAGATGCATATGTACGGGTACATCCTCACAACAGTCATGCAGTCCAAATGTCCACTGTCCCCCCTCAAATAGCCAGCGCCACCCAAACAGCCACAATATACATTGTCACACAGTCTGCATGTCTACAAGAACAATGCGCTAACATCACCTTCACATTGCAGAGGGACAAACAACACCTCCAGCAGGTCAGACCAGACAACCCATCAGTGATGCAGGACACGACCAACACACCTTCGACACCTACGCCCTACAACAACCCATGGACATCCCACGCAACCCACCACCAGGATCAGGGCAGACAAGCTACTTTGAGGAGAACCCAGCCCCTGCAACAGACCACACAGCATGATGCACACGCAAGCAAGGCTGACCCACAACACCTCACCGACCCACACATGGCACCCCAATGCCAGGTGTCAGAATGCCAAAAGGAGGTGGCCGAACAGGTGCGGGTGTGGCCCAAACCCATGGAAGGCGAACTAGATCACATACGTGGGTGTCAATCACCCTTCAGGGACCACCTACACCCCACAAAGGAGACCCACACTGCCATAGAGACACACGCAGATATCATGTTGAACTGGCTACGGGCACGTGCGCCCGACCCCTTTATTGGCAGGGCCACATGTACAGTGACGCCTGTGCTGGATGTGTGTGGGGTGAGCATCAGCAGGTTACGTGCCTTTTATTCACACCCCTACGCTGGCCTGGCATACGCCGGGCCAGCCCACTCCGCTCACGCTTACGAGGGGGACGTCACAAGCTACATTTCCACGACTTCCCCACTGGCTGGGGTGACATGGTTGCGTCCACTGTCCACTACACTCCAAACACCAGCGGTGTGTGTCCATATGGATATGTGTGTGGTCTGCATACTGCAGTCTGGCCAGCACATCCACGCCACACTTGGCATTGTGTACATTCTCATTCATCGGTCCCTTGCCTCCTTCGCACATGCCTGGTGTCCACCTCTTCCGACATTCTGCTATTGTGTGTCCGAGGTGCCATGCCGTAGATGGCTCATGTACATGGCTGGGCCAGGTTCCCACAGTGAGTTGTGCTGTCGTGTCTGGTGGGTGTGCATGTTGTATGTGAGCTTGTGACGTGTGCATTTCCTGTGTTGTGTGTTGCATGATTGTGGAGTTGAGGTGTGTGGTGTGTGCATTTTGTATTGGCCAACGAGCGGTGCATTTCCGTGGGTGCCATCCTGGTGTCGCAGGTTGATGATGGACTGTCGGGAGGTGCAGGTATCATGCACACTGCCTGGGTGTTTTTCCCGACGTCGTTGGCGGGGATTCCACGGTGGTCCACTATTGCCTGCACATTGGTGGGATCCGTGCCCTTTCTGTTGCGCTTATTGTGTGCAGTGTCGCAAGGGGCCACTAGTAGGACATGTGTGCAGTCACTTGCCCCCTGACACGTGCGGAAAGCCAGCTGTGGCGTACACGCCTTGCTTGGTCTCCAGCTGTTCCTGCGCAGTGTGTGTGAGGTATGGATGTTGGGGTACCAAGCTGATGGTGTCATCCATGACCTTTGTGGGGGACTTGGATTGGCCAGGCTGTGTGACTCCTCCGTCTCAGGCAGAGGTTGGTTGGAGGGTACCAGAGGCCAACACGTGCAGCACGGCCAGCAGCTTTGTCTGCGGTGGGATGTTGGTTGTCCGCTGTGTTGATACCGTCAGCCTGTGGGCTATGGTGGTCAGGATGCAGAGGAGGGTTGTCCCTTTGGGCATATAGTGGGCAATGACATTCTCTGGTGTTGGGTCTGTGGGGTATGTCCATTTTAGGAGGGTCGCTGTCTTTGTCTGCGCTGCCTCGGTGTTGGTCCGGGGGGGGGGGGCGGTGGGTGTCCAGGGGGGTGGTGGAAGTGGGTGTTGTTGCCCTCTCGGGGCTCCGGGATGCATGGTGAGTAGCTCCATGGCATCTGTTGCCCTTCAGGTGTGGCTCTGGTCTGGGCTCCATTTTGTGGTGCAGGCTGTGGTCCGACTTTGCACCAGGTCAGGGCAGGTGTTAGTTTCCTGCTGCTAACGCGCCTTATCGCCTGTTTTGTGGTTTTATCGCTGATCGGGCTGGTCGTTGAGAATGTTGAGGTGTGGTGTTGTCGCGGGTTTTTGCATCTCATTAGCGATAGTTGCAGGGGTCATCTGTGGCGATGTTTTTTGCGGATGCTTTCGCAGGTAAACTGGTGTTATAAGCTGTTAGCACCAGCTTGTGAATGTTGCGATACAGTTATCTCGACTTTGGCTGCGATAAAGTGCCGTTAACTCGGCGATAGCTCCTTGAGAATATGTCCCTTTGTCTGTTATCTTCTGACTGGGCAAAATGCATCTGAGAGATCCATCGGCGGCCGCCATAAACAAAGGATGGTGGGGCGGGTGGGGTCACGCGGGAGGTGGTGGGGGGGGGAATACAATATTTAAAAAAAAGAAAAAACATACCTTTTGCCACCGGCTGCCTCCAGCATCGCGTCTCGTTGCGCCGCCTCTCCTCTTCCTGCCAGGTGCCAGCAGCCCCTGGGAGAGACTCCCTGCCCAATCCCCGAGCTGTGCAGGGAGTGGTCTGAGCCGGCAGGAAAGATGCCCTGCTCAGACCAGGGAGTCTGTGCGGTTTCTCGAGCACGGCTGCTCAATGCAGCTGGGCTGGAGAAAAACTAAGTGTGCATGTATGTTTTGGTCGGCCTGAGATGGCTGGCCAAAACGCATGAGCACTTAGGGAGTGGAGTGCACTAGCCATCCTCCTACCCCTCCCATGCCTCGGCCCCGCCCCTCCTAACACCGCTGCTAAGAGCCGTCAAATGTAAAGTAAAATGATGCAAGAACATCGTTTTATTTTACATTTGCTGATACTGAGCCAGGCAGTGGGGCGACGCTCCTCCGCCATTGCGGAGGAGCCGCCCTTTGATAGATCTGGTACTTAATTTACATCAGTAGGCTTTCTGTCAATTGTTTTAAATTTCTCAGTGGTCAGCTTTAGCCGATGTGCTCTCTCACATACTTTGTTCTTCTTCTCATGCACTCTTGATTGTGCCCATGTAGCACGGCACTAGAGCAAACACATACTTTTTCTTGGATCTGGGTCCTAGTCCCAGTATACCGGAGGTAAAAGACGCTGCCCACACGAGTGTGAGCTGTGTGCCTGTGAGACTGCAGGGTACAGGAAATTAAATTGAGATTTATTAGCAGTGCCAATGCTTGTTGTAATACTTACGGGCACATTCCTTGGGAGTAGATTTAGAATGTTTGATGATTATAGCTTTTGAATGTTGTATATTTTAAAGGAGTAACAATGCCTCTGTTGGTTAAGTAAAAGTTACTTCTAGTGTAGCTCTTTAAGGAAACCAGGATTGGTGGCTCTGTAGTCAACATGGCAACCGTGAATCCCAATAACTCCTCCCCAAAGTTTCCAATTCCAGGACCATTGATAACAGTGGGAGAGAAGGTGGCAACAGAAATGAAAGGGATCACAAGTGTGACCCTGAGAGTTGCCTTAAAATTGATGTATCACCGGGAGAATCAGTAATTTCTTCCCAGTATTTAACCCTTAGGCCCCCCTGCTTCCGACAGGAAAAGTCTGTGAGTGAGCATTAAGGGGTAGTAAGGTAATCATAGGGCTCAGGAAAAGGTAGTATTAAGCGTCAATATTAAGTCAAGCCAGGAAGGCTAACACCGCACTCCGTCACTTCATTGTAAATAGGCCCCTCAGAGCCATACTTCAGACCTGGCGAAAACCTTCTTGGGCAGAACTGAGAATATTATGCCTTTCTATGAAGCTCTTGTGCTGGATGCCACTACATTTTCCAATAATGTAGGGAAGATGCGAAATGTGTCTGTAGTTTGTAACCGCCTTCGGATCAAGGTGAGGCTTTTTCAGTAAGGGCTTGATAAGAGGAGTGTATGATTCTAATAAGAGGCAGACTGGGATGCCGGGCTATGGGTGACAGGTTTGGGGATGAGAAATTCTTTGAGTCAATCCTGAGCAAAATGAGGTCACTTTTCCCCCAAAAATACATGGAGAAATCATTGCAAAACCTTTGGGAGGAAGTAGAGGTTTGTGAGCAGTGTGGATTATTCTAATATGAAACAATGATGAATAATTCCTTGGCTAAAATTGGTTTCTGAGTCATTTGACTACTGAAGTATATTTTGTCTCAGCGATATTATCTTTTTGTACTCATGTCATTTCTTTTGGCAGGTAAGGTGCAATTATATTGTGTATTTCTTCGTTTATTTCCTTTTGGCTTTGTGAGTTTCAAGGTTGATATTATTTAGGTATTTCGAAAACCAAGGGTTTTGTGCTAGAGCAATGGGCCAGAACTTATGAGGAGATTATAAAAGGACTAGGGGGCATATTCTCAAGGAAATATCACCGAGTTAACGGCACTTTATCGCAGCCAAAGTCGCGATAAAATTATCGCCCCATTCACAAGCTGGTGCTAACAGCCGATACCACCAGTTTACTTGCGAAAGCATCCGCAAAAAACATCGCCACAGATGACCACGGCAACTATCGCTAATGAGATGCCTAGTAGTTGTTCCCGAGCAAAAAGCCGCGGCAACACCACACCTCAACATTCTCAACGACCAGCCACATCGGCGGTAAGACCACAAAACAGGCGATAAGGCGCGTTAGCAGCAGGAAATTAACACCTGCTCCGACCTGGTGTAAAGTCGGACGACAACCTGCACCATCAAAGGGAGCCCAGCCCAGAGCCACACATGAAGAACAACAGATGCCATGGAGCCACTCACCATGCATCCCGGAGCCCCGAGAGGGCAACAACACCCACCGCCACCACCCCCAGGACCGCCACCCCCCCCGGAACCCCCCCAGGACCACCACAGAGGCAGCGCAGACAAAGACAGCGGACCATCAGGAAATGCACTAGCCTCACAGACCTAACACCAGACAACGTCAATGCCCACTACAGGCTCAAAAGGACAACCATCCTCCGCATCCTGAACATCATTGCCCACAGGCTGACGGTACCAGCACAACGGACAACCAACATCCCTCCGCAGACAAAGCTGCTGGCTGTGCTGCACCTGTTGGCCTCTGGTACCTCCCAACCAACAACCGTCAGAGTCGGAGGAGTCGCACAGCCAGCCCCATCCAAGTTCCCCACACCTGTCCTGGATGCCATCATCAGCTAGGTACCCCAGTACCTATACGTCCCCCACAATGCGCAGGAACAGCTGGAGACCAAGCAAGGACTATACGCCATAGCTGGATTCCCGCACGTGTTGGGGGCAATCGACTGCACACATGTCCTACTTGTGCCCCCTGCCGACACCGCACACAAGTACCGCAACAGAAAGCACACGCATCCCATCAACGTGCAGGCAATAGTGGACCACAGGGGACTCTTCACCAATGTCGTAGCCAACTACCCAGGCAGTGTGCATGATCCCTTCATCTTCCGACAGTCCAACATCAACCAGCGCTTCCAGGATGGCACCTATGGAAATGCACTGCACGTTGGCAAGTACCAAATGAACACACCACACCCCTCAACTCCACAATCACGCAACTCACAACTCTGGCATTGCACACGTCACAAAATCACATACAACATGCCCACCCACCAGACACAACAGCACAACTTACTGTGGCAACCTTGGTTAGCCATGTACATGAGCCATCAATGGCATGGCACCCCAGCCACACAATACCCGAATGTGGGGAGAGGTGGGAACCAGGCATGTGCGAAGAAGGCAAGTGACCCATGAATGAGAATGTACACAATGCCAAGTGTGGCGGAGATGTGCTGGACAGACAGCAGTATGCAGACCACAGACATATCCATGTCTACATGCACTGCTTGTGTCTGGAGTGTAGTGGACAGTGGACGCAACCATGTCACCCCAGTCAGTGGGGAAGCCCAAGGAAATGTAGCTTGTGACGTCCCCCCCTGTAAGCGTGTGCGGAGTGGGCTGGCCCGGCGTACGCCAGGCCAGCGTAGGGGTGTGAATAAAAAGCACGTAGCTCTGGGCGTGGTTCTCTTCCGGAATGCCCAACGTTTCTGTCAGGGCGGCGCCTCCCACCCCGCCACGAGGCCGACGCTGTCGCCTTGAGCGGTGTGGCCTGCGATCCTGTGCGCCTGTTGCACCCCGGGCAGCTGGTCCCCGAACCCGTCATGCCCGCCCCTGCGCAGCCAGGCCTCACTGCTCACCTGCCGACACCGGCGTGTGTCAAAGAGGACCCACCACGTGCCGGCGCAAGCTCCAAGCCCGAAGCCCGCGACCTTGACAGCCTCCTCAGACCATCACGGCCTCCGCGACACAGACCCGCTTTACTCCTTTTTCGTTGGCGTACTCCACCGCTGCCTCGGGCCTACACTACGGTCGAGTAGGTCACACATGTGGAACTGAGTCTTGATTTCTGCATGGCGGAGTTCATATCATTGAACGCAAGGAGACGATTAAGAGGAAGACGCGGTTCAGTCCGGAGGATAAAAGGATCATCATTACGGAGGTGATCGAACACTGCCGACAACTGCTCTGGTGCCACTAACTCTGTGCATCGCGGGCCAATGACACATGGCTGTGGGCCCCTGCTGACCGCTGCCTCGGGCCTACACTGCGGTCAAGTAGGTCACACATTTGGAACTGAGTCTTGATTACACAATGTCCGAGTACACACTTTATGGCTGAGTTTATATCACTATACTCCCTTCGATGTGGTGACACAAAGTATGTGCATGGCATCCCAACCACACGTGTCTGTGGGCCCTTGATGACTACGCATTCGGCCTACACTGCGGTCGAGTAGGTCACACATTGGGAATTCAGTCATAAATCATTTATGGCAGACTTGACATCATTGTACTGGCCTCATCGCAGACTGCATCCCCTTTCAGTTCCGGTGCCACTAAGTCTGTTCCCCGACATCCATGGACACTTTCTGGTTGAACTTTGGTGGCGACTGAGTCTATGGACTGGGGCTTGTCTTCATCATCATGTCGGTGATACTGACTTTGTGGCAAAAACGAGGCTGTAGCATTCCACTCCTCCATTTGCCGCTTCCTGCTGGCTTCTGCCCTCTGCATCATGCCCTGGAGGACACCTTCCACTGTCCCCCGCAAACCTCCACTACATTCACCTTCGACATCGACGAGGACCCGCTCACCTCGCGTGGCCCTATGTCACTGCACAGCAAGTCACCGTCCCGTGGCGGTGTGCCTGTGCCGGCCGCAGTGCATCCGGGGCCACTAACTCTGTGCAGCTCAAGTCATGGCCCCTGTCTGATAGCATATTGAATGGCCTCTGGGTCGATGGACTGGGGGTCATCAAGGCCATGTGTCTGTGGCCCTGCGCTGTCCGCTGCCTCTGGCCTCAACTGCGGCCCACCTGGGCTCACACATCAAATCGAGTCCTGGCCTGCCCGGACATTGCATCACCGCAGGATGCACACGCCACCACCACCAGGATCAACTCCAAACAACAGGTGCCAGAGTCGTAAGTGTCTTACTGCCAGACTATCAGAGTTGCTCACACCAGTCGTGGGTGCCATCATCAGCTTGTTCCCTGCTCAGCTCTTCAGGTGCCACTAACTCAGTGCACCACAAATCATGGACCATTCTGCTTGCATGTTGGGTGAACACTACTTTCTCCGGCTACCACCATGATGCTTCACAGTTGTTTCTGTTATGCTGGTGTTTTCTGTTTCCGCTTTAATTGTGATCACTGTTCAAGTTGTTGCCAGCACCAACGACTTCATGAGGGCTGGCTTACACTCACCCCACACACATCCAGCATATGTGTCACTGTACATGTGACCATGCCAATAAAGGTGTCGAGCGCACGTGCCCGTAGCCAGTTCAGCGAACTATCTGAGTGTGTCCGTGTGCTCATGATGTATGCATTTGTGCCCCGGGCACTACAACATTACATTGTGCCGTGTACAGAGGACGCAGCCATGTCACCGCAGGCAGCGGGTGGGACATTGCACATGTAGCTTTGTCGTCCCCCACTCAATACGAAAGAGGAGTGAACTGGGTCGTCGTACGCCAGTCCAGCTTGGGGGTGTGGATGATCATCCCGTGGCTCTGGGTGTGGTTCAGTACTGGAAATGTGCAAAGGCATGTGTCTCTGTCGCAGTGTCGGTCTCCGTTGGGGAGTGTAGGTGGGCCCTGATGGGACTTAGACAACCACGTATGTGATCTAGTTCGGCTTCCATGAGGTAGTACCCCACCCGCACATGTTCGGCCACCCCCTTCTGGCAGTCTGACACCTGGCCTTGGAATGCGATGTGTGCTTCGGTGGGCTGCTGGGAGCCAGCCGGGGTGGTGGGTGCGTCCAGCTGTGTTGTCTGTGCAGGGGGTGGGGTATCCTCGATGCAGCGGTGCTGCCCTGCTCCTGGAGGTCAATTGCCTAAGATGTCCATGGACTGTTGTGGGGCGTAGGTGTCGGAAGTGTGGTGGTCCTCTTCAGCATCACTGTAGAGTTGTCTGGTCTGCTCTGCTGGAGGTGTTGTTTGTCCCTCTGCAATGTGAAGGGGAGATGCTTGTTGACATTGTGTTGGCATGTATGTTGCCACATTGTTCAAGTTTACATACAGACTTCATGACAATGTACATTGTGACTGTTTGGGAGGGGCGGACTATTTGATGCGGGACAGTGGACATTTGGACTACATGACGTAGCTGAGGTTGTACACGTACATTTGCATCTCACAGTTTCCTGCTATGTCATATGTGATTGGCACTTTCTACGCACAGGCGGACCCAGTTGTGTCCTCTGTTCTGCAGTGTAGGTGTTGGACTGTGTACCACATTGTCATCCATGTGGGTGTGCTGTCATTGCTATGTGTGTGTGCTGCATTGTGTGGGAGTCGCACCTGCAGCTGTGATTTTGCTGCCCCTTATCCCTTGGAGGCGGTGTGGCTTTTGTGCTTTTGAGGTGCTGTGATGTTGGCGACTTGGGTCATTTGTGCTCTTGGACGGTTTTTGTACTCTTGTGCATTGTTTGTCTGCAGATGTGTTGTTGACGTCAGTGGTTGTTTGTGCAGGTGGATGTGTCAGAGTGTGACCTGCTCCTTTCCGGATGTGGTCCACACTCAGCCACCTCAGTCTCGTGGTGTGCACAGTGTCATGGTGATTGTACTCCAGCCATGCTGCTGGTCATGTGGTGTCACTTGCATTGTCAGTGTGGCTCTCACATACGCATCTTTGCTGTGTTTCGCACGGGTGCATGTGTGTGTTGTGTAATTGGTGATGTGTGGGGTGGGACCCCTTTGGGCACATGGTGAACGGGGGCCTACTTGATGTTTGTATGTGTGCTGCAGTGTGCCACGGGGATCAGGGACATGACCCAGGGTCATTGTGGGTGTGCGGTGTGCTACACGTCGTTGTGCATGTGTGCCATTGTGCCCGTCCCCCCCGTCCCCACAGTCCCTGTTCGTTACTCACCCTGTTGCTGTTGTGTCAGGTCATGTCGAGCAGTGTCCGGACTCCCGACTCCTTGCACCGTCTCCACACTGATGACTGTGGCTGCCATTTGCTCCAGCTCCTCCTGTGGCGCAGGACTCCCACCTCCATTCGCCGTTGCTGCCTTCCTGTTGGCAGCGGGTTTCTGCTTGGTTTGGCTTTTCACATCGTGCCAGCGCATCTTGGCCTCCTCGACACTCCGGCTGCATTCACGATGGAATGCCATTTTTCCGTCTGTGTTGCCAATGACACGGTGGAGGTGACGGACAGTTGTTGTTCGTGCTCTGTCACCTCCGTGACGACGATCCGGTTGTCATGCGGACTGTACCCCGTCTTCCTCTTCTCCTTGGCCTTCCCCGACCCCGAGGTTCCTTGCTGGTGGTCTGTGGGACTTGTGGGGTTCGCGTTGACCTGGGCACTCGTTCCGGGTGCCTCCATGTTGCTACGCAGTTTATTTTGTTTGTGGTTTGTTTTTCTTGTTCAGCTTTTATGGTGCATTTTCCCACATGACGCGTGGGGATTGCAGGCCTGTCGCTGGTTATCGCTGATTTTTGTATCGCGGTTGGCCTCATCGCACCTTTATTCGCGTTTCGCATTTTTGCGGCGTCGCGTTAATTTTAATGCGGTCATTTGACACGTTATCGTGGGGCTATCGCATGGTGCCGCCAGGTTGGGAATACTACGTTAACACGGCGTTGTTTTCCCGCGATAGACTGCGATGTGCAAAGTTGCGTTAAGCTAAACTTGCGGTGGTTATCACACGTTCTTGAGAATATGCCCCTAGATGTTTCGGTGTTGTTAAAACCGCATACATAAAAAGGCACACATTGAATTCTTTGCATGTCATGGATAATTTATATGAACATTTCTGTATCTCAACTTTTAAGGCATCTTAAAAATTAAATACATTTAACCGTCCACAATTTCATATGGGTAACAAGATAGGTGCATTTTTTCCATATTGCTGAGACTCAGTCTAGGACTTTAAATGGAATTATTAAGCGATTGGACCAACTGAATGGGCATGGGGCAGACAAATTTAAAAAGGATGCCAAAAGCAAAAATGGGGTCACGTAGGAGTCCTTCTTTGTGGGTGTATATATGGTTTTGGAGTTTCAGACCTAGCATGGTAAGGTTAGATAGGGAAGATACAGTTGTCTCAGAAGGAGCTTCACCTGAGAGGTTCAGATCACCTAAAAACATGTGTTCATGCAAGAGCATAAAATTACAGATTAATTAAAAAAGATTATTCAGTTTATAGTGTGGCGCATCGGGCAGTCTGTATAACAAAACAACTTGCATAGTTTTGTTTTTAAATTTACAGAAGTTATTAACATTTTGCGAAGAACATTCAACTAGGGACCAATCAAAGTTATCTCTAATTCAGAGCATCACATAATTTTCACCCTCCCATCACGGCGAGACAAACGGTCAGCAAAGATGATGGTACAGCCAGGAGGGACTAAATCCAGGAGAGCAGAGTGCTATTAAGGGTTAGGTAGGCTTCCGTTCAACAGGTCATGTCAACTTTGCCATCGACTCAAGGCAGAATGTGTCTCTGAGAGAAAGCCTTCATGGGAACTCCAGCACGCAAAAATGCCGATATGGTGCTTTCTCAGTGGTGGTAAAAAGATCATGCCAGGTTCTCCTCATTCATAGAAGATGCCCTGTGCCACCTCTAAGTGTAACTGCCATTCGCGCTCCACTAGGTGTGGACAGCCGAGTTTGTCTGCCACTTCACTTGGAGTAATGCATCCTGGTACAGGACTCAAGACCCCACCACGCTCTGGTTGTTACAGTACCATATAGTGGTAGTGTTGTCCGTAAGCGCCTATACCTATATTAGCTTCCCTGTGATGGTGAGCTTAAAGGCCTTCAACATCAAGTAAATCACCGGTCACAGCAATAGATTGATATAGAGCCGGGCTTCCACCAGAGACCAGAATCCTCTAATATCCAGCTCTCCTAGATTGCCTCCCCGATCCAAAAGTGATGCATACGTCACCACCATCATTTCTGGGTGGGGTAGAGAGAGGGGTCTGCACTAATCCAATCAGAGTCCAGCAGCCACCACTGAAGGGCTTTTGTAGTTTCCTCTGATCGTTTTGGGCGAAGTCATCGCAGGTCCTGGAGTCGTGCTCCATTCCCAGGCACCTCAGGCATACCTTGTGGGGATCTGTCACCGGCATCTGTGTGCAACAGTCCCTGCAAGGCTTAATCCTGTCATTTTGGGAGTAGACATCCATTACACACTGGTAAGATTTAAAAACAATCAAGTGAAAAACTCAAAAGACAAAGGAGTAACTTCGGATCCGCATCTGAAGGTGAGGAAAGAAAGGAACTGATGTCAGCGCACATGAGTGGCGCTTATATGCCATCTACAGGTGGAAGGAGTACTCTTTTAAAGTTTCCGGATCCAGTCTGAAGCCTGGGAAATATTCATAAGGTAACAAATCTGCAGGTAGAAGCATCCATCAGAAAATATTCTTGAAGTGTGACCTCAATCAGGCTTTCTTCTTCGGAATTCTCTGTTGATACAGATCCATTTATGGTTATTTTTTCAAATTTCTCCTATAGCTACACCTCGTGCTTGCTACATATATTAATCAAGCAATCAAGTAGTATTTGTATAGCTCTGATAATCACCACAGGGGGTATCCAGGTGCTATGCTGCAAGGTGTCAGTTGAAAAGCCAGGTCTTGAGTCTCTTCTTGAAGTAACTCAACGAGGGTGAGGTACAGAGGTGGAGTGTGTTGCAGGTCCTGGCGCGAGGTGAGAGAAGGAGCGTCATCTGGAGCAGCTCCGGCGGATATGTGGTGTCTGGGTGAGGGTGAGGTTGTGGAGCAGAGGTTTCTGGTCGGCTGGTGGAAGATCAGACAGTGGTTCATGTAGTCAGGTCCTTTGTTGTGGAGGGCTTTGTAGGAGTGGGTGAGGAGTTTGAACTGGCATCTCTTCTGTACGGGGAGCCAGTGGAGGTCTTTCAGGTTCTGAGTGATATGCATCCTCTTGGGGAGGTTGAGGTCATCAGTCTGGCTGTTGCGTTCGGGATGGTCTGAAGTCTTTGCATGAGTTCGGTGGTGGTGCCGGCATAGAGTACATTGCCGTAGTCGGGTCGGCTAGTGATGAGGGCCATCTGAAAATCTTGCGGAGCATGCGGATCATGTGGCAACGGCGTTGATCTGCTATTTCATGGAGAGTTCGCTGCCTAGTATGATGCCGAGTTTGCAGGCGTGGTCTTTCCGGGTGGGGGTAGCTCCGAGCTACGCTAGCCACCTAGAGTTGTTCCATAGGGAAGTGTGTCTGCCGAAGATCAAAACCTGTTTTGTCCATGTTGAGTTTAAGGCAGTTGTCTCTCTTCCATGTCGCAACATTCATCATGCAGTTGTGGAAGTTAGTCATGCAGTTGTGGAAGTTAGTCTTCATCAATGTGAGGTTCGCTGAAGGCGAGAGGACGAGCTGAGTGTCCAGTAGCGTAGCTAGGGACTCTGCCGCCCATGGCGGTCCCTGCCTCCTGCCGCCGCCGAGCGCTGAAGAGCGGGGGGGGGGGTGCTGGCGATTAATTTAGCCGCCGCCCCCAAAACTCGTGCCCCCTCCGCCCCCCCCTTGCTACGCCAGTGTGAGTGTCGTCTGCATAGAAGATGATGCTGATGTGGAATCTGACGATGTCTGCGAGGGGTGTCATGTAGATGTTGAAGAGGATAGGGTTGAGGGATTAGCCTGGGGGTACTCTGCAGAGAGTGTGTTTGGGTTGAGAGGTGAAGGGAGGAATGTGGACTCTCTGGGTGCGTCCTGTGAGGTCCATCCATCTTAGCGTGTTGTCTGTGATTCCAATCTTGAGTAGATGATCAATGAGTGTGTGGTGGGAGACTGTGTTGAATGCTGTAGAGAAATCAAGGAGGATGAGGGCAGCTGATTCTCCTCTGTCAAATAGGACTAGGATGTCATCTTTTGCTGCGATCAGAGCTGACTCAGTGTTGTGCTCTGAAGCCCGATTGAGAGGGGTCCAGCAGCTTGTTTCTTTCAAGATGTTCTGAGAGTTGGAGGTTGATGGCCTTCTCCAAGACTTTGGCGAGGAACAGGAGGATGGAGATGGGACGGTAGTTCTGGAGCTCTCTGGGGTCTGCTGAGGGTTTCTTGAGGAGGGGTGTGACCTCCACGTGTTTCCTTGCATCGGGAAAGGTGGCTGTCGCTATAAAGAGGAGCAATAAAGAAAGGGGAAGGTCGCAGGTCATAGGTTGCTTTCCTCAAGCATCTGCATGACTTGTTCATTTTGAACTAGAATGCCCATACAATTCCCTTCAAAATGAGGACGCTACAAGAAAACATCTGATTCCGTCAATGAGATTTCATTACACCTCTAGACTTAAAGGACACCTACTTCCTCACTCCTCTGCATCCACACATCACCAGTATCCACGATTTGTAGTAGGGGGGGCAAATATCATTTCAAACTTATCTTATTTGGGAAAACTTTGTCTACTAAAGTGTTTGCCAAATGTCTACCGTATGTGAGTGCTTTCAGTGTGTCTTTTGGAGCCGATCGTCCATGTTGGGATGGGAATAGTCCCTCCATGATAAACAGACTTCTATCCCTGTCCTGGGTGCCTAACTGCTTGTGAAATTAGTATCCTGACTTATTTTGGCCCTGGCGTAGCAATACTCTAGAGTGTATGCAGAGTCCTAGGCCCGTGTCTGGTAATGTGAGGTCCAGAACCCTGTGCCAAGGAGAGGCAAGCCTACTGGCTGCTCTTGTGTAAAGTTCAACAGTTATGAGAAACATAGAGCCTTGTGCTGACGCTCCATGGCCGCGTTGACTGCATGTGCACACAGTGAAGGAATAGCACATCTATGGTAGTAGGATCCTGTGTGTTGTGAGAGTACTACGACCAGTGGAGTCTATTTTGGATGCTCCTGGTTTAGCATTGCACAAGATGGCAGATGAGGGAAACATCCATTACAACGCAGTCATTACATAGCACTGCTTTTACAACGCAACTGTTACAACGCAACTGCCTTTACATCGCATGCCATTACAACGCATGTCACTACAACGCATGCCATTACAACCCATACCATTACAACGCATGCCATTACAACACATTATAAGGTATGTAATGGATATTTTTAGTTTTAGGGTGGGTATGGGTTTTGGGGCAGATGGGAATAGTAATTTTTCCCCTACACTATCCAACACTTACCCTATTGTTGCACTCACTGGCGTGGGAATAGTAATTTTACCTCTACACTATCCAACACTTACCCTACTGTTGCCCTAAAAGTATTATGCATTGTAATGGTATGCGTTGTAAAGGAATGCGTTGTAATGGAATGCGTTGTTATGGTAATTTAAAAAATGCGTTGTAATGGCATGCGTTGTAAAATCATGCAATGTAATGGTAGTTGCGATGTAAAAACCGCGTTGTAAAAGCATGCGTTGCAATTGTTTGCGTTGTAACGTCATATATTCGCAGATGAGGACAGCTTCCACCAGACAGTGGAAGTCTACTGCCTGCGTTCCTATTGAAGATGGGTGGAGACTTAAATACCGAAATGAAGACAGGGCTTTCCTTAGAAATTCAAGAGAACTTTCACCTGGGCCAGTTGACAGAATTACAGTATAGTAGGACGGACCCCAGAGCACCATTGGCAAAGGACTTCAACCATACCGAATGCAGCCCCTGTCTGCCCTGTGGTCTCGCATGCCCCTTCTCCCCCTTCTCCCCCTCCCTCCCTGAGGTCTCACAGTGATGGCATTATACATGGTAGCATAAAAGGTGTATTGATATATACAGATATTTTCACTGTTCATATTCAGAAGAAACAAAATTGAGAAGGACATTGATGTAAAAAAAAGTGTACAGTAAGTAATATAAAAGGTTCTGAAATTGGTTTGCACAGGAAGTGAACGAAAATCACAACAAACAAAAAAAGAAAAGAGTTTCATGTCTTCTTTTGTTCTACTAACTGTGCAGCTGAGCAGTGTAAAAGTGCCATCTACACTGCATGTAACATTCTGTGTAATTTGCCCAAATTACACTTTTTTGGGCTGGGAATGCGTAAGAAATACAAAATTAACCGTAATAATCAATTGTGACACACAATTTCACAACAGAGACACAGACAGGCTAAATTCATTGTCATCAGTTTATTATTGCAGGGGATAGTCATTATTAAACACAATCAGCATTCAGATCTTCAATAGAGGTAGTTTATTTCATCACATACTAGAGCAGCTTTGGCATTTCCTCGCATTTGTTTTTGTTTTGTTGTTTCCAGCTGAAGGCCAGCAGATATAAAGCCCATAAAAAAAACAAGTTTCCCAGTTATATGCACAAAATAAGCTGAAGTGGGCAGACCCTACTCCAAAACACTCAAGTACTGTGTCCTGCTCAGGGCCGGACTGGGCACAGCAACCAGCCCTCTGGCAGATTGCTGCTCGACCGGCTCTGGGAGCGGGGGGCGGAGGGAGCTAGCAAGAAGCACCGCTCCCGCTTTTGTTACAGGGGGCCGATATTGCAGCACTGCTGCAAAACCGGATCCCAGTGACAAAACTGGCCCCCACGGCCACAAAACCGCCCTCCGGCACACCGGGGAAACGCCCGGTGCCCGCTACGGCCAGTCCGGCCCTGGTCCTGCTCTCTCGCTATGATGCATCTCATTAAGCACTATACAACTGAGAGCCTTCTTGGGCTACAGGCTGCACAAAGAGTGCGCATGCGCTAAGCCTTCCAGCCTATTGCAAGGACTTGTGGACAAGCTGGTTCTGTAGAAGAGCTGATCCAGTCCTAAAACACGATTGGCTGTTCCCCGGCCAGGCCGGCCTTTCACAAACACCGACTTGTCTTTTCCACCCATTCCATTCCCCACTAGTTTACCTACTTCTGGCCCTCTGACATCTCACACATAGCCTAACACCTTGTTCATCAGCACTTTCCATTTCCCTCTCTGCAGGACAAAATTCCTGTTCTCACTCATCAGCTCTGCCATTAGACCACTATTCTTGGACCTCCATCAACATTGCCATAATCCTCTCAACCGATACCTATTCACTCTACAGCGAGTCCACCATGCTGTGTCCAGTAACATGGAGTTTTAAGAAACAACCAGGATAGATAAATGCTCATAGGAAAGAAGGCACACAAATCCATAACAGGTTGTGAGGGCCCCTACAAACTAAAGCAAATGTTTAGCAGTCAGCGCACACAATTCAAACATATGTAATTCCACAAAGCAAGTAAGGCATATTAACAAGAATACACAAGGGCACTGGCAAAGCCAATAGGATAAACGCTTATCCTACAAGCGCTGACAACCACAGTCAAAAATGCCTACCACTAAGCAAAACCATTATAAAAGGATTGATTGTAGTATATCAATGTATTAATGAAAAAGAATTACATGTGTGATGCCAGGGTATACTTCTGAGGCATAAAATAGTCCCTCATGCATTCCAATGGAGGTAAAGGATATATTCAAACAGCCAACAGAAAGAAGGTGAAACTAAAATACTCCAGTGGAGTGACTCGAGATGTGACAAACATTGACTGTAGGTTCCTGAGTCAAAGTAAATGGCTCAAGCAGGCTGACCCAAAGCATCTATCTCACAATATGTTCACCATGAAAGGCACAATCACTGTTACATGCCAAAGCTTAAAAAGATAATCTGGCAGACACCTGCATCATCTATCACTGTTCAGGAATTACAGGTACAGGTGCTTGTAGCACTAACACTTACTGCCAATTTCAACTTCAGACACACATTTTAACCTCTACTAACAATACCAATGGCCACTGGAACTTTGTGATTGTGCGGCTGCGGCGATTTTCGCATAATTATAGATTTGCCGCATTTACCACATTACCCATTATCTAATGCATAATCTGCAGATGTTAACAAAAATGAAAATTAGTTTCCAGCTCAAATGATTCAAAAGTTACTAAAATTCAACGACATGTGTTCCCGCCCAGCTGGACTGGTCACTTTTCTGTTGTTTATTGCTATATTTGGACATGAAACTGGTACTAATGATGTGCAACCAATGCCCAGAGAGTATTACCAAGCTTAATGATGAAATAATGAAGTAATACTATTACCAAATGTGCCGCATAATTTGCCTTTTCTTGCTGCATAATTTACTCACCCTGCTGCATACTTTGGCCCTCTCCTGCCGCATAATTCCAGTGGCCCTGACAATACCTCACTGGCGCCCTTTTACCTATGCCTATCATACTTATTCTGTTTCCAAAAGAAACTGTGGAACGCTTGTTTTTTTAAAGGGCTAAATTAGTACCTGAAACAGCTTTGGTGCATTAATGCGACTTCAGATTACTGTTCTACAAACTTGCAATCTGAGTGTATGTGCTAAAAAAAACTAAATTATATTTCGCTGTCCATGGACGTTGCCCCTTGAAACCTAGAACAATGAGAGATTCACATTTTCATAGACCGCAGAAGAATCAATTGTAGCTTAATCATAGACATATTTCCCATTACTACCTATGATAAGTTGTATACAGATTAGGCAAAGCATACTGAGAGAAACACAAAAAGCAACAATGTAATGTACAGTTAGAGCAAACTGATCCATTCTGTATGTTAAGTGCTCATCAATTCAACTCGGACTAGTTAAGGCATATTACTCTGCGGATACTATTTTCATGATGGTAGTTTTAGATGGGGCTCATTAGATAGAGGGGCCGACCCTTTCTTCCTCTGCAGTGCTGAACCAAGTTGTAAGAACAAAGTTTCAGCTACATTTCCAAGGGTCTCTTTGACGAGTTTACTTTACAGAATGAGCTTAGTGCATTCAACCAGGCAACACCCAATGTGGTTTAATGCATTAAAATTAAGACTTACTCTCCATAAAACATCTATTTCCCCCCTTCAAACTATCCAGAAACAACCACTTCAAACGCTTGAGCTCCAGGGGCTTGCAAAGGTTTGGAGAAAGGAAATGGGAGGTCAGTGGAGACCACCATTCCATTAGACTTGCATCAATCCTACAACCATGTGCGTTCTACTGCAAGGTCATTAGTAGGGGGGGGTCCTCAAATTGTTTAAAGCCCGACTTCCCCTCGATTTCTCATGAAAAACAACAAAAGAGTCCCTTTCTCCAGAGTGTATGCAACCTCTAGCCTTTGTAAACGATTAGTGAAACACGATGCAGAATTAGGCAGTGGCATAGCAAGGTGGGGGGGGTGGGTCACCCCGGGCCGCACGGGTTTTAGGGGCAGCGAGCCCCCCCCCTCGCTCTTACCTGCAGACGTTGCCCGTGGGGGCGGCAAGCGCAGGAATTACCAGCACCCCCTGCCCTCCCCCTCCGTTTTTACATTCGGCCGCCGCAAGCGGCAAACGCAGGGACCGCCATGGGTGGCAAGAGGCCTAGCTACACCAATGGAATTAGGTATTACTGGGCCCTCTATCACAGATAGAACTGGCATGCAGCCTGTAAAAGTGCTTCTGGTTATTCCTATGGTTCTCCACCATACACTATTTATTGCACTCTAGCTAAATGACCAAGAACTGGGAGTCATTAAACATCACCACACCTGGGACAGACACAAAATCAGCCAAAAAACAAGCCATCCAGTTTGACAAGGCACAGGAAAAAGTGATTTGGTTCATGGAAATGGGCTTCCCTGCAGCTCAGAAAAGAGTATGTTAGTTCAGGCAGGAGACCATAAAGTTCAGGTGCAAAATGAATACCACAGAATACCATATGCAAATCAGTTGCTGAAGATTCCCCGGCATTGGTCCTGTATCTGGATGTACAACATACGCTGCTTGAACTTAGTGGTATCTATCTATAGAAACAGGGCTAGAACCAAGGGAAGGATTGCGCTTTAGAAATCTAAATTACTTATGCAAAGCCCCTATTTTCTGGGGTTTGAATATTCCTACCCCTGCGCTTGCCCCGTTTGTTCAGAGGTTGGAATTAAGAGTTGGGTGTATTTTATCACACCAGGTAAATGCAATCACCATTACATTTCAGCAGGTCAAACTTGTCAAAATTAAAAGGTGGGAGATCCAGTAAATATCAGAAAATGCCAACTTTGGTCTGGGAAACATAAAAAGCCACGTTATGCCCCAATTGGAAGTAAAGACCTTGGAATAGGCGATAATTTTTCTACAAGAAAAAATTTAAGTCCAGGGTTATTAATTTTATCAGGGGCAATAATCACAGCATTCTCTACGGATCAGCTCAGTCACGACCATACGCTATTTGAGATGGTAATACATGCCCAGTCAATCTTACTTGACCAAAACTACAACACAAACTGGTTTTGAAGTTGAGCAGCAAACAAAACAGACCATTCACAACAGAAAATCTCTGAAAAACAGTCTCTCTTGAACTAAGACAATGAAGAGAGAAGCTGCCAAATACAAAACAAAGAAAAAAATTATTTTTTCCCAGTATAAGGCATAGATAGACTTGTGCAGTTGGAGCAATCTAAACTATCTATATATAAGTGTATGTACACATACACACATTCATATATATATATATATATATATATATATATATATATACCCCTCCAAACAATAGCCAGGATCCTGCTATTCATTCTCTGTGAGTGTTTTATTTGATGAGGAGAAATGCTGCTGCAGCATCAGACGTATTCTCCATATCCAAAGTGGCTCTCGTCCTCTCTACCCCATTCGTTGACTTGCAGAAGGGTTCGCAATCAGTCTCCCAGCGACAATGGAGTGCATCGGAAACAGATGTATACTGAGGTAGTTGAGGGTGAGTTCCATAAGGCAGGCTTGAGAAATGCTACCAAGTTCCCTGATGGCGAAAAGAGATGTTTTTACCTGGAGTTATATTCAATGGTCAAAGGTGAATATAAGGCTGCAGTATACTGCTTTCCAGACTTATCTGGGTGGGTGTCTGTTAGTGTTGCTTTTCTTTGGTTTCCTCATGGATGTTGCTCGGCGGCATTAAGTCCGCTGTGGGGGATCGGAGAAAGGTGGTGAACCCGCCAATCAGGAGAAGGTTCCCCAATACAGCAATGATCATGATCCCCAAGGTGCCAAAGGTAGAGGGCAGTGGTGTGTTGGCCGTCAGCCAGGGCCGCCGCACATTCATGTCTGTCAGGACAGCCTCCATCTGGAAGTGAGTGCCCACCACTGCACAAATGTGGAACAGTTGGTGGCTGTGTCCTGAAGCGAAAGAATACAAATATATTGACTTTGGGAAGAAGATGCATTTTTTATCACCAGTAGAGAATGCATGTTGAACATCCAAATGCAAGAAGGTTATTATAATAGCTTCAGAACATTGATTTCTTTATTGGAAATGCATCCTGGCATCAAAACCTGGTACTCAAAGAAATCATGACAATATATCTTTGCAAGGACAGCTTGATTATGTAAAAGTATCTGCTCAAATATCCTCTTTTCGATATATTATTAATAAGGAAAATATTACTCTGAAACCATCAGTTCATAGATTGTAGTGCTGTATATTCACATGCTCTGCATAGTTCTGACATTTAGTCGTGGGCGTAGACGTTTTCAAGTTGTTTTTCTTAGAAGACGTTTCGAGCCACAAAGTTCTTTGAGACTCCGCCCTCAGCTCTCAATGCACTAAGCCAAAGACTCCACCTAAGATTTTTTTTTCCCCAGCGGGTAAGTAATGTCAGTGGAGTGTAGTGACAGAAAAGAAGTACTATGCATTGTGTAAGATTAGAAGTATAATACACCATAGATCATAGCTCACTACCGGGGAGGAGGGTGGGTACATGCAAATCTACAGTACTACGAAGAGATGGTTACAGGGTACGTAACATTTTCTGTTCATAGCATGTGTGACTGTAGATACACATGCTCTGCGTATATGTAAAGCATTTCCTCCTGTAAGTGGTGACTAGCGAGCAGATGATTCAGACTCTTGGAACCAAGCCGTTAACACTGTTTGCCCAACTAAATCCTGCTGATGGGTCTGAATATCTACTCAGTAGTGTTTAGTGAATGTGACTGGTGCTGACTAAGTAGCAGCTTTACAAATGTCTACTAAAGGAATATTACACAGAATAGGTCAGACTAGCTGCCTTTTTTCGAAGGAAAGTATTCTGAATGACATGCGCAACATATGCTTAGCCTTAGTATAACATGCTAATCACCTAGCAATACCTGCCTTGGGAATTGGATTTCCAAAGTGAGGCTTAGCAAAAGTGACAACGTTTGTGTCTTGCAAGTGGACTTGGAAACAAGCCACAAGTTCCTTCTTGATAAAACATAAGCATCTTTGTAATATCTAGAGTGTGTAGTGCTTTTTCCGCCACACTGTCTGGGGTGGAAAGAAGATGGGCAACTCGATAATCTGGTTAACATGAAAAGGGGAAGTCACCTTCGGTTTGAAATTTTGGGTTTGTCCTCAAAACAGCTCTATCCCTGTGAACTTAAATAATGCTTCCTCGATAGTTAAGGTTAGCAAATGACTAATTCTACAAAGAGATGTGATAGCAACCAGAAAGGCTACCTTCCAGGGCAAGAAGTGCATATTGTAAGAATGCAGCAGTTCGAACGGAGAACCCATTCATCTCATGAGAACTCTATAAAAATTGGAAGTTTGCGCTGGAGAAGTTTTTGGAGGAATCACCCTTTTAAGGTCCGCCATGAAGCATCAAGGACTGGTATTTTAAGAACAGAAAAATGTTCCCTGTTCTGTACGTAGTCTGCCACTCTTGCCAAGTCTAGACAAATGAAAGTGTATGCCAAACCCACATTCTGTAAATGCAGTAAATAACAAAGGATATCCTGAATAGAGGTTTTGAGAAGATATATTTTTTATGAATGCATCAATGCAACAATGAACAAATCTTTTCCACTGAGCAGAGTAGCAGGCCTACGTGGTGGGTTTACATACCTAACACAGGATTGCACCTTCTATTGCATCGGCCCTGAGCACCTTCGTGACCCCATTGATAAGCATTTTTATTCTTCCAAATATAAAACTTACCTCCTCTCCGTGTCTTGTCTCTCCTCCGTCATTTCTCCTAGTCGTCCCTCCGCTGGGCCAGAACAGGAAGTATCCAGGCTCCCCTGACCAATCACAATGCTGCAATGCAGCGTTGTGATTGGTCTGAGCGCTGTGGTTCGGCGCTCATCCAGTGAATGGGAGCGTGGGTATATTCTCCACCAGGCTGTGATGCAGCCTGGGTGGAGAACATGCAAAGTGCACATGATTGTTTAGCTGGCCCAAGAGGGTCGGCCAAACAGTTATTGTGCACTGACAGAGTGCCCTCCCCCGCCCCGCAAAGCCGCAGCAGCAGGAACAAATGAAATAATAATAACAACGAGTTATTATCATTTTATTTTTCCTTTATTTACACTGCTGAAAGCAGTGGGGGCGACGCTCCTCCGCCTTAGCAGATGAGCCACCACTGTTGGGGCAGTATCAGCAGAATCCAACACACACCAGATGTATGCATTTGATACTACCTTTCCTTCACCAACCAACTCTTGCTGCTCTTGCGGTCGTCTTCGGGAGGTGTTTAACTCGCTAATCCTCACAAAAGCCATAATCTGGGGCCTGAGCTTTGGCTGCGGCACTCCTCTACTCCAGCCTCAGACTCATCGGAGGACAGCTCCTCTGGGCTCTGCTCCCCCTACACCAGCTGTGCACTGGAAGGCCCAGGCTCTTCTCCCTCAATAGCAAATGTGTCCTCAAGTCAGAACAGGTTTGGTGTTTTAAGTCGCAGTCTCTGCATTTTGTGGTCTGCCTAATGGCATTTAGGTGCTGAATGGTCTTTTTGCACCAGAATGCTTTACAAACTGAGCAGATTGCTGCATTGTGATTGGGGACCAAATAAAAGTTGCACAGCCAATGCCACGCTGACCAGGACATTTTGCATTACATTTAGGCTAAAATTGGAAAATTCTCCTCTCCATAACATCCCCAAACAATAGTCATTCTTTACTCGACTTGTTTCTTCGAGGGAGCTGCGACGACCCTGCTCGGAGTCGAGACCCAGCGTCCCAGTCCAGCAAAGTTTGTCTATCACAGTAGTTGAAGTCTCAGTGAATGGCGCCAAAGGCGCTGGTGTCCTGTGAAGTTCTCCCGTTGCTATGATTGAAGCCTCGATGGCTGACACCTAACTTCCTCATGAAAAACCATGTTGGTCCTCGAGCTGGCACTAAAACATCTGAATCCGATGGCAGAAAAAAAGCCAATAGGAGGTGGAGACTTTGACCTGGTGCATTGTGGACTGAAATTCAAGTCAGAAAGTGTCTTGTGCCTCGAAACGTCTTCAAAGAAAAACAACTTGCGAATGTCCACGACCAACACTAAATGGCATGGGTATGCAGAGCATGTGTAAACAAAGCCAAATATGCTACAAACCTATTTTTATATATCACTTGCTCCTGAGGATTCTGCTTATTCTGAGCAGTCTGAATAAAAGGTATTTCTGCTACCCACCTCAATTGTATGTATTTTATCAACCAGCTACCCACTTCAACTGTATTTATTTTATCACCCTGCATAAGTTTTAAGGCAGAGTTGACATTGTGGGATTCAACTACAGCTACTCACAAATCTTTGCAGCAGCAAAAGAATCCAAAGAACCTATTTTTTTCTGCACCAAGTCATTTTACGTCAAAGCTCAGATCTGGCTCCACTGTAATCTATATAATAAGGGAACTTCTATTGTGGAATAAGACATGTCATGCAACCACAGGGAGTCAAAGTTCTGCATTAACTTGAAATGTTATGCCTTCATTACCAAAGTAATCAAAGCGTCCAGGGGCCAGTCGTTCTGGCAAATGTGAAGCAAACAGGATGACAGTGAGCAGTGCACAGAACAGATGACAGATGTAAGATGAAACCGCCATGTTGGAGTTGCAGTCCTCTCCAAAGCAGAACAGGAGCTAGAAGAAAAGGAAATAGCAAATCCATCAGCAAAGACATAAAAAATGCAAATTTTACAAGATACTCAGAAACAGGAACTGCTAAGAAACAATCTGCAAACCAATGGGAGTTGATCTCATCCGCCAAGCCACAAGCCCGAGCCAAAAAGTAGTATAAAAAAGTAATTTGTCTTTGCCAGGTGGCAGGGAAAACCCAACTTGCCTCCCCACTAATTACCTATCAAAGAAATGTTAGGTGGAAATATAATGTATATTAGAAGTTACTAGTGTTTTCTGCCTCTAAGGGTAGAGGTGTCTGTGACCTCCTCCCTGAGGGTGAATGTGGACCCCAGGGACACCAATACACTGTGTCACGCCTCCCCGACACTCACCATTGCAGGCACAAACCCACACGTTGAGCAAAGAGCTAGTTATAAATGTAGTTGGGGCATGCCCTCAGAAAACTGTGTGAGTAATATGAATTTAGTATACAGTGCAGTACTGTGAGAGGAAGTGTCTGCATTAGTATGGAGACACCCCTATGTGGCCACGATCAATGATAATGGGTGGGTGCATCAGCTGGTAGGAAATTATCATCATCATCATAAAACTTTATTTCGGTCATACTACCATAAAAGTGCAAGTGCGATACAACTCATATGAATAGGATAAAATCAAAAGGTAAACATAAATAACATACTTAAAACATCAGTCGAGCACTAGTCTACAGTACAGTAAATATATGGATTAACCACTTGGAGCAAAATGAAAAGAAAGAAACCAGTAGGAATTCCAACTAGTAGGAACCTCGGCCTGCAACTGCCGGGTCTGCTATAATGTACCTCCAGGCAAAGGCTTTCGTAAGGGCTGATGTTCTATTTGAAGAACATTATCCCAACACAGCCTGATTCAGCATTGAGGTTGAGCTCCTCACACACCATGACATGAATAATTAAAACACAGGCCAAACTTGGAAACACAGAGCCCATGAAATGTTCCTAATTTAGAAAAATGTCCTTTGGTGAGAAATGTACAGCAAAAAAAAACTTCACCTGAAGGCAATAACCCAAAGAAATCTACACCACTTGCAAGTGACTAACACCAAGAACCATACTGACCACAGCTAACTTGGAGACACAGAGACAACGAAACTTTTAGAGCCCCTACAGGTATTTGCCATCCTACTGCTGCCAACAGCTCACATCCACAGGATAATGCTGCTGGACTAACGCTAGCGCCTTAGCATCAGAGAAGGAGACCTATTCCCGGTCCTAGGATGCCAAGGTTTTTTAGTATGCATGCTGTAAATCCTACATCTTCAGAATGGAGGGAAGGGATACCACGTTGGGAGAACTGAGGCACGATGGCAGGTCAAAGGTCACATCAGCAAGGTTGACTAAGCAGCCTAAGAGGTTATATCAAAGGTATCCTGCGCCCAGCAAATGGAGGCCTAGAGGTGTGAGGATGGCCTTCCCCTTTTAGGATGATCAGCACGCCCCGCTCACCGCGCTTACCTGTGCCGGCCGCCGCTGGCCGGAAGAAGATCGACAACACAGCTTTGAAAATAGTACACTTGCCGATTGCTGTCAAGGACATGCCTCAGTGTAGTGTACAGGCTTAGAGAAATCTGGGTTGCACTGCCAGTGTGGCTTCAGGGCCGCAACACAACATCCATGCAGAGAAAACTCAGGCTCAAAACCTCACATTACTTTCAATCTTACAGCCAGTTGTGTTGTTTAGATATGAGAAATTAAACACTTAGGGGCATATTTACGTTCCCTGGCGCATCCCTGCATATCAGCAGTGATGCGCCAGGGAAAATGCGTCACGCAAGTTTACCCTTGAGCCACGTCCGATGCGCCGCATTTACAATGCGGCGCATCGTGGCGCAAGGATAAGCAGATGCGTGACGCATCTGCCGGCGGAAGGTTGGCGCAGTGCTGAAGTTGTGTCGCAAGCGCGACGCAACTCCAGCACTGTTCCAACCTTCCCTATCCCTAACATGGTGCGTCAATCCTTACGCCTGCTTGAAGCAGGCGTAAGGATTTGACGCACCAGCGTCGAGAAAGTGACTGCGTGAAATCTTGTAGATTTCACTACGTCACTTTTCCGAGGCGTTCCTGCGCCGGAACGCCCCCCCAGCGCCGGTACGCCCACATGAAACCTGACGCAGGTTTCATGTGGCGCAGGGGTTTACTACGTGACGCATCTCCCTAGATGCGTCACGTTGTAAATATAGCGCAATGCGGCGCATGGTTTGCGTCGCCGCTGCGACACATGCGTGACGCACCGGCGGCGCAAAAGTGGCGCAAGGGGCTTGTAAATATGCCCCTTAGCTACTTAGATTGGTTTACATTCTGCTCTATTGCTGAAGAGCATTAGTTTGGGGGCAAGGGGAGTACTATGGCTTGTGGAGGCAGACTTGTGCTGGTGGACTTTTGGAATTCACACCACATCTTGCTCTCACGTTATCTTAACTGTTAAGAGTGGAAGTGTTTTTCCATTTCTGCTGATGCTTCTCACCTTTCGTTACACCAAACTAAACAGCTGAATACTCGCAGGGTGGCACCAGAGGGAAACATGCTGACATAAATAAAATGTCTCTCTGAGCTGCATAACCAGGGGCTTGGGTACCATATAGTGAGGGAAGTGCAGTGGCACCGAGGCCCATGGGAATTAGGGGGTCCTCTGACCCCAATTAGGGCTCTGTTTCAATACCAAACTGTGGTAACGAATAGTTTCTTACCTGTCGGTGTAGTTTTGCAGCTTGAAGAATTTTCTGGATTCACATGCTGTGCATTATTCCGCCATCTAGTGGTTGGGTCCGGAATTACTGTATTTGTCCTTTTTAGGTCTCGCCTGAGCCAGCGCATGCGTTGCTCTGGCGAGAGTTTTAGTAAGCGGGTTTTGGAAGTGCAAACAGCAGTTTGCTGGCGCCCAGCTTGCGTTCACGCGAGGGTGCACGCGCGATCAGGCGCCATATGGCTTCCCTCGCGATTACTTTCGCGGCCGCGTGGCTGTGTCAGTTTCACGGCCGCGCGGCATTGCTTGTTTAATGGAGCTCCACTTACAGCTGCCCACAGACATGCCCCTAAACCGACCCACATTTTACTCGCAGGAGCCCTGGCAGTCAAACCCCAGCCCGCCCACTTGAGGCTGCAATAACTGTCAGGTATTGGAAAAGCTAGTCAGTTGGGAAATTCGGAATTCTTTTCAAATATTGCGTCTTCTTCAAGTGCCACTTCATGCATGTCGCCAAGTGAAAACTGTGCGCACAAACGATTTTGTGAAATCTTTCAGACAACTACATCATCCCCTGAAAAATTCCTCCGTTTTAAAATAATGGTATCAAGCAGATTTTTTAATTTGAATTCAGGGAGAATAGATATGCAAAGCCCTGAAGTTTCTAGGCACGTAATTAAACACAATGATTCATGGCATGCTTATTGTCAGAAGATTTCAAAATGGTAACGAGCAGAGTCTGGCAGAACTCGGGATACCTCGCAGCATCTATTTGTGGTGAGTAATGGCAGCTGACAATCTCTGTAAAACAACGTGAGACTGGTTCACACACAAGAGCTTTGAATTTAGCAGTTCACTACGAAGAAGCATCTGAGTGGCACATACAATTAACTCTGTATTTATGGAAATTCTTGTATTGTGTTTAACAGGATTTATTTGTCCTGATTCTTGATTTTCATATTAGTTTGGAAAATTAGAGCGGCAAATTATGAAACCCTGAGCTTCATTACAGGCATGCCAACCCATCAACCACTTACATCTCTGCAGACGTGCCTGTTTCTTTAAATACTTCCCCTTTCGCTCGTTTTATCCCACACTCTGCTTTTTTTCCTGGTTAAAAACTGACATCATCCCGGGAACTTTAAGGCAGGGCTACGAGTGCTCTGCAGCTTGTTTTTCACTCCTTGTCTTCTGTTTTAGGACTGTATTTATTTTTGTCTTTCAGAGTACACCGTGAGTAGAAATGGAAGCCTGTATTTTTCTCTTCTTTACGCTACAGTAATGCATGTGTCTGCCCCTAGGCCGGTAACTTCACTGGTATTCTCGGGCTGACAGGACTTCCCCTGCTGTTTCTTCACCGCCATCTCCTCTGTGCTGTTAAAACTCACCCCTGCATGCCGAGGATCAGAAGGAGTGGGCGAGCCCACTTGTGAAAACATTTGGTATTAAAGCATGCAACAAATGTTAGTGGGTCTCCCGATGCATTCATAGGAGTGCGGGTTGCCCTTCACGTGGTTGTTCTCCGCAGTATAACTTCAGTGGACCGCCTTTAAGGAGGTTCTTTCCTGATGCAAGGTAGTCTGGTTCTTTGCACACCACACCTTACCTCGTTCCTGTTTGAATTTAGTTCACCAGCCAACATATCGTTTCTAAAACGTCATCTGTTCTTAGCATAAGGCCTACTACTGTACAGCGTTTAGATCACTAAAGGGTTTGCCCATGGGAGGAGTGTGGGCATGGGACGCTGGCAGTGTCTGTTGTCTTATATATCGGAGGATTGTAGTTATTTTGGAATTCCCCCCTATGACATGGTTATCTTTTGGCATTTTTACTTTATAAACACACACAATATATTTTTTTCCTATTTACTTCAGTGTGTTCGTTTTGTAAAGCACGCCATACCCTGCTAGTGCTTACAGCAGGGTGCAAAAGCGGGGAGGGGACTAGAATTAACTCTTTGAGCACCAATGTAAAGGGCATAACCGGCTGCTGTGTATAACCAAAGCACAGTAGGTATCTTAGTGAGTGAAAGTTTGAACTATTGGTGTTGCAAATAATAATGCAATGCCAATAGCTCAAATTTCAGTAATGCGAGACCTATTGCATTGCAAATGCTTTAAAGTGGGCAGCGTGTACATTTAATGGTGTGGCCTTTCTGTGCGGTGCTACAAATCATGAGGAGTGACTGCGCTTCATGGGTGCCAACTGCTTTCATACATAGAGGTTGGGGGTTTCAGTGAGCACATGAAATAGACGGGGTACCTCATTTTGTTGTTTACTAGAAAGTGATTGACACAGAAAGAGTGGGCGGGGTTTACACTCCTGTGGTCTGTCACCTAGTCAGGGGAAATCCTTCTGTGGCTACGGCATGGAGCCTATGCTTTATATAGTACAGTTGAGTTGTATGGGAAAGTTTGGTGGACTGCAGCTTTAAATGTTTTGCAGAAAATTACGTAATTCAGATACATATCAACGAGCAATTGTATTTGACAGAAAATGGCTGCTTAATGGTAAACGCTCCTCGTGCATAAATGAGGCTGCTGTTAGAAACCTTCTCCTAGACTTGTCTAGAACTTTCACCTTACACATGTATGTTTGTGTGTACTGTACACTTGTCTAGAAGTTTCGCCTTACACATGGGTGTTTGTGTATACTGCAGACTTGTCTAGAACTTTCACCTTACACATGGGTGTTTGTGTAAACTGTACACGTGTCTAGAGTAAAGTAATGTCATCGTATCTTTGCCTGCTTACATGCTTCAGTCTTCCACCTAAAACAAACCATATCGGTGTTTCACGTCACTTCTTCCCTCTCTCTCTTTCTCCTCCCTCGGTTTCTCTCTCTCTCTCTCTCTCCCCCCTCTTAAATTCACTTGCTCCTTCATTGTCTCTCCTCTCTCTTCCCCCTTTCTCTCTCTTTCTCTCCCCTTAATTCTCTCTCTCTCTTTCTTCTCTCTCTCTCTCTCTCTCTCTCTCTCTCTCTCCCCCCTCTGAAATTCACTTGCTCCTTCATTGTCTCTCCTCTCTTCCCCCTTTCTCTACCCTTCTTTCTCTCTCTCTCTCCCCTTAATTCTCTCTCTCTCTCCCCCCTCTCAAATTCACTTGCTCCTTCATTGTCTCTCCTCTCTCTTCCCCCTTTCTCTCTCTCTCTCTCCACTTCATTCGCTCTCTCCCCTTCTTTCTGTCTCTCTCGCTTTCATTCACTCTCTCTCTCTCCCCTTCATTCTCTATCCTCTCTCTACCCTTCTTTCTCTCAACTCCCTACCCTTCTTTTGCCTCTCTACACTTCTCTCTATCTCTCCTTTATTTACGCTCCTCTACCTCTCTCTTCTCTCTGTCACTCTCCCCCATAAGCTCCATCTGCTATTCCTTCTTCCATTCTTTTCTATATCTTGTATTTGCTCATTCACTCTCCTCCTCTTTCGCCTGCATGTTGGTTAAATCTACACAGCAGACAAGGAGCCTCTGGAGCGGTCTCAGTACAGTGCTGCATGCTTTAGAACATTTAGTCTTTCCTCGATTACAGCACCCCATATCACAAATTAACATGTCCACATTTTACTTTAATACCGAAACATAACGTTTGATTTAATCGCATTAGGGTGCTGAGAAAAATGTTAAAAGATACATTTCGTAGCTTGCAAAGGCCCCGTGACCTTTTAGTGTGTGTTTTTAAGTACACCCGTCTTCCTCCCCCCAAAAAAAATTATTGGTGTTTCACATCACTTCTTCCCTCTCTCTCTCCCCCTCTCTCTTTCTCTCCCTCTCTCTTTCCCTCTCTCCCTCTTCTCACTATTCACTTGCTACTTCATTCTCTCTCCCTCTTCCCCCTTTCTCTCTCTCTCCCCTTCTTTCTCTCTCTTTCTCTCCCCTTAATTCTCTCGCTCTCTCTTTCTCTCTCTCTCTCTCTCTCTCCCCCCTCTGAAATTCACTTGCTCCTTCATTGTCTCTCCTCTCTTCCCCCTTTCTCTCTACCCTTCTTTCTCTCTCTCCCCTTAATTCTCTCGCTCTCTCTTTCTCTCTCTCTCTCTCTCTCTCCCCCCTCTGAAATTCACTTGCTCCTTCATTGTCTCTCCTCTCTCTTCCCCCTTTCTCTCTACCCTTCTTTCTCTCTCTCCCCTTAATTCTCTCTTTCTCTCTTTCTCTAGCTCTAGCTCTCTACCTCTCTCTGTACCTACCTCTACCTCTCTACCTCTCTCCACCTCCCTCTCTCTACCCCTCTCTCTACCCTTGAAGCATTGGCATAGCCAATAGGTCTCGCTTTTGTGACCTTATAAGTATTTAGTTATAAAGCACAATATCCTTGGTGCAACAACATCAACTGTTGCATAGCTAAACACTTATAAGGTCCCAAAGGCGAGACCTATTGGCTATGCCAATGCTTGTTTTTTTTCCCGTGGTTGGTGGGCGTCGAGGCCCATGGGAATTAGGGGGTCCTCTGAGCCCAATTAGGGCTCTGTTTCACTACCAAACTGTGGTAAGGGAGTTATCTGTCTTGCCTGCACGAGGGCCTATGTATCCCTTGCTAATCCATTATGCATAAGTCAATTTGCAGTTATTACAACCTCTGATTTCTTTTGTATGCAGTTCTTATTACTGTGGGACTCCAGGGACCTAATTCTGAAGGGTGGGCCAGAAATGCTTGCAGGCGATGAGACAGACAGACAAACTCTTGCAGGAAATGTCCTAACAGTTATTTCTTCTGACGGAGGCTGCAAGCATTACTGAATTAAGGGGTGCACATTCTTTTTCAAACAGGGTTTTTGAATGTGATATTTTGGTTAATGAATTATGACGAACTTAAATTTGCGTGACATGAGTTTACATTATGGCTAGGGTTTGGTGAGGACTAAGTCAGTCAGTTACGCACTGTAAAAATTAAACAACATCGATCAGCACTAGAGTTCTTACAAAAACTATTGACGACAGCTTGTTATGCAGTTTTAAATTTTATGAAGAAAGCTATGGGCACTAGGGAAAAATATGAATTAATATTTTAACAGAATTTTACATGTTTTGTATACACCCAAGAAACAACTGTCTTGCGGCCGCTCATTCTGTTTTGATATATATGTTTTAATTAATTAATAATATTTTGTATAATGAATTGCTTTATTCTTTGATGGCACTTTGCCGAATAAAGATGTCTTGACTGACTGACTAAGTCAGATCTCTATAAATATATCAAACCATAGAAGCCCACTGGTGTGTACATTTTTTTCGCATCAAAGTCAGCCGCAGCCCGTGCAGGTAAGAGCGGTGGGGCCTGGCAGGGGTGTTTCGACAGACAACTACGAGGGAAAAGTAAATAATTAATTAATTTTCCCTCCTCGTCCTCTGTGGAAATCCCCCCCCCCCCCCCACCGGGTCTCACCGGTCCCTCGCTCTTACCTGCACGGGCCGCGGCTGATCACAGTATATGTGCAAAATTACTGAGCCAATGTTCGAAGGGACAGACATATGGATGCTAAAGCACACATCTTCCTTTACTACAAACGTAGGAAAGCTTCATGAATAGATCGCCGCTATTGCAAAAAGTATTAGACAATACGTTAATGGACACTAACCAAATGGCACAATATCCACCAGCACTTTTCACCTTTACATATTAATGCAAGCACGTGAAAGAGAAGAGCAAAGGCTGGTGCTTCACAGATGATGGCAGGATAATATATCCAGTAGATTTACAAAGGTTTCAGAATCTGCACGAGTTTGGGAAATGTTACACGATTTCCCACCATAGTCCTTCACCGTGGAAGCCATTATGGAAAGGTTAAGTTGGATCTTATAAAGTTCATTATACCTGCACAGCTAGTTATTGGAATAAATTATGATTACTAATAGAGGATAAAAATGAGAGGAATTGGCAGAGAATATTCTTACAAGAACTGGCAATGCCAATAGGTCAAGCTTATGAATGTACTGTCATGCTAGACCTAAAAATGCATTTACGTTAAGGATTGCTGTCTCTTATTTGTGCTGCTGCCACAGAAAAACAGCATAAATTATCTATTTATCTAAGACAGTTTCATCACATTACAGTGGCATGTGTGCCCCTAAAAGTTCAAGCTCAGGCAGCTGGATAACAAAATTATCACAGCTTTGGAGGGCAAGTACTTTTTTTGTGGAAGCACACAACTGCAGCCCAATCAAAACCTGTACTCCTGGCTCTCAACATGTGGGCGGAGCCAAAGCCCCTCACCTGGTCGTTCTCCATAATTGCCTAGAGACAAATGAGTTGTCAAACAAAACTATAAAAGTGTAAAGGTTGATGAACAGTGGGAAATAAAGGCCATGGGTTGGGAGCAGTCCTGATCAGTGTGCAGTGTTATTCCTACAGGGGGTTTGTAGAGACTACTTGGGCCCCAAGCACATCCCTTTGATGTTTGTCTGTCAGTGTCAATACTATATCGTGTGCATAAAGACCTGGAAACACCAACCTGTGTGTTAGGTGTAAAAATGACTTCTCAACACACTTTCAATGACAGAGCTTCCTCTAGTGGTACTGGAATAAAATGCACTTCCCTCGCACATATCATCTATTCTGAATCAGGTGGAGGTTAGCTACATCAAAAGAAGTGACAACGGGGCTGTCAAGGGAAAGACCCCGGTTTCATCAAAATCTAAATTGGCAGTATCTATAGATGCTGACGGGGGAATCAACCACAGATTTAACACAGGGCAAACATCTCCTTAAGTCTCACCAAGGATGACCCAGGCAGTTACCTGGCAGCATTTACAAAGCAGTCTTTATCCAGTTTCACCGAATGAGGTTTGCAGTAAGTTCTTGAATGTGTATGTGTCTGAGGGTTGGCAGATCTTATTAACATATAGTCTACTTATCTGGGTTTCTCACGTACAGAGATTGCCACTATCCAGGGATCCACCCCAGTTCCTGAATTCCGAAAGAAACTGAAGACATGACTCTTCACCTAGGCCAGGCCCATGCTTGGCCAGGGCTGCAGCGGCTCTCAGCACCTGGTTACCCTACCAGGCAAATCACGCGCTCTATAAATGCTCATAACACACGAAGGAGCACATGAGAATCCACGAATCACCGCCTGTGGTGCTCCAGGTCTCTTGACTTCTCAATGGCCTTTGGCATCATCGACCATCAAGTCTTACTTCAAACTCCCCATTCATGTGTGGACATAACTGGATCTCTCTTAAGTTGGATCACCAGATCTCTCCCTAGCCGAAAACCCTTGCGGCATATGAAATCCTAGACGTCTCCACCAATTTGTGCCTCCTGTTAGGTCATACAGACATATATGCTTGGTCCTGTGACGTCCATGGGGCCACTTTGCATACTACTCAGACATCAAAGGCATTATGCCCGCTATACCTTAAAGTATTTTTGGGTGACAACAGCTTTATACTCAGATCCTGCCTCGGAAGACATTTAAACATGATCCATATTATCAAGAACGGCGATAACATTATCGCCGCTTTAGCGGCAGGAAACTGCTGCTAAAGCGGCGATAAGGGGCTTGATAATATGCCCTATAGAATTCCAATAGAAGCCCAGGTTCTGGTGTGAAGGACATCAAACCTGGGCTTCTATTGGAATTCTATAGGGCATATTATCAAGCCCCTTATCGCCGCTTTAGCGGCAGTTTCCTGCCGCTAAAGTGGCGATAATGTTATCGCCGTTCTTGATAATATGGCCCGATGTCTATAATTTAGCTGAAACTAACACGTCATAGAACGATCTGGCCCGGATTATTCATCTTCGTTTACATTACCACATAAAATCAGGCGCTTACAAACTTTAATTAACTTCTGGTCGATAATCTGAGACCCCGTTTTATCACATATCAACGGAGGTAAAACCCTACTCACTGACCTTCCAGAGTCCTTACTGGCAAACTGAAACCCGCCGTTCCTGCAGCGGGACGGCAAATCACCACCCAGAGAAAGTGAGAGCAGCTCTTCCCTAGCTTGAAAGAACTCTGGGGCATATTACCAAGGATTTGCGATAATTATCGCAAAGCGCGCTTAGCGCTGTTTTTTTTATCGCCGGCTATCGCTGGATTTCATCGCGGAGATAACGCATTATTATCAACGCTTATCTCCAAGGCGATAAAAAATCCAGCGATAGCGGCGAAACCCAGCAATAGCGCGAGAAATCCAGCGATAAATTCACTGCGCTAATGAAAAGCTTGCTAATAGGCAGGTGAGGACTTAACCTTACAATCCACCTCCCATTGACAAGATGGTTAAGTCAAGTTTTTATCAGGTGTTAAATTCCAGCGATAATCGCGGTTAGCGCGACTTTTTTATCGCTTCGCGGGCATTGCTAATAGGGGAAGTTGTGTTTGCGACTGTTTGCAGTCGCTTTTAGTTGGGAACGCCTACTTTGCATGTCATTAGCGATAATTATCGCTGACATG